>JARQOD010000008.1:23118770-23256912 GCA_033576555.1 Oophaga sylvatica | reverse complement strand
AGGCTCTATTTATAAAGGGGCGAGAGGCTTTTTTTAAAAAGCGGGAGCGAGAATCTGTTATAAAGCGGGCGAGGGGGCTCTATGTTATAAAGGGGAGCGATGGGCTCTGTGTTATAAACGGAGCGAAACTCTATTTTTTTAAAAGCAGGGCAAAAGGCTCTGTTTTTATAAAGGCGGGGGAGCGAGAGATTTTTTATAAAGCAGGGCGAAGGCTCTTGTTATAAAGCAGGTGCAAAGGGGCTCTTTTTATAAAGCAGGACGAGGGCCTTTTAAAAAGCAGGCGGAGCTTTTTATAAAGCGGGTGGAGGGGTTAGTTATAAAGAGGAGCGAGAGGCTCTATGTTATAAAGCAGGAGCGAGAGGCTCTAGTGTTATAAAAGGCAAGCGTTAAAGCAGAGCGAGAGCTCTGTGTTAAAAGAGGTGCGAGAGGCTCTATGTTATAAAGCAGGAGCGAGAGGCTCTGATGTTATAAAGCAGGAGCGAGAGGCTCTGTGTTATAAAGCAGGTGCGAGAGGCTCTTGTTATAAAGCAGGTGCGAGAGGCTCTAATGTTATAAAGCAGGAGCGAGAGGCTCTGTGTTATAAAGCAGGAGCGAGAGGCTCTATGTTATAAAGCAGGAGCGAAAGGCTCTGTTATAAAGCAGGAGCGAGGCTCGTTATAAAGCAGGCAAGCTCTATGTTATAAAGCAGGTGCGAGAGGCTCTATGTTATAAAGCAGGAGCGAGAGGCTCTATGTTATAAAGCAGGTGCGAGAGGCTCTATGTTATAAAGCAGGTGCGAGAGGCTCTATGTTATAAAGCAGGAGCGAGAGGCTCTGTGTTATAAAGCAGGTGCGAGAGGCTCTATGTTATAAAGCAGGTGCGAGAGACTCTGTTATAAAGCAGGAGCGAGAGGCTCTGTGTTATAAAGCAGGTGCGAGAGGCTCTATGTTATAAAGAAGGTGCGAGAGGCTTTGTGTTATAAAGTAGGTGCGAGAGGCTCTGTTATAAAGCAGGTGCGAGATGCTCTATGTTATAAAGCAGGTGCGAGAGGCTCTGTGTTATAAAGCAGGAGCGAGAGGCTCTATGTTATAAAGCAGGAGCGAGAGGCTCTGTGTTATAAAGCAGGAGCGAGAGGCTCTGTGTTATAAAGCAGGAGCGAGAGGCTCTGTGTTATAAAGCAGGTGCGAGAGGCTCTGTGTTATAAAGCAGGAGCGAGAGGCTCTATGTTATAAAGCAGGAGCGAGAGGCTCTGTGTTATAAAGCAGGAGCGAGAGGCTCTGTGTTATAAAGCAGGTGCGAGAGGCTCTGTGTTATAAAGCAGGAGCGAGAGGCTCATGTTTAAAGCAGGAGCGAAAGGCTCTGTTATAAAGCAGGTGCGAGAGGCTCTGTGTTATAAAGCAGGAGCGAGAGGCTCTATGTTATAAAGCCGGTGTGAGAGGCTCTGTGTTATAAAGCAGGCTCGAGAGGCTCTGTGTTATAAAGCAGGAGCGAGAGGCTCTATGTTGATAAAGCAGGTGCGAGAGGCTCTATATTATAAAGCAGGAGCGAGAGGCTCTATGTTATAAAGCAGGTGCAAGAGGCTCTGTGTTATAAAGCAGGAGCGAGAGACTCTGTTATAAAGCAGGAGCGAGAGGCTCTGTGTTATAAAGCAGGTGCGAGAGGCTCTATGTTATAAAGCAGGTGCGAGAGGCTTTGTGTTATAAAGCAGGTGCGAGAGGCTCTGTTATAAAGCAGGTGCGAGATGCTCTATGTTATAAAGCAGGTGCGAGAGGCTCTGTGTTATAAAGCAGGAGCGAGAGGCTCTATGTTATAAAGCAGGAGCGAGAGGCTCTGTGTTATAAAGCAGGAGCGAGAGGCTCTGTGTTATAAAGCAGGTGCGAGAGGCTCTGTGTTATACAGCAGGAGCGAGAGGCTCTATGTTATAAAGCAGGAGCGAAAGGCTCTGTTATAAAGCAGGTGCGAGAGGCTCTGTGTTATAAAGCAGGAGCGAGAGGCTCTATGTTATAAAGCAGGAGCGAGAGGCTCTGTGTTATAAAGCAGGAGCGAGAGGCTCTATGTTATATAAGCAGGAGCGAAAGGCTCTGTTATAAAGCAGGAGCGAGAGGCTCTGTTATAAAGCAGGAGCGAGAGGCTCTATGTTATAAAGCAGGTGCGAGAGGCTCTATGTTATAAAGCAGGAGCGAGAGGCTCTATGTTATAAAGCAGGTGCGAGAGGCTCTATGTTATAAAGCAGGTGCGAGAGGCTCTATGTTATAAAGCAGGAGCGAGAGGCTCTGTGTTATAAAGCAGGTGCGAGAGGCTCTATGTTATAAAGCAGGTGCGAGAGACTCTGTTATAAAGCAGGAGCGAGAGGCTCTGTGTTATAAAGCAGGTGCGAGAGGCTCTATGTTATAAAGCAGGTGCGAGAGGCTTGTGTTATAAAGCAGGTGCGAGAGGCTCTGTTATAAAGCAGGTGCGAGATGCTCTATGTTATAAAGCAGGTGCGAGAGGCTCTGTGTTATAAAGCAGGAGCGAGAGGCTCTATGTTATAAAGCAGGAGCGAGAGGCTCTGTGTTATAAAGCAGGAGCGAGAGGCTCTGTGTTATAAAGCAGGAGCGAGAGGCTCTGTGTTATAAAGCAGGTGCGAGAGGCTCTATGTTATAAAGCAGGAGCGAGAGGCTCTATGTTATAAAGCAGGAGCGAGAGGCTCTGTGTTATAAAGCAGGAGCGAGAGGCTCTGTGTTATAAAGCAGGTGCGAGAGGCTCTGTGTTATAAAGCAGGAGCGAGAGGCTCTATGTTATAAAGCAGGAGCGAAAGGCTCTGTTATAAAGCAGGTGCGAGAGGCTCTGTGTTATAAAGCAGGAGCGAGAGGCTCTATGTTATAAAGCCGGTGCGAGAGGCTCTGTGTTATAAAGCAGGCGCGAGAGGCTCTGTGTTATAAAGCAGGAGCGAGAGGCTCTATGTTATAAAGCAGGTGCGAGAGGCTCTATATTATAAAGCAGGAGCGAGAGGCTCTATGTTATAAAGCAGGTGCAAGAGGCTCTGTGTTATAAAGCAGGAGCGAGAGGCTCTATGTTATAAAGCAGGTGCGAGAGGCTCTATGTTATAAAGCAGGAGCGAGAGGCTCTGTGTTATAAAGCAGGTGCGAGAGGCTCTATGTTATAAAGCAGGTGCAAGAGGCTCTGTGTTATAAAGCAGGAGCGAGAGGCTCTATATTATAAAGCAGGAGCGAGAGGCTCTGTGTTATAAAGCAGGAGCGAGAGGCTCTATGTTATAAAGCAGGTGCAAGAGGCTCTGTGTTATAAAGCAGGAGCGAGAGGCTCTATGTTATAAAGCAGGTGCAAGAGGCTCTGTGTTATAAAGCAGGAGCGAGAGGCTCTATGTTATAAAGCAGGAGCGAAAGGCTCTATGTTATAAAGCAGGAGCGAAAGGCTCTGTGTTATAAAGCAGGAGCGAGAGGCTCTGTTATAAAGCAGGAGCGAGAGGCTCTATGTTATAAAGCAGGAGCGAGAGGCTCTGTGTTATAAAGCAGGTGCGAGAGGCTCTGTGTTATAAAGCAGGAGCGAGAGGCTCTGTGTTATAAAGCAGGAGCGAAAGGCTCTGTGTTATAAAGCAGGAGCGAGAGGCTCTGTTATAAAGCAGGAGCGAGAGGCTCTATGTTATAAAGCAGGAGCGAGAGGCTCTGTGTTATAAAGCAGGAGCGAGAGGCTCTATGTTATAAAGCAGGTGCAAGAGGCTCTGTGTTATAAAGCAGGTGCGAGAGGCTCTATGTTATAAAGCAGGTGCGAGAGGCTCTGTGTTATAAAGCAGGAGCGAAAGGCTCTGTGTTATAAAGCAGGAGCGAGAGGCTCTGTTATAAAGCAGGAGCGAAAGGCTCTGTGTTATAAAGCAGGAGCGAGAGGCTCTGTTATAAAGCAGGAGCGAGAGGCTCTATGTTATAAAGCAGGAGCGAGAGGCTCTGTGTTATAAAGCAGGTGCGAGAGGCTCTATGTTATAAAGCAGGTGCGAGAGGCTCTGTGTTATAAAGCAGGTGCGAGAGGCTCTGTGTTATAAATCGGGGGGAGGCTTGACGTTACACACTGAGGGCGGGGTGCTGGATGTTATACATGAAGGGCAATGGGGCTGAATGTGAAGCCCGAACTCAATGATTAAGACTTGTGTCCTGGTACTTCTCTCCATATTGTGTATATGTATACCTGCTATATTAATATGAGACCCCAGACCCTATATAGTAATCACTCCTCAGATCAGACAATATATAACTCACACCATAGAGTAGACTGCACCCTAAACGTCCCCTTCCCACGTTACTCTCTCCCAGAGCCGCAGCATTGGGCTCAGATGGTGCTGGACAACAGGCAGGAGCCAGGAGGGTCAGGATTTCAGCTGCTAGATAAAGGAATAAACTATTAGATTAAGGACATTTTTTTTATTTTGATTATTGGCTGCATCCTATATGTAGCAGCATCATACTGAAAGCTATATATATCAGCGGGTGAGTTGACATCTCTGATGTCACTGTTGTAGCAGCAGTTGTATGGGATGGAATAACGTGGGAGCTTTCTGTGCGGGCTATGGCTGCTCATCAAAGTGGAGCTGACCTGCAGTACTGCACACGACCTATGGACAGAGGTGGTGCTGTTTTGTGATGAAATATATTACGTTCTAATCTTACAAACCCCTCATTTAATATTTAAATTGACTTTTATGCCTTTTAAGATATTATTGTCTTGAATTATATTTCTTTACTGTTATATTACCATATAATGGCACACATGACACGACCGGATGAACCAGGATTACACCTTGTGTGCTTGTGACTTAAGAAAAAAGACAAGGAAGATTCCTCCAGGCGGTTTATACAAGCACTCACGTTTACTCACCACTGCAAGACCAATTCTCACAGGCGACGTGTTTGTATCCAGTTATATTTCTACTTTACTGTCTTTGCCGAAGACTCACTCTGCTTCATACACTGTATTACAGTCAGTGTCCCCTAATGATGTATGTCTTTATATGTTTTTCATCAATTAAAGTTATTTTTTTCTGTTACAAGCACCAAAAATACTGCATTTAATGCAATGATAACGTGTCTGCCTCCACGCACCACTAGGGGGAGCTTTTGAGCTTACTGCATACAGCTAATACATTGACCTCAATAGTAAAAGAGTATGCAGTAAAATCTTCAGCTCCCTCTAGTGGTGGCTGCAGATAGCAACAAGAAATTTTCCAAGATTTTAGTACATTTTCCTCACTCATGGTTGCCTGCTGTAAGTAAGAAAAAAAATATTTAAAATACAATTAAATTCTTTAAAAAAATCCCGTTTTTTTACTTTACAGCTAGCTTCTTCCCATGTGGCAGCACTATCAGGTATCAGCATACTTCCCAACGTTTTTCTTGATGAAATAAAGACATTCACGTCCTGTCACACGGGAGTGGTCACTTTTGGGTGGGATTTATGTAACCTTTTTGGATTGAGACATGGCTTAATTTTCCAGAATGGTTTCAGGACAGTCCCGGCAAATTCAGGACTGTTGGCATCTATGAACATGGCGGTTGTAGGCTTGGCTATGTGCATGGATAAGTAGAAAGTCGGGCACCAAAAAGAATAATTTATTGACTTTTTTTCATATAAATACAGATAAAATGTCTGAAATGCAGGAAATCTCGCTAACCAAGGGATTTTAGGCCTATGCCATCTTTTAATAAACATTTTATAATTGCTCTTCTGTGGGACTGAGCTGCAATACCTGATACATCCTAAGGATAAGAGTGGCGCTGTTTCTAGGAAAAAATAAAGCAATTTTTTCAAATTTAATGGGAAGACCTCTTTAATGGTTATGCTGGTGGCAGTCCAAGCTTTTTCTGGCAAATACTGTCCGGTGGTGAGCTCACCTCCCAGTGAGGCAGTGGCCGGCCACTGAACAACCCCTCTAATGGCGTTAGTTTTTTTTTTAGAAAGGCACTTTGGTTGTCAGTATGAGGGCATGATCAAAAAATTAGGGGTGAGGTTTATATGATAACATTTCTGGGTGCCTCAAAAGGGCCTAAATGCATGGATATGTCATAAGTCCGATAGGTGGGCAACCACTGCCCCTATAAGAATGGCAGGAGATGGGGCGTCAGACTAGAGATGGGTTCAGGTCTCGTGGATATGTCATGGCTAAGGTAGGAATCACCCTTTAAGGCCAGGCCTAAATAAAAATAAGATTCGACCCTATCAAATCTTTTGCGAAGGTCAAATATAGGAGGAGGAAAGAGACTGGAGGAATGGGGCTGGTCTCCTCCTACAAAGGGTGGTGATGGCAGTGTTGACATACCGAGAGGGGGCAAAGGTAGAGGTTGCAATCAGGTTTTGGAACCTCAGAGGGTCAAAAAAAAGCTCCTATGCCACTTTGGAGAACACCAATATCATAAATGGTACTTGGAAGCAATGAAGGTTAATCCAGGGTTTCCCGAAATCCAGTCCAATCCAGTGCAATAATGTGGAAATCCTCAAAACATGACCCGTTGGGAGCCGTGAGGATTGGAGTTTGGGGAAACGCTGCATTAATCAGATGCAAAGCAAACAAAACACATAAATACTGTATAGTTCTAGTGCAAATGTACATAGGTATCACTTTCCCTATAGAAACAGGGGCTGTCCGAGATTAGAAAATAAGATCTGCACTTTTTTCCCGACTCAACACCACCACTTTTGTCTATTGGTTGTGCCGGATAATTGCAGTACCACATAATTGCAGTACCACATACAGCCTGCTAAGAACCGTGACACTGTTTCAGGGTGAAAAAAAAATAGATTCTTATTTTGTAATCCTGGTTATCCCCTTTAAGCTTAGATTAAAATTATAAAATACATAATTTCATACATCTGTATATTATCATTGTCCTAAAATTTAAAGTGAACTGAGATAGAGATTGTGGGCCAATCACCACTATACTGTAAAGTGACGTCGTTCATCGTATTTGTGCAGCACATCACTGGTGTAGGTCATCCTGGTGAAGGGTGCACCATGTATTCTCAATCATCCATTACTCATCTTCAGGTCTCGTTCTCCAAGTCTTAGAGTCTCTTCTATGCTCTCAAGTCTTCACATTTAGTCTGTACCATCCTATCCTTTCACTAAGATGGAGAATTAGGCCATCTTCAGAAGCTCCGATTCCCAACTTTCTTCAAAACGCAAGCGTAATGTGTGCCAGATCAGCATCTTCTCGAGGAGAACACAGCCTATAAACCAGAAAGGGGCGTACTCCAGGGTCACCAGTCCTCTGTAGTTATATCTAAAGTTACTGTAGTCCCAAGGACAAGCACCAAAACACTTAAGTATCCATCCAGAGCTGAACTCACACAGGTAGATCCAGAGCGTGTACACAAGGGAACGGACAAAGAAGCCACATTGGAACCTTAGGCATAGGTACATATATTCGATTCCCAGCATAGCTGCTCCATAGATAAACAGCGCCCAAACACTGGACACCCCACGAAGCCTCCAGTCTCGGTTGCTCGAAATAAAGTCAAAAACTGCAGTGAAGAGGATCTCACACACATAGCCGTGGATTGCATAGATGTAGAGGCGAGTTAAAAGGCACAGAGGCTCGGTGGAGTCCATGATGAGGGAGTACCTGCAAAAGAAGACAGGTTAGTGCTGAAGAAGAACCAACTATGCCTGTAGAGATAGCAGTTGTATCTGAGACTCTCAAAGCTCCCAAACCACATAATAAGACACCAGTATCATAAATGGCACCTGGTAAGTTTGGGGTCCTGTTAGATATTTTACATTGGCGCTCAAAAGTTTCAAGTTGCACATCTGCACCACTAGAAACCCTAAGTAAAGAGAAGGAACCTTATCTAAAGTGGCTGATCTTGACCAAAAAAACAAGTAATAGGATCTCTACAGTCTCTAGACAAGCAAGAGGCTTGATGGCATCTAGGTGCTTTGATATTCTGAACATGATATGCCATCAGAAGAGGATGAAGGAGCAAGAGAGATCATCTTCAAGACACATTCAGGGGAGAAGATGGAGGATAGTGAAATAATTCTTAATGAATCCCCTTTCTTCGTGTTGAGTCACGGAATTACATCTCTTGTTAGAAACCCCATAATCATGGCCAAATTTCACTTACTAGTTTATGAATGTCGAAGTACGCATGTGGAGAGGACTTCTGTACAGGGTTTCACCCACAGCTTTGACCTATGCTTGTCCCTATAGTTCCCATATATCCTGTCTCCGTGGGACATACATACTTGAGGACATTTGGTCTCACAGGGTGAGCAAAAGAGTCTATACTCTCAAGTTGGGCTTAAGTGTATCCGTTCCCTGTTTAGCTTCTACATATAGATCTATCAGTGCATCTATCAAGAGTGTGACATATAGACAAGGGTAACCCAAAGAACAATCCCTTTGTGACCGTTGATTATGACAGGTCGTGCTTCTTCCAATGCTTGCCATACACATTAGATGTAATTTGACCAAACCGCCATAGTATGGCAGAACTGGTCAGCCATCTGTATAGGGGTATCCTGACTTTGAAAGAAGGGTTGAAGAAGGTGGATTTCAACATGCCTGATGGTACTGTGCTACCAGGAGATAAGCATGTATACTTGGCTGAGTTGAGTGAGCATGTGTATGAAGGGTTGAAGGTATAGCTATTCGACAATTGAGCACTGGACTCAAAGCTATCTAAGGTGTATACCCGCCTTAATCACCATTGATCAGCTGTGATCCATGAGAGAAGCCCTTTCTGACCAGACATCTGCCCAACAGTGTCTACTTCAGGAAAACTTGTAGTACTACAGTTGAATGATAGTTTCACCAGATTCACCATCTATGACGTCCATAGACTTTATTAGAACATATGGCGAGAGGTTGTATTTTCGAGATAATTTGGACACTTTACCAAAAGAGACTGTCATCAGAGCCACCTTATGGCACTGTCCTATCAGGACATGAGGGTGGTCATACAAAAAGGTTTGAAGTATGGAACATATCTAGCCAATGAACAATAACCAACTCTCCCACCGGGTTTCAGTCTTCATAGACCCATTTAGTCCCATCCATAGACCAACAACGTCCTTCAATTGGAAAGTACTGAAGACCCACCACCAAGTAGACCCAGCTAAAACACGTCAGACAAAACGATATACCACCATGTCAAAAATTCCATCTCTCCCCCTACTTATCGAACTGGTAAATGTTTGTCCTACTGACCTCCTTCAAGAGTTGCCTTGACCATAGTCATATCCAAGACCATGTGTCCTATACAAGGAGTTACAACGATGATACACCATGTCTGATCCTCTCACCTTCCGCAGCCGAGGCAGAAGGAGGAGAGACGTGTTTTTGTTGTGTTACCTGAGATGTCCCGGATTCTGGAGGGTGACTTGCCTCCGCAGGTATGTCAGGTTCACAGACTCTGTGTCTTCTATTTATGTGTCCTGTTTCAGCATTTGTCTTAGGTTTCTATACCTCACCCCTCCCTTCTGTCTGTACCCACACCTCACCCCTCCCTAGATCTTTTCTATCGGCTGCCAAAAAAGGTGGCACAGCCAGGATGCACAGTATGTACACAAAGCATACAAAGTCAACACTTTCTCTAAAATACTGGAAGTATTCTGCTCTCCGTCAGGCACTGTATTATCACGGAGTACTCGTCGTTACACATTATTTACATAGCACCAACATATTCAGCTGGTCTGTACTCATTTACATCAATTCCTGTTTCCATGGGCGCTCACAATGTCATTTCCATACTGCCCACAACATATAATATACAAGTACACTAAAGCCAAATGCGTACGAATTTAAAGGGGTTGTTTGGAATCCAAAATATACCCTAATAGCAGCAAATGTGACAAGTAAACATGAATCCGGGGAAAACAGGAACTTTTCTTCATGTTGTCACCCGGTTTACTCACCAGGGAATTGATGTGTCTTCTGACTGCCATGGTCATCCTGTATTTATGTGAATGGCACCCCATATCGTCATGCCTTCATATCCTACACAGCGTAAGGAAGGAAGAAGGAAAGATGCGGTCAAAATAGAATAACTTACACCTCCTCTCCTCCAACGTCTTGTAATTGAGGACGGAGCCCACAAGAGAAACCCAATGTCACATCCCCCTGGAAGACCTGGGGTTAGACGGTCACGTCGGGTAATGAATCGCAGGTCTTCTTTAGAGATGGTGTGACTTGTGTCCCATATTAAATGGATTTAGTTTCTATTGGTGCTTAATAGGTTAACGACCCTTTGTATGCTGGTCAGAAACATGCAGCTTTATTTCAGCTGCTTCTGATCTGGTCATTACCTCTTCCTATAAAAACTGGTCAGACCTTCTTGTCCCTGCAAGTGAAAGATTCGTCTTCCTGTGGCAAAGCTAAGTGGTTGGAGTGGAGTTGTTGTGGTAGTATTCTGTGGTTTGCTGTAGCGGGTGTGTGTTTATCTCCTGGTCCCTGTTCCTATATAGTTTATTCCTTCCTGTCCCTATCCTCCTCCCTATTGTTGGTTAGTGCTTTTGTATGATAGAGGTTTTCTGCTATCCCTGTTTTGACTTTGTGTCTTTTTACCTTACATTTCTGTCCCATGCCTCATGGGGTGGGGGAGGGGACAGATCAGGGTTTAACAGGAGCATAGTAAGGTCGGAGACTCGGGCCTCTCTACCTTCAAGACAGGGATAGTTAGGTTTCGGGCCTCTCTAACTTCCCTGGGATCAGGATAGTTAGGTTTCCTGTTCCGGGGACAGTTTGAGGCCTCTGTTCCTTACCAAAGACCATCACAGCGTGACACCAGAGCCGGTCTTAGCAAAGGAAGGCATTATATCCCAGAATCTTAGCTTTTACGTGATACCAGGCTCCAAATAAGTGTTATATTCAAAGTGAAGCTCTCGAGCAGATTAAAAAGTTTTACCTACTGCTTGTTTGTGTAAAGGAGGAATATAAAGCAATAAGAGACATCAGGAAGAAAGATCACAGCCTATAGCCTAAAGATATATACAAGGAGACATCGACATAGATGCCACAAATGAACTCTATAACATATATTTTTAGAAGAGGTTGTGCTTTGATTATGTGCTTGGGTCAAACTTAAAGAAAATGTAAGAGGGACGACCGCACCGCAGGTACCCGCTTGCCGGGGCCGGAACTGATGAGGCTGCGTCCCGTTCCCAGGGGGAAGCTTTAGCCGGCGGGACCTTCCTCCGGATCTAGGGAATGTGGCTAAGCATTACCAGGGGCAGCTCAGCGCGCGGGAACAGATGGAGTTGGCGGGAAGGTGCAGCGCGCGGCTGAGGAGAGTGAGAGCTCCTGCTTCGGGGCCGTTAGGAGCTGAGACGCGCACCTGGCCGTGAGAGAGACTGTTAGTGTCGCAGATTGGCACCCAACCGTGAGAGAGACGGACCGCAGGGACTCTGACGAGAAGCCCATCGTGTGCAGGTCGGCAATCAGACATTGAGATGCCAATCGCTCTGTAACGGTCAGTGCTGCGCGTGTGCCGCCTGACAGAGACTGTGACCGGGTACTGCTGCTCCCTGAAGCCCCGGTGCATATTCATCGAGCTTCACCTAATTCTGAGAGGACTGTGGCCTATATCTTGCCGGCTACCGGAGTCTCCTTACTGAGGACTCCACAGGACGCTTCAAAGACTCAACGTTGCCGACCAGACACATACCGTTGCCTCCTTCAGGACCTCACCGGATCCACGTCGTGTTGACGGCTGTTGGTGAGTCGCCCGTAGCCAGGGCCTGTGGGGTACTCGGCACCGAGCCCGTTCACTTCAATGGGGATGTCACGGGTAGCACAGCTCGGTCTGTTGCCCTGGGGGCTCACCTCAAAATGTGGGATATTTACAGGGGATTAAAGTATGTACAGTTTGTTCGTGACGCCACCTGTGGTACCTGGTCAGGGTGACCAGCGCTGCAGGGTAGATCCGCTGAGGGGTTGTTACTGGCCAGCAAGGTGTTAAGTCTTCCACAGGCAAGACTGATCCCTCAGGGTATATGGCGGTGTAGGGGTGCAGGATCAATAAGGCAGACACACACACGAAAGTCTCTTTCTGTACCTTTACTGATGGTATAGTTGCAGGCACGTCCCGGGAAGCTGGCAGGGTGGAGGATGCACGTCCAGTAATCCCACTGAGTAGGTGTAGGGCCTCCGTACTCCTGTATGTGTGTGAGTTTCTGACCTGTATAAAACTAAGTCTAACTCTGTCTTCTCATATACACCCGGCTGACTTTGTGGTGGAGCCTTCTCTTGGATAGAACTTAGTCTCTAATGGTTGCGCTGACCAGACTCCTGTTCTTCCTGACCCCGGTTACGTATCAGCACTGCTGGGCCCCTGCGACTTGAAGTCCCACAGGGTCTCCGGTTTCTCCTACTAGTCATGTAGATGCTAGCAAGCTCGGACCCGGCGTCCGGTAGTGCAGAGTAGAGGTAAGCGATCAATGCTGTTTCAACCCCTGTCACTCTCTTTCCTTTTTCCACTCGCCTTTCGTCCTACTCTCACCTTTAACATAAGCACACACTAGCAGTAGATGGCAGTTCTTCCTTCTCTTCACCGCTCTCAAAGCGTCAGCACGCTTGCTCACTGAAAATACCTCAGTTGACTCAGTTTTGACCAGGCTAAGTGGCAATCTTCCTCCACCATTACTGGACTCCACAAAATAAACTAAATTCAAGCTGTAAACTTCAGTCTTTCCAACACTGCAGTTCCCTTTCTTTCCCTTCCTTCTGAGGCTCTGTCCGAAGTAGCTATCAGGACCTTCCGTCAGACTGATCTATGCACACTTCGAGAGTTACTTTCCACTTTCCTAGGGAACTATCAGTCTGTCACGTTCTAGGGTAACTTTCCTCTCTGCTCATCTGAGGTAACACCAACAATTAGCCAACTCTCAGCTAGACTGCCTGGAATCTCACTGCCGTCTCTCCACAACCCTTATATATATGCATACTCTCCAAGGGCTCCCTCTGGTGGCTCCAGGGAAATGTGAAGGTGTGAATGAATATCAGGTATGTAAGTGTGGGTTACCTTCTGTGCATCCTCCAGGGTAACATGTGGCCTCAAGCGCAGCTGGGCTACACATCGGCACCATCATTTACTCCAGGAACTTTTCTGTCAGGAACACATCCGATCGATAAGTGACTTTTTTGAGAATGACTTTATTTGTTATTCATGCGTTGATTTTTCCCCACTACACCCTTGTATTCCCTATACTGCCTGCATTTTACCTAATATTTTCCCTATCTCCCTGCGTGGAGTAATACCTTGTTAAGTAAAAACTTGTTAAACCTTGATCTGCCTCCTGTCACTGCATCCCACAACCTGCTTACAAATACATTGTCACTTACCATACATATTAGAGTTTAGAAAAAAGATTTGCAGAGCCCTGGACCTGTGGTCATGTTGGAAGTCTGTGGCCACCAGACCAGAGCTCTGTGAACCTCCTCCTACCTACCAACATTTCCTATCCCTCTTCTGATTAGTAGACCCCACAAAATCATGCATACTACTGTGTCGACCCGCCACCACAATTGTGGGTTACCAGGGCAATGGGGTACTCAGAGCCGAGCCCGTAGAAGTCTATGGGATTTGTCACAGGTAGCTGTGGCTCGGTCTGTGGCCCTGGCGGTCTGGCGTATGTTGGGGGAATATTTACAGGGGATAGATTTATATACAGTTCGTGACGCCACCTGTAGTATTCTGGTAATTTGTACCAGCGCTGCTATAGATCTCTGAGGGGATGGTGATGCAGCTAGATGTCGGGTCCCCTACAGGTGGGACTCTTCCCTCAGGTCGGTAGTTAGGTAGGGATTGTGCGGGCATGCAAATCAATAACTCAGTCTCACACGGTCAGCGTCTTTCCATACCTTTACTTGCAAGATGGTAAGACAGGTCCCAGGGAGGCTGATGGGGTTGATGGAGGATGAGCTTTGAGGCAACAGCTAGGCAAGTTAGGGGCCTCCTTTACTGTCCAATAACGATGAGTACAACCAGCTTGCAGCGTAGTTCCCTCTTTAATTTCAGCTATTCCAGAGCTGTTCTGCCCAGTCAGATTTGTGGTGAAGTCTTCCAATTGATGAAACTAGGTTCCTGCTTTTGTCTGCGCTTGACTCAAAGTCCCTATTCCACCTGACTCCAGTTACGTACTGACTATATGGGGCTGTTTGCCGCGACCTAGGGTCCGGTAAATCCCTGGTTTTCTTACCACTATGCTTGTAGCTAATAGTGATCCTTCGGTCCCCAGTGACCGGTAGCAATGTGCAGGACTTTTCCAAGCCAAAAGCACTTTTCCAACAATCTTCCTTCCACTTTGCCCTTCGATTTGCTCGACTCTTAATAGATAGTTCAGTCTTTCTTCCAGTGGGGCACAGCTCTGACTAGGCTAAGGTGAATTAGACCACCTGTACCAGCCTCCACTTTCTGAACTGCTGACAGGCTCAAACTGGACACGTCTACTCTGTCCAAGGACAGGAAACTGACTGACTCAAATCACTCCCTTCCACACCCCTGCTGGGTGTGTCAGAAGTGTACATGATGTATGAAGAGCCCTTAACTGTTACCTCTCCACTCATCCTCCTGGTATTGTGTACCAGGGCTACACATTCCCCCATGGTAAACGACAGCACTCCCGGGCTGTAAAATATAAAGAGACATTTTTGTTTATGCATGAAAACATTAACAATAACATTAATTCGTCCCATCCGGGAGGTGAGGATATCTTGAACGTTGCAAACAATAACATTATATATAGAAATACAATATTAAATAGCATTCAATAATATACAGTATTCTTGTGAAGGACCCGCACCAAACCTTCAACGTAGGTCCTGGGTGGGCTGCAGGACATCCAAATGCAGACCTCACTCAGTGCCACACCACACGGGTTTTTGGTTCAGAGGTAAGTCAAGGTTTCATGTGAAACCATTAAAAAGGCACTTTAGTGCAACTATTTACAGGATACAGTTTTTGGGCTGGCTCAGTCCTCAGCCTCTGAGTCCATTGTTAAACGAAGACATAATAGGAAAAAAAACACATATATATATATAGACTTTTCACAATATTCACATGAATTCGTTATAATCACTGCTGATATCTAATGGGTAACTTCCCTTTGGTGGTTCGCTCTGATCTACGTGGTGTAGCTTCAGGTATATCAAGTTGCGATCTGTCTGCACTGCGTAACGGCAAACTATAGAACTGCCTCAATCTTTCTATGGATCTGGCAAGCGTACTGATGGCTGGGCGGTGTGAGTCAGCTTCACCAGGGGATCCCATAGTATGGGGCGCTGCTTCAGATGATCCTTCTTGAGATTCCACAGGTTGAGGTGTTGCTGGGATGGGTAACTCCTGAGCGGGCTCAACTGGCACCACAGGCACAACTGGAGGTAGAATTTCCTCTTGTGGCTGATAAAACTGCAACACTGGAATTATCACAGCATCTCCCAGTCGGGGCCAATCCGCAGGAAAATCTCCCAGATCTGTGTATATGACCTCTTCCTTTCTTTCCTCTTGATTGATGACAGGGTTCTTTTCACAACGCTTTAAGTGTTCTGGACACAATTTCAAATGATCTCTGGACACAGTGATTGTTGTTCTTCCTCCGTCCTTACTGATGACACAAACTTTTCTGTTGTCATATTTAGAATCTTGTATGACGTAGGGTTCTTGCTCCACTGATTATCCAATTTGTGCATCTTTCTTTTTCTTTTTAATACTACCTCTCCAGGCATCAGAGGCTTGGCAGGAGCATTTCGGTTGTAAACATCTTCCTGTTTCTCCCGTGCCTTATTGAGACTTTCCTCTACACAGATTTGTACTCTTCTGTATTGCTCTTGCCGATTGACGTCCCAGTTTTCAACAGCGTCGTCTGCCTCCGGTTCTACCACTCCAAGTTCTAAATCCATTGGTAGTTTTCCGGGCCTTGCTCGCATAAGATAAGCTGGAGTGCAGTTAGTTGAGCTTACAGGTATATGATTATACAAATCAACCAAATCAGGTAGTAAATCCGGCCATCGATTCCTGTCTTCCAACGGTATGGATCTCAACAAGTCAAGGACAATATGGTTCATTTTTTCACAAAGACCGTTGGTTTGAGGGTGATATGGTGTTGTTCTTATTTTCTTGCACCCGTACATGTGACAGAATTCCTTGAATAAATCGGCTTCAAAAGCAGGTCCCTGATCGGTTAAGACTTGCTCCGGATACCCATGCGGTCTGCAGAAGCTTGCTTGAAAGGTTTTCGCGGCCGTCACTGCGGTCTGGTCCTTAACTGGAACAACTACCAGAAATCTGGAGTAATGGTCCACCATGGTCAAGGCGTATGAGTATCCAGATCTACTTGGCGACAATTTGACGTGGTCCAGGGCCACAATCTCCAGAGGACGAGTCGTCCGGATAGGTTGCAGGGGTGCCTTCTGACTACCGTAGTCCTTTCTTCTGAGACCACAGGGTCCACAGTTCCGACACCACCTCTCGATGGAGCTGCGCATCCCTACCCAGTAGAACCGGCATCTCAACAGGGTCTCCAGCTTTCTCCAGCCAAAGTGTCCTGCTTGATCGTGGTACGCTTCCAACACCATTGGGACGTCTGCCTTGGGGACCACGATTTGCCAGACCATCTCATGGGTTCTGGGGTTGACGTATCTCCTGCACAACTTCTCACGGTATAGGAACAACCTGCTTTTCTCGTTCCACAGGAGCTTTGCTGACATAGGTGCATCCTTTTCCAAAGAGGAACCTTCCTGTCTTAACAACTCCTTGATGCGGCTGACCACTGGATCACTGTCCTGAGTCTCTTTCCAGCTGTGATGGGGTAAAGGATTTAAGGTTGCACCATACTGCTTTCTGTGGACTCGATGCTCGTGGACTACCCCATTTCGATGAAACGCAGGGAGCTCAATTTCTTCCAGGTCGTCCGATTCTTCTTCCGTATCAGAGTCATGCGGCATTCGGGACAACGCATCAGCATTAGCATTTTTTCGACCTGCCCGGTACTTGATAGTAAACTGGTAATTGGACAACTGAGCCATCCATCGCTGCTCCATGGCACCCAGCTTGGCGGTTTCCAGGTGCGTTAACGGGTTGTTGTCTGTGTACGCCGTGAACTTATTGGAGGCCAGATAGTGCTTAAATCTTTCAGTAATGGCCCAGACCAGCGCCAGAAACTCCAGCTTGAAGCTGCTATAATTTTCCGGATTCCTTTCAGTTGGCCTGAGTTTTCTGCTGGCATATGCGATGACTTTTTCTTGGCCATTCTGCTTCTGACTGAGAACTGCTCCCAACCCTTCATTACTGGCGTCGGTGTACAACAGGAACGGTTGGCTGTAATCAGGATAGGTTAAGATCTCATCACCTGTAAGGATCTCTTTCATCTTTTGGAATGCTTCAGCCTGTTCTTTACCCCAATTAAAGGGAGGGTTTCTGCTCTTCAGGGATTGTCCTACTAGGAGGTCCTGTAAAGGAGCTGCCTTCTTCGTGTAATCTTTCACGAACCTTCTGTAGTAACCCGTTAGTCCCAGGAACTGTCGCACTTCCTTAAGGTTCTTCGGCTCCGGCCACTTCTGGATGGCGGTGACTTTCTCTGGGTCCGGCGCTACTCCTTCCGAACTGACGATGTGCCCCAAGTATTGTACCTTCTGTTTGAGTAGATGGCATTTTGAGGGTTTCAACTTCATCCCGTACCTGGACAGGGACTCAAACACTTCTGCCAGGTGCTTCAGATGGTCCTCATATGTCTTGGAATACACGATGACGTCGTCTAGGTATAGCAGCACGGTTTCAAAATTGAGATGTCCCAGACAATTTTCCATCACTCTCTGAAATGTTCCTGGGGCACTACTGAGCCCAAACGGCATTCTGTCGAACTCACAGAGCCCCATTGGGGTGGTGAAAGCCGTTTTCTCACGATCCTCCTCAGCCACAGCCACTTGCCAGTAACCACTAGTCAGATCAAGGGTAGAAAAGTAGTTAGCCGTTTTCAGAGCAGCTAATGATTCCTCTATACGTGGTAACGGGTATGCATCCTTGTGTGTTATGCGGTTCACCTGCCTGTAATCCACACACATTCTCATACTACCATCTTTCTTTTTAACCAGAACTAGAGGGGCTGCCCAGGGGCTACAACTATCCCTTATCACCCCAGCTTTCTTCATATCATTCAACATTTCTTTAGACTTCTGATAATGAGCTGGAGGTATGGGCCTATACCGCTCTTTGATGGGAGGATGACTGCCTGTAGGGATATGATGTTGTACTCCCTTAATTGTCCCAAAATCAAGTGGATTTTTGCTAAACACTTGGGCGTACTCTTGCACCACCCGTAATACCCCTTGCTTCTGGTGAGCGGGAGTGGTGTCCGTCCCAATATGGAGTTGCTGACACCATTCCGCCACCTGAGTTGCTGGGTCATTGTCCTCCGCTATTTGACAGGAGTCTAAGGACTCAGCCGGGAGAATAGAATTATTATCAACAGCATGAAGTTTAGCAATGGTTGCATAACGGGGTAAATTTACCTCATCATCTCCCCAATTGAGAAGCCGTACCGGTACTCTTCCATTCACCACTTCTACTACTCCTCTAGCAGTCATAAGTGTAGGTCTATGTTCTGAATGGTGGGGTTCTACTACAGCTTGGTAATTCTGTCCTCTCAGACCTATGGCTGCCCTGCACCAAATGATCATTTCACTCATTGGGGGTATCACAATAGGAT
Source organism: Oophaga sylvatica (assembly GCA_033576555.1). Classification (NCBI taxonomy): domain Eukaryota; kingdom Metazoa; phylum Chordata; class Amphibia; order Anura; family Dendrobatidae; genus Oophaga; species Oophaga sylvatica. The sequence continues at coordinate 23,238,251 of JARQOD010000008.1, read as the reverse complement.
CCGAGTCAGTGACCCGTACATTACCAATTTCGCCGTCGGTAAGCTTCGCTTGCTGCTGACACACCAGGGCCCGGATCTCTCTTTGGATTACTCCTTTCTGCCTTGGTCGGGCAATCTCAGCGAGCTGTTGGAGCAAGAACACAACTTCTCCCAAACAATTACCGATAATGTTAGTACCCAAAATTATATTTAAACCGTTCTCCTCATTTACAGTCTTTACTACCAGAAGCCCTTGGTCTTTCAACTCCTCTCTGCCCACCTTTACATCTACACATTTTGTTCCGAGTACTTCTACAGGAAGACCATTAGAAGCATACACAGTAAAGTCAAGGCTCGGGGTTTAAGACTGTCCATTGACCAGTACTTGGTATATAGGGCATCAGGTATTAGGGTCACCTGGGACCCAGTGTCTAACAATGCTGGAACAGCAATACCATCTAGAATAATGGACAGGTAGGGTCGCCCGCCCACATACCTGCGGTTCCAGTCTAGGGGGCCTGACGGGTATTCTCCTGGGTGTTGGCCCTTGGACCCAGGTTCTGCCCGTTTAAAGGACACTGTGTAGACAGATGACCTTTCCGGTTGCAGCGGTAACAGATGATCTCTCGACGAGGAGGGTGTTGATCAGAGGTTGCTCCTGGGGGTGGCGTTGTCCTCCTCCGGGGGGGCGACGTCTTCTTTCTTCTCCGGTGCATCCACGGAACGTCCTCTGGGCAGTCAGCTAACAAGATCTTCCCTTCCTCCTCTTTCCGCAGCTGCAGGGCACTCATTACAGCAGCCAGATTTTTAGTCAGCTGGCGCACCTCTGAGCGCAGACAGTCCAATTCACTAGGAGGTGTCACCTGCGCTTTGGCTTCAGCCACTAGCGGGGAAAAGGGGGTTACTGCCGGTTCCGGAGTGACTTCAGCCTGATGATGTTGGGTGGCCACCTCAGGTTTGCCCAGGGGCCGCAGCCCTTTTATTGCCATGTCCTTTAGGGCATCAAAGGTAGCATCCGGATGATCTAAGGACCACCAATTTACAGTTCTGCGTTCCTCTTGGGATCTCAATCCCTGTATAAATTGTTCTTTCAGCATTCTATTCTCGTCGATAGCATTTAAATTGTTAATTTGCTTGAGGGCTCTCAGGGCTCCCTGTAGTCGGCAAGCATAGTCCCGGATGCTGTCACCTGGCTGTTGTGAACAGTGATAGAAGGCCATCCGGAGATCCGTTTCTGTGCGGTCTTCAAATATGGCATGCAGCTTAAGGAAGATCGCAGGTACCGACTCCTGATCAACGGTATCCCAAGTCTCCACTTCCCTCTCAGCAGCGCCAGTTAGCTGCCCTATTAGCACAGCAGCTTTTTGTCTCTCAGGCATGGAGTACATTTCTAGGATGCTGCATAACTTCCGCTTGAAGCCTGCTAAAGTGCCTGGCCCACCGCTGTATTGGGGAAGCCATTTCGCCCCAGGCATATATGGGAGCGTTAGTGGCATGATCGGGACTACCGGACTGGGTGCAGGGCCTGCGCCCCCATCTTGCGCTACAATACCAGACGGTGCGGGATTGGGGCCTCCGGCCGGGGCCGCACTGTCAGCCGGTTGTTGTGACATTTTAGCGCCCCCTTGGTTAACCGGAGCCTACCGGTTTCAGACGCTGCTATTTCACAGGCACCGCAGTGAGAACAGGACCTTCGTCGCAGGCGCTCTGATGTCAGAGCGTTCACTTCCTGTTGCAGGACCTGCCGATGAGTCAGAGCCAGGGGCGTGTCCAAGACTTTGCGCGCTCTTTCAGGTACGCCCACCTTCTTCTCCAGCGCCTTAGGGCGCGAATCTGGCGGCAAATATGGCGGTATTTGGCGCCAAACAACAGCAACAGTCTTTTTCACCAAAACACTCCACAGGCACACAGGGCTCGCAATGCTGCAAGTTTCGTATCCTGTTCGTGACGCCAAAGTTTTTGTGTCGACCCGCCACCACAATTGTGGGTTACCAGGGCAATGGGGTACTCAGAGCCGAGCCCGTAGAAGTCTATGGGATTTGTCACAGGTAGCTGTGGCTCGGTCTGTGGCCCTGGCGGTCTGGCGTATGTTGGGGGAATATTTACAGGGGATAGTTTATATACAGTTCGTGACGCCACCTGTAGTATTCTGGTAATTTGTACCAGCGCTGCTATAGATCTCTGAGGGGATGGTGATGCAGCTAGATGTCGGGTCCCCTACAGGTGGGACTCTTCCCTCAGGTCGGTAGTTAGGTAGGGATTGTGCGGGCATGCAAATCAATAACTCAGTCTCACACGGTCAGCGTCTTTCCATACCTTTACTTGCAAGATGGTAAGACAGGTCCCAGGGAGGCTGATGGGGTTGATGGAGGATGAGCTTTGAGGCAACAGCTAGGCAAGTTAGGGGCCTCCTTTACTGTCCAATAACGATGAGTACAACCAGCTTGCAGCGTAGTTCCCTCTTTAATTTCAGCTATTCCAGAGCTGTTCTGCCCAGTCAGATTTGTGGTGAAGTCTTCCAATTGATGAAACTAGGTTCCTGCTTTTGTCTGCGCTTGACTCAAAGTCCCTATTCCACCTGACTCCAGTTACGTACTGACTATATGGGGCTGTTTGCCGCGACCTAGGGTCCGGTAAATCCCTGGTTTTCTTACCACTATGCTTGTAGCTAATAGTGATCCTTCGGTCCCCAGTGACCGGTAGCAATGTGCAGGACTTTTCCAAGCCAAAAGCACTTTTCCAACAATCTTCCTTCCACTTTGCCCTTCGATTTGCTCGACTCTTAATAGATAGTTCAGTCTTTCTTCCAGTGGGGCACAGCTCTGACTAGGCTAAGGTGAATTAGACCACCTGTACCAGCCTCCACTTTCTGAACTGCTGACAGGCTCAAACTGGACACGTCTACTCTGTCCAAGGACAGGAAACTGACTGACTCAAATCACTCCCTTCCACACCCCTGCTGGGTGTGTCAGAAGTGTACATGATGTATGAAGAGCCCTTAACTGTTACCTCTCCACTCATCCTCCTGGTATTGTGTACCAGGGCTACACACTACTAATCGGTAAAAGCCAGCAGGCAGAAGGATGGCAGGGCAGGTCTATGGTCTGGCAGCTTTGGATTATTTATGTGGTCGCTCTACCATGGTCCTGCAAATCTTTTTGCTCAGCTCTAATAAATATGTCATTTTCTTATCCAGTATAAATGCCGCTGTTCTCCTGAATCCAACAATGTTTTTCTTTTTTTCCTGCGCCTCTCCGTTCCTTGAGTTATAACAATCTCTTTCCTGTGTACAAATCTAGTTTTTTTTAGCCAAGTGGGAGTGGTCCCAATGAAGTGTTGAGGACCACACCCACTTGATAACAAGACTAGATTTAAATACAGGGAAGAGGAGGCCATATCTCAGGAACGGAGAGGCGCAGGAACAAAAGAAAAACATTGCCGGATTCAGGAGAACAGCGGCATTTACATCGGGTAAAATAATTTCTTATTTACGGAAAATTGTTATGTTACGGTAGCTGAGGAGTGCAGGTAAAAAAGGAAATACACCAGAGCAGTTGGAATCTATGAGATTGCAGTACCCTGACTAACCACCGCAACTAGAGGCAGCCGTGGAGCGTTCCTACGTTGGTCCTAGACGCCTCGTCACATCCTAAGAAACTAACTACACCTAAAGATAGAAATAGGAAAGCTATCTGCCCCGGAGCAGAACCCCAAAGATAATAGAAAGCCCCCAAACATGTAATGGCGGTTAGACAAGAGGAAATACTGACACAGAAAGAAAATAGTATGAGCAAACGCTGGGGCCCAAACTATCTAAATAGAAAAGGACAGGAAGGGTACTTACTGCAATCTCAGAAAACCCTGAAAAAACACCAACTCTACTAATTTCAAAATCACCTGAGATCACACGACCTCTACCACCTAAATTAGTTCTCTGGTGTAACAAAATCAAAACAGCAGCCACTGAAAAAAAACTGGAAAAAGCAAAAGTACAAAACACAGTGGCTGGACTAAACTGAGAGGGCAAAAGCCCCGGAGGGGACCCTGAAGGCCCCCACAGAAGTGCAGGACAAAATGCAAAAATATAGCAAAAACACAAAATAAGAAATTGTCTTATCTGATAGCAGGAGATGCAGACACGACACAGCAGGCTACAAGGGAAACTGGAAAGAAGGATTCAGACCAGAACAATTGATCACCGGCAACCCTGATGGGAAAATGACTCCCTTATATAAGACCAATCAGTAACACCTGATTCCCAGTCCTCACAATCCTCACTAGTACCGCTTGTAACCACCAGAGGGAGCCTCTGCTCAGAACTCATCTCAAACCCATTCACAACAGTACCCCCCCTTGAGGAGGGGTCACCGAACCCTCATTTGAGCAACCAGGTCGGTCAGGATGAGTTCTATGATACGCACGGATAAGTCTCCTAGCATGGATGTCCGAAGCAAACACCCAAGAATTGTCTTCCTGACCATAACCTCTCCATTTAACCAAATACTGGAGTCTTCGTCTAGAAAAACGAGAATCCAATATTTTCTCAACCACATACTCCAGATTGCCCTCAACCAAAACAGGGTCAGGAGGCACAGCAGCAGGAACCACTGGCTCAACAAACCTCTTCAACAAGGACTTGTGGAACACGTTATGGATCTTAAATGTCCCTGGAAGAAGCAAACGAAAAGAAACAGGATTAATAATCTCCATGATCTTATAAGGTCCAATGAACCTAGGCTTAAATTTAGGAGATGCTACTCTCATAGGAATATTCTTTGAGGACAACCAGACCAAGTCCCCACTTTAAACCGAGGACCATCAGTCCTATGCCGGTTAGCAAACCGCTGGGCCTTCTCCTGAGAGAGGGACAACCTCTCCACTACCTGGTCCCAAATCTGCTGCATACGCTCCACAACAGAGTCAACACCTGGACAGACAGAAGCCTCCGTCTGTCCTGAAGAAAATCGAGGGTGAAACCCAGAATTACAGAAAAACGGAGACATCAAAGTGGCAGAGCTAGCCCTATTATTAAGAGCAAACTCAGCCAAAGGCAAAAAAGAGACCCAGTCATCCTGATCAGCAGACACAAAGCATCTTAGATAAGTCTCCAATGTCTGGTTTGTTCTCTCGGTTTGACCATTGGTCTGAGGATGAAATGCCGAGGAGAAAGACAATTGAACACCCAGTTTAGAACAAAAAGTCCTCCAAAATCTGGAAACAAACTGGACTCCTCTGTCAGACACAATGTTCTCAGGAATGCCGTGTAAACGAATCACGTGCTGAAGGAACAACGGCACCAATTCAGAGGAGGAAGGCAACTTAGGTAATGGCACAAGATGTATCATTTTGGAAAACCTATCACAAATTACCCAGATGGTGGTCATTCTCTGAGAAACAGGAAGATCGGAAATGAAATCCATAGAGATATGGGTCCATGGTCTCTTGGGCACAGGCAATGGCATCAACAAACCACTAGAGCGAGAGCAAGGCTTGGAGCGAGAGCAAGTCCCGCAGGACTGCACAAATTCCCTGACATCGCGAGACAAGGTAGGCCACCAAAAGGACCGACTAACCAAGTCTCTGGTACCAAAAATTTTCCGGGATGCCCAGCCAATGCGGAACAATGAATCTCAGACATCACACTCTTTTTCCATTGGTCCGGGACAAACAATTTTCCAACAGGGCAGCGCTCGGGCCTATCCTCCTGACACCCCTCCAGAGCAAGTCTCAAATTGGGCGAGATGGCGGAAAGAACTACACCCTCCTTCAAAATAACAGAGGGATCAGATAGCTCAGGAGAGTCCGCAAGGAAACTCCTCGAGAGGGCATCCGCCTTAACATTCTTAGTGCCAGGAAGAAAGGAAACCACAAAATTAAAACGTGTGAAAAACAAGGCCCACCTGGCCTGTCTAGGATTGAGTCGCTTGGCAGATTCCAGATAGACCAGATTCTTATGGTCCGTAAGGACCACCACCTGATGTTTGGCTCCCTCCAGCCAATGTCTCCACTCTTCAAAAGCCCACTTCATGGCCAATAACTCCCGATTACCCACGTCATAATTACGTTCAGTAGGAGAAAATTTTCGAGAGAAAAAGGCACAAGGGTTACTTTTAGAGGTCTCTGGATCTTTTTGGGACAAAACGGCACCTGCCCCAATTTCAGAGGCATCAACCTCCACCTGAAATGGCAGAGAAACATCAGGCTGCCGTAGAACAGGAGCAGAAGTGAATCTCTGCTTAAGTTCCTGAAACGCAGAGACTGCCTCAGGAGGCCAATTCACCACATCAGAACCCTTTCTGGTCAAATCAGTTAATGGTTTAACAATAACCGAGAAATTACCAATAAATTTACGATAAAAATTGGCAAAACCCAAAAATCTCTGAAGAGCCTTTAATGAAGTAGGTTGGACCCAATCACAGATGGCCTGAACCTTGACCGGGTCCATTTCAATAACAGATGGGGACAAAATGAATCCCAGAAATGAGATCTTCTGTACGCCAAAAAGACACTTTGATCCCTTCACATACAGAGCATTCTCTCTCAAAATCTGGAATACAGTTCGAACATGTTTCACATGAGAGTCCCAGTCATTAGAAAAAATCAAGATATCATCCAAATAAACAATCAGAAACTTGTCCACAAAATCCCTGAAAATGTCATTCATGAAGGACTGGAAGACGGAAGGAGCATTAGTGAGCCCAAAGGGCATCACAAGGTACTCAAAATGCCCTTCAGGGGTGTTAAATGCCGTCTTCCATTCATCCCCGTGCTTAATGCGAATAAGGTTATACGCCCCCCTGAGGTCAAGCTTGGTAAACCAAGTAGCGTTTTTCACCCTGGAAAACAGGTCAGAAATCAAGGGTAACGGGTATTGATATTTCACAGTAATATTGTTCAAGAGACGATAATCAATACACGGCCTTAATGAACCATCTTTTTTGGCCACAAAGAAAAAACGGCACCTAAGGGTGAAGAGGATGGTCTGATATGACCCTTCTCCAATGATTCCTTGATATAAGACCGCATAGCGTCATGTTCAGGTACAGACAAGTTAAAAAGGCGACCCTTAGGGAATTTACTACCTGGCACTAATTCAATAGCGCAGTCATAGCTCCTATGGGGAGGCAAGGATGCAGATTTACTTTCGCTAAATACATCAGAAAAATCAAACAAAAAGTCAGGAACATCCTCAGCCTGGGGGGAGGCAGAAAAAACAGGAGTGTTGGTATTAACACATTGGCAGCCCCAACTGGTTACAGACACAGATTTCCAATCCAAAACAGGATTATGAGACTGTAACCAAGGGAAACCCAGCACTATAATGTCATGCAGATTATATAGAACCAAAAATTTGCAGCACTCCTGGTGATCAGGTTCAACCCTCATTATCACCTGAGTAGAAAACTGGGGTTTATTCTCAGCCAAATGGGTAGAATCGATCCCCAGTAGGGGAATAGACTTCTGTAGGGGTATCAAGGGAAACCCACAACGTTTAGCAAAATCATAATCCATCAGGTTAATAACTGCTCCAGAATCAACGAAAGCCTGAGCAGAAAATGAGGACAGAGAGCATATCAGAGTGACAGTTAATAAAAACTTAGTCTGAACACTACCCAAGACAACTGAGCGTGCAAAATGTCTTCCCCGCTTAGGGCAGACTGAAATAGCATGAGAGGCATCACCACAGTAGAAACATAACCCATTGCGCTTTCGAAACTCATGACGCTGTGCCCCAGACACCACTCCATCACACTGCATGGACTCAGCAGCTGGCTCACAAGGCAACACCACTCCACGCATACTTCTCCACTCACGCAAACGTCTGTCAATTTGAATCGCTAATGACATAGAATCATTGAGACCAGAGGGGACAGGGAATCCCACCATAACATCCTTTACATTATCCGACAGACCCTTCCGGAAAAGGGCCGCCAAAGCATCGTCATTCCATTTGGTCAGGACTGCCCACCTACGGAATCTCTGACAGTATAACTCAGCGTCATCAAGCCCCTGATTTAATGCCAACAAGGCTTTTTCAGCTTGATCAGTGACATTAGGCTCATCGTACAATAACCTCAAAGCCTGAAAAAACGCATCAACATCACTCAAAACAGGATCCCCAGGTATCAGGGAAAAAGCCCAATCCTGAGGATCGCCGCGCAGGAGAGAGATGATAATTTAACCTGCTGCGCTGCGTTTCCTGAGGACTTAGATTTTAAGGCGAGAAACAATTTACAATTATTTTTGAAATTCTGAAACTTAGCTCGATCCCCTAAAAACAAATCTGACATGGGGATCCTAGGTTCCACAACAGGCAACCTAGCAAGATATGCAGCAATACTCTGAACCTCAGTGGCAAGCTGATCCACACGGCCAGACAACTGTGCAAACTCCATTGGGAGAAAAGATCCTCCCCAGCACCCAGAGATACAGAGGGAAAAAAAAAAAAAAAATGCAACAAACAGAAAAATATCTCTGACAACTTTTCTTCCTTCAAAATATTTTTTCCCTTCTGTGAGTACCATACAATTTTTATGGCCGGTGATACTGTTATGTTACGGTAGCTGAGGAGTGCAGGTAAAAAAGGAAATACACCAGAGCAGTTGGAATCTATGAGATTGCAGTACCCTGACTAACCACCGCAACTAGAGGCAGCCGTGGAGCGTTCCTACGTTGGTCCTAGACGCCTCGTCACAGCCTGAGAAACTAACTACACCTAAAGATAGAAATAGGAAAGCTATCTGCCCCGGAGCAGAACCCCAAAGATAATAGAAAGCCCCAAACATGTAATGGCGGTTAGACAAGAGGAAATACTGACACAGAAAGAAAATAGTATGAGCAAACGCTGGGGCCCAAACTATCTAAATAGAAAAGGACAGGAAGGGTACTTACTGCAATCTCAGAAAACCCTGAAAAAACACCAACTCTACTAATTTCAAAATCACCTGAGATCACACGACCTCTACCACCTAAATTAGTTCTCTGGTGTAACAAAATCAAAACAGCAGCCACTGAAAAAAAACTGGAAAAAGCAAAAGTACAAAACACAGTGGCTGGACTAAACTGAGAGGGCAAAAGCCCCCGGAGGGGACCCTGAAGGCCCCCACAGAAGTGCAGGACAAAATGCAAAAATATAGCAAAAACACAAAATAAGAAATTGTCTTATCTGATAGCAGGAGATGCAGACACGACACAGCAGGCTACAAGGGAAACTGGAAAGAAGGATTCAGACCAGAACAATTGATCACCGGCAACCCTGATGGGAAAATGACTCCCTTATATAAGACCAATCAGTAACACCTGATTCCCAGTCCTCACAATCCTCACTAGTACCGCTTGTAACCACCAGAGGGAGCCTCTGCTCAGAACTCATCTCAAACCCATTCACAACAGAAAATGGCAAGTTCCCTTTAAGTAAAAATGGTCATTCAGCCCAGAAGACGTGTCCCCTTAATGGGAAGAGTTGAGGATAATTGACACCTAATCGAAGCGGCAGGTACATGTTTTAGCCATCAAGTGGGCAATACTTACAGATATTTAATAATTGATGGAATTTTACTAAGAACGGATATGAACACGGTGCCATTACCGACCATCTGAGCAAAGAAGAAATGACAAGTAGGCACTTTATTAAAAAAAAAGAAAAAAAGCAAAATAAAATGAAATTAAATTAATCATTTTCATTAAAGAGTATGACTGGACGTGATTCATGATTAGGATTTGTATGCTGCGCCGTGCGGGGATTAACAGGATTAAGAGAAGGTTACACAGTATCATTAATAAAACAAGCGAGGACATTAAAACCTGCACCTGAGTGCTACATTACTGACACCTCATACTCTGCTCATCCCGACAATTAATGTTCCAGATAAGCATTAATTGTTTTTGGGATTAATTAACCCTTTAATGAATGGCCTGTTTTCATTATTAAGAACTCTTCTTCATTTTTTTCCGCACCTTTTCTTATTGTATTCATTATTTTATTTTTTTTTTACATTTTTTGCTTTGACGTAGTTATACAAGCGCTTGTATTTTGGGGGACAATAATACTTTTTAATGCAACCATTTTTGCCCAGTTATAATTCACCATTTACCTTCCATTATTTATTTTTTATTTTTTTTACTGTGGGAATTGAAGAGGCAAAGAACACCAGCAATTTATGTCAAGGCTTATTTTTTTTCTCATTCAATGCAAAAAAATTATTCCCAGAGAGCAAAATCAATTTGTACAAGGAGGAAAAAGAACATTCTCAGGAGCATAAAGAATTTGATGGTGGGAAGCAGGACTCACATGGCTTCTCTATGAGCGGATGGGGAAGCAGGACTCACAGGCTTTGTCTAAGAGCAACTGGGGTAGCAGGACTCACAGGCTTTCTCTATCAGCGGATGGGGTAGCAGGACTCACAGGCTTCTCTATGAGTGGCGGAGGCAAGCAGGACTCACAGGCTTTGTCTAAGAGCAACTGGGGTAGCAGGACTCACAGGCTTTCTCTATCAGTGGATGGGGAAGCAGGACTTACAGGCTTCTCTATGAGTGGCGGAGGGAAGCAGGACTCACAGGCTTCTCTATGAATGGATGGGAAAGCAGGACTCACAGGCTTTATCTATGAGTGAGCAGGGAAACAGGACTCACAGGCTTTATCTATGAGCGGCTGTCGAAGCAGGGCTCACAGGCTTCTCTATGAGTGACCAGGGAAGCAGGACTCACAGGCTGTCTCTATGAGTGAATGGGGAAGCAGGAGTCACAGGCTTTCGCTATGAGTGGATGGGGAATCAGGACTCACAGGCTTTCTCTATGAGTGGCGGAGGGAAGCAGGACTCACAGGCTTCTCTATGAATGGATGGGGAAGCAGGACTCACAGGCTTTATCTATGAGTGAGCAGGAAACAGGACTCACAGGCTTTATCTATGAGCGGCTGTGGAAACAAGGCTCACAGGCTTTCTCTATGAGTGAACAGGGAAATAGAACTCACAGGCTTTCTCTATCAGCAGATGGGGAAGCAGGACTCACAGGCTTTCTGTATAAGTGGATGGAGAAGCAGGACTCACGTTTTCCCTATGGGTGGTGATGGACATAGGACTCACCCCTCCTTCCTCTTCACTAATATACTATTATATGGCAGCCTGACAGATCTGCTTTCAGAGTTTCATACTATGACCCAATTCGGTCACAAAATCACTCGACTGATCTCTTTGCCTACCTCTTAAACATCTCCTATAGTGACAGAGCTTCTTCGCATAACACTTAGGTGAGTTTGTATCTTGTCTCTTTCCTATAAATTACCTCTGCCACCTACCAAACCCGTGATAGGGAAGCCATTCTTCAGAGTGACGAGCATTTACAGATATGATGTCACTGTGTAGCCCTGGTGTTGGGCACACGCAGTACCCTGGGGAGTGTATGGCGAGACGGCGGCTTAATGCTCAATATGCATTCATTCTACACACACTGGACACACCCTTGGGGTAGTGAAGTATACTCTAGGGAGTGGTCAAAGTAGTGGGTGTAGGGTGATTTTGAAAAGAGTCTAGTTCCTGTCTTTGGACAGAGAAGACGTGTGAGGTAGAGCTTAGACTTCTGTGGAAAGAGGAGAGAGGAGTCTAGCCTGCTTCATAACCAGTTCAAATAGTGGAGTCCGGTATAGGTTTTGAGATATACCTTAGTCGGGTCAGAGCTGGATTATCTCTCAGCACACATTGAAGAAAGGAAGGAGTATCAGCACAGAAAGACTTCAGCGTTCCTGTCTAAGGACGGTATCAGGTACAGAGACGTGCTCCTGCCTGTGACAACTGAGCATCTGTGGCTGGCTTCATTGGAAGGAGAAAGATTGGAAGTGACTGCTCGACCCCTGGCTAGTGAGAATGTTTATGTTACCAGCGTGGACAAGGCGAAAGGCAAGTGGATTATAGAATTGGTGCTACAGGATTGCATAAGTCCAGCACCCTGTTTACCGGTCACTGGGGACCGAAGAGTCGCTGTTGTTTCAGGCACAGAGGCAGGAAAACCAGGAATCTACCGGACCCTAGGTCGCGGCAGACAAGCCCCTTATAGTCGGTACGTAGCTGGGGTCAGGGGGAGTGAAGACTTTGGCGTTCTGCAGGACAAACATAAGTATTCAGCTCCTTCACAGGAAGATCCTAACACTAAGCTGACTGGGCAGTTACAGCTAAGATCAGCTGGAATCATAGAGGGAACTACGCTTCAGGCTGGTTGTACTCGTTTATTGGAGTTAAAGGAGGCCCCTAACTTGTCCAGCTGCCGTCTCAATATACACTCCCTTTGGATCAGCCTCCCCGGGACCTGCCTTATCTTTCTGCAAGTAAAGGTATGGAAAGACTTTGACTGTGTGAGACTGTGTTATTTACCGGCACCCGACTTCACCATCTTAACAGACTTTGAGGGAAGAGTCCCACCTGTAGGGGACCTGACATCTAGCTGCCTCACCATCCCCTCAGAGATCTACAGCAGCGCTGGTACCCATTACCAGAATACTACAGGTGGCGTCACGAACTGTATATAGTTATCCCCTGTAAATATCCCACAACAACATACGCCAGACCGCCAGGGCCACAGACCGAGCCACAGCTACCTGTGACAAATCCCATAGACTTCCATGGGCTCGGCTCTGAGTACCCCATTGCCCTGGTAACCCACAATTGTGGTGGCGGGTCGACACAAACTTTGGCGTCACGAACAGGATACCAAACTCGCGAAATTGCGAGCCCTGCGTGCCTAAGGACTTGTTTTTGTAAAAAGGACTGTTTGCACTTTTGGCGCCAAAATCGCCATTTTTGTCGCCATATTCGCGCCCTCAGGCGCTGGAGAAGAAGGTGGGCGTACCTTCGTGGGCGTCTACCCCCCTGTGGCGCGAAGAAAATGCCTGTCCTCTCAAAGTGCTACTATAACATGCGGTCCTGCCCAACAGCAAAGGAGGTCCGCCTCCTCTTCACCTTCCCTGTGAGGAGGAGGAGACGCAAACCCCACCTCCACGGAAGAGACCGGATGTCTCCAAAGAAAGGAGTTTGTTCTGGAACATGATGGAGGCCGGACGTGTGGAGCCGAGCGGAGCAGCGGAGGAAAGCAGGCCCCGGGGCCCCGCCAAGCTGCCATCGGCATCCGAGGCCTATGCGATACTGCACCTGCAACAGGCGTTGTTAGAGGTTCGGGAGGAGAACTCACGCCTAAAGCAGTTGTTCCAACCTGGACTGGAGGAGATTGAGAGACGCCGCTGTAACCTGCAGAAATGGCGGATGACGAACACGGCGTCTCCTCCCTCAACGAACCCCCACGATTCAAAGTACCGAACAGTCTGCTGCCCAAGGCGAAGGAGCAACCGGAGGCTGCCCCCGAAAGTACCGTTCCCGATCCCACTGGTGAAGCGGTGGATGCGGAGGAGGTTGAGGAGGTACAGCCGATCCCGGAACGCCCGCCCGCCAAGAGGCCGCAGCAGATTATCGGTCCCCGGCAGGGACACCGGAGGGGTCCTGTCCGTCACTACCAGATGTGGACTGGGACGAAATGGCGCGCCTGGATGACGTTGCCTACACCGCCCAGTGGGAGCAAGAATGGCGGAGTCGTGAGGAGACAAAGAGGCGCCAGCAGGAGGAAGCGCGGGAAATCAAGAAGAACCGCCAGCGACAGTTTGCCGAGCTGATTGCTGATAAGGAGACTGTCCGTCGCGACAAAGGTACCTTACGGGAACCGCGGCGGCAGGGGTGTGTGACTGAGTTCCAGCTCCGAAAGGGCTGGGGCTTTATTCGTGAACCGGGCCTCTACCCGGCGGTCTTCGTCAGCAGGCGTGACGTGGAATCTCACCTGCCACAAGGCCATCCCGGGAGGGACTTAGTAAACGGCGACATAGTCACCTATACGCGGCATTGGGGAATGAAGGGGTGGTATGCCCTGAACGTCGCCATCGTCCGCGACCCCGTCCCAGACGCAGGTATCGTCACCATTACCGCAGCGTCCCCGTTTCCAGCTTCAGCAGCATCCGGCCGTGCCCCAGCATCGCCCCCGTCAAAATCATCGCAGCATGCGACCCAAAGTCTATCGCAAGTGAAAGCCACTTCCATATCGCCAGATGCGACCCAGTCTAGATCGCAAACCCTGACGCGGTCTATATCATTGACTGTAATTGAGACGCAATCGGTGTCGTGTGAAGAAAGTGTACCGGTTGCGCCCCTAGAGGTTCAAACCAGAGATGTCGCAACCCAAACCCTGATCGCAGCACATGACTTGCTGGTCTTAGGATCTAGGGCCCATTGCGTTGTTCCAGCCCCCGGGGTGGAAAGCGTACTATTTGATGAATAAATATATAAAAAGAATTGGTAAGGTCCATAAAGGATCTACCATCAGTCAAAGTTTGAAAAATGTTTATAAAGTTTTTGCACAAGTTTATATATAATGTATATATATATAGTCCTAATTATAGAATGCCCGGCTGGGTAAATGGTGAATAGAACCATAAAAAAGTTATTGCACTTTATCATAATGTGATTTGATATATGCCTTTGGTTTACAATGGACTCGTAGGTTGAGGACTGAGACAGCCTAAAAACTTTCTTGTACATAGTTGCGCTCCGGCGCCCTATCTTGGTTTTACATAAGCCATACATATCTACCTCTGAAAAACAAAACCCGTGTGGTGTGGCACTGAGTGAGGTCTGCACTTGGATGTCCTGCAGCCCACCCAGGACCCACGTTGAAGGTTTGGTGCGGGTCCTTCACAAGTATCTTGTATATCTATTTATTGAAAATGACATTTGATACTATCTGTATTTTTGTATTAAAGTTTGTAACGTTCGAAGTATTCTTACCTCCCGGATGGGAAGATGTTATTGTTCCAATGTTATTGCATAAACAAAATTTTTCTGTCTTTTGTATTTCACAGCCCGGGAGTGCTGTCGTTTACCATGGGGGAATGTGTAGCCCTGGTGTTGGGCACACGCAGTACCCTGGGGAGTGTATGGCGAGACGGCGGCTTAATGCTCAATATGCATTCATTCTACACACACTGGACACACCCTTGGGGTAGTGAAGTATACTCTAGGGAGTGGTCAAAGTAGTGGGTGTAGGGTGATTTTGAAAAGAGTCTAGTTCCTGTCTTTGGACAGAGAAGACGTGTGAGGTAGAGCTTAGACTTCTGTGGAAAGAGGAGAGAGGAGTCTAGCCTGCTTCATAACCAGTTCAAATAGTGGAGTCCGGTATAGGTTTTGAGATATACCTTAGTCTGGTCAGAGCTGGATTATCTCTCAGCACACATTGAAGAAAGGAAGGAGTATCAGCACAGAAAGACTTCAGCGTTCCTGTCTAAGGACGGTATCAGGTACAGAGACGTGCTCCTGCCTGTGACAACTGAGCATCTGTGGCTGGCTTCATTGGAAGGAGAAAGATTGGAAGTGACTGCTCGACCCCTGGCTAGTGAGAATGTTTATGTTACCAGCGTGGACAAGGCGAAAGGCAAGTGGATTATAGAATTGGTGCTACAGGATTGCATAAGTCCAGCACCCTGTTTACCGGTCACTGGGGACCGAAGAGTCGCTGTTGTTTCAGGCACAGAGGCAGGAAAACCAGGAATCTACCGGACCCTAGGTCGCGGCAGACAAGCCCCTTATAGTCGGTACGTAGCTGGGGTCAGGGGGAGTGAAGACTTTGGCGTTCTGCAGGACAAACATAAGTATTCAGCTCCTTCACAGGAAGATCCCTAACACTAAGCTGACTGGGCAGTTACAGCTAAGATCAGCTGGAATCATAGAGGGAACTACGCTTCAGGCTGGTTGTACTCGTTTATTGGAGTTAAAGGAGGCCCCTAACTTGTCCAGCTGCCGTCTCAATATACACTCCCTTTGGATCAGCCTCCCGGGACCTGCCTTATCTTTCTGCAAGTAAAGGTATGGAAAGACTTTGACTGTGTGAGACTGTGTTATTTACCGGCACCCGACTTCACCATCTTAACAGACTTTGAGGGAAGAGTCCCACCTGTAGGGGACCTGACATCTAGCTGCCTCACCATCCCCTCAGAGATCTACAGCAGCGCTGGTACCCATTACCAGAATACTACAGGTGGCGTCACGAACTGTATATAGTTATCCCTGTAAATATCCCACAACAACATACGCCAGACCGCCAGGGCCACAGACCGAGCCACAGCTACCTGTGACAAATCCCATAGACTTCCATGGGCTCGGCTCTGAGTACCCATTGCCCTGGTAACCCACAATTGTGGTGGCGGGTCGACACATCACAATGGAGGAATGTCGTCCAGTCATCCTGCAGATATCAAGATGGAGGGAAATAATAATTATATTAGTCCTGTTTACTGATCTATCATCCAGGTCACTCACGAGACTGACGATTAATCATTGCTGTAGTATTGTGCAAGGAAAACACCGCCTCATAAATAGGGTTTTGACATCTCGAGATAATGTTGTGCATCCTCAGGCATATCTGGCATAGCAGCGACGGGCGGCTAAGAACCAAAGCATTAAAGGGGTTGTACAAACTTAGAAAAACATGACAGCTTTTCTATTTTGCAGCTCCACTCCATTCATTTCAAACTATCTGGCTTGTAATACCAGAAACAACCTGTGTGTGGAGCTGTTTTTCAAAAGAAAGCAGCCATGTTTTTCATCCTGCTCAGCACCCATAAAGTAGTCATTGATATAAAAATAATTAGTGCTATGGTGGTCTCATCCAGCTATGATGGTGATGAGACACTAATGGCTGATGGGTCCGGCCACAGAAGCCTCATTGATCAGATGAAGTGTGGTATTACACCTTGTGACATAGACAGTAGACGTGCAGCAGATGCCACCAAATTTATATCCCATGCTAAAAACCATTGTTACGGAGTGTCATGCTTGAAAGCTCGAGCATGAGACTGCTACTCAACACAAAGAAGACAAAGCTAATGACTACTGCCAGGTGTGATCGGGACAAGAGATGAATGGCAATGAACTGGAAGATGTAAAGGACATCAACCTACTCGGATCGATGATCGATCAAGATGCAGCGACGACACCGGAGGCCAGTAGGAGAATAGCTATGGACAAATCGACAATGAAGTCAGTGGACAAGGTCTTCAAATCGAGGAACATTTCAGTGGTGAGGAAGACACAGCTCGTACATAGTCTGTTTTTTTTTCTGTGAGAACATATACTGTAGATGCAAAACCTGGACGATAAAGAAACAAGACAGAAGAAGAATCGACGCCTTCAAAATGTGCTGCTGGAGAAGGATGTTATCAATACCATGGATGGCAAGAAGAACAAACAGATAATTTTAGAACAAATCAAGCCAGACATGTAACTCGAAGCAAGGATCACCAAGTTATGACTTGTTTACTTTGGTTCACATCATACCAAGAGAGTAATCACTGGAGAAGAACATCATGGTCTGAAGAATAGAAGGAAGAAAGCGTAGAGGAAGACCAGCAACCCGATGGCTAGATACTATCAAAATAGTGGTGGACCTATCTAGATTTGCACAAGATCAGTCTTTCTATTCAGCATTGACCCATCAAGTCACCATGGCTGGAGATCAAGCTGAATGCCTTAAAAATACCTAGGGCATTTATGACATACCCTGTGGATGGGATCATTAGAAACAGGATTAACAAGAGAGGAGGAGGTGTTGCATTGTATGTTAGCAAAATGTATGTGTGTGGCCCAGCTGCGCAAGGCACACATGTCTCCTGGAAAATGCACAGGAAAGGTAATTGTAAAGCCTGATATTCATTCACAACACACATTTCTCAACACTGCCACTAGAGGCATTTCAGACTTTTTGGTAGTGTGACGTAGCAATAGTGAGTCATTCTAGTCAGAGCTCAGTCTGAGCTAGACAGAAGTAGGATTGGAGTTCCTGTCTCAGGACAGAGCAGTTCAGTCTTGGAGGGAGAGGAGATAAGACTGAGATCTGAAGGAGCTCCTGTAGCTCACCTCATACAGAAGTGGAGGCTAGTAAGAGTGGACAAGTGAAGCACTCTAGCCTAGTCAGAGCTGCAACTGAAGCAAGTGAAACAGTTACCTCAGAACAAGCTGCCTGTGTTCTCTAGAAAGTGGAAAGTGACTCTCGGAGCTACAGCTTTGATACAGTCTGACGAATCGTCCTGTGAGCTGCTCTGGACAGAGTTCTGTGAAGGAAAGAAAGAAGGGGATCACAGCAGTTATCGCATCGAGTCAACTGAGATCAGGTCAGTGAGCTCTGAAGGAAAACTGCTAACTACACTCGCTGCTACCCGTGCTTATGTTGAGGGCGAGAGCAGGGCGACAGGCGAGTGGAGAAGGAAGAGTGACTAAGGTGACA
The DNA here is from genome assembly GCA_033576555.1 of Oophaga sylvatica. NCBI lineage: Eukaryota > Metazoa > Chordata > Amphibia > Anura > Dendrobatidae > Oophaga > Oophaga sylvatica. Next base: position 23,219,966 of record JARQOD010000008.1, on the reverse strand, counting down.
GATCACCCTCACTCAGTTAACCGGACACCGGGTCCGAAGCATTGCTAGTACTTCACGGCTAGTGATAGAAATCCGGAGGCCTTGCTGGACTTCAAGTCGCAGAAGGTAGCCCTAAGTGCCGATACGTAACCGGGGTCAGGAAGGACAACAGTCTAGCAGGGCCCTGCACAAAAGACTAGTTCTATCCAACAGAAGACACCCACCACAATGTCGACCGGGCGTAGCTGTTGCATTAAGAGTTAAACTTGACTTTATGCAAGTTAGGACTCACATACACATTAAGGAGAAAGGAGACCTTAAACCTGCTCAGCAATCCCCTGAATGTGCATTCTCCAACCTGACCAGCTTCCCGGGACATACCTGCAACATCTACAAGTAAAGGTATGGAAAGAGACTGCATTGTGTGTGACTGACTTCTTATCCGCACCCTGCATCACCACCATAGACTTTGAGGGAACAGTCCCACCTGTGGGGGACTTAACATCTAGCTGCCATAATATCCCCTCAGAGATCTACCCTGCAGCGCTGGTCAATCAGATCAGAAACCACAGGTGGCGTCACGAACTATCTTTATAATCCCTGTAAATATCCCCCATTGTATGAGCACCCAGGGCCACGGACGAGCTCTGCTGCCAGTGACATCCCATAGACTTCCATGGGCTCGGTGCCGAGTACCCATAGCCCTGGTACCCACCCCACTTGGTGTGTGCGCATCATATGTCTCCACAGAGATCCAAGCTTCAGAGAATGGTAGAGAAGAACAGAAAGAAGACTATTGTATGTGTTTACTATAGGCCACCTGGTCAGACTGAAGATATGGATGAACTAATTTACATCAGATGTTTGTGTTCTCAAAAAAGTATGACCTAGTGATCATGGGAGATTTTAACTATCCAGATATTTGTTGGGAATCTCTCTCAGGCAAAAGTACTGGGTCCAGAAAACTCTTATCTTCTCTTGCTGACAACTTTATCTTTGAAAAGGTAGGGGAGAACAAGAGGATCTGCAATCTTGGACCTAATTCTTACCAACAGGGAGGAAATGATTGAGGAAGTAAAGGTGGCTGGGAATTTACTAGGCGGCGATCATGCTATCCTGGAATTTTGGATTACAAGAGGAGGAAGACCAGCGAGGACTCAGACCTTAAAGTTAAACTTTAAAAGACAGATTTTAATAGACTCAGAAATAGGTTAGGAAAGATCCGATGGCTGGATGTTCCAAAGGACAGAAATGTCCAGGAAGGATGGGAGAGTTTGCTAAATTAAATTCTCACCGCTCAATCAGTAACAATCCCAAAAAGAAGGAAGAATTTGAAGCATTTAAAGAGACCAGAGTGGATGAACACAGAACTTAATCACTTGTTAAAAAAAGGAAAACAGAAATGTATATCAAATGGAAAGAGGGGCATATCTAAGGAAGAATATAATGCTGCCTGCAGGGAATGCCGAGCAAGAGTTAAGGTACTGCCACACTAAGCTATCCGCTAGCGATCTCGTTAGCGTTGCATACTAATGAGATCGCTAGCGGGATTGTTTCTATATCGCTAAGTGCGGCCACATTTAGCGATATAGTTAACGACGCTATCGCCGTTAGCGATCTTCTTAAAGACTTTAGCGGTACAAAAGTACCGCTAAATCGCTAAGAAAAGGTGCCACACTAGCGATATATACTTACCCAGCGGGAGCGCCAGCGATGAAATAGGGTCCGGAACGATTCCAGCGACGAGCGAGATCACAGCAGGAAGCTCGTCGCTGGAAGCTGCCGCACACAACAACATCGCTAACGGGATCGCTAAATAGTGACGTTTTTTAGCGATCCCGTTAGCGATATTGTTTAGTGTGGCATACCCTTAAGAAGAGCTAAAGCCAGTAATGAAGTGAGGCTTGCAAGGGAGACCAAAAGCAGTAAAAAAGGAATTTGGGGGTATGTCAAAAGCAAAAGAAAAGTCAAAGATGCTTTATAGGACGAAAAGGGTGAAGTGGTCAGAATGATGTTAAGAAGGCCGAACTTTTAAATTCCTATTTTGCATCTGTGTTCTCTAAGAAAGCAAATGCAACATCAACTGATCTTCACGGTGCCATCGAAGGAATAAAAGAATCCACATTATCCATAAACAGAGAGATGGTCAGGAAACACCTAGCTCATCTGGAATACTGTGTCCAGTTCTGGGCACCACATTTTAAAAAATACATTGAAAAAAATGGAGCAAGTTCAGAGAAGAGCTACCAGGATGGTGAGCGGTCTGCAAACCATGTCCTACGAGGAATTGTGAATGTTTAGCTTGCAATAAAGAAGACTAAGAGGAAACTAAATAGCTGTCTACAAATATCTGAAGGGCTGTCACAGTGTAGAGGGATCATCCTTATTCTCATTTGCACATGCAAACACAAGAAGCAATGGGATGACACTGAAAGGGAGAAGATACAGATTAGATATTAGAAAAAAAAATTTTGACAGTGAAGGTGATCAATGAGTGGAATAGGCTGCCACGAGAGGTGGTGAGTTCTCCTTCAATGGAAGTCTTCAGACAGAGGCTGGACTCACATCTGAGATGGTTTAATGACTCCTGCATTGAGCAGGGGTTGGACACGATGACCATGGAGGTCCCTTCCAACTCTAACATTCTATAATTCTATGATCAATTTAAGATGACTTTAATGGACCCCATAAGCATTAGAAAAAAAATCATCCACAGTCATTGGTTTTGGCAGGAAAAGCCCATCTCATATGGGATACTTACAACTTTCTTCCCTAACTGATGATATTGGGAGAGAGAGGGATCGGGCATGTTAAATTTCAATGCCCCATCCTGTTGTTTTCCAGGGAAATAAGTTCCCAGTTTAGATGTCTGACAATGGTTTACTCCCCTATATCCTTTAAAACATAGAAGAGGTGGAAGAGAGAGTTGTAGGACAACAGTTATGGACATTTTAAAGGGGTTGTACCACAAAGTACACTTTAACCCCTTAACAACTGCCAATACACCTTTTAACGGTGGCAGTTAAAGGTACTTATTACTCAGCGCCGCTTTTTAATGGCTCTGAGAAATAAGGGTATAGCACCCCCCAGCGTCAGAAAATCTCCCCTGTAGCCGAGACCCCGGAGAACATGATTCAGGTCGGTTTTCGCCGTCCCCAGTGTTGCAATCGCCGTTATTCACCGAATAACGGCAACCAAAAAAAAAGTCATATTTCCCATTTATTTCTCTCTCCTCTGATATGATCTAGCATACCAGAGGAAGAGAAATGGGGTTCCCCGAGCCCCCTGGTACCTCCGGTGTCTCTGGACCCTCCAGCTCTGTCCCATGGTCCCTGGCGTCTTCTTCAGGGAAGAAAATGGCAGGCGCATTTTGATCACTGTGATAGTCCCTATCACAGTGGTCAAAATAAAAAAATAGTAAATCAACCCCCTTTATCACCCCCTTAGTTAGGTAAAAATAATAAAATAAAAAAAAATATTTATTTCCATTTTTCCATTAGGGTTAGGGTTGGGGCTAGGATTAGGGTTGGGGTTAGAGCTAGGGTTATGGTTGAGGCTAGGGTTGGCGGTAGCGCTAGGTTTAGGATTGGGGCTAGGGCTACGGTTGTGGTGTTGGGGTTAGCGTTGTGTTGGGGTTATGGTTGTGTTGAGGATAAGGTTGTGTTGGGGTTACGGTTGGGGTTTGGGGTCAGGGTGGTGTTGGAGTTGGGCTTAGGGTTGGGATTAGGGTCAGGGGTAGGGCTGTGTTAGGGTTGGAGTTAGAATTGGGGGGTTTCCACTGTTTAGGTATATCAGGGGGTCTCCAAATGTGACATGGCGCCATTGATTCCAGCCAATTTTGGGTTCAAAAAGTCAAACGGTGCTCCCTCCCTTCTGAGCCCTGCCATGCGCCCAAACAGTGGCTTTCCCCCACATACAGGGTATCGGTGTACTCAGAAGAAATTGCAAAACAAATTTTGTGGTCCGTTTTCTCTTGTTACCCTTGTAAAAATAAAAAAGTTAGGGTCTACATTAATTTTTTTGTGAAAAAACTAAAATGTTCATTTTTTCCTTCCACATTGCTTTAGTTCTCGTGAAGCACCTGAAGGGTTAATAAACTTCTTGAATGTGGGTTTTGAGCACCTTGAGGGGTGCAGTTTTTAGAATGGTGTCATTTTGGGGTATTTTCTGTGATATTGACCACCCAAACTCACAAAATGTGAGGTGGTCCCTAAAAAAAATGGCATTGTAAATTTTGTTGGAAAAATGAGAAATCGCTAGTCAACTTTTAACCCTAATAACGTCCTAACCAAAAAATATATATTTTCTCAAAATTGAGCTGATGTAAAGTAGACATGTGGGAAATGTTATTTATTAACTATTTTGTGCGATATGACTCTCTGATTTAAGGGCACAAAAATTAAAAGTTTGAAAATTGCAAAATGTTCAAAATTTTGGCCAAATTTCCGCTTTTTTCATAAATAAACACACGTCATATAGAAGAATTTTTACTACTAACATGAAGTACAATATGTCACAAAAAAAAAATCTCAGAATCTTTGGGATCCGTTGAAGCGTTCCAGAGCTATAACTTCATAAAGTGGTTAGAATTGTAAAAATTGGCTTGGTCATGATGTACAAATTTGGCTCTGTCACTAAGGGGTTAATCAAAAGTTCTTGGAATAATAACTTCAATAATTGGATGTGTTAAAAAAAATGTTCCTGTGCTGAGAAAATCTTATAAAATTGCTGTGTACTGTGTAATGGCCGTGTCTGACCGTGCAGGAAAAAGGTCTTGAGGAACAAAAGGTCAAGGACCAATGCGTTATAGTAAAGTCTCCTCTGACATCATCTCTCTCCCAATAGACGATGTCAGAGGAAAAAAAGATAGGACATGTTGAGCTAAAATGCCCCATCCTTCTGTTCTCAGGAGAGATAAACCATGACCACTAGAAGTGACTGGGAACGAGCAATTGAAGGTGTATGGACACCATTAATCATACGTAAGAAACTGAACTTGGGTAAAATACTATATGGTGATTCCTCGCCTTTTGGTGTCACCCATCATTGTATATGTCTGATCCTTTGATGCTGCCGGAGGTAAACTCTTTTTAGAAATGTGCCCCAATAAGATCAATATCTCTGCATTTTGGGGGCTTAAAGTGCCTGTACACATGTGAGCAAAGTGGCCAGAACTTCTGATCTTGGCTGTGTGCACTGTTCTGCGCTCCGCTGTGTGCACCGTTCTGCGCTCCGCTGTGTGCACCATTCTGCACTCCGTTGTGTGCACCATTCTGCACTCCGCTGTGCGCACCGTTCTGCGCTCCGCTGTGTGCACCGTTCTGCGCTCCGCTGTGTGCACCGTTCTGCGCTCCGCTGTGCGCACCGTTCTGCTCTCCGCTGTGTGCACCGTTCTGCGCTCCACTGTGTGGACAGTTCTGCGCTCCGCTGTGTGCACCGTTCTGCGCTCCGCTGTGTGCACCGTTCTGCGCTCCGCTGTGCGCACCGTTCTGCTCTCCGCTGTGTGCACCGTTCTGCGCTCCACTGTGTGGACAGTTCTGCGCACCGCTGCGCTATCTCACTTCTCTCTCCGCTGATGTTGATTTTGGCCTGTTGTTCCCAACATGACTGACAGCTCCTTCCGCGTTACGAGATTACCAAATATTTGTATAGCATCAGCTTATGAAAAGTAACTTTATAATATAATCGTGTCACATTTGTCTTGATGCTCGCTAAACAGGTATCAGGGAGCCGGGAGATAAAGGATGAGGAGTCCTAAAAATAAAGTGCAGAACCAATAAGGAAGCAGCGGTTGTGGGGAATTATATTCATTGTGCACAGAAAAAAAATTAGCCCATAATAACTGCAGTTTGTATGTGCTCTCCACTTACAAACACAAGCAATAAGATACATCCAGTATTATACACCAGAGCTGCACTCACTATTCTGCTGGTGCAGTCACTGTGTACATTACATTACTGATCCTGAGTTACATCCTGTATTATACTCCAGAGCTGCACTCACTATTCTGCTGGTGCAGTCACTGTGTACATTACATTACATTACTGATCCTGAGTTACATCCTGTATTATACTCCAGAGCTGCAGTCACTATTCTGCTGGTGCAGTCACTGTGTACATACATTACATTACTGATCCTGAGTTACATCCTGTATTATACTCCAGAGCTGCACTCACTATTCTGCTGGTGCAGTCACTGTGTACATTACATTACATTACTGATCCTGAGTTACATCCTGTATTATACTCCAGAGCTGCACTCACTATTCTGCTGGTGCAGTCACTGTGTACATACATTACATTACTGATCCTGAGTTACATCCTGTATTATACTCCAGAGCTTCACTCACTATTCTGCTGGTGCAGTCACTGTGTACATACATTACATTACTGATCCTGAGTTACATCCTGTATTATACTCCAGAGCTGCACTCACTATTCTGCTGGTGCAGTCACTGTGTACATACATTACATTACTGATCCTGAGTTACATCCTGTATTATACTCCAGAGCTGCACTCACTTATTCTGCTGGTGCAGTCACTGTGTACATACATTACTTATGATCCTGAGTTACATCCTGTATTATACTCCAGAGCTGCACTCACTATTCTGCTGGTGCAGTCACTGTGTACATACATTACATTTACTGATCCTGAGTTACATCCTGTATTATACTCCAGAGCTGCACTCACTATTCTGCTGGTGCAGTCACTGTGTACATACATTACTTACTGATCCTGAGTTACATCCTGTATTATACTCCAGAGCTGCACTCACTATTCTGCTGGTGCAGTCACTGTGTACATACATTACATTACTGATCCTGAGTTAATCCTGTATTATACTCCAGAGCTGCACTCACTATTCTGCTGGTGCAGTCACTGTGTACAAATTACATTACTGATCCTGAGTTACATCCTGTATTATACTCCAGAGCTGCACTCACTATTCTGCTGGTGCAGTCACTGTGTACATACATTACATTACTGATCCTGAGTTACATCCTGTATTATACTCCAGAGCTGCACTCACTATTCTGCTGGTGCAGTCACTGTGTACATACATTACATTACTGATCCTGAGTTACATCCTGTATTATACTCCAGAGCTGCACTCACTATTCTGCTGGTGCAGTCACTGTGTACATACATTACATTACTGATCCTGAGTTACATCCTGTATTATACCCAGAGCTGCACTCACTATTCTGCTGGTGCAGTCACTGTGTACATACATTACATTACTGATCCTGAGTTACATCCTGTATTATACTCCAGAGCTGCACTCACTATTCTGCTGGTGCAGTCACTGTGTACATACATTACATTACTGATCCTGAGTTACATCCTGTATTATACTCCAGAGCTGCACTCACTATTCTGCTGGTGCAGTCACTGTGTACATACATTACATTACTGATCCTGAGTTACATCCTGTATTATACTCCAGAGCTGCACTCACTATTCTGCTGGTGCAGTCACTGTGTACATACATTACATTACTGATCCTGAGTTACATCCTGTATTATACTCCAGAGCTGCACTCACTATTCTGCTGGTGCAGTCACTGTGTACATACATTACATTACTGATCCTGAGTTACATCCTGTATTATACTCCAGAGCTGCACTCACTATTCTGCTGGTGCAGTCACTGTGTACATACATTACATTACTGATCCTGAGTTACATCCTGTATTATACTCCAGAGCTGCACTCACTATTCTGCTGGTGCAGTCACTGTGTACATACATTACATTACTGATCCTGAGTTACATCCTGTATTATACTCCAGAGCTGCACTCACTATTCTGCTGGTGCAGTCACTGTGTACATACATTACATTACTGATCCTGAGTTACATCCTGTATTATACCTCCAGAGCTGCACTCACTATTCTGCTGGTGCAGTCACTGTGTACATACATTACATTACTGATCCTGAGTTACATCCTGTATTATACTCCAGAGCTGCACTCACTATTCTGCTGGTGCAGTCACTGTGTACATACATTACATTACTGATCCTGAGTTACATCCTGTATTATACTCCAGAGCTGCACTCACTATTCTGCTGGTGCAGTCACTGTGTACATACATTACATTACTGATCCTGAGTTACATCCTGTATTATACTCCAGAGCTGCACTCACTATTCTGCTGGTGCAGTCACTGTGTACATACATTACATTACTGATCCTGAGTTACATCCTGTATTATACCTCCAGAGCTGCACTCACTATTCTGCTGGTGCAGTCACTGTGTACATACATTACATTACTGATCCTGAGTTACATCCTGTATTATACTCCAGAGCTGCACTCACTATTCTGCTGGTGCAGTCACTGTGTACATACATTACATTACTGATCCTGAGTTACATCCTGTATTATACTCCAGAGCTGCACTCACTATTCTGCTGGTGCAGTCACTGTGTACTACATTACATTACTGATCCTGAGTTACATCCTGTATTATACTCCAGAGCTGCACTCACTATTCTGCTGGTGCAGTCACTGTGTACATACATTACATTACTGATCCTGAGTTACATCCTGTATTATACTCCAGAGTGCACTCACTATTCTGCTGGTGCAGTCACTGTGTACATACATTACATTACTGATCCTGAGTTACATCCTGTATTATACCCAGAGCTGCACTCACTATTCTGCTGGTGCAGTCACTGTGTACATACATTACATTACTGATCCTGAGTTACATCCTGTATTATACTCCAGAGCTGCACTCACTATTCTGCTGGTGCAGTCACTGTGTACATACATTACTTATGATCCTGAGTTACATCCTGTATTATACTCCAGAGCTGCACTCACTTTCTGCTGGTGCAGTCACTGTGTACATATATTACATTATGATCCTGAGTTACATCCTGTATTATACTCCAGAGCTGCACTCACTATTCTGCTGGTGCAGTCACTGTGTAATACATTACATTACTGATCCTGAGTTACATCCTGTATTATACTCCAGAGCTGCACTCACTATTCTGCTGGTGCAGTCACTGTGTACATACATTACATTACTGATCCTGAGTTACATCCTGTATTATACTCCAGAGCTGCACTCACTATTCTGCTGGTGCAGTCACTGTGTACATACATTACATTACTGATCCTGAGTTACATCCTGTATTATACTCCAGAGCTGCACTCACTATTCTGCTGGTGCAGTCACTGTGTACATATATTACATTACTGATCCTGAGTTACCTCCTGTATTATACTCCAGAGCTGCACTCACTATTCTGCTGGTGCAGTCACTGTGTACATACATTACATTACTGATCCTGAGTTACATCCTGTATTATACCCCAGAGCTGCACTCACTATTCTGCTGGTGCAGTCACTGTGTACATATATTACATTACTGATCCTGAGTTACATCCTGTATTATACTCCAGAGCTGCACTCACTATTCTGCTGGTGCAGTCACTGTGTACATACATTACATTGCTGATCCTGAGTTACATCCTGTATTATCTCCAGAGCTGCACTCACTATTCTGCTGGTGCAGTCACTGTGTACATATATTACATTACTGATCCTGAGTTACATCCTGTATTATACTCCAGAGCTGCACTCACTATTCTGCTGGTGCAGTCACTGTGTACATTACATTACAGATCCTGAGTTACATCCCTGATTATACTCCAGAGCTGCACTCACTATTCTGCTGGTGCAGTCACTGTGTACATACATTACATTACAGATCCTGAGTTACATCCTGTATTATACTCCAGAGCTGCACTCACTATTCTGCTGGTGGAGTCACGATGTACATACATTATATTACTGATCCTGAGTTACATCCTGTATTATACTCCAGAGCTGCACTCACTATTCTGCTGGTGCAGTCACTGTGTACATACATTAATTACTGATCCTGAGTTACATCCTGTATTATACCCAGAGCTGCACTCACTATTCTGCTGGTGCAGTCACTGTGTACATACATTACCATTACTGATCCTGAGTTACATCCTGCATTATACTCCAGAGCTGCACTCACTATTCTGCTGGTGCAGTCACTGTGTACATACATTACATTACTGATCCTGAGTTACATCCTGTATTATACTCCAGAGCTGCACTCACTATTCTGCTGGTGCAGTCACTGTGTACATACATTACAATTACTGATCCTGAGTTACATCCTGTATTATACCCAGAGCTGCACTCACTATTCTGCTGGTGCAGTCACTGTGTACATACATTACATTACTGATCCTGAGTTACATCCTGCATTATACTCCAGAGCTGCACTCACTATTCCAAAAAACTATTCTTTCAATTCTTTCATCAACTACAGATATAATACTGCCCCACAGTAATCAGGCAGGAGATCGCCGCCCCTTACAGATCATTTTTTTGCTTTTGTATATATCACAGACAGCTTTATATTCTGCACATATGACTTTGTCTATTGGACTTGTGCCCATGGTGCAACTTTGCACGTTGCCTGTAGAGGGCACTGCCACCCACATCATTATTTTTCGTGCTGCTGATTGCTGCAGGTTACATACAGTACAGACACTGTATAGATACAGACGCAGATATTTTTGGAAGATGTGATATGTTATACTGTTATTAATTACTTATTTTGACCTTAAATAGTTATTCCCATATTCATAGACGAACATGGTCACATAGGGCTGATAAAAACACAGCAGGAAATAATTTTTTTTAACAGTGGACAACTCCTTTAAAGGGATCCTGTAAGGATATTTTTACAATCCCTGATAACTATGACACCTTTTTGGTTAAGATCCAATGTGCCAATCATGAGAAATCTAGCATAGACGCCATATGTAAAATCAGGTGCAAGTGCATTGGGGGCGTGTCAGTGCACTGGGAAGAAGCCGTCCAAGACACACCCACTAATTTACATATGGCTTCTACGCTAGATTTCCCATGACTGGCACATGGGATCTCTACAAAAAAAGGTGTTGTTTTATAGGGGTCTAACGCCAATTCACCTGTACCATTACTGTCATATTTAAGAACGTGCTGACCGGTTCTGTATAAATGACATGACTAGTATGTTAAAGTGACTTTCCTGTATAGTCTGCCCATAACAAGTCAGTCGTCATACCTGTTGATATTCGACAGGACTTTACTTGATTTAATTCTTATAAAAATATAGAAGTTACCAACAAATATATATATTTTTTAATATTACGCTTAAAAAAAAGCCCCTTTTCAAACAGCGCCACCCATGTCCACTGGCTGAGCCTGGTATTGCAGTTCATTCCCAATTTAATAACTGCTACATTACTGCAAGCCATGGACAGGAATGGAGGAAATTAGAACTTTTGGAAGATTAATAATGCCTACCTAACCACTATGGTCTTCTATTATAGCCCCCATAGTGGAGCTTGTGTCCCACATTCCCTAAAGGAGAACTCTACCTACCTAAGCATAGATATAGCCAATATTCTTTACCATAACTACTCATATTCTCCACTCAGGGTTCTAGGAAAGTTAGGTGAAAACTCTTGTTTGAGGATATAGAAATGTAAATATAACTAGTTATTGGTGTCAGGCGGCTGTCGTAAAGCCACGTGTTTATGTCGTGTTACATCCGTAAGAACTTCATACTGGTTTCTGGAAAGCCAACTTGAGAATAGAAATATCCATTATTACAGTTCTTACAGGGCATGCTGACTTGTGAGAACGGAAATCAGAGGTGTAACTATAAGAGACACAGAGGTAGTAGTTTTCCCTAAGGTTCTGCTTAGACATTGCGACCCAAATGGCCTTTGTGCCCGTGGTGCTATGAGATGAGTCTTACATTGCGATGGTCTTTGAAACTCCAGATGTGGAGGCTGAACGAGCCACTGTAGGCCGTCATACTGTTTGCGTGCATGATCTGTAGGGTTCCCTTTACTAAGGAAATCTCTGATCTATAAGAGTTTGTGTTAACCACAGAGATAAACTCTGCTCCTTATACTGAGACATTGGAGAAGGAGTGGGATTAATATAATTAGAAGCAGTTGTACTTCTGGCCAGCGTGGAGGAGGGGATGGAGGTCTTGTCTGACTGAGGATTCCCATGACATTAAGGTCTAGAGTGAGTAATCCAGATCTGTAACAGCCCGAGAGCCTGACTATAAAAGGAAGGGAGAGGGCTGTGTGGTCTTGGGGAGAAACACAGACCAGTAACCATAGAGAACAAAAAATGGACCATGAGGAGGAAGTGAATTTTGGAGAAGAGAGAGGATTCATGGTCCCAGTGATGTGAAATTCTGAGGAGGACACGAGGCGTGGAGGAAAAAAAGGATTGTTCATTAGTAGGACCAAAATGTAAATCCGAGAAGCTGGATCTGGAGTAAAAGAAGGAATTTAGTCCAGGAAAGATGTAATTTGCAATAGGTCAAGATATGGCAGAAATGAGGACTGGTGTGTGTGTGTTCCTTGGGGGTAGCGATTGGGCAAAATAAATTCTGGTGGCAAAGGATGATGACGAAGGAGTAAAAGTGTTAATAAAGTAAGGTCTTCATGATGGAAAGGGGGTGACTATAAGGAATGGAAGTGAAGAAGGGCTGAGAATATGGAGGGCTCTTCCTCAAAGTCCATGTTTTAAGGTCATAAAAGAGCAAGCATTGCATTTGTAAGGAGGTGGACAGATGAAGAGCTTCACAGTGTGAGGCCTAATGGGGTGTCTGCAAGCAGGCACCGCCATCTAATGGTTAAATATCAAAGGACAAGAGAAAATAGTAAGAGCTGCATCAGCAGGAACTTTAAAACAAAATAAATGGTTCCAGAGAGGGAGAGATTGGAGGAGACACAAGGTCAGGTGACAGTTGAGGTGCAGTTAAGGGCGGGAAGGGCAGTCAAGCGGAGAGTCGACACCTGGACCTGTAGCAGGACAGACGAGTGAGGCAGCAGAGTTGGCTTATAGCCACCACTGCGAGTGACCATGCCTGATCAAAAGGAACAGAGAGACCAGATCCGAGTGAAGAAACCGAGAGACAAGATCCGAGTGAAGGAACCGAGAGACCAGAACCGAGTAAAGGAACTGACAGACCAGATCAGAGTGAAGGAACCGAGAGACCAGATCTGTGTGAAGGAACCAAGAGACCAAATCTGAGTGATGGAGCCGAAAGACCAGATTCAAGTGAGGAACCAAGAGACCAGATCCAAGTGAGGAACCAAGAGACCAGATCCAAGTGCGAAACCAAGAGACCGGATCCGAGTGAATTAGCCGAAAGACCAGATCCAAGTGAAGAACATGGAGACCGGAGATTGGTGACCAGAACTGGAGGCGAGAGGCCGGAGCTTGAAGATCCAAGCCGAGTGAGCACGGTTGATGCCAAAAAATAGATGACTAGGCCACAGCATTGGGATATTCGTGTGAGCCGTCACCTCCAGTGTTGACGTACAGTACAAAGTGGGGATCGGGCCCATGCTTCAGGGAACGAAGACAGCCAGTTGGGCGGGTGTGCCGAGTGTGAGGCAGTGACCGGTGTCATATGCGAGGGTCGCTATTTGGCCACAGGATGTGTAAAGAAGCATAGTGAGGCCGGGGGGAGTGCATTGCAGTCACAGGCATAGCTGTGATTGCAAGACAGAATAGAAGAAAGTGTTGATCTTGGGAAAGCTATTTGTCCAAGGCGGATTTAAGAAAACCTGCCATGGGCTTGTATTTTTGAAATGGCCTACAGGATGGCAGTGGGGCGGTCCATTTCCTTCCCCGGCCCCAGGTTTTCCATGTGGCCTATGGCCACAGGTTTTGTTGTAAGAACCTTGCGGTAAAGGGGTAGGGTGTGTCAGTTTTGGTCTTGCAAGCAGGCAGAGCGGAAGGCTTTGCAGAGCTCAACCTGTGTGAGGCAACACAGTGCCAAGCGGAGCCAAAAGGCCTGGCACCCTCAGCATACACAGCGGTGTAGTTGCCCACGGCAGCCGGTCACGGACTGTCTTTGCTTTTCCCGGCTGCGATCCGGAGGATACCGCGTGCTGTGCACTGTGTGAGTTTGGACATTAAACACGTTTTGCTGTGAACTTTCCTGTGACCACTGCCTGTTTGTCACACTGCACCAACCCCGCTGCACTACACAAGTCACTCATAAATCTCGGATTTGCAGCCTAACAGGTAGTATTGTCGACCCCTGTTATGGTCTGTGTGACGTCTCGGGTTGCCTAGAGAGTGATGCCGTGGACAGGCCCGACGCCCTTTCGGTTAGAGTATTAGGACTATGACATGACGGAAGATAACAGCTGTTTAATTGTAAAAATAGAAGGGTAGTGTGTAAGTTGCATTGTGTTAACCCCTTCACCCCCAAGGGTGGTTTGCACGTTAATGACCGGGCCAATTTTTACAATTCTGACCACTGTCTATTTATGAGGTTATAACTCTGGAACGCTTCAACGGATCTTTGCGATTCTGAGATTGTTTTCTCGTGACATATTGTACTTCACGTTATTGGTAAAATTTCTTCGATATAACTTGCGTTTATTTTTTAAAAAAATGCAAATTTGGCGAAAATTTTGAAAATTTTGCAATTTTCAAACTTTGAATTTTTATTCCCTTAAAACAGAGAAATATGTCACACAAAATAGTTAAGAAATAACATTTCCCACATGTCTACTTTACATCAGCACAATTTTGGAATCATTTTTTTTAGGGACCACCTCATATTTGAAGTCACTTTGAGGGGTCTATATAGCAGAAAATACCCAAAAGTGACACTATTCTAAAAACTGCACCCCTCAAGGTACTCAAAACCACATTCAAAAAGTTTATTAACCCTTCAGGTGCTTCACAGGAGCTGAAGCAACGTGGAAGGAAAAAATGAATATTTAACTTTTTAGCCACAAAAATGATCTTTTACAAACTTTTTTTTATTTTCACAAGAAAATGGACAGATAAAGTTGTTGTGCAATTTCTCCTGAGTACGCCAATACCCCATAAGTGGGGGAAAACCACTGTCTGTGTGCACAGCAGAGCTCATAAGGGAAGGAGCGCCGTTTGACTTTTTCAAACTAAAATTGGCTGAAATTGAGATCGGACGCCATGTCGCGTTTGGAGAGCCCCTGATGCGCCTAAACAGTGGAAACCCCCCACAAGTGACACCATTTTGGAAACTAGACCCCCTAAGGTACTTATCTAGATCTGTTGTGAGCACTTTGAATCCCCAAGTGTTCACAAAGTTTATAATGCCTGGGTGTGAAAAAAAAAGAAACAATTTTCCACAAAAATGATTTTTTAGTCCCAAATTTTTGATTTTTCCCAAGGAAATTGGACCCCAAAAGTTGTTGGCCAATTTGTCCTGAGTACGCTGATACCCAATATGTGGGGGGGGAAACTGTTTGGGCGCACGGCAGGGCTTGGAAAGGAAGTAGTAACGTTTTGGAATGCAGACGTTGATGGGGGTCATGTTCCGTTTGCAGTGCCCCAGATGAGCCTAAACAGTAGAAACCCCCCACAAGTGACCACATTTTGGAAACTAGACCCCCTAAGGAACTTATCTATAGCTTTGGTGAGCACTTTGAACCCCCAAGTGCTTCACACAAGTTTATAATGCCCGGGCATGAAAATAAAAAATCCTATTTTTTTCCCACAAAAATTATTTTTAGTCACTAATTTTTTATTTTCCCAAGGGTAACAGGAGAAATTGGACCACAAAAGTTGTTGTCCAATTTGTCCTGAGTACGCTGATACCCAATATGTGGGGGGGAACCACTGTTTGGGCGCACGGCAGAGCTCGGAATGGAAGGAGCACCATTTGACTTTTTCCAACCAAAATTGGCTGGAATTGAGATTGGACGCCATGTTGCATTTGGAGAGCCCCTGATGTGCCTAAACAGTGGAAACCCCCCACAAGTGACCCATTTGAGAAACTAGACCCCCTAAGGAACTTATCTAGATCTTTGGTGAGCAATTTGAACCCCCAAGTGCTTCACACAAGTTTATAACGTAGAGCCGTAAAATTAAAAAATCATATTTTTTCCACAAAAATGATCTTTTCACTCCAATTTTTATTTTCCTAAGGGTAACAAGACTCCAAAATGTTATTGTGCAATTTGTCCTGAGTACGCTGATACCCCATATGTGGGGGTAAACTACTGTTTGGGTGCATGGCAGAGTTTGGAAGGGAAGGAGTGCCGTTTGACTTTTTCAACGCAGAATTGGCTGGATGCCATGTCGTGTTTGGAGAGCTCCTGATCTGCCTAAACAGTGGAAACCCCCCACAAATGACACCATTTTGGAAACTAGACCCCTCAAGGAACTTATCTAGATGTGTGGTGAGCACTTTGAACCCCAAAGTGCTTCACAGAAGTTTATAACGTACAGCCGTAAATAATTTTTTTTTTTTTTACAAAAATGATTTTTTCGTCCCCAATATTTTATTTTCACAAGGGTAACAGGAGAAATTGGACCCCAAAAGTTGTTGTCCAATTTGTCCTGAGTACGCTGATACCCAATATGTGGGAGAAAACTACTGTATGGGTACACGTTGGGGCTCGAAAGGGAAGTAGTGATGTTTTGGATTGCAGACTTTGATGGAATGCTTTGGGGGCGTCATGTCGCATTTGGAGAGCCCCTGATGCACCTAAACAGTGGAAACCCCCCACAAGTGACCCCATTTTGGAAAATAGACCCCACAAGGAACTTATCTAGATGTGTGGTGAGCACTTTGAACCCCTAAGTGCTTCACAAAAGTTTATAACGAACAGCCGTAAAATAAAAAATATTTTTTTTTTTACAAAAATTATTTTTTTCGCCCCCAATATTTTATTTTCACAAGGGTAACAGGAGAAATTGGACACAAAAATTTGTTGTCCAATTTGTCCTGAGTACGCTGATACCCAATATGTGGGAGAAAACTACTGTATGGGTACACGTTGGGGCTCGAAAGGGAAGTAGTGACGTTTTGGATTGCAGACTTTGATGGAATGCTCTGGGGGCGTCATGTCGCATTTGGAGAGCCCCTGATGCACCTAAACAGTGGAAACCCCCACAAGTGACCCCATTTTGGAAAATAGACCCCACAAGGAACTTATCTAGATGTGTGGTGAGCACTTTGAACCCCTAAGTGCTTCACAGAAGTTTATAACGAACAGCCGTAAAAATAAAAAATATTTTTTTTTTTTACAAAAATTATTTTTTTCGCCCCCAATATTTTATTTTCACAAGGGTAACAGGAGAAATTGGACACAAAAATTTGTTGTCCAATTTGTCGTGAGTACGCGGATACCGAATATGTGGGAGAAAACTACTGTATGGGTACACGTTGGGGCTCGGAAGGGAAGTAGTGACGTTTTGGATTGTAGACTTTGATGGAATGGTCTGGGGGCGTCATGTCGCATTTGGAGAGCCCCTGATGCGCCTAAACAGTGGAAACCCCCCACAAGTGACCCCATTTTGGAAAATAGACCCCACAAGGAACTTATCTACATGTGTGGTGAGCGCTATGAAGCCCCAAGTGCTTCAATGTAAGCAAAATCTTAAAAATGATATTTTTGCCCCAGTTTTTTATTTTCCCAAGGGTAACAAAAGAAATAGGACAAATTGCACAATAACTCTTAGGGTCCAGAGTACGCTGATACCCCATATGTGGGGATAAACTACTGTTTGGGCGCATGGCAGAGGTCAGAAGGGAAGGAGCACCGTTTGACTTTTTCAACGCAGAATTGTCTGGAATTGAGATCAGACGCCATGTCACATTTGGAGAGCCCCTGATGTGCCTAAACAGCGGAAACCCCCCAATTCTAACTCCAACCCTAACCCCAACACACCCCTAACCCTAGTCCCAACCCTAACCACAAACCTAACCCTAACACATCCCTATCCCTAATCCCAACCATAACCCTAATACTAACTTTAGCCCCAACCCTAACCCTAACTTTAGCCGCAACCCTAACCTTAACCATAACCCTAATGGAAAATGGAAATAAATACATTTTTGTAATTTTATTATTTTTCCCTAACTAAGGGGGTGATAAAGGGGGGTTTGATTTACTATTTATAGCGGGTTTTTGTGATTGGCAGCTGTCACGCTAAAAGACGCTTTTTATTGCAAAAAATAGTTTTTGCATCACCACATTTTGAGAACTATAATTTTTGCATATTTTGGCCCACAGAGGCATGTGAGGTCTTATTTTTTGCGGTACGAGTTGACGTTTTTATTGGTATTATTTTTGAGCATGTGCCATTTTTTGATCGCTTTTTATTTCGATTTTTGGGAGGTTAGAATGAACAAAAATCAGCAATTCATGAATTTCTTTTGGGGGAGGCGTTTATACCGTTCCGCGTGTGGTAAAATTGATAAAGCAGTTTTATTCCTCGGGTCAGTACGATTATGGCGATACCTCATTTATATCATTTTTTTATGTTTTGGCGCTTTTATAGAATAAAAACAATTTTATATAAAAAATAATTATTTTTGCATCGCTTTATTCTGCGAGCTATAACTTTTTTATTTTTTCGCTCATGATGCTGTGTGATGGCTCGTTTTTTGCGGGACAAGATGAAGTTTTCAGCGGTGCCATGGTTATTTATATCGGTCTTTTTGATCGTGTGTTATTCCACTTTTTGTTCAGCGGTATGATGATAAAGCACTGATTTTTTGCTTTGTTTTTTTTTTTTTTTAAGGGGTTCACAAAAGGGGTTAACTAGTGGGACAATTTATAGGGGGGGTCGTTACGGACGCAGCAATACCATATATGTGTACTTTTATTGTTTTATTTTTTTTATTTACAGGAAGAAATGAATTTATTGGGGAATATTTTTTTTTTATTTATTTATTTATTTTGGAATTTTTTTTTACACGTTTATTTTTATTTTTTTTACTTTTTTACATTGTCCCAGGGTGGGACATCACTGTAAAATGTCAGATCGCTGGTCTCACAGTGTGCACAGCACTCTGTGAGACCAGCGATCTCACAGGCAGCGCTGCAGGCTTCTCAGTGCCTGCTCTCGGCAGGCACTGAGGAAGCCGCCTCCCTCCAGGACCCCGGCGCGATCTTGGATCCGGGTCCTGGGAGAGAGGAAGCCCTCAGAATAGCGCGATCACATCGCGCTGTTCTGAGGGTCTCAGGGGGGCGCGCAGGGAGCCCTCTCCCTGCGCGATGCTCCCTGTGCCCCCGAACACCGCGATCATGTTTGATCGCGGTGTGCAAGGGGTTAATGTGCTGGGAGCGGTCCGTGACCGCTCCTGGCACATAGTCCCGGGTGTCAGCTGTGATAATCAGCTGACACCCGGCGGCGATCAGCTGCGCTCCCCCCAGGAGCGCAGCTGATCGCTATGACGTACTATCCCGTCCGTGGTCAGATTGTCACGGGTTTTATGGACGGGATAGTACGTCTGATGTCAGAGAGGGGTTAATATCTTCTTTATCCGAATTGCTGCATTCTCCTTGTAACATAACTTGCTTCATTTTCTCCGTTTGATCTGTGTGGCCCAGCTGCGCTTGGTACACATGTTCCAGGAGTATGTACTGAAAGGTAACTGCAAAATCTGATATTCATTCACACTCACACTTCCCTAGATTACCACTAGAGGGAACCTTAGACTATTTAAGGGTTTGAGATAGGTAGCAGTTAGATCAGTTCCTGTCAGAGATCAGATCAGCGGAGTTGATTAGTGCATTCCAGACTGGAAGGAGTTGGAGGTAGTCTGAGGACGGAGATTTCCTGTCAGAGACATTCTAGTCAGAGACAGAAGGGAGAGATTGCAAGCTGTTATCTCAGAACACCTAGACTGTTAGTACCCTATGCATGTGGAAAGTGACTCTCGGAGCAAGCGTGTATTCAGTCTGACGGAACGTCCTGAGAGCTGCTCTGGACAGAGTCTTTGACTGAAAAGAAGGAAGGGGACTACAGTTGGCAGAACATCGAGTTAACTGAGAATCAGTCAGCGAGCTTTGGAAAGAAGGAAGAAAGCTAACAACGGAACCTATTGCTGCCCGGTGCTTATGTTAAGGATGAGAGTAGAGCGACGGGCGAGTGGTGACCCAAGAAAGGAGTGACTTCGGTGACAGATCACCTTCACTCGACTAACCGGACACCGGGGTCTGAAGTATTGCTAGAACCTTTACGGTTAGTGAGAGAAACACCGGAATCCTTGCTGGACTTCAAGTCACAGAAGGTAGCCCTAAGTGCCGATACGTAACCGGGGTCAGGAGAACAGGAGTCTGGCAGTGCACTGCAGATATAGACTTAGTTCTTTCCACAAGAAGACTTCCACCACAATGTTGGCCGGGCGTAGCTGTTCTATTCAGAGTTAAACCTGACTTCACGCAGGTTAGGACTCATACACTTTAAGGGAAAAGGAGGCCTTAAACCTACTGGACAATTACCTGGATGTGCATACTCCACCCTGAGCAGCTTCCCGGGACATACCTGCCACCTTCATCAGTAAAGGTATGGAAAGAGAACAACTTGTGTGTGACTGACTTATTATCTGCAACACCATTGACTTTGAGGGAACAGTCCCACCTGTGGGGGACTTAACATCTTGCTGCCTAGAAACATCCCCTCAGAAGAAACACCCTGCAGCGCTGGTCATATTGATCAGAAACCACAGGTGGCATCACGAACAATTATTATTATCCCCTGTAAATATCCCCCTTTGTATGAGCGCCCAGAGCAACGGACCGAGCTGTGCTACTTGTGACATTCCCCATAGACTTCAATGGGCTCGGTGCCGAGTACCCCATAACCCTGGTGTTGTGCGACTCATCTACTTGGCGTCACGAACAGGATACGAAGCTTACAATTTGTGAGTCCTGTGTGCCTAAATGGACTGTTTTGTGCAAAAAGACTGTGTGCAGTTCTTGTGATTTTTGGCGCCATTTTCCGCCATTTTGCCGCCATATTCGCGCCCTGAGGCGCTGGTGAAGAAGGTGGGTGTGCCTTCGTGGGTGTGTACCCCCCTGTGGCGCGAAAGTGATGGGCGCCCTGTCCAAATGCTATTACAATGTGAGGCCTGCCCTACTGCAAGGGAGATCCGCCTCCTCTTCATCCTCTATGCCAAGAAGAGGAAGCGAAAGTCCCGCCTCCACGGAAGAGACCAGATTGTTCCAGATGGAAAACACAGTCTGGCCTGGAGGAGATGGCAGAAGGACAGGAGACGCTGTGTGGAGGAACGGCGGTGCGCAGACCCCGTTCCCCTGAAGAGCTACTGCCTGTGCCTGAGCCGTCCCCAGATCGGGAGACCGACCCAACAATACAGAAAGTGGAAGAGGTGGATGCGGTGCTGGAAGTGATAGCCCGACACCGCACAGAGACGGAGGTGATAGAGCAAAGCTGGCGTGCCCTGAAACAGCGGCTGCTGTGGGATGCAACGCTCTCCCCTCCAGGAGCGCAATCGTTACCTGTGCCACCACTGCAAGCGGCTGATAAAGAACCGGAGGCCGGCTCCAAAAGTGCTGATCCTGACTCCGCCGGGGACGAGGCGGGAGAGAAGGAGGCTGAGGAGGCCCTGCCCGTTCCGGAGTGCCAGCCCGCCTGGAGGCCGCAGCGGAATGCAGTCCCCCGGTAGGGAACACCGGAGGAGGCCCAGCCGTCCATGATGGAGATCGACTGGGATCAGATGGAGTACCTGGACGACGTAGAATACGCCGCCCAGAAGGAAAATGAATGGCGACGCCGTGAACACGAACATCGGCAGCAGCAGGAGCAAAGAGAGGTGCAGCAGTTTCGCCAGAGGTACATGGAGGAGTTTCTTGCTGATAAAGAAAACGTCAGGAGAGATAAAGGTACGCTCTGGGAACCGCGGCGCCAGGGGTGCGTTAGTGACTTTAAACTCCGAAAATGTTGGGGGTTCATCCATGAGCCAGGCCTGTACTAAGGGGTATTTGTCAGCCGCAGGGATGTGGAATCTCATCTGCCCGTGGGACACCCGGAAAGGGATCTCATGAATGGGGATGTAGTCACCTATACGCGGCACTGGGGACTTAAGGGGTGTATGCCTTGAACGTCACCGTGTCAGCGACCCCGTCTCTGAATTCGGCAGCACACCCCGTGTTTCAACATACCAAGTCACAGTCCCATTAGCACCGGGCCGCGCACCTGCATCGTGCCCTGCATCACTGCGCGCGCCTGCATCCTGTCCAGCATCTTATGCTGCAACAGCGACCCCTACTGAGCTAGATCTGTATTCAGAAGAGGCACCTGTTAGACCTCCTGCAAGTCGAACAAGGACTGTAGCTACCCAGACACAGGTAGCAGGACATGATATGTTAGTGATGCGTTCCAGATCGCACCGCTTACTTCCAGCCCCAGGAGTGGAAGACGTAATCATTATCTGCAAAAAAGAAGAAGACCAGTAGGACCCAGACAGGGTTTACTGCATCTGTATAAAGTTAAAGAAGAATTTGCACTTTATTAATAATATTTAATGATGTTTGCATAGTTTGCATAATTTAAAATAGAATACCCCAGTTGGGTAATGAGTAATGCAGAAGTATTATTGAAATGTGATTTCTTTGAAATGTTTTATGCAAGGACTGCGTGCTGAGGACTCTTGCAGCACAAAAACTTTTATTGTAAATAGTTCGCACTTCGGTGCCCCATCTTGGTTTTACACAAAGCCATATCTACCTCTGAAGAAAAACCGTATGGTGTGGCCTTGAGTGAGGTCTGCAGCAATGAAGTCCTGCAGCCCACCCAGGACCCACGTGGGAGGTTTTTGGTGCGGGTCCTCCACAAGAATCGTGTCTTGTATTTATTGATGTGAAAAGTATTTTGATATTTTTCTAATTGCCATTGTACACATTGTAACGTTAAAGTGTCCTTACCTCCCGCAAGGGAAGAGTTATTGTTGATGTTAATATAAAAATGTTTTTCTATTTCAGCCCGGGAGTGCTGATGATAACTAGGGGGGATGTGTGGCCCAGCTGCGCTTGGTACACATGTTCCAGTAGTATGTACTGAAAGGTAACTGCAAAATCTGATATTCATTCACACTCACACTTCCCTAGATTACCACTAGAGGGAACCTTAGACTATTTAAGGGTTTGAGATAGGTAGCAGTTAGATCAGTTCCTGTCAGAGATCAGATCAGCGGAGTTGATTAGTGCATTCCAGACTGGAAGGAGTTGGAGGTAGTCTGAGGACGGAGATTTCCTGTCAGAGACATTCTAGTCAGAGACAGAAGGGAGAGATTGCAAGCTGTTATCTCAGAACACCTAGACTGTTAGTACCCTATGCATGTGGAAAGTGACTCTCGGAGCAAGCGTGTATTCAGTCTGACGGAACGTCCTGAGAGCTGCTCTGGACAGAGTCTTTGACTGAAAAGAAGGAAGGGGACTACAGTTGGCAGAACATCGAGTTAACTGAGAATCAGTCAGCGAGCTTTGGAAAGAAGGAAGAAAGCTAACAATGGAACCTACTGCTGCCCGGTGCTTATGTTAAGGATGAGAGTAGAGCGATGGGCGAGTGGTGACCCCAAGAAAGGAGTGACTTCGGTGACAGATCACCTTCACTCGACTAACTGGACACCGGGGTCCGAAGTATTGCTAGAACCTTTACGGCTAGTGAGAGAAACACCGGAATCCTTGCTGGACTTCAAGTCACAGAAGGTAGCCCTAAGTGCCGATACGTAACCGGGTCAGGAGAACAGGAGTCTGGCAGTGCACTGCAGATATAGACTTAGTTCTTTCCACAAGAAGACTTCCACCACAATGTTGGCCGGGCGTAGCTGTTCTATTCAGAGTTAAACCTGACTTCACGCAGGTTAGGACTCATACACTTTAAGGGAAAAGGAGGCCTTAAACCTACTGGACAATTACCTGGATGTGCATACTCCACCCTGAGCAGCTTCCCGGGACATACCTGCCACCTTCATCAGTAAAGGTATGGAAAGAGAACAACTTGTGTGTGACTGACTTATTATCTGCAACACCATTGACTTTGAGGGAACAGTCCCACCTGTGGGGGACTTAACATCTTGCTGCCCAGTAACATCCCCTCAGAAGATTAACCCTGCAGCGCTGGTCATATTGATCAGAAACCACAGGTGGCGTCACGAACAATTATTATTATCCCCTGTAAATATCCCCCTTTGTATGAGCGCCCAGGGCAACGGACCGAGCTGTGCTACTTGTGACATTCCCCATAGACTTCAATGGGCTCGGTGCCGAGTACCCCATAGCCCTGGTGTTGTGTGACTCAGATCTATCCCCTGATATTGGGCTGAAGGCCCCCTTTTGATTGTGTTAATTAAATAAATAGTTGTGGATTTAAGTACCAGTGTCTCCTAATTATCTGCGCTGTTATATCCGTGTACCTGTTTACACATCGACAGGGGCCAATGTGATGCAATGGTGGAGCATGACTTCACAGGAGAATGAGATGGTGCAACTGATAGCAAGGATAGAGTAATAAGGACGGATTATGAAAGGTGAAGCTTGGTACCAAAAATGGAGATTATGGCATATCATACAAGGGGTGGGAAGACTGGAGTATTAGTTGTGGCAGCTTGAAGGTTGGAGTATTTGTCCTTGCAGTAGGAAAGATTGAATATGGTACCAATTAGCATAGACTATAGTATAAGTGGAAAGTAGGAATGTGAGAATAGGAAAGGAAGAGTTTGGCACAAAATTATGGAAAGGATGGGTTCTAAAGTGGTAGAATCATTGGATACTTAGTATTCTACAAGTAAGAGAAAGGCTACTCTAATGCTTTCTTATTTTTTTTTCTTTTCTTTTACTGTTTTACTATCTACTTGCAGTAGAAAATATGGAATATGGTACCAAAATGGAAATGGATGAAGAATACTACAAGTAGTAAACAAGCTGGAGAATTTGTAGCTGAAAGATGGAATATGCTACGAATATGTGAAAGAATGGAGTATTCCTCAAGTGGTAGGAAGGCTGGAGTATTAGTACTTGCAGTATGAAAGATAGAATATGGTCAAAATAATGGAGAAGATGAAGTATGCTACAAGTGGTAGGAAGGCTGGAGTATTAGTACTTGGAATATGAGATCTTGACTATGGTACTAATATTAGAAAGATTGGACAGAGATGAGCAAACCTTTCAAGGTTCGGTTCCGTTCAGCTCGGCGAACACCCCGATGTTCACCGAATATGTTTATCGAACGAACATATCCGAACCCCATTGAACTGAATGGGAGGCAAAACCAAATGTATAGACAACACCTTCAGGGGGCCAAAAAGCTGCCAAAACAATTCAAATTAGGGGCAGACACCAGGAAAAGTGACATCAAGTATCCCATCAATTGAGCTATAAATAAATAATGAAAAAAAAATTGATGTGGGTTCCCCTGTATATTTGATAACCAGTCAGGCAAAACTGACAGCTGCAGGCTTGCAGTGCCTGACTCATGGACATTAATCAGTCCGGCACTGGCACTTGCTAAGCAAGAGAAACAACTGATATGAACTCAGGTGACCTTACTGTTCTTGTTGACAATTAAAAAAGTAATTGAAGAAAAAACTCATGGGCATGCCCTGCAATTTTCATAATCAGGAGAGGGAAAGCCGACGGCTGGGGACTGAAGTTAATATTCTGGGAAAGAGACAATATTTGTAAAGGTTCCCAGGCTATTAATATAAGCTCACAACTTTATACTTAGCCATTTCTGGTTCTTATAATGGGGGGATCCCCCAAAAAATGACGTAGGGTCTCTCTATAGTTAATAACCAGCAAAGGCGAGGCAGACAGTTGCAGGCTGATGTTAATAGCCTAGGAAGGGGCCATGGATATTGGCCCCTTCCCAGACTAAAAACATCAGCTCTCAGCCACCCCAGAAATGGCCATCCATAAGATGCGCCAAATCTTGCACTTAGCCTTGAGCTTCCCACTTGCCCTTGTGCGGTGGCAACTGGGATGATAGTTGGGGTGTTGATATCAGCTTTGCATTGTCCAGTGACATCAAACCCAGAGCTTACTAATGGAGAGGGGTCTATAAGACACTCCGATTACTAAGTCCAAAGTCATATTGTATAAAAAAACACACCCAGAATAAAGTCCTTTAATTGAAAGTTTGACACAGACTCCTTTAATGAATCTAAATTAAACCATACTCACGTCATTGTCCAGTCTACTGAACCCATGGTCTCCTGCAACAGATTTAAAATAATAAACAGCAATATTCCTCACCTGTCCGCAGAGAAGATAATGATCATTTGTCCCATGACGGGTCTAGCTCTGCTACATCTAGATGGCAGGCTGCATGATTGCATGAGGCGACCATACAGCCTGCCATCCAGCAGAGACACTGCGAACAGTACAGCTGATTCCCAGGCACTGGTACATGTCACACTGACGACACACAGATGTCATCAGTGTGCACGTGTGCGGGACGTTATGCGGCCCGTGCTGCTACCGGATACATTTGACATCTGAAAGAGCCCTTGGTCAACTTGATCATTTACCAAATTTTGGCAGACTTTTTCCACTTTTTATGGAAAAAAGCTCAGGAATCTGAACACGAATCCGAATGTGCAACGTTCATACCGAATTTGAGATTGGCGAACGTTTTACGAACAAATTTGCTCATTTCTAGGTATGAGTCGTAGGAGGGCTTGAGTGCTAATAGGGAAGGTGGAATATGGTAGCAATAATGGAAAGGATGGAACATGCGGCAAGTGGCAGAAGACTGGGGTATTTTACTTGAAGTATGAAAAATGGAATATGGTGTACAAAAATGTAAAAGATGGTGCAAGGTATTTTGACCAGATTATAATGGATTTAGTACAGTCATGGCCAAAAGTTTTGAGAATGACACAAATATTATATTTTCACATGATCTGCTGCCCTCTGGTTTTTATGTGTGTTTGACAGATGTTTTTATCACAGACAGAAATATAATTGCAAACATATGAGTAACAAAAGCTTATATTGACAGTTAGAATGAGTTAATGCAGCAAGTCAATATTTGCAGTGTTGACCCTTCTTCTTCAGGACCTCTGCAATTCTCCCTGGCATGCTCTCAATCAACTTCTGGACCAAATCCTGACTGATAGCAGTCCATTCTTGCACAATCAATGCTTTCATTTTGTCAGAATTTTTAGGTTTTTGTTTGTCCACCGTCTCTTGATGATTGACCACAAGTTCTCAATGGGATTAAGATCTGGGGAGTTTCCAGGCCAAAATCTCTATGTTTTGTTCCCTGAGCCATTTAGTTATCATCTTTGCTTTATGGCAAGGTGCTCCATCATGCTGGAAAAGGCATTGTTGATCGCCAAACTGCTCTTGGAGGGTTGGGAGAAGTTGCTCTTGGAGGACATTCTGGTACCATTCTTTATTCATGGCTGTGTTTTTAGGCAAGACTGTGAGAGAGCCGATTCCCTTGGCTGAGAAGCAACCCCACACATGAATGGTTTCAGGATGCTTAACAGTTGGCATGAGACAAGACTGGTGGTAGCGCTCACCTTGTCTTCTCCGAATGAGGCGTTTTCCTGATGTCGCAAACAATCGAAAGAAAATCAGAGAAAATAACTTTACCCCAGTCCTCAGCAGTCCACTGCCTGTACCTTTCGCAGAATATCAGTCTGTCCATGATGTTTTTTCTGGAGAGAAGTGGCTTCTTTGCTGCCCTCCTTGAGACCAGGCCTTGCTCCAAGAGTCTCCGCCTCACAGTGCGTGCAGATGCACTCACACCTGCCTGCTGCCATTCCTGAGCAAGCTCTGCACTGCTGGTAGCCCGATCCCGCAGCTGAAACACTTTTAAGAGACGGTCCTGGCGCTTGCTGGTCTTTCTTGGGTGCCCTGAAGCCTTTTTGGCAACAATGGAACCTCTCTCCTTGAAGTTCTTGATGATGCGATAGATTGTTGACTGAGGTGCAATCTTTCTAGCTGCGATACTCTTCCCTGTTAGGCCATTTTTGTGCATTGCAATGATGACTGCATGTGTTTCTTTAGAGATAACCATGGTTAACAGAAGAGAAACAATGGTGCCAAGCACCAGCCTCCTTTTAAAGTGTCCAGTGGTGTCATTCTTACTTAATCATGACAGATTGATCTCCAGCCATGTCCTCATCAACACCCACACCTGTGTTAATGGAGCAATCACTGAAAAGAGGTTAGCTGGTCCTTTTAAGGCAGGGCTGCAATGATGTTGAAATGTGTTTTGGGGGATAAAGTTCATTTTCTAGCCAAATATTGACTTTGCAAGTAATTGCTGTTAAGCTGATCACTCTTTATAACATTCTGGAGTATATGCAAATTGCCATTAGAAAAAGTGAAGCAGTAGACTTTGTAAAAATTAATATTTGTGTCATTCTCAAAACTTTTGGCCATGACTGTATGCTAGGCGCAGTGGAAAGCATGGACAGAGGATGAGATGTCTTCTTATTCTTATTGTGTAGAGTATTTTCTTTCTTTGGTGCCAATCTTTCATAGGTGGGTCCAAAAATTATCTAACTTACTTTACCTGTTTTTAGACGCTTTTAGTCACAGAATCAACGATCAGTTATAAAACGCGTCGCCCCCGCTTGTTTCTCCATTGAATGTAATACACTGCATGATCTATGAGAGCTGAGGAGTCATCTTCACATGGAGTTCTGTTCTCATTATCCTGATTTTTAATCAAATCTGTCAGATTTTCATAGATTTTGTATATTTCTTACATCGGTAGTATTTTAATGAACTTTGTCTCTGCAGCTTCTCAGAAATACGGACTAAAGTGCATTAAGCCAGCTTTGCTTATCGCTCTGTACCGATCGCCGTAATTTTATTCGGACTGTGGGAATTTTCCTATCGCCTGAATATTTTCATCATGAGGAAAGCAAGTTGTTTTTATTTAAGATCTGAGAATAGAAAAAAGTGGATAAAAATACACCAGACAGGTTTATTATTGGAAGCCTGTCTAGAGAAGTCAAAGCCATCGATGTCCCCGAATATCAAGCCCATTTCCCACAATCCATTTTTCGGCCTCGAAAATGTAGAGAATCTCTGCTCAAACTGACTAGTAGGTTCCCAATAATTCAATGCTGTGCCCTCTGTGAAGTGAGCTTCCCAAAAATGACCACTTACGTTTCCCACAATCTGCCCTCTTGCGTTAGTAGGTCGTTAAGTTTCCCAAAATCTTCTTGTGCCTGAGTAAGATTTCTGCTCTGCCTAAACTTCAAGCTTTCCCACCATAAATCCAATGAGTTTTTTCGATGTGAGGTCAGCTTCAAATATCTATCTGGGTAGGGTTATGTCAGAAACTCTACCCATAAATTCATAGCTCATTGTTTTTTACATCCCTTACTCTAAATTCACTAAATATTGCATAGAGTTTTTACGTTTGGTCCTAGTGAGTGGTAATTATGTTAAAAAGCACTTGAAAAATATTGGGTGTTGTGTTTTGGTAGCTGAGGAGAATAAGCAAAAACGGTAATACACCAGAGAGGCTGGAACCTATTGGATTGCAGTAACCTGAACTAACCACACAACTAGAGGTAGCCGTGGAGCGTTCCTACGTTGATCCTAGACGCCTCGTCACAGCCTGAGAGATAACTACACCTAAAGGCAGAAAGATGAAAGCTATATGCCCCGGAGCAGATCCCCAAAGAAAATAGGAAGCCCCCAAACATATAATGGCGGTTAGACAAGAAGATGCACGGACACAGACAGAAAATAAAATGAGCAAACACTGGGGCCCAATCTGTCTAGACAGAAAAGTACAGGAAAGGATACCCACTGCAATAAAAAAAAAAAAAAAAAAAACTAAAAAATACCAACTCTTCTGATTGCAAAAACACCTGAGATCATACGATCTCTACCACCTAAATCAGATCTCTGGTGTAACAAAACTAAGCTGCATCCACTGAAAACACAGGAAAAAGCAAATGAACAAATAACAGTGGCTTCAGATAAACTGAGAGGAGCACAAGCCCCCCGGAGGGGACCTGGCTGACCTCCACAGAAGTGCAGGAACAATGCAAAAAGCAAGCACAAAAATAAAAGCAGAAAATATCTTATCTGATAGCAGAAGATGCAGGCAAGACTCAGCAAACTTCCAAATGAACCAGGAACCACAATTGAGACAAGAACAATTGATCACCGACAACCATCATGGGAGGGAACCTCCCTTATATCAGACCAGTCCGTGATCCCAGATTACCATTCCTCGCTGAAAGGTTCAGTACTGTCTGTAACCACCAGAGGGAGCCTCTGCTCAGAAACCATCTCTAGCACATTCATAACAATTGGGTCTATAGTATAGAATAGACCACAAGGTGCATGTACATTCACTGGAGGTGGACTAAGGACAGTGCTGTAGCAATAGGGGTACAGGAGTAGCAGTAACACCTGGGCACAGGGGTCTAAGCAGAGCAAAAGACCCATCTACAATATTATAAGTGTGGTCGATGGTGACCATGGTACAGATTTTGCTCAAAAACTCCATCTCATCTTCTTGGTTAATGAAGAGAAGGAAAGAGACCGTGGATCCTGGGCGCTGCCGTTGAAGAAAACGACTCAAAATTCCAAGGACAAAAACTGGTTTATTCTTGCAGCGCATTTCGGAGTAGAATTTTACTCCTTGTTGATGCCTGAAGGAGGAGTAAATTCTGCTCTGAAATGAGTTGCAAGAATAAACCAGTTTTCATCCTTAATGTTTGGAGTCATTTTCTTCAGCGCAGCGCCCAGGATCCACCGCCCCTCCTCATCATTTGCCATGTCCTCCACCCATTGGGTATGAGTTTAGGGGTCAGAGCACAAGCCACATAGTGGAATCAAATCCACTTTTCCACGGAGTTGTGCCGAACACAACTCATGTAAGCGACTAATTGTCTAGTCCATCCTCACCTACAGAGAGCACCACTTTTCCATTTACCTCAATCTCACCTTCTTGTGAACTTCTTACCCCAGCTATGGGTCTATAGAGTACCTCTCTGAAACAGTGCATCATGTGTTATGAAGCCCATGAGATGTTGGTCTCCACAACAATGTGACTTGCACCCCCATCTCCTTGGGGAAACCAGCACAAAAGTCGTCAAACTCTTCTCTTCTTCAATGCTCTAAAATGTATATTCATCACACCTATGTTCATATATAGGGAATTCTGAGCTACTACAGGAGCATCTTATGTTCAGGATTTTCATCTCTTAGCCAAAGAAGAGCACAGCTATAAAGATCATCTCTTGATTCAAAAGCCCGTGCAATGTGACCATCATTCACACAACCCACTGATTTGATGGTGCTGTTGAAAACAATAAACATTTAGTGCCTCATTTTCCATATTATAGGTAACCAGTTTATGATCAGCCTCTTGTTGACAGACCTGTCTAACCAATATGGTCTTCCCAAAGCTGTAAATCTTTTTAAAGGGTAAAATCGCCCAACATGTGTTCGAATGTCAACATATGTTCGAATGTCATGTATCCCTCCCGACCCCATAGACATGTCACTCGCTAAAGCATAACTGTGTTCTCAAAGGGGAAAGGAGAAAAGGCCACTACTAGGTAGGCACCACTGCTGATCATGTAACTTGCATGGGAACAAAACATTGCACAGGTTGAATTCCAACATGCCCAATCCTTCTTTCTCTCAACATCTGCCATCAGGAAGGAATCAGGACAACCTCATACATATTCAATATTGGAAGGTTTGGATGAAGTTCATCTAATGTATATGGCCACCTTAGTGGTCATTGTGGTGGCAGCACGGTTATTGTTGGCTTTCTGGAGGAGCTGGGTTTTCAGGTTGCTTTTGATGTCTTCAAGAGTACGGGGAGTTTGAGAAGGCAAGGGGGGAAATCTTGGAGATGGTTGTGTTACAAGATGAGAGCAAAGGATATCTTGTGAGGACCGGAGATTACACGTGGAGAGGTAGAAGGAGATTAGGTCAGACATGGCAGGTTATGGATAGAGATGAGCGAATTTGTTCGGATTTTGGCCCCGAATCTGATTTTGACATATTCGGGCCATATTTGAACACTATTTGTGCCGAATGTATGTCTTATGTCCGGTTCCAAACATATTCGGAAATTTCTACTCCCATTAACTCTAATGACGTTCGGCTGTGTTCAACGAATATTGCAAAAACAAAATTAGATTCCGATCGTATTCGGAACCGAATCCGAACAAATTCGCTCATCTCTAGTTATGGACAGTCCTAACATCAGTCTTTTTATTATAGGGTCTCTCTGCAGACAGATACATGCACACTAAACCCTGATCTCTATCACTACAGACATCTGGTGGACCTGCCCCGGTGACTGAGATCCTGAGATCATGGTGACACCTTGTGCTACCTCAGGAAGTTGCCGTGACTTTTTCCCGCTTCCTACCACTTAAATAAACTCATTTGTAGCTGTTAGA
The DNA here is from genome assembly GCA_033576555.1 of Oophaga sylvatica. Lineage (NCBI taxonomy): Eukaryota > Metazoa > Chordata > Amphibia > Anura > Dendrobatidae > Oophaga > Oophaga sylvatica. The sequence continues at coordinate 23,187,745 of JARQOD010000008.1, read as the reverse complement.
TGCCAATGAGAATTTTTTGGAGCTTCCCAGTGGAAAATATCTTACTAGCGACAGTTCCTAGGATTTATTTTTTCAGTTGACTTGTATTCACTTAGGGCAGACTGGAAACAATAACTAAAACTTGCCAACGTTTGATCAAATATGTGGTTGGTTCTTGAGTGACACATAAGGGTTTCAGAAATTAGAAAAAAATAGCTTTTCTATATATATAGAAATTGTGTCACTATATTGGACTTGTGTGGTATTGTAGCTGCAGTACAAGGCTTTTACTCACTTGTCCCGGCTCCATCACCAGGCTTTGCTTCCACGTTACCCAAGGGCTGGCTCCCTCTGTGCTAGTGCATGTTGGATTGTTTTTGTAACCTGGCGCGCACCTCTCATGTCATCATTCAAGCCTTTTTAAGACTGGTTCATGCTGCTGCATGCAGCCTGAGTATTCAGATGGCAAGTCCATGCTGTTACAACATGATTTCCAGGAGTCTAGTCAGTATTCCCACTTGGTTCTATGACAGTCATGAACATGATTGCCTACTTAGCTGAATGCTATCCGCACGTTTAGATCTGCCATTACAAGGTGCCCTATGGTCTACTTATCTTTGCTATTCTTGAGTGTTATCTGCACATTCATCTCTGCTACTACATGGTGTCTGAATGCCTACTCAGCTCTGCTTTTCCTGAACCCAGTTCTGCTTCAAGGTACCTGATTGTCTCCTAGCTCTTCTGTTTCTGAGTGCTCTCCTACAACAGAGTACTTCATTGACTACTTGTCTCTGTTGATTCAAGGTGCTGCCTGCACGCTCAAGTCTGCTGCATCAAAGTACTTTCTTGTCTACTAATTACTGCTGATTCAAGGTGCTGTCTACTCACACAATTCTGCTGGATTTAGCACTTCCAGCTCTGCTGATCGACGACGTGCCATCTTACCTCTTCAACTCTATTGGTCTTCACTGTTCCACGTGCCGTCTGGCTGGTCTGTGCTGCTCACCTTGACCTAAGGATTAGCAAATCCACCTCACCAGATGAGTCCACAACACAGACACAGCCTATGAACAAGAGCAGCAGTGTTTCTCTAAAAAAAATGTAACAGAACCAACACAACCACAGTATTTGGTCCTAATGCAAATGGTCTCCAAACTTACCAACATCTGAAACCCAAATTGCAGGACAATTGTAAGCTTTGCCCTGATAATTCTTAATACCCTGCACCACCCATGTATACTATTGTTGGTAAGAAGAACATGAGCCTTTGCCCCCTATAAGCACCAAGGCCCTTCCCGTACCTACATCTACACGACATCAGGTTTCTTGTTATTCTCCAACCATTACTCTCTATAAAAGCTTCCTGAATCTCTTCTGCTGAGGCTGGAGACGTGTGATATTTGCCTAGCCCCGTCAGACCCTTGGACATCTCCTAATTTGGCTCTGATATTTGATTTATGTGTGACTTTCCTCCGTCATGGACTCTTCCTTCACTACAGTGAGTGCTGTCACGCCAGTATTTCTTTTCCCATGGTTTTGAGTCTTCTGAGCCATAAAGTCCATTAGGAGTGAAGGCTACGACCCTCATAAAAGTCTATAAACAAGAAATCGTGATTTCTCATCCAAACTTCTTAATATGCAATTAATTATTCAATGTTCCGCAAAGATAGAGAATAATTATTATATTATGCATCAAGTACAGTGTCCCAATCCTAAAAATAACATCACATTCCCTCTGCAAATGTATAATAATGGGGTTCTCAAGTGGTGATTAGGTGTTGAGGCCCTTTAGGTATATACACTGACGAGCAAAAGGGCAACAACGTTGTGAACTTCTGACTTTCAGGCTCCATATCTCACCCTCCACTACAGCTTTGAATGTGAGACCACCATCATTTATAGACAATCATCTCGGCTATCTCATACATAGATGTGACTTGCAGCTGTTTATTCAACTCTACCCTCAAGCGTTCAATTGAGTTGAGATTTGGGGACTGTGGGGGCCAATCCAGCACCTCTACTTCATAGTCAATCAACCTTTTCTGAACCAATCTTGACGTTTGCTTCAGGTTGTTGTCCTGCTGGAACACTATGTCATTCTTTTCATACCCATAGTACTCGAGTGTACGAAGTAACTCGTCTTGTAGAATACTCACATATAACTCAGCATTGAGACCACCATTGATCCTTCTCAAGTAGTTGTTTCGACCACGCACCACAATTGTGGTTACCAGGGCTATGGGGTACTCGGAGCCGAGCCCATTGATTTCTATGGGAGTTGTCACTGGTAGCGGTGGCTCGGTCCGTGGCCCTGGCGGTCGTGCAATGGGGGATATTTACAGGGGATAATAAGGATAGGTAGTTCGTGACGCCACCTGTGGTATCTGGTTAATTGAACCAGCGCTGCTATAAGGACTTTCACAGGGGATGTTATGGGGGCAGCTGGGTGGTAGTCTCCCACAGGTGAGACGGGTCCCTGGAAGTCTATGGTGATGATGATGCAGGGTGTAGATAATAATTCAGTCGCACACAATGCAGCTTCTTTTCATACCTTTTACTGGTAGATGGTTCATCAGATCCCGGGGAGCTGGTCGGGGTGGAGAGTGCACATTCCGGTAACAGCTGAGCAGGTTAGAGGCCTCCTTAACTTCAATATACATGTGAGTCCAACCTGCCTGAAGCGAAGTTAACTCTGAATCTCCAGCTTTCTCAATAGCTGTACTGCCCGGCCAACATTGTGGTGGAGCCTTCTAAGTGATGAAACTAAGTCCTTACTTTTGCATGGCCTTGCTCAAAGTCCCTGTTCCACCTGACTCCGGTTACGTATTGACACTTAGGGCTGCTCTCTGCGACCTGTAGTCCAGATGCCTCCGGTTTTCTTGTTACTAAGCTTGAAACTGTAGCAACGCTTCGGACCCCGGTGTCCGGCAATTTAGTGCAGGTAATCCAATACCTGTAGCACTTCTATATCTTCTCCACTGCGCCCTTCGCCCTGCTTCACGCTCTTAACATAAGCACTTGTAGATTTCGATGGCGAGGTCAGCTTTCTCTAGGACTCGCTGAGCAGCCCTCAGTATCCTCTAAGTCCCGACTGGACTGACACTGAGCTGATCCGTCCGAAGACAGGAAAACAGATTCCACTACTCTCCCTCCTAGGTTGGCTGACTGACTAACCACCTATGCTACGTGTCACTCCCTCCTATATCTCAGATGGGTGTGTCTGAAAGAGTGAGTGGCAGTGAATGCATATCAAGCGTTGCTGTTACCTTCCTGTGCACTCTCCTGGATTTTTATGTGTGCCTGCGTAGCTGGGCTACACATCCCCCCTTGGTAAAACACAGCACTCCCGGGCTGTAAAAGACAAAAAGAACATTTTGTTTTGCATTAACAATAACATTTCAACTCTTCCCATCCGGGAGGTACGAATTCTTGAACGTTACAATTTGTACAATGGAAAAATACAAAAGTATCAAAACATTTTTCTTATAAATATTCACAGTATAAGACAATATTCTTGTGGAGGACCCGCACCAAAAACCTCCCACGTAGGTCCTGGGTGGGCTGCAGGACTTCTGACTGCAGACCTCACTCTAGGCCCACCATACGGGTTTTTCTTCAGAGGTAGATTACTAGTAGTGGTTTTGTGTAAAACCAAGATAATGCACCGAAGCGCAACTATTTACAAAGATAAGTTCTTGGGCCGGCAAAGTCCACAGCCTCTCAGTCCAATGGCATAGTAATAGACACATATATTAACTTCAATTTTCAAGTATACTCAATATAATTCAACTGGATTTACCCAACCGGGGTATTCTATGCAAATAGGCAATCATTACTTTTTAATTTTTCAAAATTCCTTTTCCTTGTACCCAGCCAGGTATTCTACTCAATATGTAAACACTATACATACACAGTAATAAAGTGCAAAAATGGCAAATATTTCTTCAAACTTTTTACAATTTCTAGAATGCGGTAAACCCCTGTCTGGGTCCTACCGGTCTTCACTTTTACAAACTTTCAATGACGTCTTCCGCTCCTGGGGCTGGAACGACGCGATGCTCTTTGGATCTCATAACAAATAAGTCATGGCCCGATATCAGTGTTTGCGTGGCCACAGTCCTTGTGCGAACCACTTGGGACGCAACGGGTGTCTCAGGCAAATATTGACTTTTCATCAAAGATGCGGGCTTAGGCTGCGATTTAACTGTGGTCGCACCCTCCAGTTGCGATACAGAAGGAGTCGCAGGTTGCGTTGCGGGATACTTTGCTGAAGGTGATGCCGAATAGGTCGCTGATTGCGATGTAGAGCAGGTCGCTGTTTGCGATTTAGAGCAGGTCGCAGATTGCGATGTAGGGGGCGATGCCGGGGCACGGCTTGGTGCGGTGGGAGCTCGGGACACTGAGACACGGGAGACATTCAAGGCAAACCACCCCCTCATACCCCAGTGGCGGGTGTAGCTCACAATGTCCCCATTAATCAGGTCCCTCCCAGGATGACCAATGGGCAGGTGGGATTCTACGTCTCTGCGACTTACAAAGACCCCTGCATAGAGGCCCGGCTCGCGGATGAAGCCCCAGCCCTTTCGGAGCTGGAACTCGGTGACGCACCCCTGCCGCCGCGGTTCCCGTCGGGTAACTTTTTCTCGGCGTACGCTTTTCTTGTCAGCTATGAATTCCTCATGCTGCTTCTGTCGGGACCGCTGGATGTCTCTTTCTTCCTCCTGCTGTTGGCGTCGCTGTTCCTCTTCACGACGGCGCCACTCACTTTCCCACTGAACGGCATAGGTGACGTCATCTAATCGCTCCATCTCGTCCCAGTCGACTTCCGGCAACGATGGCTGGGACCCCTCCGGGGACCTTACCAGGGAGCGGTGCTCTGCTGTGGCCTCCTGGCCTGACTGGCACTCCGGTCCGGGCAATACCTCCTCAGCCTCCTTCTCCTCCACCTCCGCATCGGTGGGATCAGGTACAGCACTTTCGGCGGTAACCTCCGGTCGTCCCTCAGCCTTCTTCAGCAGCGATTTCAGGAATTCAGGAGACGGCATTATGCTTGTAGGAGAGAACACTGCGTCCCACAGCAGCCGCTGTGTCTGGGCGCGCCAGCGTCTCTCCGTCTCCTGTAGATCAGCACGACTCTGGAGCTTCCTTCTTAGCTCCTCATTCTCCTTCCGCAGCTCCATCATGGCGGGGTCGGTGTCCCTATCTGGGGACAGCTCCGGCACAGGTAGGAAATCTTCCGGTCCTCGGCACAGATTCTCCTGTCCTTCCGCCATCTCGTCCCAGGCCAGAGTGTAGTGTCCATCAGGAACAATCTGGTCTCTTCCGTGGAGGCGGGATTTGCGTCTCCTCCTCTTCGCATAGGGGATGAAGAGGAGGCGGATTTCCTTAGCAGTGGGGCAGGACCGCACATTATAGTAGCATTTGGAGAGGGCGGCCATAACTTTCGCGCCTCAGGGGGGGTACACGCCCACGAATGCACGCCCACCTTCTTCACCAGCGCCTCAGGGCGCCAACTTGGCGGTAAAATGGCGGTATTTGGCGCCAAATGCAGCAAACAGTCTTTTTCTCACAAAACAGTTCAATAGGCACACAGGACTCACAATTGCAAGTTTCGCATCCTGTTCGTGACGCCAAGTTGTTTCGACCACGCACCACAATTGTGGATACCAGGGCTATGGGGTACTCGGAGCCGAGCCCATCGATTTCTATGGGAGTTGTCACTGGTAGCGGTGGCTCGGTCCGTGGCCCTGGCGGTCGTGCAATGGGGGATATTTACAGGGGATAATAAGGATAGGTAGTTCGTGACGCCACCTGTGGTATCTGGTTAATTGAACCAGCGCTGCTATAAGGACTTTCACAGGGGATGTTATGGGGGCAGCTGGGTGGTAGTCTCCCACAGGTGAGACGGGTCCCTGGAAGTCTATGGTGATGATGATGCAGGGTGTAGATAATAATTCAGTCGCACACAATGCAGCTTCTTTTCATACCTTTTACTGGTAGATGGTTCATCAGATCCCGGGGAGCTGGTCGGGGTGGAGAGTGCACATTCCGGTAACAGCTGAGCAGGTTAGAGGCCTCCTTAACTTCAATATACATGTGAGTCCAACCTGCCTGAAGCGAAGTTAACTCTGAATCTCCAGCTTTCTCAATAGCTGTACTGCCCGGCCAACATTGTGGTGGAGCCTTCTAAGTGATGAAACTAAGTCCTTACTTTTGCATGGCCTTGCTCAAAGTCCCTGTTCCACCTGACTCCGGTTACGTATTGACACTTAGGGCTGCTCTCTGCGACCTGTAGTCCAGATGCCTCCGGTTTTCTTGTTACTAAGCTTGAAACTGTAGCAACGCTTCGGACCCCGGTGTCCGGCAATTTAGTGCAGGTAATCCAATACCTGTAGCACTTCTATATCTTCTCCACTGCGCCCTTCGCCCTGCTTCACGCTCTTAACATAAGCACTTGTAGATTTCGATGGCGAGGTCAGCTTTCTCTAGGACTCGCTGAGCAGCCCTCAGTATCCTCTAAGTCCCGACTGGACTGACACTGAGCTGATCCGTCCGAAGACAGGAAAACAGATTCCACTACTCTCCCTCCTAGGTTGGCTGACTGACTAACCACCTATGCTACGTGTCACTCCCTCCTATATCTCAGATGGGTGTGTCTGAAAGAGTGAGTGGCAGTGAATGCATATCAAGCGTTGCTGTTACCTTCCTGTGCACTCTCCTGGATTTTTATGTGTGCCTGCGTAGCTGGGCTACACATATCCAACGTCTTTGGCTGTGAAACAACCTCATATCATCAGGCTTCCTCCACCGAACTTGGCCATTCCTTTAATTTCTCGATCCATTAGCCCTTGTTTCTTCAAGACCTATTTGCACCCATCAGATCATAGTCTATTGACTTTCGGCTGATCGCTCCAAGTCAGCCATTTCCAATCTTGTACTGTCCACTTTACATCCTTTTTTGCAAAGTCGAGCCAATGCTCTTTATGACAATATTGCAGTCGATGCTTCCTCACCTTTTTTCGCACCATCATTCCAGATTTGTGTAATGTGCGTCACACGGTGCTTGCATGGACATCTGTGTCTCACTATCATGAAGCATATGAGCCACCTCCGCTGCCGTGTTTGTCACGCCAGAACTGATACACCTTGTGATGAGCCGACTTGTTGACTCTGATATTTTGCCTGGACGTCCTCCTCTTGACTTTTAAATGGACGGGCTCCATTTCGTATTCTTCCAACTGTCATGGCACTCACATGATGCAGTTTGGTAATTTTCTTGGCCAAGAGATCACTGTCGATGAGCTGGATGATGCTGTTTCTCTTTTCTTGAAAAATCGTCTTCATGGCTGCTCCTCGATTTGAAACAGTGACGTTTCGCTTGGGAATCAACCTGATAACACCCTGAGCCATTAGGGGATGTGAGAACAGGTTGTATTTTGTAGTATACAGGAAGGGAAATATTTTTCCACCACCAGGAGCAAAACAGTAGCAATGCAGTGACATGACCAGAATCTGCATAACTAATTGTTGCACAGCTTCTGCATCCACACCTTTGCAGTAGAAAACTTAACAGAGCAGGCTTCATGGGATAACAAGCTTTTACTTCTTACAACATGAGGTAAAAGGAAAATGCACAGTCATTTCAGCATTGCATCAGGAAACCAGGAACAAAACAAAAGTGAAACTACAAGTGAGACTATTTCTTATACAATAAGCAAGGAAATGTTACACAACATCGCCATCTATTGTTAGGTCAGCATAAACTCCTCCTTTTACTTATAATAAGTCCTAATCTGTTGCATATGCCAACACCCTTTCTCAATAATAAGGACTTATTCAATCAAACCCAACTTTTCTTATTAGTCTCTGATGTTTATCAGCATTCAATGCCTTTGTGAAAATGTCTGCTGTCATTTCTTCAGTAGGGCAATACTCCAACTTCAAGACTCCCTGGTCCTGGTGATCTCTCAAGAAATGATATTTCACACCAATATGCTTGGTTCATGGATTGACTCTTTCCATCTGAGCAAGAACAAGACATTGTCCTCTTTTTTGGTTGGTTCCAACTGTGGTTGTCCTAGGTCTGTTAACAATTGTCTTAACCACAGTACTTCTTGACTGACCAAAGGTGACAAGGTTGTTCTGAGTCATACAAGAGGTGACAAGTTTCTTAGTTACAGAGCCTTAAGGTACTGCCACACTACACGATCCCGCTAACGATCTCGTTAGCGTCGCATACTAATGAGATCGCTAGCGGGATCGTTTACAATATCGCTAGTGTTGGCCACATTTAGCGATGTCGTTAAGGACGCTATCGCGGTTAGCGATCTCCTTAACGACTTTAGCGGTACAAAAGTACCGCTAAATCGCTAAATAAAAGGTGCCACACTCAGCGATAATACTTACCCAGCGGGAGCGCCGACGATAAAATAGGGTCCGGAACGATTCCAGCGACGAGCGAGATCACAGCAGGAAGCTCGTCGCTGACAGATGCCGCACACAACAACATCGCTAACGGGATCGCTAAATAGTGAAGTTTTTTAGCGATCCCGTTAGCGATGTTGTTTAGTGTGGCATACCCTTTAGAAGAGTTGTTAGTACCGCCTCAACACATCAATCTTACTTTCCCTGTGTTGCCCATTCAATATTTTTACCATAACTTGGTTCCTCATATCATGTTTTCGCTCACTTTATGCATTTAATAGTCCTCTGTGTCTGTACTTTTACATATTCTGGCTGATACCCGGTTCATGCAGCATTACAACAACACCCGATTCTTACACCATGGCTGGTCCGAACAATGAAAGCAATTGTTACCATCCACCTTTCTGTCTCCCCTTTTTCCTCATAGATTGTAAGCCTGTGAGCAGGGCCCTCATTCCTCTTGGTATCTGTTGATTTATGTGATTATTGTTATGCTGTAATATCTTTTGTCTGTACAAGTCCCCTCTATAATGTAAAGTGCTGCGGAATATATTGGCGCTATAGAAATAAAATTATTATTATTACCGCATATCGGTCACTCGCACTTAGGCACCTGTATTTTTGCCATCTCTGATGTGGAAATCCTCTTCACATTCAGGCATCAGCATATGACTCCCTCTAGTTTGGCTATTCATTGCCCTGTCAGTGACTAATATTGACCTGGTCAGCTGATGTACTGTTTAGTCATAGTAATAAGCCTTTTCTGCTCCTCTTGGTGGACTGGTCTCCTTCACCTGGGATAAACCGCACTGACTGCTGCTGAAACTGGATTATTTTGCTTTCTCCTCTGTGGCCATGTTTATATCTTCTAATCTACCTTATAGGTAGCTCTACTCACCCCTACTTATTAGCTAGCTATGGTGCAAGCAATATCTTCCTACTGCACAGCTTCTCCTCCGCTGCCTGTCTGTGCCCAAGATGGAAATGTCCTGCAACTTGAGACTGATTATGAGAAGTATGGACATTTTTTCTTTATATTCTGAGGTATTTTTTGAATTCCTTTGCATACTTTAAATGTATATTTGTCTTTCCGTGTATACGAAGTGAGCAGGTTCTTTGATTGTGAAGCTACTATTAAGCACTAGTGATGAAAGAATCGATTTGTGGGACTCAGGTCCAGTGTCCAGGTCAGTGGTACCTGGCAGCTAGACCGGAAGTCCACGAATCTCTTGCCTTCCGACGTGGCTTTTGATTAGCCAGGGCTGGCTCAACCACAGATGATGTTGCACCAGCCCTGACAAATGAAATGCCACTCCGGGGATGCTGGAAGATAACAGATTCGTGGCCCTCACTGTCACATGTCACTGACCTGGACACCGGACCTGAGTCCCGGGAATCAATGCTCTTAATTCTATTAAGCACAGTTCTTTTATCCTAGCTGATGTCCCCCCCTAGTAAGAAGAACTGCTTAAGATGCCTCCATGGTGACATGCCAGGTATTGGTAGGTCTCATGTACAGTCAACAAGAATCATGTACAGCTGATGCAACATCAGCAAACCCTCTAACTTTCAGATGCAGAAGTAAGAGGCATCAGAGAACCCCTTTAACATTTTGGTTATGAGAACATATTAGAGGGCCATTTTTGAGTCACAAAATGAGTCAACTTAAAGGGTATGCTTCATCTTTTTAAAAGGGTAAAAATGTAAAGTGCTTGTAAAAATAATCAATTTTGCAATTTACCCCATATTAAAAATCCTCTCCTTTCTCATGAAGAGAAAAATTTTAAATTTTATAGTTTAAAACTTGTTGCTTAGCTTACCAGCCACCTCTGAAGTCTCAAGGTGACCTAGGCAAGGAGTGTGCACCACTAGCAGTCTCTATGCTATAGAGCTTGCTCAAGCTGCTTTGAAGCTGGCCGACTGGATCACTGGATCCATCCAGCGTCCGTGGCCATGCTCTCTTCTGATGCAGTCAGCCTGGGAGAGAGCATGGTTTGCTCCAGCGATGCGTTCATGCTGCTGATACAAACTGTCAATCTTTGGGAGCGCACTGTTCCCCTGCAAAGCAGGAAGCTGGGAGGCAGAGTAGCAGTGCGCTCTTAAAAATTGAATATGCAAACACTCCTTTAAGAGCTAACCCATTCTGAGCCTGGGAATATGTTTTGTTGGGAAGGAACTATGAGCTCATATCAGACCTGTAGAATATCTGGATAGACTCTGTATATTTGTGTGTTTTTGTATGCAGCTTTTCTATACATATTGACACAATATGGCCCTGGAATAGGTGCGTGTGCCTGAAGAAGTAAGGGAGCAATTTTGCAAGCTTATCCGATACATTGGAGAGTAACCTCCAACTTTTCAGTAAAGTGCCACTTTTCATTCCTGGACATCTTTTCTTGTTCTTGCTCTCATTTGCTTCTCTGCAGGTTTATAACTTCCCCTCCTCCAGACAAGTTCTTCTGACCCTGGGAACTCAGAAGAGAAGGACAGTCAGCCAAGCATGATGTCACAGTGTCATGTGGTGCTCTGCGCTCACTCACTAGAAGGGAAGAGAGCAGATGCTTTTATATGGCTATAAAGCAGTGAAGAGATATCTCATAAACGGAATACAGTTTATCAGATGGGGAACGTCTGGTCACAAAACCGATTTTCAAATACCATATTAGGGACTCATGAGAGAGGTCCCTATCCAGGACCCACAGCTATTAGCCAGAGCAGCGAGTAGATGAAAATGGCATCCATGCATTACACAAACAGCTCAATGATTTCAATGCGTATTGTGTAATTCTTCATTTCACCTCTGGGAGTGCTGTAGGGAAACTGAACTCTTCCTTCAGATTACAACAGCTGCACAGCATCTGATCAGCTCATTGTCCAAAGGTGCAATCCTCTCGCATGATGACTTTTGACATAAGGATGTCAGGTTTCTTATGCTACAATAATGTCTTGAGAACATATCAACTCTCGACGAAACTGTGCGGCTCGGAGTGAACACTTTAAGTGGACAATAGGTGATACAGTTTTGTCTGATCCATCTGTCTTTTTTACTCTGCAGTGAAATGCCAAAGGGTAAACTGATGCAGAATGGATCCCATATTTTGAACTAGGTTCATCCACATCCATCTGACGTATTTGTTGCTGCATGCGACGTATTTTTAATCCGGTTTACTGGTTTTGCAGCATAAATTGATGAAAAATCCTGAAGAAAACTGATGATATTTTTACACAATTATAAAAACTTAATTCCAGCTTACACAGTTGCTCTATGCTCATCCACCTGGGGCTCAGACACCGGCCTCGACCTGGCCTCACATCAAGAATAATAGAAAAAAATTGGAGTCCGGCTCAACAGGACTGGATTTTCCTATTCTTTTTATTTTTCAAAATAAATTATAGTGCGTACAAAAGAAAATTTTCATGGTCGACATGACCCAGTCGACGCGTTTCAACTGCACTAAGCAGTCTTACTCATGACTCATGAGTCTTACTCATGACTCATGAGTCATCAGTAAGACTGCTTAGTGCAGTCGAAACACGTCGACTGGGTCATGTCAATCATGAAAATTTTCTTTTGTACGCACTATAATTTCTTTTGAAAAAGAAAAAGAAAAGGAAAATCCAGTCCTGTTGAGCCGGACTCCAATTTTTTCTGCTATTTTTACACGACTTGAATACATGGAAACCCGACCGTACATGTTGGCATTTAGAGACCTTGCAGCACTTTGCTCACTCTTGCCTGTGACACGTAACCTCCGTCTTACAGACACTAAGCACTGCCGAGTATGAAACTTTGTAGATAAAAGTGACAGAATGTCCTAATTGGAAAAATAAATAAAGTTTGGGGTAGTAACTCTCACGGCCTCTGTGTGCCCGCGCTGTCTACACATGGCAGAGTGACAAGATTGGATCAACAAGCGCCTGCACTGGCATAGCTGGAATCTTGGGGGGATTGATTGGTGACTGACGAGTATTTTGTATATTAGTTCTGTACAATCATTTGGTGACCCTCATCTGCTACCGAAACTAGTGGGCCTGTGATTAGGACTTTAGGTGCTGAATGCATGGGGGGGGGGTCTCTATTCCAGGAATCCTCTACAATCTATGGCCTAGGATAAACACATAGTGATTGTAGCAATTCTTATAAATCAACTTGAGAATTGAAAATCAACCATTATGTTTACCAGGTGACATATAGTTGCTAGGTGAGTGAATGGTAGACCATTCAAAAATTCAGGAAGAACCAAACAAAGAAAACCTCAAACTTAGGGTCTAAAAGGGAAACATAAGAAGCATTAGATGTTTAGGATAAAAATACCTTTATTAAGCGAAATGGTAAAGGGTAGCACTACAACAAAAATGTGTCTGTACTTGGAATATAAAGACAGTAATAAATATAATGATAAAAGCATATAATAAAGGAAACAACAGACCACAATATCAAAGAACAACACAAAATGTTATCACGTAAGTATAGCCATAAATGACAGCATGGGCAATGTATAGAATAAAGTAAATTAATAATGGTGTGTCCTTGCTGTCTGCAAAAAGGGGAAGAATGAATATCATGCAGAAGGGATTTTCTGACGAAGACCCTGACGAAGGACAAGTTCCGAAACGCGCGTCGGGGTGTGCGCCGTACTTGGACCACACAGGTATCAGCCAATATTATCTCCCTTTTGCTGCTGCTACTGCACTTTGCACTTTATGACTTAATTCTCTGTGTCTTTCATGTGCCGGCATACCCATGTGCACACATTGTGCCTTATACTGTTTGTTCTTCCTACAATGTTGAAGGGTTAAACAATTATTATTATTTTTTGTGTGCACTCCCTTTTTCTACATTCATGTACTAACACTTTAGTAAACACCAACCATAAGGGTATATACATGTACAGTTATGCTCGAAAGTTTACATACCCCAGCAGAATTTTAGCTTTTTTGGCCTTTTTTCAGAGAATATGAATGATAACACCAAACCTATTTCTCCACTCACGGTTAATGGTTGGGTGAAGCCATTTATTGTCAAACTACTGTGTTTTCTCTTTTTAAATCATAATGACAACTCAAAACATCCAAATGACCCTGATCAAAAGTTCACATACCCTGGTGATTTGGGCTTGATAACATGCACAGAAGTTGACACAAATGGGCTTGAATGGCTACTAAAGGTAACATCCTCACCTGTGACAAATGCCAGGAAAATTGTTCAGGATGCAAAGAAAAACCCACAAATAACATCAGCTGAAATACTGGACTCTCTGAAAAATGGAAAAAAAAGGGGGGGGGGGAAGCCAGCGCAACACATGGTCAGCATGAAATAATTTAAGTGCATCTGCACATAATTCTAACTGTTTTTTTAAAAATAGAGACATTTAGCAAACAATTGATCAATTCTTTGAGCTTTCTCTGAAAAATGGGTTGCATGGTCACACTCTATAATCCTCTTCCTTTTTGGTTGTGACAGCTACATAGAAATTTTTGTAAATAATTTGTTTGCATCAGTACATTTGGGAAAATCCTTGACCCTTGGACAAAGCATTTCCAAGCAAAACGCGCGTCGGGTGTGGTAGGTCTCCGTTTATTATTCCTAGGTAATTATACTCTCCTCTGTCTTGGTGTTACATGTGAGGCTTCTAATGATCTTACACTGTTGTATACAATTGATATATTATATGCATGCCTATTTTTATGCTGCTAAACTTTAGGGTATGATGCAATGTGACTTATGTTATTTTATAAATTTCTATTAGTCTTATTTGCCAAGAGAGGTTATCCTCTCAATCTCATTATGATTGCCACCACAATGTGTACACTGGACTAATATTATATGTATATGGAAATCACCTATGTACACATGGACTACGGAATAACCACTCACTATGAGTACCTGTATTAACAGACACTAGACATATACAACAAAAAATTTTGATTACCAGGTGTTCTTACTATTTTTTTTTTGGGGGGGGGCACCCTCCTTTCTGTCCTTGATACCTGTGGGATTCCGTCTGACTTCTATAATTCAGTTTTTATGTATATGAAATGTTCAATAAACGTATATTTTGCCGTCATTACAGCATTTCTTTTTGGAGCTCTTTGCTTTTTGCTTTATGGCTAATTAGATGGGATAATATTGGTGTAATTCAAGTAAAGAACCAGACAGAAGTTTTCTGGAGGTTTATAAATGAAAATCTATTTATCAGTTCAAAAAGTCCGACAGTCGGTGTCTGTGGCTGGAGGGGTGCACTCGGGGGTCGGCGAGATTCTGCGCATGTGCTTCTTCTCCGCCGTCTGCGCTTCCCCGCTCCTTACATCAGTGACTCGGTATCAGACTGTTTCATCTTTGTGGTTGCGCTGCTTTCTTAGTGTCGTGCACTTCGCAGCTGTTTTCTGCATTATCGGTGTCGTTACACGATTACATAGCACAGTGGCTCGGGGCTTTTTCAATAACATCATTAGTTTTTCACAGCACAGAGATAAATTACTCGCCGATCGCCAAGGAATTCGCTGCAGATCAGGATCATGCACTTAATGTTTTCCTGTTTCAGTAAATAAAGGATTGCAACATGAAACGTTAGACAGTTTCCAATATTGTTTAGGAACAGTTCACATCTCTGCTTACTTTCAGGGGTTAAAAATGTAAAATCCCAGAGAACCTCAGACTGAGACTCAGCGCTGGACCTGGGGATGTGAGTGAAGCTCAGTTTTTTTTTTGTTTTTTTTTTACATAATCATTGTAATTTTGGAGAAGAGGCACAACACCTCTAAAATCTTGCATTGCAATGCAGTCACCACCCAGACGAATACAGGAAGAGTTAATGCTCAAATGATACATTTAGTTGAACTTGTAAAAGATAATGTATTTATTCTGCAGTTAGAGTAACTCCATGTCCCTCCCTGCCTTTACTCATGGACTAATCCAAGACACAGTCAAAGTAACAAGGTAAAACAGGATTGTGCCAGGGTTTTGCCATATGTTTCTCTTGGAAAGCTTCACCTGGGGGTGTAAGGTATTTGGTATTTAACTGACAACTGGTGTGTGTTGTTAGTACGATCTCCTAAACCCATGATTACATGATGAATGTAAACCTACATGGATACCGGTCATATGTCCGTCAAGGTCACATGCATTAGACTGATCACTAAATACTACAGACCAGTGTAAAAAAGGGGGCCTAATCATACTGACAATGAAATAAATTAACAAAAATTCAAAATATGTGACTGCGTAGAAATATGGCACTTCCTGAATATAAGCATCAAAAAAGAGGGAGAAGGGAAGCTTTGTGCCAATAAAAACAAGGAGTTTATTCAAATTTCATTAAAATTAGCATGAAAGATAAAATCTTATCAGTGGGGACATCAAATGCAAAAAAAAAATAGTGCCGCAATATAGAAAGGTACAGTATTAATTTCCTTTAAATACAGAATATCATACTGCCAAGGGAAAAAAGGTACATTTACAATTCATAGTATGTGGAGCAAAAAGACAAATGGCTTCCAATTTAAATTAGATTTATATATGACACTTATCCCTGGGCGGATAGAGATAGTAAGTATATATATTCATGCACTAATAAAAACGTATATAAAGAGCAAAGAGGTTTTGAATATAGTAGGTAAGTGGGATGGATATCCTCATAAAGAGAGTGAAAAGGACATTTGTCAGTCAGCTGACTGAATATCAGTACAATGTGCAAGTAAAGACGTCCGTAAACTCCATATTGAAATGCATGCTACGAAGTGAGGCATGAAATAAGTGCTCAAAAGGTCATGGTAGGGTTAAAATACTATACCTTGTGGCGGCAGGCACCCGACGCACGTTTTGCTTCCCCTCAATAAAGCCAGTCGCGAAACGCGCGTCGGGGTGCCTGCCGCCACAAGGTAAAGTATTTTAACCCTACCATAACCTTTTCAGCACTTATTTCATGCCTCACTTCGCAGCATGCATTTCAAATAGGCACTTGAAGGCCACTCACACTACTGAGCATCATTTCCTTGTCTTGGGGCATCTCGACTGAAGTTGGATCAGCCTGTAAGATGATTTTCCACTTTTATTTTGATTATCATTCCAAATCCAGACCTCCATGGGATATTAATTTTGATTTACATTGATAATTTTTATGTTTTATTGTTCTCAACGCATTCCACTATGTAATGAATAAAGATTTGCAACTGGAATATTTCATTCAGTGATATCTAGGATGTGGCATTTTAGTGTTCCCTTTATTTTTTTTTAAGCAGCGTATAATCTACATTAAAAAAGTAGGGTCACGATATAAATATATGACATTACTTATCCTGCACTGAAGCAAAACCGAAGAAATGACCTGGAACACATCAAAAAATGATACGAATTTCCATTTTTTTCTCATCACTTGCAAATGATGGTCATAAAAGCCATCCCAGCACCCATCAAAATAGTGTCAACTAAGTACCTGATGTTATTTACATGTACTATTACTATTACTATTTACTTACTGCAGGGTATTTGCTCATTTGTTTTTATCCTAGGTTGTGAATGTGCACTTACACATTGCACTTATACCAACATGTGTTCATCTGTTCTAGCTCATTTCTTTGGTCTTGCCTTAGTTTCTTATTCTCTGTACATACAGGGTAGTGGCTTCTGCTTTTTTGGGCTGTGCATCTTAAACATATAGCTTTCCATGGGCAGGTGTCTGAATAGTCAGGCCTGGGTCCTACTCTGCACCCGCCAATTGAGATCTGCTGACACATACAGAGGTTTAATACTAGAGATAGGACCATCAGATTGGGTACACCCAGTGCCGGGACAAAGAATTCTGGCTCCCTAGACAGATAAAACCAAAGACACCCCGCTCTCCCCTGATGAACCCCCATCCCCCAAGCAAACAAATGGGTCAGAGACCAAGGTAACAGGACCCCTAACACACCCACCCGATGGGTCAAGCAACAAGCTTTAGTGACCATTTCCAATAGATTTGTTATCTTTTTCACCAAAAATTAGCAGCAAAAGTAAAAGAAAAATGAGTTGTACTTTAGGGGTGAGGCCCAACTGGGAGTGCAATTTCACAATTAAATATAGAATAAGTCATTGTTTGCTGACCATTTACATAATACAAGGGACAAACAGTGATGTTCATCCTATATTTTAAACGTCAGACCAAAGGATAGTTATGGAAACTAGTATAGCTTAACTATAATGGGGGCCGTTTGATTTCAATTAAGGGGTCCAGCATTTGGCAGATACCCATCATAGATAAAGGGATACGTATGATGTTTTTTGAATCCGTCATGCAACAAATACAGTTTGCAACAAAACTGATGGGGGTTCTGGTGCCATATTCCTCTATTGATAGTGGTTCTGGTAACATTTTCATGTACTGATGGTGGTACTGGTGATATATCTATTTAGTGATGGTTGTTCTGGTGCTGTATTCATCGCCAGAATCATCACCAGTACATGAATACAAAAACAAAAATAATAATTAGTACATAAATAGAACACCAGAACCATCATTAGTAAATAAATAGGTCACTGGAACCACCATCAGTACATTAACACATCACCAGAACTACCATCAGTACATGAATACGGCACCAGAACCACCATCAGTACATGAATATGGCACCAGAACCAGCATCAGTACAAAAATGTATCAACCAAACCACCATCAGTACATGACTACAGCACCAGAACTACCATCAGTACATAAATGCATCACCAGAACCACTGTCAGTACATGACTACACTCCTATGACCCCCAAAGGCCCTCTTTTGATGACCCCAACAGGCCCTCTTCTGATAGCCTCACAATAGTCTCTCTTCTGAAGTTGCCCCAACAGCCCCTCTTATGGTAGCCCCCCTTTTGATAGCATCCCAACAGCCCCTCTTTTGATAGCCCCCCCAAGAACCCCTCTTCTGATAGCCCCTAACAGCCTCTCTTATGATAGCCCCCAAGAGCCTCTCTTATGATAGCCCCAATAGACTAATTTATGATAGCCCTTAACAGTCTCTCTCATGACAACCCCCAACAGTCTCTCTTATGATAGCCCCCAACAGCCTCTCTTATGATAGCCCCCAATAGACTCATTTATGATAGCCCTTAACAGCTTCTCTCATGACAGCCCCATAGTCTCTCTTCTGATAGCCCCCAACAGCCTCTTTTATGATAAACCCCAACAGATCCTCTTATTATAGCATAATAATAGAAGAGAAATTAAAAAAAAACTATACTCACCTGATCCAGGCATCCCTTTTAGTGCAGCCTCCATCTGTTCTTCTGTCTAGTACAGCAGTGGGCGCTGGATTTCGAGATCGCATCACACCATCCAACGACCCCTGCGTGCGGTGTCTTGAATAAGGTGCAGGCTGGAAGTGGCCTGTATTCTGATGGAGTTGGAGTGTCTGGAGGAGCAGGGAGCTGATTACAGCTCCTCTGCTCCTGTGCCAGCTGCGCTCACAGTCTTATAGATATGAATACAATTGAGTGCTGGGCACAGGCAGAGAGAGAGGTGACTGACACTGCTTCCCTATGTGCCTCCGCTCCAGCCATCGCTGTTTTGAATTCCTGAGGCTGGAGGAAGGTGCCGGGTGACCACAAACATTCAACTATATATAATATTTTTCCCCCAAACTGCCTCCCCCCATCGGTAATGCACAAAGCAGCGCCCTAGGCGGGTGCCTAGCCTGCCTACCCCTCATCCCGGCCCAGGGTTCACCTTGTCACGGTGGGGTGACTTTTATGTTTTCCTGATGTTTTCCTGATCAAAGTAGTATCATAGAATCATAGAATGGTAGTTGGAAGGGACCTCCTGGATCATCTGGTCCAACCTCCTGCTCAAAGCACGATTCACTAAATCATCCCAGACAGATGTCTGTCCAGCCTCTGTTTGAAGACTTCCATTGAAGGAGAACGCACCACCTCTCGTGGCAACCTGTTCCACTCATTGATCACCCTAACTGTCAAAAAGTTTTTTCTAATATCTAATCTGTGTCTCCTCCCATTCAGTTTCATCCCATTGCTTCTAGTCTTTCCTTGTGCAAATGAGAATAAAGATGATCCTTCTACAATGTGACAGCCTTGAGATATTTGTAGACAGCTATTACGGTATGTCTCCTCTCAGTCTTCTTTTTTTCAAGCTAAACATTCCCAAATCCTGCAACCGTTCCTCTTAGGACATGGTTTGTTTTTATCCTAGGTTATTCTGTACTGATCGTGAGTCATATCCTATATTATCCTCCAGAGCTGCACTCACTATTCTGCGGGTGCAGTCACTGTGAACATACATTACATTACTGATCCTGTCCTGATCCTGAGTTACACCCTGTATTATACCCCAGAGCTGCACTCACTATTCTGCTGGTGCAGTCACTGTGTACATACATTACTGATCCTGAGTTACATCCTGTATTATACTCCAAAGCTGCACTCACTATTCTGCTGATGCAGTTATTGTGTACATACATTACATTACTGATCCTGAGTTACATCCTGTATTATTCCCCAGAGCTGCACTCACTATTCTGCTGTTGTAGTCACTGTGTACATACATTACATTACTGATCCCGTACTGATCCTGAGTTATATCCTGTATTATACTCCAGAGCTGCACTCACTATTCTGCTGGTGCAGTAACTGTGTACATACATTACATTACTGATCCTGAGTTACATCCTGTATTATACTCCAGAGCTGCACTCACTATTCTGCTGGTGCAGTCACTGTGTACATACATTACATTACTGATTCCGTACTGATCCTGAGTTATATCCTGTATTATACTCCAGAGCCGCACTCACTATTCTGTTGGTGCAGTCATTGTGTACATACATTACATTACTGATCCTGAGTTACCTCCTGTATTATACTCCAGAGCTGCACTCACTATTCTGCTGGTGCAGTCACTGTGTACATACATTACATTACTGATCCTGAGTTACATCCTGTATTATACTCCAGAGCTGCACTCACTATTCTGCTGTTTCAGTCATTGTGTACATACATTACATTACTGATCCCGTACTGATCCTGAGTGTGACAAAGGAACAGCCACCATCTTGGATATGGGGCCTCATGCTCGCCTCATGACTGAGCCTGGCCTGTCCCAGCTGCCATTTTGTCTGTTCACAGAGCCACAGGCAGCTAACTGCTCCTAACCCCCATGGCCTGTAGGCATATTGAAGACAACAGGGTTTAGTGCCCCCTGTGAATAACAAGGTCTTTAGTATGCTAAGTAGGTCAAGCCAAAACAGGACTTCAAAGCTGGAGTCTGGAGCCACGCCAGCATGGGGCCTGGAGATGCCTGGGGGCTTCAATGAGATTATATCTGCCAGCTAGACACAGAAAAACATCCATTGTCTCTCCCAGCCAGTACGACTTTGTTCTAGGATTATGAATTATGAGCACGCCTTTCGGGCTACAGACTCATAAAAATTATCTGCGTGATCCTGCGGACCTCGGGCATTGACAGTGCAACTCTCGAGTCGGTGATGGCTCGGGGACCTGAGATATAGAGATTGGGTCGCGGTGGAGGGCCAATCGGGCCATGTTTGATCTCCATGCGACAGGCAAAACAAACTGCATTCGCTGGTACCTCTCATGTCCTGATCCAATTGTCCTGGAGAAAGTTAACCCCTTTCTTAGAGATTGTGAATACATTTTGCAGGGAGCTAAGGGTGGGGATTATTAGCCCACCCTCTGACGCCGAGGGGAGGGACCTAGCAGGTTTAAGAACTGTGAGCGGATGGCAAAGTCTATTCACACAGAAGAACAAGACGATGAAGAACTAAGAAGGAACAAGGGACAGATCTGCCAAGGGAGCAGCGGCACACGTTTTGGGGACTGTCCGGCAACTAAGATTCTTACCTGTGGATCGCAGAGCTTCCGGCGTCCACATGCAACCTACAGCCTGGTAACATTGACCTCTAGCTAATACCTCTAAGCCTTGTACCTAATTGTAATATTTTACTCTGACTGCAAATCCACTGTAATTCCGTTGTATAGCTTACTGTATATTTCTATAATTATCTAGTGCGCCCTTAAGGCAATTAAACCATAAAACTAATTTTGGGCTGATGCTTTTAATCTGATCACGAATCTTAGAATACCCAGTGGGTAACAGGACACCCTTCCCAGCGGCCATTTGCTCTAGGTGCAGTTCCCTTACTGACCTGAGAGACAAAGGGGGTGTCGGAGAGCTGTGACTGTGTAGTTACGTCACATTGGCGACGTGGGAGGAACTTGGTTTCCTCCACATTGGTGGCAGCGGTGGGATTAGAGTAATAGTGTGCGTGGGACCCCTACTCCCAGACACTAAAGACTACCAGCGGTAACTTTCACTGCTGGGGTCTTAAGGTCTGCCCAGCACTAGACGGTCAGAGTGTAAATATAATAAGTTGTGTGCAAGGTCAGGGATGCAGCTGTGTCAGTAACCAAAGGTTCCCAAGATGGCGGAAGGCACCAGGAGTAAGGCAAAGGGGGAGGCCAATGCTATGGTCTATGAGGAGGTCGATACCGATGAAGGCGAGGGGGAGCTCAGCCAGGGCTCCCCAAGGAGCCAGACCCCCGTGCTCAGTCCCGCAGTGGACATGCCACCCCCTGCCCGTCCCAGCCTGTCCAGATCGGAGGCCCTTTTCCAAGCGGCTATGGCACAGCTCGAGGCTGGTAATGACACTGCCCATGACAGACTCCTGGTGGCGGCAGAAAAAGCAGCAGAGCGTGAGCAAGCTGCGGCAGAGCGTGAGCAAGCATCGGCAGAGAAAGCAGCGGAGCGTGAGCATGCAGAACGTGTGCTGCAGGCTGCAGAGCACCGTGAAGCTGCGGAGCGCCGGCACCGACTGGAGATGGCTCAGCACAGCCCCCGCTGGACGCTCCAGCCCCATCGGAGACCAAGGCTTCCAAGGTCCGTGCGGAGGACTTTCCCTTGCTTGAAAAGGATGGAGACCTGGATTCATTTCTGCTGGACTTTGAGAGAACCTCCCTCCAACACCATCTGGCGCTCGATCAGTGGGCAAGGTACCTGACCCCCGGTTGAGGGGTAAGTCCCTGGAAGTTTTGGGGGACTTACCTGCTGGGGAGGAGCAGGACTACAACAGCATCAAGCGGGCCCTGATCCAGCACTACAACCTCACCCCGGAGTCGTACCGCAGGAAGTTCCGAAGCCTGCAGCGGGGCTCAAAGGACACCTGGACCGACCACATGCGGGCCCTGCTGAGAGCTGCGGAGCACTGGACCTCAGGTCTGAGGGGAAGCCGGCGCTACCCATGGTCTCAGCGGTCATGGCCGCTTGTTATGATTTGGTAGCTGAGGAGTGCAGGTAAAAAAAGGCAATACACCAGAGCAGTTGGAAACTATGAGATTGCAGTACCCTGACTAACCACCACAACTAGAGGCAGCCGTGGAGCGTTCCTACGTTGGTCCTAGACGCCTCGTCACAGCCTGAGAAACTAACTACACCTAAAGATAGATATAGGAAAGCTATCTGCCCCGGAGCAGAACCCCAAAGACAATAGAAAGCCCCAAACATGTAATGGCGGTTAGACAAGATGAAATACTGACACAGAAAGAAAATAGTATGAGCAAACGCTGGGGCCCAAACTAACTAAATAGAAAAGGACAGGAAGGGTACTTACTGCAATCCCAGAAAACCCTGAAAAGCACCAACACCACTAATTTCAAAAACACCTGAGATCACACGACCTCTACCACCTAAATTAGTTCTCTGGTGTAACAAAATCAAAACAGCAGCCACTGAAAAAACTGGAAAAAGCAAAAGTACATACATAAGTGGCTGAACTAAACTGAGAGGGCAAAAGCCCCCGGAGGGGACCCTGAAGGCCCCCACAGAAGTGCAGGACAAAAATGCAAAAATATAGCAAAAAAAACAAAAAGAAGAAAATGTCTTATCTGTTAGCAGGAGATGCAGACACGACACAGCAGGCTACAAGGGAAACAGGAATGAAGGATTCAGACCAGAACAATTGATCACCGGCAACCCTGATGGGAAGGTGACTCCCTTATATAAGACCAGTCAGTAACACCTGATTCCCAGTCCTCACAATCTTCACTGGACAGACCAGCACCGCTTGTAACCACCAGAGGAAGCCTCTGCTCAGAACTCATCTCAAACCCATTCACAACAGTACCCCCCCCTTGAGGAGGGGTCACCGAACCCTCACCTGAGCAACCAGGCCGGTCAGGATGAGTTCTATGATACGCATGGATAAGTCTCCTAGCATGGATGTCCGAAGCAAACACCCAAGAATTGTCTTCCTGACCATAACCTCTCCATTTAACCAAATACTGGAGTTTCCGTCTAGGAAAACGAGAATCTAATATTTTCTCAACCACATACTCCAGATTGCCCTCAACCAAAACAGGGTCAGGAGGCACAGCAGCAGGAACCACTGGCTCAACAAACCTCTTCAACAAGGACTTGTGGAACACGTTATGGATCTTAAATGTCCCTGGAAGAAGCAAACGAAAAGAAACAGGATTAATAATCTCCATGATCTTATAAGGTCCAATGAACCTAGGCTTAAATTTAGGAGATGCCACTCTCATAGGAATATTCTTTGAGGACAACCAGACCAAGTCCCCCACTTTAAACCGAGGACCATCAGTCCTATGCCGGTTAGCAAACCGCTGGGCCTTCTCCTGAGAGAGGGACAACCTCTCCACTACCTGGTCCCAAATCTGTTGCATACGCTCCACAACAGAGTCAACACCTGGACAGACAGAAGCCTCCGTCTGTCCTGAAGAAAATCGAGGGTGAAACCCAGAATTACAGAAAAACGGAGACATCAAAGTGGCAGAGCTAGCCCTATTATTAAGAGCAAACTCAGCCAAAGGCAAAAAAGATACCCAGTCATCCTGATCAGCAGACACAAAGCATCTTAGCTAAGTCTCCAATGTCTGGTTTGTTCTCTCAGTTTGACCATTGGTCTGAGGATGAAATGCCGAGGAGAAAGACAATTGAACATCCAGTTTAGAACAAAAAGTCCTCCAAAATCTGGAAACAAACTGGACTCCTCTGTCAGACACAATGTTCTCAGGAATGCCGTGTAAACGAACCACGTGCTGAAGGAACAACGGCACCAATTCAGAGGAGGAAGGCAACTTAGGTAATGGCACAAGATGTATCATTTTGGAAAACCTATCACAAATTACCCAGATGGTGGTCATTCTCTGAGAAACAGGAAGGTCGGAAATTAAATCCATAGAGATATGGGTCCATGGTCTCTTGGGCACAGGCAATGGCATCAACAAACCACTAGAGCGAGAGCAAGGCTTGGAGCGAGAGCAAGTCCCGCAGGACTGCACAAATTCCCTGACATCACGAGACAAGGTAGGCCACCAAAAGGACCGACTAACCAAGTCTCTGGTACCAAAAATTCCGGGATGCCCAGCCAATGCGGAACAATGAATCTCAGACATCACACTCCTCTTCCACTGATCCGGGACAAACAATTTTCCAACCGGGCAGCGCTCGGGCCTATCCTCCTGACACCCCTCCAGAGCAAGTCTCAAATTGGGCAAGATGGCGGAAAGAACTACACCCTCTTTCAAAATAACAGAAGGATCAGATAACTCAGGAGAGTCCGCAAGGAAGCTCCTCGAGAGGGCATCCGCCTTAACATTCTTAGTGCCAGGAAGAAAGGAAACCACAAAATTAAAACGTGTGAAAAACAAGGCCCACCTGGCCTGTCTAGGATTGAGTCGCTTGGCAGATTCCAGATAGACCAGATTCTTTGGTCCGTAAGGACCACCACCTGATGTTTGGCTCCCTCCAGCCAATGTCTCCACTCTTCAAAAGCCCACTTCATGGCCAATAACTCCCGATTACCCACGTCATAATTACGTTCAGTAGGAGAAAATTTTCGAGAGAAAAAGGCACAAGGGTTACTTTTAGAGGTCTCTGGATCTTTTTGGGACAAAACGGCACCTGCCCCAATTTCAGAGGCATCAACCTCCACCTGAAATGGCAGAGAAACATCAGGCTGCCGTAGAACAGGAGCAGAAGTGAATCTCTGCTTAAGTTCCTGAAATGCAGAGACTGCCTCAGGAGGCCAATTCACCACATCAGAACCCTTTCTGGTCAAATCAGTTAATGGTTTAACAATAACCGAGAAATTACCAATAAATTTACGATAAAAATTGGCAAAACCCAAAAATCTCTGAAGAGCCTTTAATGAAGTAGGTTGGACCCAATCACAGATGGCCTGAACCTTGACCGGGTCCATTTCAATAACAGATGGGGACAAAATGAATCCCAGAAATGAGATCCTCTGTACGCCAAAAAGACACTTTGATCCCTTCACATACAGAGCATTCTCTCTCAAAATCTGGAATACAGTTCGAACATGTTTCACATGAGAGTCCCAGTCATTAGAAAAAATCAAGATATCATCCAAATAAACAATCAGAAATTTGTCCACAAAATCCCTGAAAATGTCATTCATGAAGGACTGGAAGACGGAAGGAGCATTAGTGAGCCCAAAGGGCATCACCAGGTACTCAAAATGCCCTTTAGGGGTATTGAATGCCATCTTCCATTCATCCCCGTGCTTAATGCGAATAAGGTTATACGCCCCCCTGAGGTCAAGCTTGGTAAACCAAGTAGCGTTTTTCACCCTGGAAAACAGGTCAGAAATCAAGGGTAACGGGTATTGATATTTCACAGTAATATTGTTCAAGAGACGATAATCAATACACGGCCTCAATGAACCATCCTTTTGGCCACAAAGAAAAAACCGGCACCTAAGGGTGAAGAGGATGGTCTGATATGACCCTTCTCCAATGATTCCTTGATATAAGACCACATAGCGTCATGTTCAGGTACAGACAAGTTAAAAAGGCGACCCTTAGGGAATTTACTACCCGGCACTAATTCAATAGCGCAGTCATAGCTCCTATGGGGAGGCAAGGATGCAGATTTACTTTCGCTAAACACATCAGAAAAATCAATCAAAAAGTCAGGAACATCCTGAGCCTGGGGGAGGCAGAAAAAACAGGAGTGTTGGTATTAACACATTGGCAGCCCCAACTGGTTACAGACACAGATTTCCAATCCAAAACAGGATTATGAGACTGTAACCAAGGGAAACCCAGCACGATAATGTCATGCAGATTATACAGAACCAAAAATTTGCAGCACTCCTGGTGATCAGGTTCAACCCTCATTATCACCTGAGTAGAAAACTGGGGTTTATTCTCAGCCAAAGGGGTAGAATCGATCCCCAGTAGGGGAATAGACTTCTGTAGGGGTATCAAGGGAAACCCACAACGTCTAGCAAAATCATAATCCATCAGGTTAATAGCTGCTCCAGAATCAACGAAAGCCTGAGCAGAAAATGAGGACAGAGAGCATATCAGAGTGACAGTTAATAAAAACTTAGTCTGAACACTACCCAAGACAACTGAGCGTGCAAAACGTCTTCCCCGCTTAGGGCAGACTGAAATAGCATGAGAGGCATCACCACAGTAGAAACATAACCCATTGCGCTTTCGAAACTCATGACGCTGTGCCCCAGACACCACTCTATCACACTGCATGGGTTCAGAAGCTGGTTCACAAGGCAACACCATTCCACGCATACTTCTCCGCTCACGCAAACGTCTGTCAATTTGAATCGCTAATGACATAGAATCATTGAGACCAGAGGGGACAGGGAATCCCACCATAACATCCTTTACATTATCTGACAGACCCTTCCGGAAAAGGGCTGCCAAAGCGTCGTCATTCCATTTGGTCAGGACTGCCCACCTACGGAATCTCTGACAGTATAACTCAGCGTCATCAAGCCCCTGATTTAATGCCAACAAGGCTTTTTCAGCTTGATCAGTGACATTAGGCTCATCGTACAATAACCCCAAAGCCTGAAAAAATGCATCAACATCACTCAAAACAGGATCCCCAGGTGTCAGGGAAAAAGCCCAATCCTGAGGATCGCCGCGCAGGAGAGAGATGATAATTTGAACCTGCTGCGCTGCGTTCCCTGAGGACTTAGATTTTAAGGCAAAAAACAATTTACAATTATTTTTGAAATTCTGAAACTTAGCTCGATCCCCTAAAA
Source organism: Oophaga sylvatica (assembly GCA_033576555.1). Taxonomy (NCBI): domain Eukaryota; kingdom Metazoa; phylum Chordata; class Amphibia; order Anura; family Dendrobatidae; genus Oophaga; species Oophaga sylvatica. The sequence goes on along the minus strand of JARQOD010000008.1, from coordinate 23,160,285 downwards.
ACAAATCTGGCATGGGAATCCTAGGTTCCACAACAGGCAACCTAGCAAGATAGGTAGCAATACTCTGAACCTCAGTGGCAAGCTGATCCACACGGCCAGACAACTGTGCAAACTCCATTGAGAGAAAAAGATCCTCCCCAGCACCCAGAGATACAGAGGGAAAAAAAAAAATTCAACAAACAGAAAAATATCTCTGACAACTCTGACAACCTTTTTTTTTTTTTTTTTCTTTCACAATATTTTTCCCTTCTGTGAGTACCACACAATTTTCAGTTTTGGCCGGTGATACTGTTATGATTTGGTAGCTGAGGAGTGCAGGTAAAAAAAGGCAATACACCAGAGCAGTTGGAAACTATGAGATTGCAGTACCCTGACTAACCACCACAACTAGAGGCAGCCGTGGAGCGTTCCTACGTTGGTCCTAGACGCCTCGTCACAGCCTGAGAAACTAACTACACCTAAAGATAGATATAGGAAAGCTATCTGCCCCGGAGCAGAACCCCAAAGACAATAGAAAGCCCCCAAACATGTAATGGCGGTTAGACAAGATGAAATACTGACACAGAAAGAAAATAGTATGAGCAAACGCTGGGGCCCAAACTAACTAAATAGAAAAGGACAGGAAGGGTACTTACTGCAATCCCAGAAAACCCTGAAAAGCACCAACACCACTAATTTCAAAAACACCTGAGATCACATGACCTCTACCACCTAAATTAGTTCTCTGGTGTAACAAAATCAAAACAGCAGCCACTGAAAAAACTGGAAAAAGCAAAAGTACATACATAAGTGGCTGAACTAAACTGAGAGGGCAAAAGCCCCCGGAGGGGACCCTGAAGGCCCCCACAGAAGTGCAGGACAAAAATGCAAAAATATAGCAAAAAAAACAAAAAGAAGAAAATGTCTTATCTGTTAGCAGGAGATGCAGACACGACACAGCAGGCTACAAGGGAAACAGGAATGAAGGATTCAGACCAGAACAATTGATCACCGGCAACCCTGATGGGAAGGTGACTCCCTTATATAAGACCAGTCAGTAACACCTGATTCCCAGTCCTCACAATCATCACTGGACAGACCAGCACCGCTTGTAACCACCAGAGGAAGCCTCTGCTCAGAACTCATCTCAAACCCATTCACAACAGCCGCTGTTACCAGGAGTGGGAGCGCCGAAGCCCAAGGAGCCTCGCGAAGGTCCGACGGTTTCCCCCTCGCCGACCAAGTGGCTGCCGAGTCAGACAGCGGCCAGGAGACAGATCCCGGGGAGCTGACAGAGGTTGTGGCAGTTTCATCAATTCTTGCCACATCAAGTCAGGGATTTCATGCAGCGCTGGAAACTGATGCTGGCCTGAAAACTCTCAAGGAGCAGGCGGCACAGCCTCCCCTGGAGTCCGACCGCGAGCGAGTGGTCTGGGACCAGGGACAGCTGTACCGGGTAACGGTCCAGCAGGGTTCACCGGAGGCATGGCCCAGGGACCTACAGTTAGTGGTACCCTACCCGTTCAGGGTGGAATTGTTGTGGATCACACACGAGATTCCCATGGCCGGACACCTAGGGATCGCTAAAACCATGGCCAGGCTAGCTCAGCATTTCTACTGGCCTGGAATGAGGACTGAGGTGACTGCCTACTGCCTTTCGTGTGACACCTGTCAGAGGGTGGGGAAGGCAGGGCGGCGCCCCAAAGCCTCACTGCTAACTCTGCCCATCATCGAAGAGCCTTTCTCGAGGCTGGTTGTGGATCTCATTGGACCTCTGTCCACTCCCAGCCGCTCCGGAAATGCTTCATACTAACGGTAGTGGACTATGCCACCCGGTATCCAGGGGCAGTAGCTTTGTCATCCATTCGGGCTGACAAAGTGGCCACTGCCTTACTGGAGATTTTCTCCAGAGTGGGGTTTCCCCAGAAAATGCTCACCGACGAGGGACCCAGTTCATGTCGCAGCTGATGGAGTCTCTCTGTAAGCAGGTACAGGTGCAACATCTGGTAGCCAGCCCGTATCACCCACAGACCAATGGCCTGTGTGAGCGGTTCAATGGCACCTAAAAGCAGATGCTGAAGATGTTGGTCGACTCCCACAGGAGAGACTGGGAGCGGTATCTCCCACACCTGCTGTTTGCCTACCGGGAGGTCCCACAGGCCTCCCACTCTTTGAGCTCCTGTACATGCGACATGTACGGGGGCCCCTTGCTCTGGTGAAGTAAGCATGGGAAGGGAATTTGGCCACCTCTGGAGTGTCGGTCATTGAGTATGTTATGCGCTTCGGGGACGAATGATGGCCTTGACATGGCTGGTGCATGACAATATGGCCCAAGCCCAGGCTGAACAGAAGCGGTGGTACGACCAGAATGCTAGTGAGCGGACCTACCAGGTGGGTCAAAAGGTATGGGCACTGGTCCCCGTACCTCAAAACAAGCTTCAGGCGGCCTGGGAGGGTCCATACCTCGTGCACCAGCAGCTCAACGCCGTCACCTATCTGGTCACCCTGGACCACGCCCGTGGAAGGAGGAAGGCCTTCCACGTGAACATGATGAAGGCCCATCATGAGCGGGAGGCTTTGCCCACCCAGTGTGCCACGTTCCTGAGGAAAGATAGGCAGAAACCCTCCTGCATCTGCTCACCCAAGCCAAGGCGGGTGGATCAATCGAGGATGTGGGGGTTGCCACCAGCTCTCGGAGGACCAACGTTCCCAGCTGGGGGTCACCCTACACCCCTTTCGGGAGCTGTTCAGTAGCCTGCCCGGAAGGACTGAGACAGCCGTCCTTGACGTGGACACCGGCAATCACCCCCCGATCCGGCGTTCAGCATATCGGGTCTCTCTTGAGGTGCAGCAGCAAATGCGCCAAGAGATAAACGAGATACTGAAGCTGGGGGTGATCCAAGCGTCCGACAGCGCGTGGGCTTCGCCTGTAGTCCTCGTCCCTAAAAAGGACAGAACTACGCGGTTCTGCGTGGACTACCGGGGGCTCAACGCTGTGACGGTCACCGATGTGTACGCATCGATGACCTGCTCGACCAGCTGGCCGGGGCCAGGTACCTGACCATCATGGATCTGAGCAGGGGGTATTGGCAGATTCCCTGACCCCTGGGGCACAGGAACGCTCTGTCTTTATCACCCCATTCGGACTGTACGAGTCCACGGTGATGCCCTTCAGCATGAAGAATGCCCCTGCCACTTTTCAGCGGATGGTCAACACGCTGCTCGAGGGACTGGAAGGGTATGCGACCATGTATCTGGATGACATTGCCATCTTCAGTCCCACCTGGGAGGATCACCTAGAGCACCTGGCGCAGGTTCTCGGGCGGATCCAGCGAGCAGGCTTGACCATTAAATGCCAGCTGGGTATGAGTGAGGTCCACAACCTGGGACACTGGGTAGGTGGGGGAGCTCTGAAGCCAGAGCCCGGGAAGGCGGATGCCATCGCATCCTGGCCCACTCCCAGGACCAAGAAGCAGGTGATGTCCTTCTTGGGGACTGCTGGGTACTATAGGAGGTTTGTTCCACACTATAGTGCCCTGGCCAAGCCCCTGACGGACCTCACCAAGAAAAGGCTGCCCATCGCAGTCGACTGGACAGTCACCTGCGAGACAGCTTTCCTGGCGCTCAAGACCGCCCTTTCTTGTTCTCCTGTACTACAGGCAGCCGACTTCACGCGGCCGTTTTTAGTGCAGACCGACTCCAGCGACTTTGGCCTCGGTGCTGTGCTACGGGCCATGAACACCCCGTTTTGTACCTGAGCCGGAAGCTCCTGCTGAGGGAAGTGGCCTATTCCACGATGGAGAAGGAATGTCTGGCAATTGTGTGGGCCCTGCAGTGTCTGCAGCCATACTTGTACGAACACCAATTCACCGTGGAAACAGACCATAACCCCCTCAGCTGGTTACACACGGTCTCTGGGACGAATGGGAGGTTGCTATGCTGGAGCCTCGCTCTCCAGCAGTACCACTTCACCATTCGCCACAGAAGAGGTAGGGACCATGGTAACGCTGATGGGTTGTCCCCGCAAGGAGAGGGTGCGGAAGGGCGCATGGGGGAACACAGGAATGTGATACACCCTAGCGCACTCTAAAGCAGGGAGGTGTGATGAAGGAACAGCCACCATCTTGGATATGGGGCCTCATGCTCGCCTCATGACAGAGCCTGGCCTGTTCCAGCTGCCATTTTGTCTGTTCACAGAGCCACAGGCAGCTAACTGCTCCTAGCCCTCATGGCCTGTAGGCATATTGAAGACAACAGGGTTTAGTACCCCCTGTGAATAACGAGGTCTTTAGTATGCTAAGTAGGTCAGGACAAAACAGGACTTCAAAGCTGGAGTCTGGAGCCACGCCAGCATGGGGCCTGGGGATGCCTGGGGGCTTCAATTAGATTATACCTGCCAGCTAGACACAGAAAACACATCCATTGTCTCTCCCAGCCACTACGACTCTGTTCTAGGATTATGAATTATGAGCACGCCTTTCGGGGTACAGACTCATAAAAAATATCTGCGTGATCCTGCGGACCTCGGGCATCTGACAGTGCAACTCCCGAGTCGGTGATGGCTCGGGGACCTGAGATATAGAGATTGGGTCGCGGTGGAGGGCCAATCGGGCCATGTTTGATCTCCACGTGACAGGCAAAACAAACTGCATTCGCTGGTACCTCTCGTGTCCTGATCCAATCGTCCTGGAGAAAGTTAACCCCCTTCTTAGAGATTGGGAATAAATTGTGCAGGGAGCTAAGGGTGGAGATTATTAGCCCATCATCTGACACCGAGGGGAGGGACCTAGCAGGTTTAAGAACTGTGAGCGGATGGCAGACTCTCTCTATTCACACAGAAGAACAAGACGATGAAGAACTAAGAAGGAACAAGGGACAGATCTGCCAAGGGAGCAGCGGCACACGTTTTGGGGACTGTCCGGCAACTAAGATTCTTACCTGTGGATCGCAGAGCTCCCGGCGTCCACATGCAACCTACAGCCTGGTAACATTGACCTCTAGCTAATACCTCTAAGCCTTGTACCTTACTGTAATATTTTACTCTGACTGCAAATCCACTGTAATTCCGTTGTATAGCTTACTGTATATTTCTGTAATTATCTAGTGCGCCCTTAAAGGGAATCTGTCACCCCATTTTTTCCCTATGAGATAGGGCCACCGCCATCAGGGGCTTATCTACAGCATGCTGTAATGCTGTAGATAAGCCCCCGATGTCACCTGAAAGTGAAGAAAAGCGAGTTATATTATACTCACCCAGGGTGTTCCGCCGTGCGGTCGGGTCCGATGGGCGTCGCGTCCGGTCCGGGGCCTCCCATCTTGTAGCGAAGCCGGCCTCTTCTTTCCGTCCCGTCGCGGCTCCTGTGCAGGCGCACTGCTCTGCCCTGGTGTGTACTTCACATTGAGTTATATCCTGTATTATACTCCAGAGCTGCACTCACTATTCTGCTGGTGCAGTCACTGTGTACATACATTACTGATCCTGAGTTACACCCTGTATTATCCTCCAGAGCTGCATTCATTATTCTGCTGGTGCAGTCACTGTGTAATACATTACGATTATTACTGATATCCAGAGGTTTCAACATACCTGTATTGATACACCCCAGAGCTGCACTCACTATTCTGCTGGTGCAGTCACTGTGTACATACATTACTGATCCTGAGTTACATCCTGTATTATACTCCAGAGCTGCACTCACTATTCTGCTGGTGCAGTCACTGTGTTACATACATTACATTTACTAGATGCCTGAGTTACACTCCTGTAATTTTATACTCCAGAGCTGCACTCACTATTCTGCTGGTGCAGTCACTGTGTACATACATTACTGATCCTGAGTTACATCCTGTATTATACTCCAGAGCTGCACTCACTATTCTGCTGGTGCAGTCACTGTGTACATACATTACATTACTGATCCTGAGTTACACCCTGTATCCTCCAGAGCTGCAGTCACACTTCTGCAGGCTTCAGAGCTTCAGTCTTGGTGCAGATTGAGTTAAGGCCTTATCCCGGGTGGAGCTGCTGACTACAGACTAGGATGAAGCTGGATTTAGTTTGCTGTGTATTTAGTGATATATATTTAGCGTATTGTTAAGGGAAACAGTAATAATATTTTTGTGCCTTTCTCTTGTGTTCTGAAATTATATATTTTTATGCTGTTCTGAAAATAAGCTGCTGTGCACAATATACCTGCAGGTCTGGTGACACATTCATGCCGCTTATCCCCAATCCATGCAGCTACTTAGTGTAAAAAAAACAGCAGAAAATAAGAAATGCCGTAAAAATATCAATATTGACTTTACAGTAAGTTCTGACTGCAAAAATAAACACAAAAAGAAAAAGTGAAAACCTCTCCCAGGTACAGGTATAAACATAGGCGGGATCTGCCTGCACAAGGGCGGCATACTGACCAATAATAGAGAGCAAAAGTGCAAAAAAAAAGCAGCCGGCTCCAGTCTGCTCCGTTAGGAAAAGTGCATTTAGTGACCGGCAGCTCCTGCGCACACCTGTGATCAATGGTGTGACGAGTGTCCAAAGGACCCTGGAGCAAGATTTGGACCCGGTTCCCCAGCTGCATGTAGGACAGAGGTACAGTGCCTACAAGTAGTATTCAACCCCCTGCAGATTTAGCTGGTTTGATAAGATGCAAATAAGTTAGAGCCTTCAAACTGCAAACGAGAGTAGGATTTATTAACAGAAGCATAAATCTTACAAACCAAAAAGTTATGTTGCTCAGATGAATTTTAATAAATTTTAAACATAAAAGTGTGGGTCAATTATTATACAACCCCTATGTTTAATATTTCGTGGAATAACCCTTGTTTGCAATTACAGCTAATAATCGTCTTTTATAAGACCTGATCAGGCCGGCACAGGTCTGTGGAGTTATCTTGGCCCACTCCTCCATGCAGATCTTCTCCAAGTTATCTAGGTTCTTTGGGTGTCTCATGTGGACTTTAATCTTGAGCTCCTTCCACAAGTTTTCAATTGGGTTAAGGTCAGGAGACTGACTAGGCCACTCCAACACCTTGACTTTTTCCCTCTTGAACCAGGCCTTGGTTTTCTTGGCTGTGTGCTTTGGGTCGTTGTCTTGTTGGAAGATGAAATTACGACCCATCTTAAGATCCTTGATGGAGGAGCGTAGGTTCTTGGCCAAAATCTCCAGGTAGGCCGTGCTATCCATCCTCCCATGGATGCGGACCAGATGGCCAGGCCCCTTGGCTGAGAAACAGCCCCACAGCATGATGCTGCCACCACCATGCTTGACTGTAGGGATGGTATTCTTGGGGTCGTATGCAGTGCCATCCAGTCTCCAAACGTCACGTGTGTGGTTGGCACCAAAGATCTCGATCTTGGTCTCATCAGACCATAGAACCTTGAACCAGTCTGTCTCAGAGTCCTCCAAGTGATCATGAGCAAACTGTAGACGAGCCTTGACATGACGCTTTGAAAGTAAAGGTACCTTACGGGCTCGTCTGGAACGGAGACCATTGCGGTGAAGTACGTTACTTATGGTATTGAATGAAACCAATGTCCCCACTGCCATGAGATCTTCCCGGAGCTCCTTCCTTGTTGTCCTTGGGTTAGCCTTGACTCTTCGGACAAGCCTGGCCTCGGCACGGGAGGAAACTTTCAAAGGCTGTCCAGGCCGTGGAAGGCTAACAGTAGTTCCATAAGCCTTCCACTTACGGATGATGCTCCCAACAGTGGAGACAGGTAGGCCCAACTCCTTGGAAAGGGTTTTGTACCCCTTGCCAGCCTTGTGACCCTCAACGATCTTGTCTCTGATGGCCTTGGAATGCTCCTTTGTCTTTCCCATGTTGACCATGTATGAGTGCTGTTCACAAGTTTGGGGAGGGTCTTAAATAGTCAGAAAAGGCTGGCAAAAGAGATCATTAATCCACACATGTGAAGCTCATTATTCTTGGTGCCTGAACTACTTCTTGATACAGTAAAGATGTTATTTTGTTAAAACTTCAGGGGGACCAAACAGAAGTCTTGTGGTTTGAGGGGTTGAATAATAAATGACACTCTGAATTAACTTTTAACGTTTTTAAAAAAAAAAAAAAAATTAAAAACAAATTTTTGCTGCAGTGCATTTCCCACTTCCAGGCTGATCTACAGTACAAATGTCACAATGCCAAGTTAATTCCGCATGTGTCAACCAGCTAAATCTGCAGAGGGTTGAATACTACTTGTAGGCACTGTATGTGCCCTTGTAGGGTACAACGTCATCTAATAATTTAATCAATCCTGAACCCTTCCTGTCACAATGTCTCCATCCTGGGCCCCTGGTATAATGAGCCCCTTCCAATTATAATGTCCCCCATTCTGGGTTCTTTCCTGATATAATGTCCTCCATCCTGGGTCCGAACCTGGTATAATGTCCCCCCCATTCTGAGCATCTTTGAGCAATAACATCCCAATCCCTGGTATAATGTCCTCCATCCTGGGCCCCTTCTTGTAATAATATCCCCCATCCTGAGCGCCTCCCTGGTATAATGTCCCCCACCCCGGAACCCTTCATCGCACAATGTCACCCATGTTGGGTCCCTACCGAGTATAATGTCCCCCACCATGGGCCCCATAAATGTAGTCTAAGGCAAGGTTCTAAGTAGGAAAAATGCAGTGTAAACTGCACGGGTTTTATAGTGGCAGCATAGCACATAAGATGTAGCACAGCGCAGGGCGGGAGATAGGGTCGAGGCACGCGTCTTCTCCTGTTACACGTCTTCTCCTGTTACGCGTCTTCTCCTGTCACCGGAGCGCTACATGAGAGGGTCCTGGCTAGGTGTAGATGCTGTGAGGGTTTTGCGCCTGAGCAGGCTGCCTGCAGACAATGGTGCTGGCTGGCCAGGACCACAGGTTTCGCAGTTCAGATAATGGAGACTCCCGTTCATGGGCGTACCCAGGATCAAAACTAGGGGGGGGCAAGCCATGGTTGTTCAGGTTGTAAAATGTTAGAACGAAAAAGGTGAATGAAAAGAAAATTGACCAGCCCCTGTATACGTCACCAGCCCCAGCCAGTACCTGTATATACTTAAGGCCCGGCCCAGCACCTTTATATACATCTCCAGCACCTGTATATTTGTATATACATCACCAGCACCTGTATATACATCACCAGCCCAGCACCTGTATATCTGTATATACTTCAGCCCCAGCCCCTGTATATACATCAGCCCCAGCCCAGCACCTGTATATACATCACCACCCAGCACCTGTATATACATCACCAGCCCAGCACCTGTATATACATCACCAGCCCAGCACCTGTATATCTGTATATACACCAGCAGCCCAGCACCTGTATATACATCACCATCCCAGCACCTGTATATACATCACCAGCCCAGCACCTGTATATCTGTATATACACCAGCAGCCCAGCACCTGTATATACATCACCAGCCCAGCACCTGTGTATACATCACCAGCCCAGCACCTGTATATACATCACCAGCACCTGTATATACATCACCAGCCCAGCACCTGTATATACATCATCACCCAGCACCTGTATATACATCACCAGCCCTGCACCTGTATCCGTCACCAGCCCAGCACCTGTATACGTCACCAGCCCGGCACCTGTATGCGTCACCAGCCTCCAGCCCAGCACCTGTATATACATCACCAGCCCAGCACCTGTTTATACATCAGCCCCAGCCTCCAGCCCAGCACCTGTATATACATCACCAGCCCAGCACCTGTATATACATCACCAGCCTCCAGCTCAGCACCTGTATACGTCACCAGCCTCCAGCCCAGCACCTGTATACGTCACCAGCCTCCAGCCCAGCACCTGTTTATACATCAGCCCCAGCCTCCAGCCCAGCACCTGTATATACATCACCAGCCCAGCACCTGTATATACGTCACCAGCCTCCAGCCCAGCACCTGTATATACGTCACCAGCCTCCAGCCCAGCACCTGTATATATACATCAGCCCAGCCTGCTACCAGCCCACAGCACATGTATATACGTCACCAACCCCAGCCCAGCATCTGTATATACATCAGCCCCACTGTATTACAGGTGCTGGCTGCTGGGCTGATGTATTTTACTTTAAACATCTTTCTGGATCAATTATTATTATTATACACTCAGTCTGGCAGTCTGAGTGACTCACCCAGTCCCAGAGAGAAAGGCATCCCTGATGTGATGATACCCGCCACCCGACCTAATGCCACGTGATTGCAGCAGGCAGGCATCAGGCACGCGTGGGTAGGGAGTGTGTCCTGCCTGGACTCCCTGATCCCTGATACGATGAGGCTGCAGCTCTCACAACCAACTGCTGCAGGCCTGCAGCCAGGGGCGAGAGAGCAGAGCGCACTCTCTCCGCCCACAAAGAATGTCCTGACATATAACGTCAGGACGTTCTTAACCCCTATGTGCGTCGCAAGCACCTTTTAAAGGGCCGGCAGAAGAAAAAGGGGCTGTGTGGCCTCATAATGATAGGTGCGCGCGGGCGCCCCTGCTTCTAGGGGGGGCAGCTGCCCCCCTGCCCCATGGTGGGTACGCCCATGCTCCCGTTTTAAGACACAGTCTGCACTGAGTGGTAACCTTGGTAAGGGCTATCTACAGTCTGATGGACGTTTCCTTCACAGGGTCAAGCATTTTCACACACACAGTTTCCTTCCATGATAGTCTACTCCAGGGCCTGTGAAGCACACTGTTTCGCTCTACTTTTTCACAGCCTAGCTCATCGCCACAGTCCTGATCAGCAAGTCTCTAGCTGCTCAGGGGTTCCGCGTCCTATTTCTTCCACTTCTGGGGCCCTGGATATACCGCTCAGGACCATCACAAGTCTCACAAACTCAGTCCTGTAGCCTTCGGCTTTTACCAAGCTCAGGGCTTCTCATGACAAATTTTCCTATTCAAGGACGGCCTTAGGGTGGAAGGCCACTCTGTCTCTTCTTTGGTCAGTTCAAGGTTGCACTACTCCTTTGTCCCTACAATGGCAGCACTGGTCACAAACACTTCCTACTTGCACATGAACTTCTCCCTATCTTCCTAACTACAGGTAGCAGTAATTTTCCCTAGCGCTAAGCCCCTCCCACGATGGGCTAGTCCCAAACGTTAACTCCTAACTTACCCTAACATCACTATCTAACTACAGACATTACCGTATTCTACTATCTTATGTCCTAAGCCCTAAACTATGTGTTATCCTATACTTATCCTGTACTGTACACTACCTTCACTATATGTGAGAAGTATATGAGGCTTCTCCGTACCTTCTTCGCAATGATATTTGCAGTGGTATATGCTGCTGCAGATTTTGCTGCGTGTGGTTCTGCAGTGGACATGTGATTTGAGAATGTAGCTTAAAGGACAAAATGTGCAATGAAAACCTGTAGAAAGAATTCACATGTTGCAGATTTCAAATACTGCACCATAGGACAATTTCCGAGTGGAAAATTTCCACGATGAATCTGCTCATTCTAAAGTCTGATTCGTTTTGCTGCTGCGGTAACCTGCTCCATTTTCTAGCGACAGATCTGCACCGTGTGCACGCACTGTGACGGACGCGCTCTTTGACGCCGCGTAGAGTGCAGCTAAGGGAGATATAAATAGGATCATAAACGCATCTGCAGTAATTTAGGTTTATGCGGAGATAAATGGAGGCCTGGCAGCCCGGTGTGGTATATATAGGTCGGGTTCTGATCTCGCTCCTGCTGACAATCGGGGATAACACGTGTTTATTTCAGGAGAATCTCATTTGTAGCGTCTGACATTCCAAGGAGATGAGCTCAACGGCCATGGGACCCCGTTCTCTCTCCCCACAGAATTTCTCTGTGATTACCAATGAATGGAGATCCCAGCCAGGAGACACAGGACTGCGGCTTGTATCCTGTTACCATTGTCATAAATAACCCCTCTCCACAGCCTAACGGTATATGTATACAATGTCTGCCCTCAGGAACATGGCCGGGTCCTCGCCTCATACATTACCAGTGTTTGTGTAGTCTGGATGCGATGTAGACGTAACAGCGTCCTTTCATCTTGCACCACTAATCCCTTTTTCTTATAGGGTATTTCATATTTACTGCCTTACCTGAATTAAAGGGGACTTTAAGTTTCCAGCCATCATGGAACCAACGTCATCACTCTCTGCTCAAGCTCATTGCTTTCATCATGATCCCCTAAATACTGGATTCCGACGGAAACCCCGACAGAGCCATTCACTATTATGAGCCAACAGATTCACTGTGGATACTATCTGGCCTCCGTCCAGTCTTCTTCAGACATGCACACAACGTAGTTGGCTGTCACAAGGATATCACATCTCCCTGGAAGACATGGAGTTAGATGGTCACGTCAGGTAATGAATCGCAGGTCTTCTTTAGAGATGGTGTGATTTGTGTCCCATATTAAATGGGTTTAGTTTCCTCTGGTGAGGAAGAGGTTAACAACTGTTCTTATGCTGGTCAGAAACATGCAGCTCCATTTCAGCTGTTTCTGATCTGGTCATTTCCTTTTCCTATAAAAACTGGTCAGACCTTCTTGTCCTGCCGGTAAAAGATTTGTCTTCCTGTGCTGTGTGCTAAATTTAAGTGGTTGAAGTAGAGTTGTTGTAGTAGTGTTCTGTGGTTTGCTGTAGTGCTTGTGTGTTTATCTCCTGGTCCCTGTTACCATTTAGTTCCTCCTCTCTGCTGTTGGTTAGTGCTTTTGTGTGATTGAGCTTTTCTGTTATCCCTGGTTTGGCTTTGTGTCTTGTTTACCTTACATTTCTGTCCCATGTCTCATGGGGTGGGTGAAGGGACAGATCAGGGTTTAACAGGAGCATAGTAAGGTTGGAGACTCAGGCCTCTCTACCTTCAAGAGTACCCCTGGGACAGGAATAGTTAGGGTCCTAGTTCCAGGGACAGTTTGAGGACCCCCTTCCTTACCAAAGATCATCACACTGTGACATCAGCATCGGTAGGAAACTTACGATTGGGGTCCTGCGTTCTAGAATGAATGTTAGACCCCACCTATCACATACATAGGTGATATATGATAATGGCTGGAATACCTCCTATATAGAAGGTGGGCAGCACACGAGGTGCAATGCAGTGACCTCATTGGGCCGCCTGCGCTGGGATGCTGACGCTTTGTAGGCTTATAGCAGCCCTACCACATAGGATAAAAAATATATTGGTGCCATATTGATGCTAATACAGATCAAAGTTGCATTCACATGGACAGAATTCCCACTTCTCCCGAACCTTTGACACTAGTGAAGAAACTGCCCCTGTAGATAGGGGCAGCCCTTAAGTGGCCCCTGCTGTTCATTGCTTACATGTCCTGCATCGATGATGTCACAAACATCCACCTCTGCAGCCAATCACTGGACTCCAGGATGAAATTTGCATATTCGACTGCTGAGACTAGTGATTGGTTGCAGCAATTCCATAGATGATGTCATCACTGCAGGGTGAGTAAACAAAAACCATTGGGGACTGTTTTCTATTACCTCACCCCTGAAACTTTTTCCCGTGACACATAATAAATTCTGTACATGGAAAGAATTAGTAGCGACCAATTCAGAAGGTTTTCTGTGGATGTGATGAGTCGAATATGAGAAAACTTGACAAGACAGAGGAGTCTCTACCAGCGGTGTCTTCCGTTCGGCTGTACCTGATGTTATCCAGCTGGAAAATAGATCTGTAAAAAGAAAAAATATAAAAATATGAGAAATCTCTAAAGGTCATTTACCCATGGACAGAATATCCATCTCAACCTATTTAGTTGGCGAGACCCACCCAGTGCCTTCATTAAACTCATTTATTTACTAAAAGTGACATGTCAGAGCTGTTGGTGGATCTTCTTTAACCAACGCAATAAACTGCTGTCATTGGTGTAGTGACATCTGCTCAGACCAAGTAACATATGGATGGATGCATGGATGCTTAGCTGGGTTTCTGGAGGCTGGAGGTGTTGGCAGAGTCCTTGAGGAAGGAAGAAGCTACTTCTCGATGGTCATTTCTGCTTGGCCTTGGAAAATCCTTCTGGGTGGTCTCTTTGAGGGCTTGTTGATTGAGGTCATGGCCTCTTTAAGCACTTCCAAGAGTCCTTGTAGGATTCTTTGGCAACCCTGTTCTCAGAAGGTGGTGAAGGTATGGAAATCTTCTGCTCCAGTCTTGGTTGCCAAAGTTCCTCGGAAGGGATCTTCCTTGTTCTTCTGTCTTCATCACTGTTATGTTTCGGTAGCTGAGGAGTGCAGGTAAAAAAGGGAATACACCAGAGCAGTTGGAATCTATGAGATTGCAGTACCCTGACTAACCACCACAACTAGAGGCAGCCGTGGAGCGTTCCTACGTTGGTCCTAGACGCCTCGTCACAGCCTGAGAAACTAACTACACCTAAAGATAGAAATAGGAAAGCTATCTGCCCCGGAGCAGATCCCCAAAGAACGTAGAAAGCCCCCAAACATGTAATGGCGGTTAGACAAGAAGAAATACTGACACAGACAGAAAATAGTATGAGCAAACGTTGGGGCCAAAACTACCTAAATAGAAAAGGATAGGAAGGGCACTTACTGCAATCCCAAAAAACCCTGAAAAGCACCAACTCTACTAATTTCAAAAACACCTGAGATCACACGACCTCTACCACCTAAATTAGTTCTCTGGTGTAACAAAATCAAAACAGCAGCCACTGAAAAAACTGGAAAAAGCAAATGTACAAACATCAGTGGCTGAACTAAACTGAGAGGGCAAAAGCCCCCGGAGGGGACCCTGAAGGCCCCCAAAGAAGTGCAGGACAAAATGCAAAAATCAAGCACAAAAACAAGAAGAAGAAAATGTCTTATCTGTTAGCAGGAGATGCAGACACGACACAGCAGGCTACAAAGGAAACAGGAATCAAGGATTGAGACCAGAACAATTGATCACCGGCAACCCTGATGGGAAGGCGACTCCCTTATATAAGACCAGTCAGTAACACCTGATTCCCAATCCTCACAATCTTCACTGGACAGTCCAGTACCGCTTGTAACCACCAGAGGGAGCCTCTGCTCAGAACTCATTTCAAGTCCATTCACAACACATCACCAAAGTTGTTCTTGATTGAAGATCTTAGCAAACTCTTGATTTCCAAAGTTTCCTCAATGATTACATGGTAGAAGAATCTCTTCCTGAAGGTCTTCATTGTTTATAGTACAAGTCGTAGACCGTGATCTGATAAGAACATGTCCTATACTTGATCTTAGACAACAGGCCAATAAGCGATCAGTAAGTAATGACGTATCACTAGGATTTGCCATCATGTGCTGATCCTTACCAACTACTAGAATGAAGGGCCACAGCCATTCATGCCAACAGTCCAGAACTTGCCATGCTTGTTCTGATTTTCAAAAACAGATCCAGCAAATTTGCGGTGTCCTGGGTCAAAAAGGGGTAGAACCAGACAAACCCCACCCATAAATGGACATTTCCGGGCATTCCAAAATGCCAATTCCATTGTTGATAAGTTTAGTCATGGTTCATCTCGCAAAAAAAGACCTGATGCCCCAAAGATGTAACCAATAATTTCTTGGCCCCAATGTAAAATCTGTAACAGGACCGCCACTCACTATGTGACATTGGTATTTTCTTATCTGACAGTAGAGATTTAAAGCCTCCCCACCAGACATCATGGATCCAGTGCAACTACTACCTGTGACCACTATAGCTCTGCCCCTCCCATGCTTTGCACATATTAACCAATCAGGTTTAAGACAACCTCAGAGGAATAGATGCCGTAATCTGATTGGTTGAGACCAGCAAGATGCTGTATCTTTTCTTTAAAATAGCATAGATGCAAACAGCCCCAAATTTTCCGAGGCTGTGTAAGTTCTTACAGTCCAATCCAGGCAAATTCGGGGATGTCCAAAGACAATAAAGGTGGAGTTTTTGTTACTCCTGCCCCAAACTACCAACTTTGACTGGCACTTCATAATTCTTTTTTTGCTTATAGCAGTGTTGGTAAGTTTACGCTAGTTTTTATAAATCTCCGAGTTTGTGAAGTGAATGACCCCCACTGCACAAGGAGTACAACCATCTCCGTCTCAAGACGTATAGCCGCTCCGACTCTACTATTTACAGGCCCGGTGTCTGGCATCGCAGACAGGAAATTTTATAGGCTACAAACTTTTTACTGACTTTGTGGGATTTCTGCAAATGACATGTTCGCCCCAGATCTCTTCCCCGGCCTGGATGTCAGGTTTAGATTAAAGCAGAATTTGGATACGTCCTTACACATCTTTCCCAGTGACGACATCTGGGAGAACATGAAGCTTATTCTGCTGACAAGACAAACATCTGCGCCTGGAGTGAGACGACATCAAACAGTACTCGTGTCACCGGCGGACTCCGCGGTCAGCGACATCTGCAGCCGGATCCCCAACAAATGTGCTGCGAGATGGAAAAAAAAAAAGTTCTGCAAAGTTTTCTCTACTATTTTAGAAATCTGTAAGGTGATCCATCCGTCCATGGCGGCTGAATGAGGAGCTGAGCGCTCGGCTGGGTCCAAATGAGGTGTTAACAATGCGAGACAGCCCGCTCGCAAGGATGTATTAATCTATGTTTATGGCACCGGGTGTGACAAAATCCACAAAAGAGCTCAAGTTCTTATGGAGATCCAGAAAGTACTTAAGGAGGTTGTCCAGTGATTTTTTTTTCTATAATTCCCCAATACTGCCAAAAAATATATATTTACTTATCTGCCAATTCCTGTCCGCACCGCTGCCAGTTCCCCAACCTTATCTTCCAGTGGTGACATCATCTGATTGACTGCAGCGGTGAACACCTTGCCAGAGATTGGTTGCACAGGTGACATGTCCATTTGACTGGAATGGAATGGCAGCAAAACAGAAGGGGTTCAGAGACGAATATATTGTATTATTTTTTGCCATGCTGTTTTAGATAAAAAAAAAAAAGTACTGTACAACCACTTTAAAGAGAACCGGTCACTTGCCAATAATATGTATTTCTTTAATTGATGTAAACGCCGCTGTTCACCTGAATCTGGCGATGTTTTTCTTTTGTTTCTGCGCCTCTCTGTTCCTGAGATACGGCCCTCTCTTTCTTGTACATAATTCTAGTCCTTATAGACAAGTGGGTGTGGTCCTCAAGAAGATACCTATGGACAAGTCTTTTGGTCACAGCTGGGATTTTGGTACAATTGCATCTATCTTGGATGTCTAAGTAGATAGAAGCATGACTCGTACAAATGTCACATACTATAGGTATTTTTAGAATGTTCTGCATATGTTTTTGGTCAGAACAGGCTACAATACCCAGCCACTTCTGTATTTTTCTACTTAAAGGGAACATGTCAGTAAGATATTACATAGTGAAGTAGTGGTATGACTGTATAGGCGTTTTCCCCCAAATAACAGTGATACTTTTTTCGTAGAGATCCGATGTGCCAGTCATGAGAAATTGAGGATAGAAGTCTCAATATACTTAGAAAAAGTCTAAGACACGCCCCCAGTGCACTTCCTGTCTGATTTGCATATGGCTTCTACTCTAGATTTCTCGTGATTGGCACATCGGATTTCAACAAAAAATGTGTCATTTTTCTTGGGGAACAAGTGTCTACGCAGCTATACCACTATTTCAATATTTAAAAATATGATGATAGGTCCCTTTAAAGAGAAAATTATTTTAAATAGTACCTTATATATTCCAAAGTAGTAGGTAAGCTGTATCTTTCCCAGCAGAAAATAAATCCTCATACAGATATATTGACATAGAAATGAAAGAGTTGGCCTTTCTGGATGCTTCATTTACAATAAAGCCACCACTGTCAAATATAAAATAAAAGTATTTGCTGTTTTTCTATCATAGTATTGCGTCTCCCATCCAGATGTTGTAGGGACTGTCTGTACACAAAGAGACGGGGAGGTCTAGGGATAATAGTTCCTGACGGTCGCAAGATGTACGCAGCCTGAGAACTGTCTGCTGACAGACATATGCCCGCCAGACGGCCATCCGAAAAAAATACAACATAATATAATAATACTAACATGTCATATTATATCCCATGTGCTCCAAATATGGGTGACATGATTTATTATCCTACTAATACTTTAACATTGTTAATAGATATTTACACCTCTTAATATATCGCTCAAAAAATTAATTTTATAACTGGAAACCATCAAGAAGCTGCTGTTGATGGATCTTTATAAACCTTGATATTCAAGGTGCTGGACCCGGAAAGGGTGAGAAAAGCACATTTTTAAGTTTGCTTGGTTTAAAAAAAAAAACTGCAGCAGAGAACAGGGGTTTTCCAAAACTAGAGAACCCCCTTTAATTGAAGCTCATAGACTGTGATAGAGCCCCCACCTACGATGCGCCATTTCTAGTACTGGCATCTTCTTATGTGGCCCCATGGCCCAGGTGCAGCTGCTACCTACTTTTCTATTTTGTGCTACATCTATTTACAGCTATTATTTTTTTACATTTTGAGGGCAGCAAGATAACACTTCACGCCTCATAAAATTTGCCGCCGTAGGCACAGGCCTAGGTTGCCTATAGGGTTAATACAAACTAGCTGTACAAGGAAGTGACATAGCAGCACTTTGATGCTAAATATCATCTGAAAGACAAGTCTACCACAATCCAGGGACCTTAGAGATGGATCTCTTTTGCTTTCATTTCCTTTTGGATGGCTGATAAAATATTACAATACTTCAATGCTGCATTTAAGCCTCATCCTACTATTGGCACCGGATAATAGGAAGGAAGGGCATAAGCAGAGGCGTAACGTTCCCCAGAGCAAAATCTCCATCATGGCCCCATTACAGGTCTTTAGTGTTGGATTTCTCTAATGGGCCAAAGGGTCTTTTTACATGGCCCCTTAGACTCCAGATCCTGGGTGTGACTGCAATTCCTGCACCCACTATAGATGCACCTCTGGGCAAGGGTTCCCACCACTTTTGGGACCTAAGGTACTCCCACCAAGTGCACAGTTCCAATCTATTGTTTGGGTTGGTACAAATAAGCCTTCAACTCCTTGCCTTTTGGGCCACTGTCTCAGTTAGCCCATGGCCACATCGCTTATATGGGGTAATCATTCAGGGCCAGGTGATGTCCTTATGAACTTTTTTGCTCAGCGGACCCACCATGCCTAATCTAGCCCTGTCTGTCATCCATGATCAGAACCCCCTTAACTCACCTCAGAACTAAGTGATATAATTAAGTTATTACAGTCAGCCATGCCCATGAAATATGTGTATGTGTAGCCCAGCTACGCAGGCACACACATAAAATCCAGGAGAATGCACAGGAAGGTAACCACAAAAGCTTGCTATTCATGCACTTCACTTACAATTTCAGACACACCCACTAGGGTATAGGAGGTGGTGACACGTAGCAGAGTGAGTCTGTTTCCTGTCTGAGAAGAGCTCAGATCAGTTAGTTTCCTGTCTTCAGACAGTGCAGTTCAGTGCCAGTTCAGTCTGGACTAGGAGAGAGGACTGAATCCTCGCAGAGCTAGCGTAGCTCACCTGACAAAGAAGTGGAGGCTAGTACGGGTGAAGTGCATCATCCTAGCCTAGTCAGAGCTACCCTTAATCAGTACCTCAGTAGAAGCTGAAACAAGGAGGAAACTGAGAGCTGCTCAGCGAGCTTGGAAGAAAGCTGACTATTTCCATCGAAAGCTACAAGTGCTTATGCAAAGAGCAGAAGCAGGGCGAAGGGCGCAGTGGAGAAGTTAGAGAAGTGCTACAGGTATTGGATTGCCTGCACTAAATTGCCGGACACCGGAGTCCGAAGCGTTGCTATAGTTTCAAGCTTAGTAACAAGAACACCGGAGGCATCTGGACTACAGGTCGCAGAGAGCAGCCCTAAGTGTCAATACGTAACCGGAGACAGGGAAAACAGGAGTCTAGCCTGATCAGCAAATATAGACTTAGTTTTCACCACTTAGAAGTTTCCATCACAATGTTGGCCGGGCAGTACAGCTATTGAGAAAGCTGGAGATTCAGAGTTAACTTCGCTTCAGGCAAGTTGGACTCACCTACATTCGAAGATAAGGAGGCCTCTAACCTGCTCAGCTGTTACCCGAATGTGCATTCTCCACCCCGACCAGCTCCCCGGGATCTACGTGAACCATCTACCAGTAAAAGGTATGAAAAGAAGCTGCATTGTGTGTGACTGAATTATTAACTACACCCTGCATCATCACCATAGACTTCCAGGGACCCGTCTCACCTGTGGGAGACTACCACCCAGCTGCCCCATAACATCCCTGTGAAAGTCCTTATAGCAGCGCTGGTCCAATTAACCAGATACCACAGGTGGCGTCACAAACTACCTATCCTAAATATCCCCTGTAAATATTCCCCCATTGTATGAGCGCCCAGGGCCACGGACCGAGTCCCGCTGCCAGTGACAAATTCCATAGACTTTCATGGGCTCGGCTCCGAGTACCCCATTGCCCTGGTACTAAGTGCGACTCAATCTTTGGCGTCACGAACAGGATACGAAAGCTTGCAATTGTGAGTCCTGTGTGTCTATTGAACTGTTTGCTGCATTTGGCGCCAAAATACCGCCATCTTTACCGCAAAATTCGCGCCCTCAGGCGCTGGTGAAGAAGGGGGGCGTACCTGAAAGTGCGCGCTGGTTCCCTGGCCCCGCCCCCAACTCTGACGCGGCGGCAGGTCCTGTGAAACAGGAAGTGAACGCTCTGACATCACAGTCCAGCGACAAAGGTCCTGTCTCCACCGCTGTGCCTGCAACGAAGGTCCTGTCTCCACCGCTGTGCCTGCGACGCTGCAGCCTGTGAAAGAGGTAGGCTCAGATTAACCAAGGGGGCACCAATATGTCGCAGCAACCGGCAGACGGAGCGGCCCCCGCCGGTGGCCCCAATAACCCACCGCTTGGCGTCGCACCGCAGGATGGGGGTGCAGGCCCCTCACCTGGCCCGGTGGTCCCGCTAATGCCGCTAACCCTCCCATACATGCCTGGAGCGAAGTGGCTCCCCCAGTACAGCGGCGAGCCAAGCACCCTGCCAGGATTTAAACGGAAGATATGTAGTATTTTAGATATGTACTCAATGACTGAAAAGCAAAAAGCTGCTGTGGTAATAGGACAGTTAGCTGGTGCGGCTGAGAGAGAAGTAGAGACTTGGCCCACTGCAGACCAGGAATCGGTACCTGCGATACTCTTAAAGCTACAGGCCATCTTCGAGGACCGCACAGAAACGGATCTCCGGATGGCATTTTATCAGTGCTTCCAGGGACCGGGTGACAGTATTAGGGACTACGCCTGCCGACTACAGGGGGCCCTGCGAGCTCTCAAACAGGCTAACCCCACAAGTCCCATTGATGAGAGCCAAATGTTAAAAGAGCAATTCGTGCGGGGACTGAGGTCTCCAGAGGAAAGCAGGACTGTAAACTGGTGGTCCTTGGATCATCCAGATGCCACTTTTGATGCTCTAAAGGACATGGCAATAAAGGGACTGCGACCCCTGGAAAAGCCTGAGGTGGCAAATCAGTATCACCCGGGTGAAGCCACTCTTAAGCCGGCAGTACCCACCTTTTCCCCGCAGGTGGCAGAAGCTACAATGCAGGTGGCGCCCCCTAGTGAGTTGGAATGTCTGCGCTCAGAAGTGCGCCAGCTGACTAAGAACTTGGCCACTGTAATGGATGCCCTGCAACTACGGAAAGAGGAAGGAGGAAAGATTCTACTAGCCGACTGTCCGGAGGATGTCCCTTGGATGAACCGGAGGAAATGGAGGACGTCGCCTCACCGGAGGAGGACCACGCCACCCCCAGGAGCGACTCCGGAGCAACACCATCCTCGCCGGGAGATCATCTGCTACCGCTGCAACCAAAAAGGTCATATGGCACAGCAATGTCCTTTAAACGAGCCGATCCTGGGTCAGAGGGCCAACACCCAGGAGTAGACTCATCAGGCCCCTTAGACTGGAATCGCAGGTTCGTGGGTGGACGGCCCTACCTGTCCATCATTCTGGACGGGATTGCAATCCCTGCACTGCTGGACACTGGATCTCAGGTGACCATCATACCTGATGTCTTTTACAATAAATTTTGGTCCATGGACAGTCTCCAGCCCCCAAACCCTGACTTGACAGTGTACGCCACCAATGGTCTCCCTGTTGAAGTAATTGGAGCCAAAAACGTGGACGTAAAAGTGGGCAGGGTGGAGCTGAAGGATCAGGGACTTTTAGTGGTAAAGACTGTAAATGAGGAGAATGCCTTAAATGTGATACTAGGTACTAACGTTATCAGTAACTGTCTGGGAGAAGTTGTGTTTTTGCTCCAACAGCTCGCTGAAGTTGCCAAGCCAAAGCAGAAGGGAGTGATCCAGAGGAGATCCGGGCCCTGATGTGCCAGCAGCAAGCGAAGCTTACAGATGGTGAAATCGGTAATGTACGGGTCACAGACTCGAACCCCATTCTAATACCCCCAATGAGTGAAATGTTAATATGGTGTAGAGCAGCCATAGGTCTGAGAGGACAAAACTACCAAGCAGTAGTAGAACCCCATCGCTCAGAACACAGACCTACACTCATGATTGCTAGAGGGGTAGTGGAAGTAATAAATGGGAGAGTACCAGTACGACTTCTCAACTGGGGAGACGATGAAGTAAATTTGCCACGTTATGCTACAGTTGCTAAATTACATGCCGTAGATAACAATTCTATCCTCACAACCGAGTCCTTAGCCTCCCGCCAACCAGCGGAGGATAATGATCCGGCAACCCCGGTAGCGGACTGGTGTCAGCAGCTTCATATAGGGACAGACACCACTTCCGTCCACCAGAAACAGGGGTACTACGGGTGGTACAAGAGTACGCACAAGTATTTAGCAAACACCCACTTGATTTTGGGATCATTAAGGGAGTACAGCATCATATCCCTACAGGCAGTCATCCTCCCATAAAAGAGCGGTACAGGCCATACCTCCAGCCCACTATCAGAAAGCTAAGGAAATGTTGCGTGACATGAAGGAAGCCGGGGTGATAAGGGATAGTTGTAGCCCCTGGGCAGCACCTCTGGTTCTAGTGAAGAAAAAGGATGGTAGCATGCGAATGTGTGTAGACTATAGGCAAGTAAATCGTATAACACATAAAGATGCATACCCATTACCACGCATAGAGGAATCCTTAGCTGCTCTGAAAACGGCTAACTACTTTTCTACCCTCACCTTACTAGTGGGTACTGGCAAGTGGCTGTGGCTGAGGAGGACCGGGAGAAAACTGCTTTCACCACCCCAATGGGACTCTGCGAGTTCGACAGGATGCCGTTTAGTCTCAGCAGTGCCCCAGGAACATTCCAGAGGGTGATGGAGAGCTGTCTAGGACATCTCAACTTCGAAACTGTGCTGCTGTACTTGGACGACGTAATTGTGTACTCTAAGACATATGAAGATCATCTGAAGCACCTGGCGGAGGTATTTGAGTCATTGTCCAAGTTTGGGATGAAACTAAAGCCCTCTAAATGCCACCTGCTCAAACGGAAGGTACATTACTTGGGACACATTGTCAGTTCCGAAGGAGTAGCGCCGGATCCCGAGAAGGTCACAGCTATTCAGAAATGGCCAGAGCCGAAGAACCTAAAGGAGGTGCGTCAGTTCCTGGGATTAACAGGTTACTACAGGAGGTTTGTAAAAGATTACACCAAGAAAGCGGCGCCTTTGCAGGACCTCCTGGTAGGGCAACCTCTTAAGAGCAGAAACCTTCCATTCAATTGGGGAAAAGAACAAGCTGAGGCATTCAAAGAGATGAAAGAGATCCTTACCGGCGATGAAATCTTAGCCTACCCAGATTACAGCCAACCGTTCCTGCTATACATAGATGCCAGTAACGAAGGATTAGGAGCGGTCCTCAGTCAGAAGCAGAACGGCCAAGAAAAAGTCATCGCATATGCCAGCCGAAAACTCAGGCCAACTGAGAGGAATCCGGAAAACTATAGCAGCTTCAAACTGGAGTTCCTGGCGCTGGTCTGGGCCATTACCGAAAGATTTAAACATTACCTTGCCTCCAACAGGTTCACTGCGTTTACAGACAATAACCCCTTGACGCATCTGGAAACAGCCAAGCTGGGAGCCATGGAGCAACGTTGGATGGCTCGGTTGTCAAATTACCAGTTTACCATCAAGTACAGGGCAGGCCGTAAAAATGCCAACGCGGACGCCTTGTCCAGAATGCCGCATGAATCTGACACAGAGGAAGAGTCAGACGATCTGGAAGAAATTGAGCTACCTGCGTTCCACCGAAATGGGATGGTCCAAGAGCAACGAGTCTACAGAAAGCGGTGTGGTGAGATGTTGAACCCTTTACCTCATCACAGCTGGAAAGAGACTCAGGACAGCGATCCCGTGGTCAGCTGTGTTAAGGAGCTGATAAAACAGGAAGGTTCCTCCTTGGAGAAAGATGCATCCATGCCAGCAAAGCTCCTGTGGAATGAAAGAAGCCGGTTGTTCATATACCGAGAGAAGTTGTGCAGGAGATACGTCGACCCAAGGACCCATGAAATGGTTTGGCAGAAGTGGTCCCCAAAGCAGACATCCAAATGGTGTTGGAAGCTTACCACGATCAAGCAGGACACTTTGGCTGGAAAAAGCTGGAAACCCTGTTGAGGTGTCGGTTCTACTGGGTAGGGATGCGCAGCTCCATCGAGAAGTGGTGCCGGAACTGTGGACCCTGTGGTCTCAGACGAAAAGACTATCATAGTCAGAGAGCACCCTTGCAGCCTATCCGGACGACTCGTCCTCTGGAGATCGTAGCATTGGATCACGTTAAGTTGTCCCCAAGCAGGTCAGGATATTCGTATGCCCTGACCATGGTGGATCATTATTCCAAATTCCTGGTGGTCGCCCCTGTCAAAGATCTGACAGCAGAGACAGCAGCCAAGGTCTTCCAAGCAAGTTTCTGCAGACCACACGGATATCCAGAGCAGGTACTGACTGATCGAGGTCCTGCATTTGAAGCTGAACTGTTTCAGGAATTCTGTCAACTGTATGGATGCAAAAAGATCAGAACAACACCATACCACCCTCAGACCAACGGCCTTTGTGAAAAGATGAATCACATTGTCATGGATTTACTGAAAACTGTACCCCTGGAAGAAAGGAATCGGTGGCCAGACTTGTTACCCGACCTGGTTGACTTGTACAACCACATCCCAGTAAGTTCCACTAACTGCACTCCAGCTTACCTTATGAGAGCAAGACCTGGAAGACTGCCAATGGATTTGGAGCTGGGAGTGGTAGAACCAGAGGCTGATGACAGTGCTGAAGATTGGGACACAACTCGACGGGAACAGTACAGGAGAGTACAAGCCTGCGTAGAAGACAGTCTCAACAAAGTAAGAGAAAAGCAAGAGAAGAACTATAACAAAAATGCTCCCGCTAAGCCTTTTATGCCTGGAGAAATGGTGCTCAAAAGGAAAAGAAGAACACACAAGTTGGATGATCAGTGGGAGCAGGAGCCATATGTCGTGCAAAATTCCAATTTTGATAACAGAAAGGTCTGTACCATTAGTAAGGATGGAGGAAAAACGACGGCAACGGTGTCCAGAGATCATTTAAAGTTGTGTCCTTGCCCATTAAAGCTCCGTGAAGAAAACCCTGTTGTCCATCAGAAAGAAAATGCTGAAGCGGTCATACACACGGATTTGGGAGATTTACCTGCGGATTGGCCCAGATTGGGAGACGCTGTAATTATTCCTGTGCTGCAGTTTTATCAACCGCAAGAGGAGTCTCTACAACCGGTCATACCAATTGTGCCAGTTGAGCCAGTTCCAGAAGAACCTGTTCCGGCAGACCCTCAACCATCAGAACCCCAAGCAGCGGAACCGCAAGAAGCAGCACCACAAGAAGTGGAGTCCCCTGGTGAAGCTGGTGAAGCAGTACTGCCTCCTCCAGTCACTAGCATGCTTGCCAGGTCCCTAGAGAGGTGGAGTCGTGTCTATAGTTTGCCGTTACGCAGAACAGAAAGGTTAGAGACTATATACCTGACGCTACCCCACGTAGGTCAGAACGCATCACTAGAGGAAAACTACCTATTCGCTATCAGGAGTAGTCCTAGTAAAAACTAGTTAGCAAGACCCAGATAGGGTTTATTGCATCTGAAAAATTGTATAAAGTTTGAAAAAGTATTAATGTAATTATTTGAAATGTGTTTTAACCATGCCAATGGACTGCGTGGCTGTGGACTGTGCCAGCCCAAGAACTTGTCTTGTAAATAGTTGCGCTTCGGTGCATTATCTTGGTTTGACATGAAACCATTACTATCAACCTCTGAAGAAAAACCCGTATGGTGTGGCCTAGAGTGAGGTCTGCAGTCAGAAGTCCTGCAGCCCACCCAGGACCCACGTGGGAGGTTTTTGGTGCGGGTCCTCCACAAGTATCTTGTATATATGAACACGTTTGATATCTTGATATTTTGATACTTTTGTATTTTCCTATTGTACAAATTGTAACGTTCAAGAATTCGTACCTCCCGGATGGGAAGAGTTATAATGATGTTGTTAATGCAAAACAAAATGTTCTTTTTGTCTTTTACAGCCCGGGAGTGCTGTGTTTTACCAAGGGGGGATGTGTAGCCCAGCTACGCAGGCACACACATAAAATCCAGGAGAATGCACAGGAAGGTAACCACAAAAGCTTGCTATTCATGCACTTCACTTACAATTTCAGACACACCCACTAGGGGTATAGGAGGTGGTGACACGTAGCAGAGTGAGTCTGTTTCCTGTCTGAGAAGAGCTCAGATCAGTTAGTTTCCTGTCTTCAGACAGTGCAGTTCAGTGCCAGTTCAGTCTGGACTAGGAGAGGACTGAATCCTCGCAGAGCTAGCGTAGCTCACCTGACAAAGAAGTGGAGGCTAGTACGGGTGAAGTGCATCATCCTAGCCTAGTCAGAGCTACCCTTAATCAGTACCTCAGTAGAAGCTGAAACAAGGAGGAAACTGAGAGCTGCTCAGCGAGCTTGGAAGAAAGCTGACTATTTCCATCGAAAGCTACAAGTGCTTATGCAAAGAGCAGAAGCAGGGCGAAGGGCGCAGTGGAGAAGTTAGAGAAGTGCTACAGGTATTGGATTGCCTGCACTAAATTGCCGGACACCGGAGTCCGAAGCGTTGCTATAGTTTCAAGCTTAGTAACAAGAACACCGGAGGCATCTGGACTACAGGTCGCAGAGAGCAGCCCTAAGTGTCAATACGTAACCGGAGACAGGGAAAACAGGAGTCTAGCCTGATCAGCAAATATAGACTTAGTTTTCACCACTTAGAAGTTTCCATCACAATGTTGGCGGGCAGTACAGCTATTGAGAGAGCTGGAGATTCAGAGTTAACTTCGCTTCAGGCAAGTTGGACTCACCTACATTCGAAGATAAGGAGGCCTCTAACCTGCTCAGCTGTTACCCGAATGTGCATTCTCCACCCCGACCAGCTCCCCGGGATCTACGTGAACCATCTACCAGTAAAAGGTATGAAAAGAAGCTGCATTGTGTGTGACTGAATTATTAACTACACCCTGCATCATCACCATAGACTTCCAGGGACCCGTCTCACCTGTGGGAGACTACCACCCAGCTGCCCCATAACATCCCTGTGAAAGTCCTTATAGCAGCGCTGGTCCAATTAACCAGATACCACAGGTGGCGTCACGAACTACCTATCCTAAATATCCCTGTAAATATTCCCCCATTGTATGAGCGCCCAGGGCCACGGACCGAGTCCCGCTGCCAGTGACAAATCCCATAGACTTTCATGGGCTCGGTGCCGAGTACCCCATTGCCCTGGTACTAAGTGCGACTCATGTATATATACAGGTGCATCTCACAAAATTAGGATATCATCAAAAAGTTAATTTATTTCAGTTCTTCAATACAAAAAGTGAACTCCTATATTATATAGAGTCATTACACACAGAGTGATCTATTTCACGTGTTTATTTCTGTTAATGTTGATGATTATGGCTTACAGCCAATGAAAACCCAAAAGTCACACTAGACCTTGAAAATCAAGGTCCCGGAGTCTGGAGGAAGAGTGGAGAGGCCACAATTCAAGCTGTTGGAGGTCTAGTGTGAAGTCTCCACAATCAGTGATGGTTTGGGGAGTCATGTCATCTGCTGGTGGAGGTCCACTGTGTTTTATCGAAGACCAAAGTCAGCGCAGCCGTTTACCAGGACATTTTAGAGCACTTCATGCTTCCCTCTGCCGACAAGCTTTTTGGAGATGGAAATGTCATTCTCCAGCCGGACTTGGCACCTGTCCACACTGCCAAAAGCACCAATACCTGGTTTACACACAACAGTATCAATGTGCTTGATTGGCAGCGAACTCACCTGACCTTAACCCTATAGAGAATCTATGGAGTATTGTCAAGAGGAAGATGAGAGACACCAGACCCAACAATGCAGACAAGGTGAAGGCTGCTATCAAAGCAACCTGGGCTTCTATAACCCCTCAGCAGTGCCACATGCTGATCTCCTCCATGCCACGCCGCATTGATGCAGTAATTGATGCAAAAGGAGCCCCAACCAAGTATTGATGCATTTACTGAACATACATTTCAGTAGGACAACATTTCGGATTATAAAATATTTTTTCAAGCTGGTGTTATAAAGTATTCTAATTTACTGAGATAATGACTTTTGGGTTGTCATTGGCTGTAAGCCATAATCATCAACATTATCAGAAATAAACACGTGAAATAGATCACTCTGTGTAATGACTCTATATAATATATGAGATTCACTTTTTGTATCGAAGAACTGAAATAAATTCACTCTTTGATGATATTCTAATTTTGTGAGATGCACCTGTATATATATATATATATATATATATATATATATATATATACTCATGAGTCACCATTACACAGGGGTCCCTGAGTCATTCTCTTCTCTCCACAAGATGTTTCCGGGAACGCTGGTGATAACCATTATAACCGCCATTACAGCTCCCACAGGGGCCCCATTTAGCTTTCCTGGATGGAAAATGACCACCGTTGTGTGGCTATACGTCCCTTCCTTCCCTTTCTCTTGTATTCCTAACTATCTAAGACATGATCAGCCTTAGCCTAATATTGTATAGCCCCCCCCCCCTCCTTGGCCACCAAAGCAGCTCTGACCCATCGGGGCATGGATTCCACCAGACCTCTGAAGGTTTTTCTGAAATCGGCACTAAGATGGTAACTGCAAATCCTATTAGTCCTGTTCGTTTCTTCATGGATCGGACTTGTGTTTCCAGCACATCCCATGGATGATCGATCGTACTGAGATCTGGGGAATATGGAGACAAGTCATCCTCTTGGGCTTTCTTATGTTCTCAGGGCAATCCTGACCAACTATTCTCCTGCTGAATAAGGCACCATTAGAGCATACCGCTGCTATGACGGGGGCGCTTAGTCTGTAGTGTCAGGTAGGTGGTACGTGTCACTCACACATGATACCAAGAACCGAGGCTTCCAGCAGAATGTTGCCTCATCACACTTTCCCCACCAGATTGTCTTCTCCCATAGCTCATCCCGGTGCCACCTCGTCTCCAGGTAGGTGACGCACTCCATGATGGAAAACATGATTGATTAGACCAGGCCACTTTCTAGCATTGCTCTGGGGTCCAGTTCTGATGCTCATGTAGCCATCTTAGGTGCCTTTGGGGGAGGATAGTGGTCGGCATCGGTACTCAAGCCAGTGTGGAGCTACGAAGCCCCCTGATATCGTTTGTTTTGGACATCGTCCACTCGCCCTTTCATTTGACCATTTTTCCTGCTTTTCAGCTCCAATAATTGTTCGCTTTCTGCCAAGTATATCCCATTGTCAAAACGAGATGAATATTGGTATGACTGGCTGGTGCAAATGTGCACAATTATGTGCCGGTCTTTTCTGCCATCCCGCCGTTCAATTCATAAACAGGAGGATCAGGATGAACGATGCTCTAGTCCTTTCCAGACAGAAGAACAGCTGGAAACTGGATTTGTAGAAGGACAGACAAGAAAACCAAGAGTAAATAATCTATATGGACCTCCTGGGACAGATGTTGTCGGCGGAGGATCCCGGAGAAATGAATGGAAGAAAGCTATTTACTGTGTGGCTTGTGTCATTATTTTCCGCACAATGGACAAGTTTACATAACATTCATGAAAGAGACAGGAAAGACGCAGAAGACGAGACGGCAGAGGACGAAGTCCGGCTGCTGATGAGGGAAGCGGTGAGCGCGCTTACCAGCCGCCATCATACTCTGACCATAGTAATGTACGACGTGCAGAGACCCCAAACGTAGCGCCAAGTCGGGTACCATGAAAAAAAATCCTAGGTAAAGGGAGAGTGAAGCGGACATATTCAGGGAAACCTACAGTTTTATGTACATCATTAACTTTGACAATTGCTTTGTATTTATGTCTCAAAATTTCTGCTTGCTGTCAGTGAATGAAAACATTGAGCAGCTGTAAACAGGTTCATTCTTCAAAATAAATGATAAATGGATGATTTTGGGGATTCCAGAAATGATGAAAACAGGGTACCATATCTCCCCGTATGAATAGGACAGTGGTCACTCGTTCACCCATGGGACTTTGCAAGTACAAGGCTTTATTACTTCCCTTTAAAGGGTTACCTGTCACGTGCCATAAATATGTTTTTTTTTTACCTGATGTAAATGCCGCTGTTCTCCTGAATCTGGCGATGTTTTTCTTTCCTTTCTGCGCCTCTCCGTTCCTGAGATATGGCCCTTTCTTCTTTGTACATAAATCTAGTCTTGTTAGCCAAGAGGGCGTGGTGCTCAAGAAGACACCCACTTGACTAAAAAGGCAAGATTTATATACAAATAAGCAGAGGCCATATCTCAGGAATGGAGAGGCGCAGGAACACAAGAAAAACATCGCCGGATTCAGGAGAACAGCGGCATTTACACCAGGTAAAATAAATTACATATTTAAGTCAAGGTCCTTTTTAATACTCTTAAGTTGAGCTTTTTCTACTATTGGACTATTCTATATATTCCAGCTAAGTCTCTATGAACTAAAAATATAATGAGCATAAATCACTCTTCTGAGAGTTTGCTGCAATGTATCAGCCATAAGTCCAGGACAGGGCTCACAATTCAACTTCAATGTTTCCCTTTGGAAAAAAAATGTGGGGAGCGATGACTCCAAAAACATCAAACTTATGAGCGATCATATACTGTATATTGATATTACCTATAAGCCTAACTCAGGATTTGCTGCATTGGATGCAATTGGAGCAAAGCCTCAGCTGTGAGAAGAACAAATCTATAAAGGTTTTTTTAGGCTTTGGATATAGAGAACGTGTTTTCCATTCACTGACAGGAAACAGAAATATTGAAAATGGTGGACAAGTTAAAATATGATATAACATTTCATCTCGGGGGTTATTCCTTTTTGTTAGGTGGGTCTCCTACAATATTTAGACTGTGAGTTTTTATGTTTCTGGGACCCTCAGTGAGCAGCTGTAATGGTGGAGGAAACCTGTCAATCAGCGTTCAATTTCCCTATAGCACCTCCGCAGGAAAAATAAGGTATTACACCATTCTTACTGAAATTAATGGTCTAATGTCACTTTTTTTTTTCCCAAAATCAGCAGAACCATATGCTAGAAAAAATGTCACTCTCTGGCTGTTTCAACATTACGATTTCCAACATGAGTGTGGTGTATGCTTGGAGTTGTAGTTTTGCAATATTTGGGGAACATGAAGGGGAAGACCACTGTTCTAAATAATGTTAAAAAAATCCCTGTGGGGGTCTCTTTCTGGTAATATTGGTGGGATTCACCAGCAGATGTGTAATCCGTATAATGCAGTATATACTAGGGGATGTAGGGGGTCTCCTACTTTGCGGCACATCAGTTAAGCATGCCAGAGAAGTGTGATCGTCAGATTACTGGGACCTCAACGGTCTCACAATGTCGTGGACCCTATAAGTACCAGCACGATATATGAGAACTCTGGTGAAGCCATTGTTGTATGACGAGGCATCCTGACAATGGACATTTCATCTCATAGACTTCGTCATGTCCAACTATTTAGTTGTGTCCCCAGCGGTCGATGATATAAATCGTTGTCACTATAAAATGGTTCATAGCATTTTTGTTTCATCCAAAAATAGGCCTAATGTGAACAGGTGCTAAACCTAGAGTCACCAACTCATGCACCTTCAAGAAAAAAAGGTAGCACACTGTAGCGCTATAGCTTGCAGACACAAAATATGAAAAATGAACTGCATGACTGCCTTAGAAATATGAAAAATTGAGAATCTTAGCGCATAAAATGGCCAATTTATGTGTACCTGGAAGCCACGTTAAGGCTCTTCTCGTATTCCAGGTCCTAACCTTAGGACCTGGAATACCAGAAGAGCCTTAACATTGCTTAGATTAACGGCCACCTCTGCAGTCTATAAGCAGTGGCCAGTTTCCTAAGCACTGGCGGACACAGACAGAAGAGGGCCCCTGTGCAAGAACAATATATGGGCCCTTTGCAGAGCAATGGCTCATCATAATGCACATTTCCACCTACATTGGAGGTTGAAGTGGCCCCATTGGGTTCCTATGTTTCACCAATGGTATGTCAATACCTGCGAGCTTATAATTATCCGCCATATATATATATAATATATATATATATATATATATATCTAAAAAAGTTACGATTAGTTCTCTGATGCCGGTGGCTTCTAGGAGGCAGGTACCTGCGGAGAGGTAGGTGGGCACCGGTACCAGCGTACATGGCTTCCTGTCTGGCAGTGGAGAGGTTAAGAGAAGCAGGAAACTTTTGAGAGTTTTGTTACTGCTCCAGCCCAGTCTCCCCTCTCAGCTGTGCCTCCCTCCCCCTGCTCCCATTCTCTCTCTCCCTCCCCTCCCTGGCTGATTACACAGTCCTGGCCCCTTATTTCCTCTGGATTGTCCAGCTTCTTTCTCTCTCCATAGACCCCACCAGTCCCCTGTGACTTGAAGGAGACGGGCACCCCTGTCAATGAATCTGACTTTATCCTTAAACTTGGATGCGGGCACCATCCTCAGGATTTAGTGCCAAACCTCCAACTTAGAAAAAGGGACTTCATCACTTCATGTGGATAAGGATGTGATTTTTTTTTTTTTTTTTAGGGGGACTACCAGATGGCATATGTTTGACCGGTAAACCTCAAAACTGGGGCACAGAGAGTTGCACGCATAAGGTAAGACCACTCTTCCATAGAACAATAGGAGTATGGGGGCTGAGCTAGTAAAGAGGTGGGGAGCACGAGACTCTTAAAATTGGCTGAAATGCAGACCTGGGATCTCTTCTTACAACTGGGGGTGACAACACCACAAATTATATAGGGTCATAGGTAGTTTGTTAGTATCACCGTATGCGACATTGTCTCCTCTCATTGTGTCCTATCTCACAAGACCTGAGAGCCTACAGAGATAAATTGGTCAATCATTCCCACTGAGTCAGCTATGTTCAAGTAGGGTTGTATCTGGTTAGGTCTTCTGAGGGTCTCATTATTTAATTTACACCCTGCACGCCCCACCAAGTTTCCATTATTGAGGCAGAAACCCCTTGAAAATGTTCTCCAAGTCGTAAGATCCACCATTGTCCTCCTGACCTATGATCTTCTTACTACTCGTGAGATTTTGAGAAGAAACAGATGAAGCTGAATGGACAGACAATGGAACAATAGTGATGAAAAGCAAGATTTTGGATTGATCATTTAATGTTTTCATGCTAATTCAGTGCCAGTCAATTTAGTGTAATGTTATAGAAGGACAGAAACTAAGTGCACCGATACCGTCCCAAATCTGTGTAAGGTTACTTAACTTTCCAGCATTCTAACGTGCAGATGACTTCCTATCCTGAATGTCATTAGTCCGTAGAATCCATTCAATGCCTTTGAGGCCACCACATTGTCTGATAAGGTCCTTCATCGCTTTACCAATTGGGTCTGAGCTCATTCTGGAAAACTGGTGAAGACTTTATGGTCCTCAGCATGGTAGAAGGTCTTGATCATTTGTCCTTCTTTGCTCTTCGAGATATAATGTCTCTGTAAATACAGCTGTTCATCAGATATACACTGAAGGTACTGCCACACTAAACAATCCCGCTAGCGATCTCGTAGCGTTGCATACTAATGCGATCGCTAGCGGGATTGTTTCTATATCGCTAAGTGCGGCCTACATTAGCGATATAGTTAACGACGCTATCGCCGTTAGCGATCTCTTAACGACTTTAGCGGTACAAAAGTACCGCTAAATCGCTAAGAAAAGGTGCCACACTAGCGATATATACTTACCCAGCGGGAGCGCCGACGAGAAAATAGGGTCCGGAACGATTCCAGCGACGAGCGAGATCACAGCAGGAAGCTCGTCGCTGGCAGCTGCCGCACTGACACAACATCGCTAACGGGATCGCTAAATAGTGACGTTTTTTAGCGATCCCGTTAGCGATGTTGTTTAGTGTGGCATACCCTTTAATCCTCTGAATCGGTCAAGGCCTAAGCTTCTTTGTTAGATGAGCATGTGTGTAAATATTGTGTTCTCAGCAAACATAAGACGTTAAGATGAGAAGATTTACCTCCCTTATACTTGTTGGTCTTTTCATACAGTAAACATCATGTTTTTCACTTTTCGGCTAAGGTCTGTTTTACAGACCCCTCCGATGTACTGCTTATTTCTAATCCTTGACTCATGGTCCAAACATCAGTGCTCACATCAGTTCCATGTTAGCTAGATACATGTTTAGGCCACATTTATCCAAGGGCAAATAGCCATCTTGCCTTTCCAAACAATCCCTTTGAGGGTCAGTTCTCAAATTCCTTTCCTACCGGTTGAAGAAACTTAAGAAAGTTCCAGCAATTTCCTTTTTTGAAGAACTTTTAGCAACTAAAAGGACCCATATTCCGAAATAGGACTTGTAGCTCATCCACTGCAAGAAGATTGACGCTTTTGAAGGTAGCCATTTTCATAGTTCTTAAGTGAGTAAACCCTTGACCTGTGAGTCAGGTCCGACCCCAACCCTGACTGTTTTAGTATGAGTAAGACCAACAGTGTCACATGTGTGACAGAGCACTCCAGGGGTGCTAGTATTTTGTGATGTGTCAGATAAATAGATCATACCAGAGGACAGTTGCCAATGTAATGTGTCATCAGGTAGGTACACGGTGTAGCCTCACATACATCCATGGGATGATCCATATCTCTACCGTAGGTTGAGATTGCAATGTTGACGTTGGCTTGATCAAGGTTTCTCCATTGCAGTTGACCAGGGTGAGAGGGTGCTAGACAGAACCAGGAGAAGGTTATTGGGCTCCACAACCTATAACTGTACATATGGGTACAGATCTACAGTCTACATACTTGGTGGACCATGGCTACAATCTTTCTGGCTTCACAGGAAATATTAAATCCCACTGACTGTAATGTGGACTGGTTACCCACCAGAGTCTGCACCATCTGATCCAAATGTATACATCGCATAGTAGTGCTTGCTGCCTTCAAGACATGCCAAGAATTCACATTGAAAAGTCATATGCACCATTGTTGAGCACAGCTGACATGTGATGTATACCACATGCCCATAGCAGCAGTCCATTGTACATTTCAGTGCATAGATTGTGTATTGTTTTTCATTGAAGGTTTGGTGCCGGTGGGCATGTAACCTTTGGCACATGAAGTCCCTCCCTTACATTAGCAATGTGTCTTCCCATAGCATAGCTGTTTGGAAGGAGCAAAATACAACTCTTCACAAGTCATGTCACCCTGGTGAACGCTAAGAAAGTGCTCACATCCAACGTGAAGACCTGAGGATCATCAAAATTAATTTTATCCACTATGTACATACAGAAAGGATCATATCATGGAAGGTTGGAATGGCTCATCACAACATTCGAGAACCCTCTGGTGGACCCAGGGACTGAAACAACACTGTCCTTTAAGACCGCTATAAATATCATTTGTCCAGATCAGCCAAACATCTAGTGTGTATGAAGATGTTGGGTGGAGATAAGATTGAGTGGACAATCCCATTCGGAAGTGAATTTAGGGGCAATCACTTGCATGTATGTCTCTTTTTTTCTTGACCATGGCCATAGCCAACTGGAGGATTTTCTTGTGAGCCGGTCCAACCTTGGACCTCCGTTAGGTAAACATGTCCAACGTTGGACCCCCATTAGGTAAACATGACCTAATAGGGGGTTTGATGAGAGGATATCTCAAGCTATACCATCCCAATAGATTCTGGGTACACTTGGTAGTCCACCTTCTGCTTTCCATTGATCATTGGCTTACAATGAACACCGCTTTCTTCTTACGTTTTGCATTCTTTTAGAATTTATGACAATTTTACCCAGTGACCATCTCTGCGTTCTTGTAGGTAAAATTGGTTTCACATGTATGATGGTGCTACAGAGAATGATGCCAGTGAATTTTCTGACTTTATTGTGTATGACAGAAGTTTCCAATAAGCGAAATGGTAACTGAATGAAAGTTTCACCTTTTGACATTGGACAAATCTGCTTTTTATTATATAATAGTGCCGTCCATTACATGACAATGGAATCCATTGAATCATTTGGGCTGCCATCAATTCCATTCCATCCTGAGTCTGCAGGTCAGATTTAGTGATGTAATGGAAATTGGCCAACGCGCAGATGTGAAGAGACGTCAAAACACTCAGCATGCCCCTAATGATGGAGAAAGGCCCTACATTTTAGGCCATAGTTGTCATTTCTGGTTGTATTGATAGTGGGCAAAACAGTCCCAACAACCAGTAGTACAAGGAAAGAGCAAAGTCTTCCAGATCCGGCCAAGCCAGTCCCATAGAGTAGATGCTATAGAGTGGATCCCATAAGTAGATGTCATCTACTGGATCCCTATAGTAGCTAGCACTGAGTATGTGCCATAGAGTGGATCCCATAAAGTAGATGTCATAAAGTAGAGTAGATGCCATAGAATAGATGCCAAAAAAGTAGATACCACACAGTTGATCCAGTGGACTACATACCATAGAGTAGATAACATAGACTGGATCCCATAGTGTAGGTACCATAAAGTAGCTGCTATAGAGTGGATCTCATAAAGTAGATACCATAGAGTGGATTCCACGGAGTATATCCCATAGATTGGATTCTATAAATTAAGAACCACAGAGTGTATAACTTATAGGAGATTACTTACAGTAGATTCCATACAGTGGATCTCAGTAGATGACATGAAGTGGATCCCAGATAGTACAGACTAATGTTGCTATCTAAGCTTACGCTGTGGTCATTAGATTTGGGATACAGTAGATAACATATAGCTGAACCTGTGAAATAGACACCATGAGGCAGATAGCATAGAGTGGATATCATTTGACGGATCCCATTGAGTAGATACCATAGAGTAGATAACTTGGAGTGGATCCCAGTACCATAGAGCAGCTACTGTTGAGTGAATCCCATCAAGCAAATACCATTGAGTGGATCCCATGCGTTAGGAAACATAGAGTGTATCCCACCAAATAAACCCAATAGAGCAGATTCCGTAGAGTAGGATCCACAGAGTGGATCCCATATTGCAAATTCCATACAGCAGTTCCCGGACAGTGTATCTCAAAGAACAGATACCATTGAGTGGATGCCATAATGAGCAGATTCCATGCACTAGATCACAGGTAGTGTATCCCATAGAGTAAATACCAGAAAGTGGATCCCAGAAAGTAGATCCCATAATTTTTTTTTAATTTTTTTTAGTTTATAGCCTAATGTTAAGCTTTGGTAATAGCACTTTCCAGTGTGAGACTATTACTGTCTGGTCATTATATCTGACACTTAAGCAGTCATGTAGCAGAGTTTACGGACTAATATGTGGACATGAACTGAATTCATATGTGTTTTCAGAATGAAACGTAAAAAATAAATCATGTCACTGGATTTGATGTATATTGACGGGTCACGCTTTTTGCAAGTAATTCAGTGTAACTGGCAACGTTCTGGAGATTACTGGAGAGGTCAATCACCTCCTGGGGGATTAAAGGGGTTGTATATTTTTATGTCAAAATGGGCCATATAACTGCACACATGTGGTGCTCTAGCTATGTTATATAGTCTGTGCTGCAATTTGTTCCCCGAGTGCTGATCTGGATGACCTGGGCCGCAGCGGTGGGGGTTGGGTATTCCCAATATGCATCTTCACACAGACTTCTAGGAAGATGCAATATTTGGATGTTTGAAAATGATAAAAGATTAGTGTCCTTTGAATATACCATGAAGAATTAATTTGAGTATTCTCGTCTATTAGCTACAGCAGATACCAGGGGGTAAAAAGTGGAAACGCATTGATTTCAGTGGGCTCCATGTAATGTTTTGTTTTCCCAGTACTAAAAATAATAATTAAAAGGGCTGTTCCATGAACAGGATTTGTTAATTATCCTTGAGAGAGATGATAATCGTATATGATCCCCAAAGGACCGGCTGCTAAGAGCCTCATTGACCCCAAAAAGAGAATCTAAAGCCTATTGTGTAAATGAAGCAGTAGTGAGCATGTGCGACCACCACTCCTTTAGTGGTCGCACATGCTCATTACTGTTTATTCACACAGTGAAGTATAAGGCCCCCTTTCTTGGCATCAGTGGATGTCCCAGTGGTCAGAACCCCATTAATCATCACCTTATCCGTAAATCGGTGGATTATGGTGTTTATGGGACAACCTCTATAAAGTTCTTGTCATTAAAGGGAGTGAACAAAGAGTGTGTAAATGAAGCAGTAGTGAGCATGTGCGACCACCACTCCTTTAGTGGTCGCACATGCTCATTACTGTTTATTCACACAGTGAAGTATAAGGCCCCCTTTCTTGGCATCAGTGGGTGTCCCAGTGGTCAGAACCCCATTAATCATCACCTTATCCGTAAATCGGTGGATTATGGTGTTTATGGGACAACCTCTATAAAGTTCTTGCCATTAAAGGGAGTGAACAGAATCATAGAAATTATATGAGTGCCACATGTATCCACAGATTGCACAGTTCAGCTCCTTTGAAGTGAATTGGGAAAAAGCTGCAATACCACATACAGCCTGTAGACAGGGGTGGTGCTGTTTTGGGATGAAAGCGAGCTGCCATGTTTTTCTAATCCCGTACGACCCCTTAAACATCTTGAGGATCCAAATATGGTTAGAAATGACTTCTCCTAGAAACGGTCAGGGGTCATCTCGAAGTAGACTCTGATCTTCTTCTCCAGTAATAACGATTTTGGGTCAAGTGAAAAGAGCGGCTACGGAATGATCAAGCAGAAAACGGATAGGGAGCAATTACGTGAAGGATTTCTGAGAAATTCTGCTATCATTATTGCTGCCTTGTGATATGTTTTATCATGTTCCTTAGTCCTCTAATGATTAAAATGAGCCCTGTAATTAGAAGATTGTAGAAAACAATTAGAGTGCCCCTCTCCCCATCCTCAATCTATAGGTAGATTTTGATAAATCGTCCCAGCGCTGAACTTTCACAGACTACATAGTTAATGTCCCATTTTTCTCCAACTCAGAGATGAGAGTCCTATTATATAAAAGTTAGACACTTACACAAGTATTGCCAGTCCTCTAAATCTCCATTACTATGTGGTCATCACCCTAAAACATATGTGTACCTGGATATAATCACCAGAGGCATGAGGTTGGGGATGAAGGGGTAGGGTCCTCAAGCAAACCTAAAAAGAAGAATATCAAAATGGTCCATCTTAAGTGAGCCTCCATATGCCACATCGTCCAACCATATCCTTTTTGAGTTGTATAGATGGTGCCAGAGACGGAGCATGTGCTTCCAAACTTGGGTGTCAAGGAGTGTCTCTACAAGCCACTCTACATCGGTCAGGGTATCTAGATCCAGGTCTTGGGTAGTCAACTGAATATTTGCCCGGAGTTGAGAAGCTCAAAGCTTCAACTTTGGTTGCTAATATTACTTGTAGAACATATGGAACCAGCAGTGGTATTCTCACTGAATGTGAGGAAATTTAGGATCATCATCCTAACATGCTTCTTTTCCACCACTTAGATGATAAAGGAAGTTCTCTATGCCCTGTCCTCCATGGATATTACTTGTAGAGAAGCCATAGATCAACCAATGATTTAAGATCTTCATTTCTTCTCAATCTTGGGTAGTGAAGGAGACAGAAGTAAAGGATAACACAAGATAGTGCTGAGAAGTTATCAATCACTTAGACCTTCGGATCACTTTGTAGTGAAAGGGGTTGTCTCGTGGTTTTCATAGAAGATGACTTTCTACTAGAAAAGAAAGAGAGGAGAGTCATCTTAACAAAGAACAGCTCTCATTCTGATGGCGTTGTCCCAGGCTATGTGTTACATGGTTGCCCATTCATTCGGAGTCACTTTCGCTGGTGGCGAAAAATGTTCACCAATGGTGGGTCATGGAAATAAACTGGATCTGCCAAAATAATTAACTGACAGAACTATATCCAAACTTCATTTGAGATCTGACTCATTCTCAGCCACAATTTCAAGGGGGTTTACAGAATAGTGTGAATGAAGACCTTCTATGTTCTTAGACAGTCTATAGTCCTGGTTGGAGCCTCATGGACCTATGATGGAGGAATCTTTCTTACATACATCTAATTGGTGCTCTACTGGGAACTCTAAACAAGGATCACTACAGTTCCTCACAGTCTAGCTAAAAGTAAAATGCAGGGACATTATTTTCTATGTGGGGTGGAAGGATGGACTATGAGTGCCCAAAGTAGCCACATTCTTGACCTCTGCCCGTATGTTCTTTGGACGGCAAGGTCCAATGGTCCCTCAAGGTTGTGACATACATGTAGTGCAGACCATGTATACTATATATACTCTATATTAGTGGTCCATGAATGCATCAGAACATAAAGCCTGTGAGAAAACATGCTTTTTGTTGGAGCTCTGAGGCCTCTCGCACCAGCTCATATTATGCAGAAAGCGTTTTACGATATCTGATCCCAAAAGTATTTTTGGAAACATGTCAGATATTTTGGAAACTGATTGTTTCCATATTTGGAAGGGTCAGAGAGCAAGATTTTAAAGCGAGTGTGTAATGCACACCGCAGCGTGTACCAAAATGTCCTTTTGTGCGAAACACGCTGCATCACGTGCTCAGGAGACGCACCTCCCTTCTTGTGCGTTGGCGTAAACACATTTTGTGTCGTCATGGGTTTTCTTTTTGTTTTTCTTCGGCTCGTAAGTTGCACAGTGTTAACATTATTGTGCCTGTTTCATGTATAATATTTGTAGCAAGTAATGAAATTCTGAGCAGTGTAAATGCAGGAATATCAGATGGATGTAGAACAACTATTAAAAAAGCTTTGAAACTTATTATTTGTTTTGGTCAACATGGGGCACTTGCGATAGAAGAACGCCACACCACTGCTCCGAAAACCCATGTGTGAACAGTAAGTCCACCAAACGCATTTTGGCTTCTAAACCCCGTTTGTATTTGATTCCAGTGAAAAAAGGACAGGATAGATTCATCCCTGTGGGATGCTGGATGCTCGAAATTGGGTTGTGCCAACAGTCGAAAACAGTCACTACCATGAAAAGTTCTAATTTTGACTTTGTTTTCGGACCCTCCT
>JARQOD010000008.1:22942297-23118670 GCA_033576555.1 Oophaga sylvatica | reverse complement strand
TGTACAGTATATTATATTGATATCAGTGTATATTATATAAATCAGTACTGTACAGTATATAATGTATATCAGTGTATATTATATAATATCATATGTACAGTATATTATATTGATATCAGTGTATATTATATAATATCAGTATGTACATATATTATATGTATATCAGTGTATATTATATAATATCAGTATTGTACAGTATATATATTGATATCAGTGTATATTATATAATATCAGTACTGTCAGTATATTATATGTATATCAGTGTATATATATAATATCAGTATGTACAGTATATTATATGTGATATCAGTGTATATTATATAATATCAGTATGTACAGTAATAATATGTGATATCAGTGTATATTATATAATATCAGTATGTACAGTATATTATATGTGATATCAGTGTATATTATATAATATCAGTACTGTACAGTATATATATAGTGATATCAGTGTATATTATATAATATCAGTACTGTACAGTATATATATGTGATATCAGTGTATATATATAATATCAGTACTGTACAGTATAATATGTGATATCAGTGTATATTATTAATATCAGTATGTACAGTAATATATGTATATCATGTATATTAATAATACAGTATGTACAGTATATATATGATATCAGTGTATATTATAATATCAGTATGTACATATATAAATGTGATATCAGTGTATATTATATAATATCAGTATGTACAGTATATTATATGTGAATCAGTGTATATTATATAATATCAGTATGTACAGTATATAATATGTGATATCAGTGTATATTAATAATATCAGTATTGTACAGTATATATATGTGATATCAGTGTAATTATATATATCATATTGTACAGTATATAATATGTGATATCAGTGTATATTATATAATATCAGTATGTACAGTATATATATGTGATATCAGTGTATATTATATAATATCAGTATGTACAGTATATATAATGTGATATCAGTGTATATTATATAATATCAGTATTGTACAGTATATAATATGTGATATCAGTGTATATTATATAATATCAGTATGTACAGTATATATATGTGATATCAGTGTATATTATATAATATCAGTATGTACAGTATATTATATGTGATATCAGTGTATATTATATAATATCAGTATTGTACAGTAATATATGTGATATCAGTGTATATATATAATATCAGTATGTACAGTATATTATATGTGATATCAGTGTATATTATATAATATCAGTATGTACAGTATATAATATGTGATATCAGTGTATATTATATAATATCAGTACTGTACAGTATATATATGATATCATGTATATTATATAATATCAGTATGTACAGTATATTATATGTGAATCAGTGTATATTATATAATATCAGTATTGTACAGTATATTATATGTGATATCATGTATATATATAATATCAGTACTTGTACAGTATATTATATGTGATATCAGTGTATATATATAATATCAGTATGTACAGTATATTATATGTGATATCAGTGTATATTATATAATATCAGTATGTACAGTATATAATATGTGATATCAGTGTATATTATATAATATCAGTATTGTACAGTATATATATGTGATATCAGTGTAATTATATAATATCAGTACTGTACAGTAATAATATGTGATATCAGTGTATATTATATAATATCAGTACTGTACAGTATATTATATGTGATATCAGTGTATATTATATAATATCAGTACTTGTACAGTATATATATGTGATATCAGTGTATATTATATAATATCAGTACTGTACAGTATATAATATGTGATATCAGTGTATATTATATAATATCAGTACTGCACAGTATATAATATGTGATATCAGTGTATATTATATAATATCAGTATTGTACAGTATATAATATGTGATATCAGTGTATATTATATAATATCAGTATTGTACAGTATATAATATGTGATATCAGTGTATATTATATAATATCAGTACTGTACAGTATATAATATGTGATATCAGTGTATATTATATAATATCAGTATTGTACAGTATATAATATGTGATATCAGTGTATATTATATAATATCAGTACTGTACAGTATATAATATGTGATATCAGTGTATATTATATAATATCAGTACTGTACAGTATATAATATGTGATATCAGTGTAATTATATAATATCAGTATGTACAGTATATAATATGTGATATCAGTGTATATTATATATATATCAGTACTGTACAGTATATAATATGTGATATCAGTGTATATTATATAATATCAGTATTGTACAGTATATAATATGTGATATCAGTGTATATTATATAATATCAGTATTGTACAGTATATTACAGTATGTAGATAACCCAAAATGTAATCTTTTGTCCCAAATGTTCTGAGGAGAATGATGCGGCATTTCTACTATCCCCCATAATAGACATATGGGGTACGATAAGCATGGAGCGTATGGGACAGTCTGAGAAGCTTGCGGTCTGTCTTGTAGGATCTTCTTGTGCTGGGGTTGTCTCCTCTGCTCCAGCTGTGGGGACATTGTGAGATTACTGCAGCATTCCTCTACACAGCCCCCTCCTCCCTGCACCAACATCCAAACCCTGGTCTCCTTCCCCTACTGAGCCCCTCCAGATGGTTAACCCTCTCCTCATCTGGATGGCCAGCACAGGCTCAGTGCTAAACTGTCATGTCAATTCAGAAATTACCTATTAATACCCTACAATGTGCTGCCTCAAGGTATCTCATCTCGTTGTGAGTACAGAAGTATGAGGGATGGTGC
Organism: Oophaga sylvatica; assembly: GCA_033576555.1. Classification (NCBI taxonomy): domain Eukaryota; kingdom Metazoa; phylum Chordata; class Amphibia; order Anura; family Dendrobatidae; genus Oophaga; species Oophaga sylvatica. Next base: position 23,115,890 of record JARQOD010000008.1, on the reverse strand, counting down.
GGCCCTGCATGCCCACTATACACAAACTATTGGCATAGGTATGTTGTATGCACATAATAGTACTGTGTATATAAATTGACCATGAGGTACAGAGTCCAAAAAACAGTGCCATACAGTGTCTGAATAAAAGTGCCATACAGTGTCCGAATGAAAGTATCATACAGTGTCTAAATAAAAGTGATAAAACTGACACACAGTGTCCGAATAACTGTGCCATACAGGGTCCAAATAACAGTGTCATACAGTGTCCGAATAACAGTGCCATACAGTGTCCGAATAACAGTGCCATACAGTGTCCAAATAACAGTGTCATACAGAGGCCGAATAACAGTGCCATACTGTGTCCGAATGACAGTGCCATACAGTGTCCAAATATACAGTGCCATACAGTGTCCGAATAACTGTGCCATACAGGGTCCAAATAACTGTGCCATACAGTGTCCGAATAACAGTGCCATCCAGTGTCCAAATAACTGTGCCATACAGTGTCCGAATAACTGTGCCATCCAGTGTCCAAATAACTGTGCCATACAGTGTCCGAATAACTGTGCCATACAGGGTCCAAATAACTGTGCCATACAGTGTCCGAATAACAGTGCCATACAGTGTCCGAATAACAGTGCCATACAGTGTCCGAATAACAGTGCCATACAGTGTCCGAATAACAGTGCCATACAGTGTCCAAATAACTGTGTCATACAGTGTCCGAATAACAGTGCCTTACAGTGTCCGAATAACAGTGTCATACAGTGTCCAAATAACAGTGCCATACAGTGTCCAAATAACAGTGCCATACAGTGTCCGAATGACAGTGCCATACAGTGTCCAAATAACAGTGCCATACAGTGTCCAAACAACAGTGCCATACAGTGTCCAAATAACTGTGCCATACAGTGTCCGAATAACTGTGCCATACAGGGTCCGAATAACTGTTCCATACAGTGTCCGAATAACAGTGCCATACAGTGTCCGAATAACAGTGCCATACAGTGTCCGAATAACAGTGCCATACAGTGTCCGAATAACAGTGCCATACAGTGTCCAAATAACAGTGCCATACTGTGTCCGAATAACAGTGCTTTACAGTGTCCGAATAACAGTGTCATACAGTGTCCAATAACAGTGCCATATAGTGTCCAAATAACAGTGCCATACAGTGTCCGAATGACAGTGCCATACAGTGTCCAAATAACAGTGCCATACAGTGTCCAAACAACAGTGCCATACAGTGTCCGAATGACAGTGCCATACAGTGTCTGAATGACAGTGCCATACAGTGTCCGAATAACAGTGCCATACAGTGTCCAAATGAAAGTATCATACAGTGTCTAAATAAAAGTGATAAAACTGACACACAGTGTCCAAATAACTTTGCTATACAGTGTCCAAATAAATGTATGAAGATTGCCAGACAGTACCTACAATGAGCTGTCCCATAGCCCAGAAATACGAGCCATTCTACAATTCACAGAAATGAGGGCATTATACATGTAGTGATGAGCTGACGAGGAGCGGACATGTATATGGGTATACAGCCGGTGATGGGATCTGGGATAAAAACTGCGGAGATATTAGTTACACGGGGTCATTTTCGGTAAAGACGTTTTCAATGGTTGGCAAGTGTAATAATTAGAAAATGTGAGCAGTCTATGAAAGTTTTTCCGCAGTTCAACTTTAAGGACATAAAGCTTTTCTCCTAGTCATGCACAGGGGTTATGCCAAGACACGTCCTAATGCCACACACCGGACATCGTGCCCAACCATAAATCCCAGCTATAGTCCGCTGGGCAGCGTTACAGGGCCGAACAACCACCGTTCTGTTTACAGGAACTTTTTAGGGAAGGTAGCAAAATAGGGAACTTAAAACATAACAGTTCATAGTAAAATTATAAAATACATAGACACAACAAACATAGAGATCAGAACCCCCAAAGTAGCAGCAAGAACCTAAATCAAGAGCCTCCTGTTATGAATGTGCTAGAGATGGTTTCTGAGCAGAGGCTCCCTCTGGTGGTTACAGACAGTACTGAACCTTACAGCGAGGAATGGCAGTCTGGGATCGCTGACTGGACTGATATAAGGGAGGTTCCCTCCCATGATGGTCGCCGGTGATCAATTGTTCTTGTCTCAATTGTGGTTCCTGGTTCATTTGGAAGTTGCTGGAGTCTTGCCTGCATCTCCTGCTTTCAGATAAGATATTTTCTGCTTTTCTTTTTGTGCTTGCTTTTTGCATAATTTTCTGCACTTTTGTGGAGGTCAGCCGGGTCCCCTCCTGGGGCCTGTGCTCCTCTCAGTTTATCTGTAGCCACTGTTATTTGTTCATTTGCTTTTCCTGTATTTTCAGTGGCTGCGGCTTAGTTTTGTTACACCAGAGATCTGATTTAGGTGGTGGAGATCGTGTGATCTCAGGTGTTTTTGCAATCAGAAGAGTTGGTATTTTTTAGGGTTTTTTGTTGGATTGCAGTCAGAATTCTTTCCTGTACTTTTCTGTCTAGACAGATTGGGCCCCAGCGTTTGCTCATTTTATTTTCTGTCTGTGTCCGTGCTTCTTCTTGTCTAACCGCCATTACATGTTTGGGGGCTTCCTATTTTCTTTGGGATCTGCTCCGGGGCAGATAGCTTTCATCTTTCTGCCTTTAGGTGTAGTTATCTCTCAGGCTATGATGAGGCGTCTAGGTGTAATGTATGTAGTACAGTTCATATAGCGTCTTGTGCTTGGGTGCGATGAAAACACAGGAGTCACAGGTTGATATAGAAAAGTCCTGTATTACTTCATACAAGTTGGCAGAAATAGTCACACAGTTTGCAGACACAGAAACAGGAGACACAGCAGGCCAGAGTAATCCAAGCTCACAATCACTCTCCAATACAGATTCAGGATCTTCTTCTCTGTTACCGTAAGTCCATGCAAACGTGGTCTTTCAAAGAGCAGGGTTCAGAGTCCACAAGTGCTTCAGAGTTCCTCATAGGAATAGCTGGAGTACAAGGTCCAAGGCTTACAGGAGTCAAGTCACAGGTTCACTGCAGGCTAGATTCTGAAGCACTGATTGCTCAGCTGTGGCTGCTTAAGAAGCAAAGGAGAGAATCAGGGCGGGAACATGCAAGCTGGAAACTCCATTTTGACTGAGGGCAAGATAGCTGCAGCAAGACAGAAAGTAAAAGGCTGACGAACAAACTGAGTTTCAGGAATATATACATAGAACCTTACATTACTCCCCCCTTAAAGACAACCTCCGGATGCCCTCAGACCAGGCTTGTGTGGGTACCTCTGATGAAACTGACGGAGCAAGCGAGGAGCATTAACGTTATTGACCGGTTCCCATGGTTGTCCTCCACTGGGTAGCCCTGCCATTTAATCAGATATTGTAACTGATTTCTATACAACCTGGATCTAAAATCCTTTCCACCACAAATTCTTCTGACCATCGACTAGCACTGGGTCAGGGCAAGGAGAGGAACGTCCAGGAAACGTATTGGTGTCGCAACCTTTGTAGGGATACATGAAAGACAGGGTGGATTCTCATAGTTCTGGGCAGTTGAAAACGACAAGCAACGGCACTTATAATTTTATGATTTTATGGGTCCAATGACTTATGTCCCAACTTAGACGATGGAATCCTTACTTAAGATTTCTGGTTGACAGCCAGACCAAGTCTCCTACCTTGAAAGCTGGTGCGGTTTAGAAATTTATCTGCTGCTTTCTTGTACCTTTCTTGAGCCGATTCCAGATTTCCTTTAGAAGATCCATATTCTTCTGTAAGACGTGATTCTTTCAGCACTGCTGGTAAAGGCGTTTCTATGGGAAATCGTGGTTAGAATGTTAGGATATAACTAGATTAGAGTAAAAAGGAGACTGTTTAGTGAGGCACTCTGAGAGTTGTTATTACGAGAATCAGCTAATGGAAGTAATCCACCCAATCATCCTGTAGGTGGCAGATAAAGCGCGGAGATACTGCTCCAGGGTTGATTGGTTCGTTCGGTCTGTCCATTAGTCTGGGATGAAAGCAGAAAAAGGTTTACTTTAATTCCAATCGCACAGAATTTTGCCAAAACCTTGAAGTGAATTGCACCCCTCGATCCGAAATAACCTCATCCGGTACTCCATGTAAGCGAAACACACTTTAATCATCAAATTGATGTCTGTTTTGCGGGGTAAGCCGGACAAAGGGATAAAATGAGCTGCCTTTGTTAGACGGTCAACCACCACTAGAATGGTGTTCTTCCCTGAAGGTGGTAACTCCCACAATGGGAAGTCCATAGAAATGGTCCCCACGGGCGGGATGGGGGTGGAAGAGGCTGTAACAGACCATTGGTGGGAGCGAGGTTTTTGTCATCTTGCACTGACCTCACATGAGTGACATAATTCAAAACATCCTTCCTGCAAGTGGGCCACCAAAAAAAAACGAGAAAAGAAATTCCTGTGTCTTTAGAATTCCTCTATGCCCAGCTATCTTGGAACGTGAATGAGTGCAATACCTTAATCTGCCTGTTCAGGAATATAAGACGTTGTCCCTGAATCCACACACCATTCTTAAAGACAAGACTTACGTCCCTTGGGGGTTGTGCCAAAAGGAATCCGCATGGTATGTTCCTTGATGTCCTTAGTAGGTCTTGATTATGAATTTCTCCTAGGAATCTAGAGTCAGGAAGAATAGTCTTAGGAGGAGTAATTGGACGTGTCTCTGCTAGTAAATCCTAAGAGTGCATCAGCCTTTCCATTGGCGGATCCTGGTCTATAAGAGATTGATAAAATTAAATTGGTTTAAGAAAAGATTCCAGCGAGCCTGGCGAGGAGTCAGGCACTTAGCCGACCTGTAAACTCAAGGTTACGATGGCTTCAGGACGACTATTTGCTGTGCAGTTCCCTGAAGAAGGTGTCTCCATTCTTTGAAGGCGGCAATAATGGCCAACAAATCTCTATTGCCCACATCGTAGTTCTCTCACCGAAGACAACTGCTGGGAAAAGAAGGCACAGGGAGCAAGACATTCTTCTCACCTTTCTCTGAGGAGTTAGCTCCAACGGCACAGTCTGAAGCATCCACCTCTAATATGAAGGCAAGCTCGGGTTGGGAGTACTAGGATAGGTGCAGTGTAAATTTATCTTTTAGACGGGAAAATGCTTCCTGGGCTTGGGAGTCCAGGAAAACCTGACTCTTTCCGGGTAAGTTGAGTGATTAGGTGACACTACTCAAGAAATTTCTAATGAAACGTCTATAGAAGTTGGCAAACCCGATGAAGCGCTGTACCTCCTTCACATTTCTAGGACTTGGCCAATCCTTGATGGCTTGGTTTTGCTTCCATCCATACTAATCCTTGTGTAGACAGTACATACCCAGAAATTGAATTTCGGTCCTATGGAATTCACACTTTTTCAAGTTTGATGTAAAGATGATTTTGTCTTAGACGTTCCAAGACCATTCTCACATGTCCATGATGTTCCTCTGTGGAGTTAAAAAATTAGAATACATCCAAATAAATTACCACGAATGTATCAGGAGATCCTGAAGATGTCATTCACCAAGTGTTGGAAAGTGGCTGGGGCGGTACTCAGACCAAAAGGCATAACTAGATATTCAAAGTGTCCATAGCGTGACCTGAATGCAGTCTTCCATTCATCCCCAGGTCTAATACGGACTAAGTTATAGGCCCCACGAAGATCTAGTTTAGAAAAAATTTTGGCATGTCGCACTCTCTCCAATAACTCAGGGATTTAAAGGCAATGGATAACGGTTTCTAATAGTAACCTTATTGAGTTCCTATAGTCTACGCATGGTCTCAGAGATCCATCTTTTCTTCTTTCAAAGAAGATGGGTGCACTGCAGGAGATGAAGAGGGGCGTATGAAGCCCTTGGCTAGATTTTCATCTATGTAATCCTTTAAAGCCTTTAGCTCGGGCCCCGCCAGGGGGTAGATCTTACCAAAAGGTATCTCTGCTCCAGGCAATAATTCAATTGGACAATCATATGACGGTGAGGAGGAAGCTGGTCAGCGTTCTTCTGTCACATAAATCCACATAGTCCTGGTATACAGCGGTAGTTCAGGGACTGACATGATTCCTTTGGAAACAGAGCAAGCTGAAACTTTGGACTCATCTGTTTCTCTGGAAAGTGTAATTCCTTGGTCTCCCAGTTAATGGTAGGATTCTGAGCCTGCAGCCATGGTAGCCCTAGAATAATGGGAAAGTGGGAGAAGAGATAAGCATAAAGGACAGTTTCTCTTGATGATCTTTACCCATAAGAACCCTCAAAGGCTCTGTTTCCTGATCCACTGGTCCAGAGGTCAGCAGGGAGCCATCCACAGTTTCCATCTGTACTGGAGTAGCCTTCTTCACTGAAACGTATTCCCTGTTTTCAGAGCAAAGGAGACATCCATAAAATTTCCACTTGCCCCTGAGTCGATCATAGCAGAGTAGACACCCAAGCTGAGTCAACCCAGAGTTTGATGGAAAGAAAGCAATGAGAATTGTTTTTCTTACAACTCAGCTGGGACACCGCTGAGGAAACTTGAAAAATGGCAGCGTTTACACAGTCAACGTCTCAGAGGTAACGGAGTTTAAGTCAGAGAAATCAAGATCTGTTGCTGCAGATCTCTCTGGAGCCTGAGGCTCGACCTGACAGATCCCCTCTCGCAACACTCACAATGAATGAGTGCTGCAGTAGTCTTACGAGAACGGCTGGGGCAGTTTATAATGAAGTGCCCTGCTTACCACAATAGAAACATAGATTCTCCTTAAAACGATGTTCCTTGCGTGCATCACTAACCCGTCGTTGTAAAGAGTCTACCTGCATGGGTTCAGGTTCAGGTTCCCGTGTAATCCTACTCAAAGGTTCCTTAGCTGGAGAGGAAGGTAGGAAAAGATTAGTACGATGCTTTCGAACCATCTCTCTTGCCTGCGTTCAGTCAGACGGTATCAATACGGATGCAGTAGTTAATAAAGTCACCTAACGCAGTGGGAGGGTCGGCACGAGCAAGTTCATCCTTATCAGTGGAGATAACCCCTTTCGAAAAATAGATTTTTTGGCGGAACTGTCCCAGGTGGTATCAGGGCCCATCTCCTGAAATCCAAGGCATATTCAGCTACCGAGTGCTTACCTGGCGCAAAGCTAACATGGCTGCTTCAGCTGTTGCACCTCGATTGGGGTCATCAAACACCTGCCCCATGGCTGAAATAAAATCATCAAGGTGATTCAAACAATCATCCTCAGTCTCAATCAGAGGGTTTGCCCACATTAAAGCCTTGTTGGTAAGCAACATAATTATAGTAAGCACCTTAGATCGTTCAGTGGAATTGTGAAGCATGTGCAGAAAAAAAAAGATTGCATTGATTAATAAATCCCCTGAATTCTCACGTTCACCGCCAAAACGAAAAGGGGGCAACTTGGGAATCCCAGCACTCGGGCTACGGCAGGAGCCTGGACTCGCCCCTCTAGAACCTCAATCCTGGCTCGCAAATCCTGGGTAGTCTGTCCAACCACTTGCAAATTGTGATTATTGAGGTCCTGTAGATTTGTAAAACGGTCTTTATATTCTGCAAATCTGCAAGGATATTATCAGTCACTCCGCAAAGTTCCTTTATGCGGGCCTCCATTTTCCAGATCTTTTAAGACAGGATTACTGGAAGAAGAGGAGAGAAAAAAAAAAACAATAGTGTTCACCTGTGGCAACACTGCAGAGAGAAAAAAAAAATTAAGGGAACTGCTCACCTGGAATGGTTGTGAGAAGTCACAACCACTATCATCACAGAAAGTTTCAACCAGACATCTGATATCCAGAGTTACAGCAGACAAAAAAGAGAAAAGAAAGGAAAAAAAAAAAATAATAGTGTTTACCTGTGGTAACACTGCAAAAAAAAAAAACTTAAGGGAATTGCTCACCTGGAATGGTTGTGAGAAGTCACAACCACTGTCATCACAGAAAGTACAACCGGACGTCTGATATCCACAGTACAGCAGACACAGCCTTCCAGACCCAGCAGACACTAACGTTTTTGGCTTCAGAATCTTGTAATGTATGTAGTACAGTTCATATAGCGTCTTGTGCTTGGGTGCGATGAAAACACAGGATCACAGGTTTGATATAGAAAAGTCCTGTATTACTTCATACAAGTTGGCAGAAATAGTCACACAGTTTGCAGACACAGAAACAGGAGACACAGCAGGCCAGAGTAATCCAAGCTCAGCAATCACTCTCCAATACAGATTCAGAATCTTCTTCTCTGTTACCGTAAGTCCATGCAAACGTGGGTCTTTCAAAGAGCAGGGTTCAGAGTCCACAAGTGCTTCAGAGTTCCTCAGTAGGAATAGCTGGAGTACAAGGTCCAAGGCTTACAGGAGTCAAGTCACAGGTTCACTGCAGGCTAGATTCTGAAGCACTGATTGCTCAGCTGTGGCTGCTTAAGAAGCAAAGGAGAGAATCAGGGCGGGAACATGCAAGCTGGAAACTCCATTTTGACTGAGGGCAAGATAGCTGCAGCAAGACAGAAAGTAAAATGGCTGACGAACAAACTGAGTTTCAGGAATATATACATAGAACCTTACACTAGGATCAATGTAGGAACGCTCCACGGCTACCTCTAGTTGTGTGGTTAGTTCAGGTTACTGCAATCCAATAGGTTCCAGCCTCTCTGGTGTATTGCCGTTTTTGCTTTTTCTCCTCAGCTACCTAAACATAACAGCCTCCCATGAGTTATCCCTGACATGGCTGTCATATCCTCTGAGGAGTCTTGTGGAGTGAAACGCGTTGGGAGGTGGCCCCTTTTTGGATTGGCATAATGATTCCTACTCTTGGCATGGATGATTGTGTTTACGGTCTAGTGACTTCAGAGGTTCTTTCAACAAGTGTCGTAGGTCCTATCATCTACCTTTATTGGGTGAGATTGTTCCAGTTTTTATTATATGGCTCTCTATTGTACTTGTGGAGCGGAGTGTCAGTGGTTCTGGCATGTTTTCAGGCTTCTTATGTCTCACTAGGTCTATTTTACTGCATTGCCAGTGGTGCTGGTATTGGTAGTTTATGATAGACTGTCGGTCACCCGACTGAGCAGAATTAGGTTCTTGCTGCTACCTTGAGGGGTTCTGATCTCTATGTTTGCTGTGTCTATGTATGTTAATATTTACCATGAAATTTTATGTTTTAGGTTCCCTATTTTGCTACCTTCTCTAATGACATTGAGGGATCCACACTTTCTGATTTTTTTGTCTATACTTTGAAATTGCTTATTTGTATGTAGGAACTTTTTACATGCACACCACATTATAGTTATTGGCTACATCTGGTTGGAGCTTGTGCAAAGCCGGGCATGGGTCCTCTATGGTGGGGCATGGGTCCTCTATGGTGGGGCATGGGTCCTCTATGGCCACGTATGGGTCCTCTATGGTGGGGCATGGATCTTCTATAGTGGGGCATAGGTCTTCTGTGGTGGGGCATGGGTCCTCTATGGTGAGGCATGGGTCCTCTATGGCGGGCATGAGTCCTCTATGGTGGGCCATGGGTCCTCTATGGTGGGGCATGGGTCCTCTATGGCGGGCAAGGGTCCTCTATGGCGGGGCAAGGGTCCTCTATGGCAGGGCATGGGTCCTCTATGGCGGGCAAGGGTCCTTTATGGCGGGGCAAGGGTCCTCTATGGCAGGGCAAGGGTCCTCTATGGCAGGGCATGGGTCCTCTATGGTGAGGCATGGGTCCTCTATGGCGGGGCATGAGTCCTCTATGGTGGGCCATGGGTCCTCTATGGTGGGGCATGGGTCCTCATGGCGGGGCAAGGGTCCTCTATGGCGGGGCAAGGGTCCTCTATGGCAGGGCATGAGTCCTCTATGGCAGGGCATGAGTCCTCTATGGCAAGGCATGGGTCCTCTATGGCAGGGAATGGGTTCTCTATGGCTGGACATGGGTCCTGTATGGTGGGCATGGGTTCTCTATGGCGTGACATGGAGTCCCTACAGATCTGTAGTACTGTCTATGTTCAACACAAGGGTGTGCTACAAGGTCTATGTACTGTCATATGTAATGCTGTCAGGTTCAAATGCCGCTATATGTTGAGCTGTCAGGCCCATCTACTGCCATATGATGCACTGTCAGATCAGTGTGTTGAAATACAGTGTGTTGTCAGTTTTCCATAATGCCATATGGTGTGCTAACATGTCGGTGTATTGGCATATGTCCTAGCCTTTAGTGTAATGCCATATTGTGAACTGTGTGGTCCATGTGCTGCATTATGGTGTCCTATCAGGTCTGGGTACTTTGATGTGACGTGGTGGCAGATTTACATACTGCTATACTGTGTATTGTTAGGTACTGGACAGTATAGTGTGCAGTAGTATGGTGTGCTGGAAAGTCCACATATGTCCACATCTGGTGCCCCTGGGTTCACATATTGCAATATGGTGTACTGTCATGTCTGTATATTGCCATATGGTGTACTGACAGTCCTGTATACTGCCATATGGCGTGCTGTCAGGTCTGTGTGCTGCAGTATGTGTATTGCTATGTAGGTATACTGTCATATGGCATACTGTCATGTTTGTGTACTGCCATATAGTGTACTGACGGTCCAGTGTACTGTCATATGGTGTGCGGCCATATAGTGTACAGTACACCGACGTAACATTGCACCATACTGCAGCACACAGATCTGACAGCACACCAAATGGCAGTACACAGGACTGTCACTACACTATATGGCAGCAAACCACATGGCAGTACATGGGACTGTCAGTACACCATATGGCAGCACACAGTTATGTCGATATACTGCCATATGGTGTACTGTCAGGTCACTGTGTTCTGTAACGCACCATATTCTCTACTGAACAAACACAGCTCCATAGGAGGCACTAGGATGTACAATATGTGCCCATGGCAGACTCTGGGCACCATATTATGGATCCATTGCATGTGAGCAGGAGGTCTATTAAGTCTTTGTCTCTGGCCCTTTCAGTGGTGGGTTGTCGGGATTACTGGGTGGTAGATGTGAGAACATTCCCTTTAATGTTTTGGACCCTATATATTACATATGAGCTTCCCCCACATCATATTACAGATCTGATCCTCAGCGTGGAGAACCGTAGGCATAAGCTGGATCGTAAAGCCAACGCTCGGTAGAGAATCCAAATCTTTCCATGTTCAGAAGTGGAAACTCCTCGTACATCATCCGGAATGAACTTGAAGACAGATCAAGCTTTTCATCAGAGTCAAATTATATCAGAATCACATGTGAAGGAAGCAATTAAGATGGCGAAACGCTCCAAGCAAGGATGAAACACAAGCACAACCTCAGGAGTCGTCTGATATGTTGCCCAGGACTCAGAACTGGGATATTTCTTCCACACTCACTGGGATCTGAGATCATCAATGGCTCCTTATGGTAGAGGGGGCTACTAAGTAGAAGGGGCTTGCCAGATCCGGACCCTAATCTATTAAGTAGAGTAAAAAGAGGCTACAAAATGCGTCTCTCTCTGTGGAGGACCCGAGAGTCCATTGATATCAATATGTGCTATGTAATTCTTCTCTTCCCCAGTGGTGGTGCTGCAGAGAAATCAAACACTTGCTAAAAGGTTCTCTCAAAACTGATTGCTAGTGATCAGCCAAATATCATGGGACCCTTATAGTAAAAAGGACTAGGACTAAATGGACAAGACTACTTGGGTCCAACTACAGCAAGAATGGCAGGAAAGTCTGCGTCTTTCTTCTGAAATGCAAGCAGAGGCAACTTTAAATTTGCCACCCATGGGAAAGTTTTATTTAGGACATTGATATATTTGGGATTGTGTTTTTTGTTTGTTTTAGTGTGCTTTGTTACCTATTATTACCACTTGCAGTACCATTTTCACCACTACTTAAGGCATCAATTCTTTAGACATCAATGGAACAGCGCCCCCATCGGTGAGCCATAACCTCATTGCCAGTTAAGGCTGATACAAAGAATATTTGTAAATATTTTATTTGTTAAAGTTAGTCATAATCAATCTTTATAAGTAGGATTGCCACATCTGAGGCAGGGACAGCTATACTGGGTGGTCATTTTTCATTGAACTGATTCTGAGTAACAGAAGAGGTATTTTTTTCCCACGTACAAAAACGTCTTATAAAATACATAACTTGTTCCATGGAGCTGGAATACAGGAAATTTGTGGCATGCAACAAAATATGGCTTATATATAAATAAATTGAGTTTGCACATGCTGACTACTGCCCAATGTCCCCAGTGTAGATTGAAGAGTAGTGAGCATGTGCAACAATTGCTCTATTAACTGTCTATAGGAGTAATGGTCACACATGCTCACTACAGGTCCATTCTCACAGAGAGTCTGGACTCCCTCTTCTCAAGATTGCTGCCTTCCCCCCATGGCCTCCCATTAACTAGTAGTCCAGTTAGGACAACACCTTTAATGGTCAACCTAAAAGGAAGATGGCTTCAAGTTTAATGTTAGGTTTCCCAGATCCTGATAAAAAATCACTAACGAGGCTACCAACTATCATATGACATTTATAATTCTATTCCTCTCTTTAACGCACGGAAGCCTAAAGATAGCAATACATCTTTAACACATGTTGGCCAAACTAAATAATTGTGGTGAACAATCTAATATGGTCTCTGTCACAGGGCAGTAATAGAAATACAGGGGACGAGGAACCTGGGCCCCTGAACTGCCCCTAAGGCTAAGGGAGGGCCCTGTCCTTCCTTAACTTGGGGTACACTTGAAGGTAGTGAGGCCCAAGTCACCGACCTGTCCTTATCTCCTATTTAGCCCTGAGCTAAACCCCCAACCCCCTCCCCAGGAGGTGAGACAGGGAATAAAGTGAATTACACCAATAACAAAAAGGAAAGACAGACGCCTAGGGGTTAAATCAACTAAACAACAAAGACTTAGCTTGCTCTGCTGCAATGCACTGCACAGCAGAGAAAGGCACCAGATCAGGGAAACAGCAGAAGTACCACTGCGCTCAGCATGCTCCTGACTCCAGCTTGGTTGGTCTCCAAAAGGCAGAAATATCACTAACAGTCAGCTGACGCCTCAGGTGACCTTTTAAAGGATGGTGGAAGTGGTCACCACCTTCCCCTGACAAGTCAGCAGCAATGTAATTACACTAGCGGCCACAGGGGGAAAAGACTGACATTAACCCTGATGGCCTGAAAGGAAAAAAGGTTTTAAAATGGAAAGCAAGATCTGCCACAGGTCCAAAAGTGGATCGTGACAGTCTCGTGGCTCACTTCAGATTGGAGCTGTCTGGTCAAAAATGAATTGAGCATGTTGGATTTCATCCTTTGTACTAGCCAGATGTTATAAATACTTAAAACACCTCGGGAGATTTGGGAGGAAGAGGAAGATCTGTCAGCTAAATTAGGGTTAAGTTCACAGATGCGGCCACCATTAGACAATCTCGGGCATCTAGGTCAAGACACAATTTCAACTTGTGCAACCACAATAATTACCCAACTTCCATTAAATTGGTCTCCCTTTTTTGGTGATGGGTAAAGTGGTTGTTCGAGACACATATTAATGATCTATCCATGGGATAGGCCATCAATATGAGATTGCAGGGGGTCTGGCAACCAATACCCCCACCAAGATGATATCTGCTTCAGAAGCCGGATGTAAGCAACGTACGAAACGGGAAGCCACAACTCCGTACATTGAGTCGTGGCCGCTGCCGAATCCTGGACTTTATCTCCCATTCAAGGGTTACCATATCCTTCCACATTGTCCACATTTTTCTTAAGGACACTCTTTCAACACCTTTACAACCTCTTTTCCAAATGACAATCAAATGATCGCTGTCGTCCCAACACTGATACTTCTACAGATCACCTGTTTTCGGTGAAGGAGGCTATGGACCTGTTTTTGCTTTGGCTAACAGAAGGTGTTCCCTTCTAGAGGGTCCATCTAAAGAACATATAGAATGGGTTGCCCAAAATGATCTAACCCTGCTCGAAGACATATTGCAGTGTGTTAATTGGTCTTCTTTATCCGCACACTAACACAAGAACGAACATACAAAAAAGTGAACTTTTCGCAAACCGATTTTTTTGGCTTGCGGCACATGATTTTTAGGCCCCACGGCTATTTGCTATTCTTGCTGTCATCAAATTAAGTCGTGATAAATTACTGCATGCCTTGTTCCCATTTTTTACCCTTTTCAGCACAGTTATATGTGAGGTTGGTGGGTTCACTTTAATTGCAGATTTGGTGAATATAAACCGGGAGTAATAATACCGTTGGGCTGGAGGATTAGACCACAGGTTGTTAAATGCAGCCTTAGCTCCTCATCCGCTAAGTAGAAAGTAATTTGGTAGACCAGAGACATAATTTATCTTTATAGATCACTGACCCATAGGATCTAGGCGTGAGCGGAGATCAGATCGATGGCGCTCCCTTACTCAGCATGTGCCGAAACTTGAGACGCTACATCGACGAAATGCCACATTTTTCTAATTTCTTTTTATTACAGATACAACATATCATAGATACAGGCTCGTATAATATTACTTTAACCATTTTTTTGTATTTTATTTTAATATGTATTTTATTCTATTTTTTTTTTATTTCTAAACTGAAATCTAAATATGACTTTACTTATATGGCACCACAGGACGGGGAGACCCCCATCTTTTCAACATGCCGGAAGGAGTCCTGAAAGGAAGCAGAAAGCGAACAGGTGAACAAGGTAGGTTCAATTTTCTGAAGTGTCCTTTCTACCCCCCTCACGTACCTTAGAGAAGTTCCAGTGTAAAAGCAGCATAATTGGTGACCACACTGAACCTCATAGAGCATAGAGATCCAATGTGGGTAGTTTTGGTGGCAAGGTCTATTCGTTGGTAAACACGTATTGCCTGGCAAGTTCCTTAGAAGATCAGTCATTCTGAAGAACACAAATAATTTACAGATTCATGTTTAATTCTCTAGATCAATCTTATGCCGTGCAAATGATTTTTCTTTTGATTTTCTAAGTACTTGGTTCTATACAACTGATGAGAATTTTAGCTTGTTAATGTTGGGTTCATTTAGGTAACCTTAGGCTATGTTTGGTAATGTTCTTTTAGTTGGGTAATGTTGGGTTTGGATTAGGATCTTGCGTCAAGCTGGCTAATATAATAGGTTTATTTTGGTAATGTTGTGTTTGGTTGGATAATGTTGAAATTAGTTTGTTAATGCTAAGTTTGGTTGGGTAATGTTGGGTTTAGTTGGGTAATATTAGAATTATTTTGATAAGGTTGAGTTTAGCTGGGTCATGTTGGATTTAGTTGGGTAATTTTGGGTTTAGTAGAATAATGTTGGATTTAGTTGAGTAATGTTAGATATCGTTGGTAATGTTAGTTTTAGTTTAGTTGGGCAATATATTGTGTTTAGTTTGATAATGCTAAGTTTGGTTTGATAATGTTGGGTTTAATTTTCTAATACTAAGTTTGGTTGGATAATGTTGGGTTTAGTTGGGTAATATTAGATTTACTTTGATAATGTTGGGTTTAGTTGAGTCATCTTAAATTTGGCTGGGTAATGTTGCGTTTAGTAGGATAATGTTGGATTTTTAGTTGGTAATTTTAGATTTATTTTGATAATGTTGGGTTCAGTTGGGTTATATTGGGTTTAGTTTTGTAATGTTGGGTTTAGTAGGATAATGATGGCTTTAGCTGGGTAATGCTGGGTTTCGTTGGGTAATGTTGGTTTCAGTTTAGTTGAGTATTACATTGGTTTTAGTTGGCTAATGTGGAGTTTGATTTGATAATGTTGGATTTAGTAGAGTCATGATAGATTTATTTCGGCAATGTTGAGTTTAGCTGAGTAATGTTGTCTTTGATTGGGCAATATTGATGTCACGGCTCAGATATCCCGGGGCTAGGTGCTCCTTCCCTATCCCTAAATTTAGGGGGCACCCTAGCTATCCCTGCTCATCGGATTACTTCTAATGGTGAAGACGCCGGGGCCCACGTACCTTGCTGAGCTCCTAGTTCAGCCTTAAACTGTCCCATTCAGGAAAATGAGGAGTAGAAGCATATAAGAATACACAACCGAGACTAACAAGGGAATACGCACAGGGATAAAGGAAAATGCCAATCACACAAATATGCACTCACATACAACAGAGTGGAACACTAGGGAGTAAAGGAAAGGAAAAGAAAAACAAATGGGAGAGGATGAGGGTAAGCATACGGACAAAAAATTCAACCAACAGTCTTTAGAGCAACACTCCAACCACCTCCTAAAACAACAAGCTCCTCCATGCTCCTGAATCGGGGCAGAATTAACCTAACACTGGCAATCCTGATTGCTAGAAGAGAGTAAATATAGGATAGGGAAGTGTCCAATACTGAACAGCTGAGACCATCAAAGCTGGAAGGCTCCAGCAACACTCAAGCTAAACAGATTAACCCCTGCACTGCTAACAGACACCTGCATCATTTAATATGACAGTGAAGTGCTTCCAATCCGGGCAGAATTAGGAGAAATCAGACGCTGCGATCTTCCGCTCTCTCTGTGTCATGGTAAACCCGTGACAATTGGGTTTAGTTTCATAATGTTGAATTTAGTTGGGTTTATTTGGGTAAAGTTATATTTATTTTTGTATTTTGGGGTTTAGTTGAGTATTGTTGGGTTTGGTTGGGTAATAATGGGGTTTGTTTGGTAATATTGGATTAGTTTGGGATGTTGGGTTTAGTTCAGTAATATATGGGGCTTAGTTTGACAATGTTGAACTTTTTGGGTAATGTTGGGTTTCTTAGTAGGGTAATGTTGGATGTACTAATCTTACTACTTGACTGCTTCTTAGCTAGGATCTGTGACTACAGCTAAGCTACAGATTCTGCCACAGTCTTGTCACAAAGATTTGAATAGTCTTTTCCACAACTTAATAAATTATGTAGCGCAATACAGTCATAAGTCTCAGAATATGATGACTATCAGGCAGAATCTATGAACATGGCGTAGGGGTTATGGTGAATGTGCACCACAGATCCAAAATCTATAATAATTTATCATGTACTCTTTTTTTCTAGCTGCCCCAAGGCCTTCATCTGTCAGTTCTCTGAGTGGAATAGCAGCCGGGATGTCTGGCAGCTGTACCTCCGTTAATACTGTGTGTTCGGACAGCGACCGTCCAGTTAGTCTCAGCTCTTCCACCTCTTCGGCCTCCCTTCAAGACAGTCACAGCTCATTTGGTAGTAGTGGGACCTGGGATCCTCCCAGTATTGCAGCCCTTCCTATCCTCAACAAAATGGCAGCGATATCAGTCTTGACCTTACGCCTGTGGCCCAGTTGGAGAGTGAACACAAGGTGCTGTCTAATGAACGAGCCTTTCTTGGCTGTACGTGGTCTCCGATTTTGCGTAAAGCAAAGGATCCTAAGGCCAAGCTTTCCCACGTGGACAGAGTGGTGCTAGAAATTCTGGAAACTGAGCAGGGCCTATGTCCGAGACCTAAAGAGCATCGTAGAGGTGAGAGGACCACTGCTTGTGGCTTGTATCTTCTGGGCTTTTCCTATTTTCCTGCACATCTCACATTTTATGTCATTGTTGCACGCCAAGATTGTAGCCTGCCATTTATGTCCCTCAACATGTAAGCAGCCATGAAACTTTAGTAAACCTATTTGGATTTCATTAGGGCTTAGAAATACAGATTTACACCACACTGATCAAAGCAACAATCTGGTGATAAGTGTGGGCAGAGGGTCCGAGAAAGCAACTTTTACATTTTCATCAAGGACCTGACATGAAAAAGACGGATGTCTGCCCAGCTGTCCGGGCCACACACTTGTATTATTAGCTCAGAGGCAGCTGTGGCGTCATATTCCTCATAACTGGCATTTCTGTGCTAGAGAGCGGTGCCGTCTTTTAATGCTGGGAATTTGGGGATGTTCTGCACCCAACTATTCGCTGGTGTATCATTAAAGGAAAGAATTTTTCAACTTTCAGACATGATCAGCAGATGGTGTACCGGCTTCTGAGGAAATGTCCTCAACTGAAATGCTATCAGGCCAGTCTCCTAGGGTTGGGACGGTAAAGATGGATACAACTGACACAATAGCTTACGGGGGTATTCCCAACCTTACCACTGAGGTAGATGTGAAGGTGGTCCATGATTCTTTAACAGCTCAAAAACAAGCATGGTAGATCCTTTCAGTAGCCTTGACATGAGAGTAATTACTAATGTAGTAGCAGAGCAGCTGCTAAGTGCTTTATTCCTGTTTCTGTGACATCCCTGTGTGGTTTATTCCTGTACTATGACATCACTGTTTGCTTTATTTCCTGTACTGTGACATCACTGTGTGCTTTATTCCTATACTATTGACATCACTGTGTGCTTTATTCCGGTACTATGACATCACTGTGTGCTTTATTGATGAACTTGACATCATTGTGCATTATCCCTGTGCACATAGTGACACCAAAATAACAATGAGATTTTCGATATTTAGAACTTACTGCCAAAGATGGTCCATGATAGGGCAAAGCTCGAGTGCAAGTATTGCTATGGTTCATGTTACACCCATGCTAATGTTGACCGTATTCTTGGAGCAGCGAGACATTTCTAAACACTATGGAATGTAGGAGTACATGACTTGTGAAGACCACTTAGCCCCTCTCGCTCCGTAAAGGTGTCCACATACCTTAGATATTTATTGACTGAACGCTTGTTTGTCCAACAGCTATTTCTCTACCACCCCGATAAAAAAAACACACTCTCCCTTCTTGAGCCAAGCATGAATTCATTCCCAATAAGGAGAAGGAAAAAAGCCCCTGGCTGACAACCATAGCTTATCCCACTGGAGAACAAAAGGATTGGGGTGGTGATATTCACATGCCCTATAGTACTTTTTCTCAACATCATCTATCAGAGAAGGTCCATATAACAATAGATGTTTGATGGTCCCACCGAAAACAGAGGATTTGTCCAAACTTTTTCTCTAATGTCCATGGGCTTTACAACTAGTCATCATTAATAGTTATAACTTTCATCCTCAGGTACGGAAGGAACATTGAACGCTTAGACTTCCGTCGATAAGACTTCCATAGCATTTCATATACGATCATGTTTGGGTAAAACTCATTTGGTCAGAAATTTTTTTTTGTATTGCGTAAATTAATGGGTTCTTCTTTCCCCCTTGGCGTTCCTAAAACTTCTTCAGAAATGTAAAATTTAAAAAAATCATACCTTAGCCATGATCTCACGCAAAATACCAGTAGACATGGTTGTCAACATTGCTGTACCCCTATTTTATTTGATGGTGGAACTTTTGCCAACCTCAATCTTTACTGTAGGTTTCTCAACCCTCATTTGGATAAATATATGGACTCATTCAGATATTTGATCAAATCCACCATCATAGACACCAACAGGAGACAAGCATCCAACATCAGTGTCCAGGAAAGAAAGGCTATACAGTCTCTGAAAACCAACAAAGAAATCATCATTAAACCTGCTGATAAGGGAGGTGCAATAGTCATGACGAACACATCAGACTATATGAAGGAAGCAAACAGACAACTGATGGACACACGCTACTACAGAAAACTGGAGTCGGACCCTACACAGGACTATTACAAGGAACTAAGCAAGTTGGTATCTTGTCTGCCTGACAAATCCATAAGAGCCGATGACCTGATACCAGAGAGTCCAAGAACAGGGACATTCTACATGCTTCCCAAAATCCACAAATCTGGAAACCCAGGAAGGCCGATTATTTCATGTGTGGACACCCTTACTGAGCAGGTATCTGGATAGGTAGAGGGCATTCTTAAACCCCTGGTAAAGGATACACCCAGCTACATTCAGGACACAACTGACCTACTGAATAAACTAGCGGCAATAGGTCCCCTACCAGAAGGAACCATCCTGGCCACCATGGATGTGGAATCTTTGTACTTTAATATCCCACACCAGGATGGATGAAATGCCTGCAAAGTCTTCATGGAAAACACAGAGAATGATGCTGATTCTGTGGTGAAACTCACAAAATTCATCCTCACCCACAATTACCTTGAATTTGACAACAAGATATATTTACAGGAGACTGGCACAGCGATGGGAAGTAAAATGGCTCCACAGTATGCAAATCTTTTCATGGCCAAGCTTGAAAGCGACTTTTTGTCCTCGTACCCCATCAGGCCTCTGGCCTACTACCGCTACATTATATTTTAATCATCTGGATGGAGTCTGAGCAACAGCTAAAGACGTTCCATGAACAGTTCAATCAATTTCATCCCACCATCAATTCAACACTCAACTACTCCAGCACCGAAATTAACTTTTTGGACACCATCATTAAGCTAAAGAACAATGAAATAGAGACATCCCTGTATCAGAAGCCAATTGACCGTCCAACATACCTTAAATGGGACAGTTTCCATCCAAAACACATAAAAAACTCTATTTTCTACAGCTAAGCCATCAGATACAACCGTATATGTTCCAACCCTATGGATAGAGATGAACACCTTGGTCGCCTTAGAAAGACCTTTTTGAACCAGGGCTACCATCCAAGAACAATTGAAAACCAAATTACAAGAGCCACCAGAATATCAAGGAATCACCTGCTACATTACAAAACTAAAGAAGAAAATAACCGGGTGCCTCTAGTGGTCACCTACAATCCAAATCTGGAGATGCTAAGGGGAGCTGCACGGAAACTACAACCTTTACTACAAAAAGATGCCCGATTACAATCCATATTTCCAGACCCCCCACTACTGTGTTTTGGGCAGCCCCCAAATCTAAGAAGCATCATTGTCAGAAGTTCTCTGTCCTCTCCAACAGCTGCAGGAACCTTTCCTTGCAACCAGAAAAAATGTAAAACCTGTCCATTTATAATGACCACGGACAAGATAAAGATCCCCAACTCACATCAGGACTACAAGATACCAGGTACTTTCAGCTGCATCACATCTAATGTGGTGTACCTAATTATATGTACTAAATGTCCAACTGGGGGTCTGTATGTGGGGGAGACCGGGCAAAAACTGAGAACAAGGATGAATTCTCATCGCCACACAATAAGAGAAAAAAGAATGGATCTACCTGTGGCCAAACACTTTTGCATCCCCGGTCATAGCATGTTGTACATGAAATTACTTGTACTGAAAGGTGATTTCACATCTCGGAGACACAGGAGAGTTTGGGAATACAAATTGATGGTGACCTTTGACACTCATAATGCTGGAATGAACCTATCACATGGATTTATGGCCTATTACATCAATTAAGGAATTTGCTTCAAAGACCCTGTGAGAACATCACAAAACATTACCAGACCCCAATCAGAGGGCAATAAAACTTTCAAACTCCTTATCTATGAACTAGTCCAATATTTATTGCCACAACTGTTCATCCCTCTCCCATAATGACAGTTCTGCTTCACGTCACTTGTCTTACCTATTGCATTTTTTCTGTGCTGTGTTGTGTATAAATATGTGATTCTTCAGATTTTGTATTAGTCTTTGCCTGATGAAGAGACCTGAGTAGTCTCGAAAGCTTGCAATCTGTTACCATCTTTTCAGTTAGCCATTAAAAGGTATCAACCACTGAGGACTCTCAAGTCTAAATATTTTTGTAATTCAACTAGGAATCGTTAAAAAATACGATACCACCATATTTTTCTATTAATTCTAGTTTCGAAAAAGTTATGAACCTCCTAAGAAAAATAGTTTAGGAGTGAGATATATTGCGTTTCTTTTCTGATCTCTGATGGTGGGAGCCCTTACCAGAAGGTTGCAGTCAACGGTTTAAGGTTCCACATCTGCCCAGTGATGGATGTATAGTTACTTGAGCAGAATAAACTGGTGGCCAATGATATTCCTGTAATTCCAGAGATTGCTGAGACCCAGCGTCTTTCTGACACATTCCCACTGGGCAGAGGTCATTGTGTGAGGGAGAGCAGACCACACTAACGTAATATGGAGTCTTTCTTAACAGCTCTTCCTGCTCTTAGCAGTGGGAGAGTCACATTGTAAGAGGTTACGATTCCCACCGGGCAATGCTTCGCTGGCCTGTGCTCCTCACACTTAGGAGGTTGTTCATATGGACAAACCGAGCGACGTTGAGAAGAAAAACTTTAAAAAAAAAATCTATTTAAACTAGAATAGGAAGCAATCCGGCGAGTGACGGCAGATGCATAGGAAATATCTGTATGCAGTAAATGTTTTTACACTGGGTTTTTTTCCTCTTGCGGATGATGAAGTTGTCTACATGTTCATGTGAACGAGCCATTTACAATAACAATGTCATTGAATCTGAGCCATAAAGTAGCAAAGAATTCGCTCTACTAATATCCATGTAATCCTATAGTCAACTTGGGAAGACGGGTTGTAAATCTATTGGTGATTTGGATGTTGTTTTACTTTAGGAAAGCCACCCCAGGAGGCCACAAAAATGGAAACCGCTCATACTGCAATGTCTTCTGATAACAATCTCGTGCTCCCAAGCACCCATCTCCTTCAAGCCTCCAATTCATGAAAACTATGATAAAAGTAGAGTGGAAGCTGGCACACAAAGTAGGAACGATTGATGACAGCTCATCGGGTGCATGTGGGGAAGGCTGAGTAAATCCCGCCGTAGACTTTACATAGCTGCCAGCCGATGCTTCAGCTGATCATTTGGCCAGAAGACTCCTCTAGAGGTCATTTATCTCCCGGGAAGAGCTTCGGCAGTCCGAAATTGTACGTGTGAGCTTTATCTCCCCATATCATCTGTCGAAAAAGAGTCGAGAAGTTCCCATACACATTAGACTGTTGGCCAAATGGGTCAATATACAGTAGTTAGGTTCTGCCAACAGTAATCTATTGTGTATGGAGGCCTTAACCTTGGCTAGGCACCTCTGGTAACAGTTTTTCTGCAAGAAGAACAAAAAGGATCGGTGGTTGAAATTCAAGAAGCCTGAACCTTCTGTTTTCCCCACACACATAATGACAAGTACACGATGGTACAATTTTTCTCGACATGTACAGAAACATAGACTGACATTCACCAGGCAGAGGTCAATAGTAGGTTATTTTGGCTTCCATCTGGCAGGTATACATCTGCAAGCCATTTGTTTTACTGTATGGGAAAGATTCCCTATACAAATGACCTCTGTGAAGAAACGTATACTGCTTGTTATCAATTTTTTTACAATGGGTCCATATGGTGGGCGGATGACGGGAATCGGCAGTTTCGTCCGCCTTTTATCAGATGCGTATAGGGGCCTCAAGACACCAAAATGAGTGGAAGGTTAGCACCGTGGCTTCTTTTATTAACACAGGCATGATGGCTATGATGGACCCAGTAACAACAGTTTCCCTTCATTTTCAGGATCATGGGTGTCCTAGAGATCAGGGCATCGCAGAATGCACAGGGATGTATATGAAAAAAGCTGGATGGCATCCAAAAGAGAGAAAGCTGTAGCAGCATTAAATATGAGCGTGATAGATATTCTCAATCGTTTTCTTGCATAGTGATGCTTCCTTTACTACCTCTTTCCCTTCCTTTCTCCATGTATCTCCTCTATTCTTGGCCTGCAATTGTCACCCATGGTCTCCCTCTTGCTGGAGAGGCCTCCTATGAGATTCCAGAGCAGAGTTCCTGACCTCTCATCCGGTTTGGGAGAAATGCCTTATTTGTAAGCAAAGTTTCCTGCGTAAATCCACAGGGAATCGGCTCTTCAATTACCAAAGAGACTGCAGAAAATTACAAAATCTTATCAGCAGTTTGGAAAGAACATTGCTAATGTCTGTCTTGAAAGATCTTGGACTTTCCAACTTTCTGAAGATCTTAATAGATAATTGAAGATTTGTTTAATTTCTAAAAAAAGTTTGAAAATCTGCAAAGAGCTTTTTTTTAAACTAAAAGTAAAAAATCACCACTATGACCACCATTAGGCTGGAGCTAAACAATGTCTGTAGGAAATCAGCTACGTCTCTATCTTGACACCTGGAATACCCTTTCCGAGGCCCGGGACAGCTGGGTTCAGTAATGGTGACCATACTAGCTTGTCCCAGGGCTGGTTCCTAATTGCTCCTTTCCACGGCCGCTCACATAATTAGTAGAACATTATTTATTTTGCAGGCTCATGTGTACAGCAGATGTGCCTAGCCAAGAGGATCAGGGGCCCAGATGACTATGTTTTTTTATGGGTTGTAAAAAAGGGTCATCCCTGCAAACGGTCAGGTAATGGCCTGCAGAATTTCCGGCACCAAATTTATAATCTCCTGTGTACCATTTTGCCCTCTATTTGTTCCTGGGTCGGGAGCGTAATAGGGCCATGGTGCATATGTTATTCAGGACAGTTGTACATGTGAGCCCACTCTTAGACTGTGACTGTAGAATGAATGAGTCCTAATTTGAGGCTACTATAATAACAAAACGTCAGCTCAATGCCAAGCAGCAGCTGCAAAAGCAAATACAATTCTGTATGTGGGGTTCAGCTTCAGTCTCAACACTGTAAAAACGACACAGAGGAATTGAGGTATAACTACGAGGTGAAAGTGAAGAAAAGCCCTAAGCAGCATCTTATTTTGACCTACATTTCAAATGGTTGTCCAGTCCCCTGATAAAAGTCTGCAGTCAATCCATGGCACTGCAGACATCTGAATCCGTACAGCATGCAGTGCGCATTCTGCCAGGATTCACCAGTAGAGTTGAGCGACTTTGGTCGGATCGGGTTTCGGACCACCCGACAAACAAAATTTGAGTCGGACGAAACTGGTCCGACTAGGGCAAAAAAAGTCGGAGTTTCGACCAAAACCCGACCCCAATGCAAGTCAATGGGGTCGTCCGACTCAAATTTTGTTTCAGTCGGGTGGTCCGAAACCCGATCCGACCAAAGTCGCTCAGCTCTATTCACCAGTATTGCCAGCAAGCCAAGCAGCCACGTAACGGCATGTACAGTTCAGACCAAAAGTTTGTACACACCTTCTTATTTAAAGATTTTTCTGTATTTTCATGACTATGAAAATTGTACATTCACACTGAAGGCATCAAAACTATGAATTAACACATGTGGAATTATACATTACACTTTACAAAAAGTGTGAAACAACTGAAAATATGTCTTATATTCTAGGTTCTTCAAAGTAGCCACCTTTTGCTTTGATGACTGCTTTGTACACTCTTGGCATTCTCTTGATGAGCTTCAAGAGGTAGTCACCAGGAATGGTCTTCACTTCACAGGTGTGCCCTGTCAGGTTTAATAAGTGGGATTTCTTGCCTTATAAATGGAGTTGGGACCATCAGTTGTGTTGTGCAGAAGTCTGGTGGATACACAGCTGATGGTCCTACTGAATGGACTGTTAGAATTTGTATTATGGCAAGAAAAAAGCAGCTAAGTAAAGAAAAATGAGTGACCATCATTACTTTAAGAAATGAAGGTCAGTCAGTCCGAAAAATTGGGAAAAGTTTGAAAGTGTCCCCAAGTGCTGTTGCAAAAACCATCAAGCGCTACAAAGAAACTGGCTCACATGAGGACCGCCCCAGGAAAGAAAGACCAAGAGTCACCTCTGCTTCTGAGGACAAGTTTATCCGAGTCACCAGCCTCAGAAATCGCAGGTTAACAGCAGCTCAGATTAGAGACCAGGTCAATGCCACACAGAGTTCTAGCAGCAGACACATCTCTACAACAACTGTTAAGAGGAGACTTTGTGCAGCAGGCCTTCATGGTAAAATAGCTGCTAGGAAACCACTGCTAAGGACAGGCAACAAGCAGAAGAGACTTGTTTGGGCTAAAGAACACTAGGAATGGACATTAGACCAGTGGAAATCTGTGCTTTGGTCTGATGAGTCCAAATTTGAGATCTTTGGTTCCAACCACCGTATCTTTGTTCGACGCAGAAAAGGTGAACGGATGGACTCTACATGCCTGGTTCCCACCGTGAAGCATGGAGGAGGTGGTGTGATGATGTCGGGGTGCTTTGCTGGTGACTCTGTTGGGGATTTATTCAAAATTGAAGGCATACTGAACCAGCATGGCTACCACAGCATCTTGCAGCGGCATGCTATTCCATCCGGTTTGCGTTTAGTTGGATCATCTTTTACTTTTCAACAGGACAATGACCCCAAACACACCTCCAGGCTGTGTAAGGGCTATTTGACCAAGAAGGAGAGTGTTGAGGTGCTACGGCAGATGACCTGGCCTCCACAGTCACCAGACCTGAACCCAATCGAGATGGTTTGGGGTGAGCTGGACCGCAGAGTGAAGGCAAAAGGGCCAACAAGTGCTAAGCATCTCTGGGACATCCTTCAAGATTGTTGGAAGACCATTTCCGGCACTGTCACACTTAGCGATCGCACCAGCGATCACGACAACGACACGACCTGGCGAGATCGCTGGTGAGATCGCTATGTGATCGCTAGTTAGATTCCAAACACAACTCATCAGCGATCTGTATAACGACCTCTGCGGTCGTTGGGAAAACCTAGTCCCACCTGCGACGCTGGTGAAGTCGTTCATAAAGGGTGTCACACTCAGCGATTCAGGCTCACCAGCGGGACACCAACGACCAAAAAACGGCTCAGAACGTTCATGAGCGATCAGCGACATCGCAGCAGGGGCCACATCGCTGCTACATGTCACACACAGCTGTGTCGCTAACGAGATCGCTACTGCGTCATAAAATCGGTGACGCATTAGCGATCTCGTTAGCGATCTCGTTTAGTGTGACAGTAAATGCCAAGAGTGTGCAAAGCAGTCATCAAAGCAAAAGGTGGCTACTTTGAAGAATATAAGACATATTTTCAGTTGTTTCACACTTTTTTGTAAAGTGTAATGTATAATTCCACATGTGTTACTTCATAGTTTTGATGCCTTCAGTGTGAATGTATAATTTTCATATAAATATAAAATATAAAATTAGAAAACTCTGCACTCAACTTTAGATAATAATGAATATTTATTGTCCAGGATAGTATGCAGGGAGGAACGTTTCGGTCACACGACCTTCATCAGCTACTATAATTAATAATATGATACAGAAAAAAATATTTTTATAAACAGAATTGAACATAAACATGTTCTATTATAATTTCCAGAAATAAGGTATATACATCGGATGTCATATTTAATCGTGGATCAGAGACAGACTAGTATTCTGGGTATATATGACGATAATCAGTGCAGAAAAATAAAAAAATAAAAAAAATAAAGAATATGAGATCAGGTGCATTGATCAATTGGTAATTAAACATATTAACACATACCCCTGTGAAGTAACCACCAGCGTCCTATATTCAATTAGATTCTAGTAAACTGTATGAAGAGGTGATTTTGTTAGGAGAAAATATGCATTAAATAAAAGTGCCTTGGATGTGACTAGCAAGATATAGCATACCCGGTGTCGGCTTGTCATTTCTTATATGCATAGAGGTAAACCTCGTTGGTGGATAGAAATCTATGGTAAAAGGTAAGTGCCAATATGAAAGAGTTAATAGCCAGTAATTTAAAGTGTAAAGACCATGGTTATAAGCACAGACCTGGTAGAGGATGTGATACTGTCCATGGAAATCTATGGTGAAACAAGGTTATGGGCAGATAAAGACTAAGTCTGTTTAACATGGACAGACTAATGGACAGTAGAATAAGGAGTGAAACCGCCGCAATAACAGACCTTACTGAGGATATGGTGCCGTTCTGTGAACTGGTGCAGACGCGGAGTCCACCGCTCGTCTAATCCTGTGTATAGTCGGCATTTCCTGTCTTAAGACAGGGAGGTGACGGGTCACGTGATTCTAAGTGTCCAATGATGTGAGGGGGTGTGGTATACAAGCTAACGTGACCGAAAAGAAATGGATGTGCGTTCCACAGCGTCTGTGCTTGCATTCCAGGCTTGATCATGATGGTGCAGGAGGGCTAATATCATCAGGAGCCGAGGGGTGTGACATAGAACTATTTAGAGAAATAGTGAATAGCCAAAGATTCATCCATATAAGTGGTATAGCCAGAAATTCATCCATATAAGTGGTATAGACATTCATGTTTTCAATATAACCGGCCAGAAATTCATCCATATAAGTGGTATAGACATTCATGTTTTCAATATAACCGGCTCTATGACATAAAAGAGAAAAATATTAGTATACGGTAACAATTAATAATAGCCGCATGTCATAATATATCTGGATATTCCTTAGGGGAGACAGAAAATTCATTAGAGAAAATACTATATACATCAATGGACACAAGGCAGACAGAAACAAACGTATATTACGTTAAATCCAGTAGTATAGCATATATTCAAATAAAGGCGGACAAATCATAGTCCCTATTGAGACCTTTAGGAGACAATGTGTCCAGAGTGTGTATCCAATAGGCTTCACGTTGTTTCAGAATTTTGATGCGGTCTCCCCCTCTTCTGAGGTGGGGTACATGTTCAACTATTTGAAATTTTAATTGTGATATGTTATGTCCCTGTGAGATAAAATGATTAGGGATGGGGAGAAGTAGATTTCTGCATCGGATGGTAGATTTATGCTTCGATATACGATCTTTCACTGACTGTGTGGTCTCACCCACATAAAGTAACCCACAGGGACATTTAATGATGTACACTGCGAAGGTAGTGTCACAGGTGAAATAGCCGCTGATGTTATAGGATCGTCCAGTATATGGATGTTTAATGACATTGCCTTTCTGTACATTGTTGCATTGGGTGCAACTTAAGCAGGGAAAAGTTCCAAACTTGGGATTATTTAGGAATCTTTGTTTCTTTTTGGTTTGGTAGGTCCTATGTCAGCTTTAATGAGGGAATCCCTGAAATTCGGGGCCCTCCTGAAACATGGTAGGAATGGTTGTTTAAACTCAGGAATATGTGGATGGGCATTGGAGAGTAGAGACCAGTGCTTACGGATAGTCTTGTGTATGAGAGAAGCAAATGGGTGGAAGGAATGTACGAATAACATCCTGTTGGTAGACCCCCTTGGACTTGGCGTATTAATCAGGGATTTATCCAAGACTCGTTGTGGATAACCACGTTCCTTAAATTTTGAATTCATCTCTTCTAATCTCTGCTTACGTGTCAATTGGTCCGACACAATACGTTTAACCCTTTGAAATTGGGATTTGGGAATTGACTCTTTCATGGGTGTGGGGTGAAAGCTATTGAAATATATATATGTATAATTTTCATAGTCATGAAATACAGAAAAATCTTTAAATGAGAAGGTGTGTCCAAACTTTTGGTCTGTACTGTATGCAATGTGCATGCTTCCGGACACATTCCGACTAGACGTTCTCGGCCACGCTCAATTTCAATGAATGTGGCCACAAGTATGCCGATCACATATTTACAGTCAGGCGATTGCCCACTCTCGCCGACAATACCCAAGAATCCTGAGAGCCTGTAGTGCGTACGCTGTATGGATTCAGAAGTCTGCAATCATATAGACTGACTTCAGACTTTTATCAAATGCCTGGACAACCCCTTTAAATAGGGCCCATCACTTGCACTTTGTGTCATTTTTTTTACATGGCGTAATTGCTGCTGTTCTCCTGAATCCAGCGTTGTTTTTCTTTTGTTTCTGCTCCTTTCTGTTCCTGAGATAAGGCCTCCTCTTCCTTGTATATAAATCTAGTCTTTTTAGTCAAGTGGGCGTGGTCATAAAATCTTATTACTAGTAGGAAACCTCCTGTGTCCACACCCACTTGATAACAAGATTAGACCTATATACAGGAAGCACAAGAAAGACAGATTCAGAACAATGACATTTACACCATATAAACAATACATACCATAATTATGGCAAGTGATATGTTTAAGTGCATATTTGTGAATATATGATGTCCCTACATTCTATCCTTATTAAAGAATAGGGCAAAAATGCACTCCAGAATCAAGGCTTCCTAAGATATGTTGTAAACAGTACCAAAACTTTTTCCTAATCTTTTTAGGAAACCCAAAATTGTATCTACTTTTGCAGCAGCTGCTTGGCATTGAGCGCTCCAATACAGGATTCTTACCCAAGCTTTTCGGTTTTACTGCACCGTCTCTGCATTTTATACAACATATAGGCCAGAAGAAAGTATTTGAATAAAGCTATGTGAACGAGGGTTGCAGATTTAGGGATAAAGTAGAAACAATATTTCACTTATTGGATGTTGATGTCATCTGGATGGTTTCCCTTTGTCAGCTTATCTGTCTGATGAGTACTCATTCAACACTCGCTGTCCAAACCGGGAAATCAGCAATGATGTTGGAATGTCTGCCTTCAAGTGTGGTTGAGTAGATAATGCATGATTCACCCGTTTCTACACAAAGGTGCCATGTTTGCTCTATGCACATATTCAGCGTAGAAGAAATGGTCTGGATTAGGTTGGAGAAACCAAACAACGCGTTTTGGGAAGCAACCAAGTCTCAATTTGCTGACTGGGATATGTACATACAGGAGTATGACTACTAATATATCAGCTGTCGGCTAGACTACTTCAATAAGAGGCAGTACAGGAAATAAAACATCTGTCCTTGATGAAAAGTAGTAGCGGGTTCCGCTGAGGGTACTGGGGAAAAGTTCAAGAGCACTGAGCGTATACAAGACATGGGATCACATTTTCTTGGGCGTATGTAAAAAAAAAAGAGTTTTTTTCTTATCTTTCAACATTTCAAGCCTACAGTCATGGCCAAAAGTTTTGAGAATGACACAAATATTAATTTTTACAAAGTCTACTGCTTCACTTTTTCTAATGGCAATTTGCATATACTCCAGAATGTTATAAAGAGTGATCAGCTTAACAGCAATTACCTGCAAAGTCAATATTTGGCTAGAAAATGAACTTTATCCCCAAAACACATTTCAACATCATTGCAGCCTGCCTTAAAAGGACCAGCTAACCTCTTTTCAGTGATTGCTTCATTAACACAGGTGTGGGTGTTGATGAGGACATGGCTGGAGATAAATCTATCATGATTAAGTAAGAATGACACCACTGGACACTTTAAAAGGAGGCTGGTGCTTGACATCATTGTTTCTCTTCTGTTAACCATGGTTATCTCTAAAGAAACACGTGCAGTCATCATTGCAATGCACAAAAATGGCCTAACAGGAAAGAGTATCGCAGCTAGAAAGATTGCACCTCAGTCAACAATCTATCGCATCATCAAGAACTTCAAGGAGAGAGGTTCCATTGTTGCCAAAAAGGCTCCAGGGCGCCCAAGAAAGACCAGCAAGCGCCAGGACCGTCTCTTAAAAGTGTTTCAGCTGCGGGATCGGGCTACCAGCAGTGCAGAGCTTGCTCAGGAATGGCAGCAGGCAGGTGTGAGTGCATCTGCATGCACTGTGAGGCGGAGACTCTTGGAGCAAGGCCTGGTCTCAAGGAGGGCAGCAAAGAAGCCACTTCTCTCCAGAAAAAACATAATGGACAGACTGATATTCTGCAAAAGGTACAGGCAGTGGACTGCTGAGGACTGGGGTAAAGTTATTTTCTCTGATGAATCCCCTTTTCGATTGTTTGGGACATCAGAAAAACGCCTCATTCGGAGAAGACAAGGTGAGCGCTACCACCAGTCTTTTCTCATGCCAACTGTTAAGCATCCTGAAACCATTCATGTGTGGGGTTGCTTCTCAGCCAAGGGAATCGGCTCTCTCACAGTCTTGCCTAAAATCACAGCCATGAATAAAGAATGGTACCAGAATGTCCTCCAAGAGCATCTTCTCCCAACCCTCCAAGAGCATTTTGGCGATCAACAATGCCTTTTCCAGCATGATGGAGCACCTTGCCATAAAGCAAAGGTGATAACTAAATGGCTCAGGGAACAAAACATAGAGATTTTGGGTCCATGGCCTGGAAACTCCCCAGATCTTAATCCCATTGAGAACTTGTGGTCAATCATCAAGAGACGGGTGGACAAACAAAAACCTAAAAATTCTGAAAAAATGAAAGCATTGATTGTGCAAGAATGGACTGCTATCAGTCAGGATTTGGTCCCGAAGTTGATTGAGAGCATGCCAGTGAGAATTGCAGAGGTCCTGAAGTAGAAGGGTCAACACTGCAAATATTGACTTGCTGCATTAACTCATTCGAACTGTCAATATAAGCTTTTGTTACTCATATGTTTGCAATTATTATATTTATGTCTGTGATAAAAACATCTGTCAAACACACATAAAAACCAGAGGGCAGCAGATCATGTGAAAATATAATATTTGTGTCATTCTCAAAACTTTTGGCCATGACTGTACTCTACTCAAAATCTAAAAAAATCTGACATGGGTTAACCCTAGTGTCCAATGCTTTCTTTGCCGATTAAACCCTTTGGAATTGAGGGGTTCACCTGGCAGTCTAATACGCATGGGACCTCCTGGCACTACCCCTACAGATGATGTTGGGGGTGATAAGGATCCAAAATGTCTGATTTTGGATTGCCGATCCTTTTGTTGTAAGGGAGATATAAGTTGATATGCCAAGTGCTCGTGTGTGTGGAAGCGTCGGGACAGATAGATCGATCGGCTGAACCATCATTCGGCCAAGAGCTATCTATTGCGTATGGGGACCTTAATTCACAAATTTTCAGGAAGCCTATATATAGAGAGCTGTTTAGTGGCATCCCCCCTGACCGAAGAGTTATTTGAAGGTAACAGCTATGGCATATCGATAGGATAAGCCATAAATATGCAATAAATGTCGGTACTGAATCTTTCTCGAAAACAGTTCCGTGTGGCAGGTAGAAGTGCATGAGTGACTTCTAGTCCTGAGCTCCCATGAAACAGTGACATTTTCATCTATCAGACATTTATGTGATACCTTATCAATACCCATAAATTTCTCCACTTTCGAGAAAAATATTTAGACTTGAGAGTCCTCAGTGGTTGATATCTTTTAATGGCTAACTGAAAAGATGGTAACAAATTGCAAGCTTTCGAGACTACTCAGGTCTCTTCATCAGGCGAAGAGACCTGAGTAGTCTCGAAAGCTTGCAATTTGTTACCATCTTTTCAGTTAGCCATTAAAAGGTATCAACCACTGAGGACTCTCAAGTCTAAATATTTTTCTATCTACTGGCTAATATGGTACGAAGATACACATCTTTCCACTTTCGAGAGGTATTCCAGGAACAAATGCTTGTCTACTACATTAGGAGATACTCCAGATTGGTAGCTGTCTGATAGCTGAGACCTCCACTGATCACCAGAACAGGGCACTTTTACGCTTGGTGCACATCCATTCATTCTTTATGGGACTGCCAGAGAAAGCTAGGCCCTGTACTTGGCCTCTTCCTTTATACCAATGACATGGTGAGAACACTGTCACCTGAGACACCAATGGATGGTCAGTGGCTAGAGATCAATAACTCTATTCGACCAGCCCTGGTCCGTCGTTCATTCCGGTCTTCACTTCTACGCCCGACATCCTTGGCACCTTTTGCGCTTACTATACAATGTCATGACTTTGAGGAGGCTTTCCTCCAGACCTTGTGACGTGATCAACAGCCTAGTAAGCACCAAAGGGGTCCGGTATGTCGGGCTGAGGTTGCCAGGCACAGAAGTAAAGACCAACTTGGAGGACTAGACTGGACTTCAGACGAGGGTAGTGCAAATCGAAATGCTCATATCTGATAATGGCCTTGCAGGGTCAGTTGTCAAGATTATATTTTGGACCTTTTACAGCCCTGAAGCAGATTAGAGAAAGAATTGCTGATGACCAAAGTGTTCTTTCCATGTCGTGCCCACAGATTGACTTCTTGCCCCACAAAAAGTCTGGCATAAGTCTCAGTGGTGTAAGTTAAAGCTCACAGGCCCCAATGCAATAGCTCCAACGCAGACCCTAATTAGTGAAAGTCTTTAATAGTATTGGTCTGTTCATGTAGGCCAATGGGACTTTGGGCCTCTTAGGCTCCAGGGCCCGGGTGCGACTGCAACCCATGCATCTGATAGGTCTGATCACAACTAGTGATGAGCGAATGTGTTCAGATAAGGCGTTATCCGTGCATGCTCGGGTGTTAATGAAGTATCCTCAGCGTGCTCGACTACCATGTTCGAGTCCCTGCGGCTGCATGTCTCGCGTCCGTCAGCCTAACAAACAGGCAATCTCTGAATGTGTAGCAGCTGTCGAACATCCACGAGACATGCAGCTGCGGGGACCGGAACCTAGTATTCGAGCACTCTATTAGCACCGAGCATGCTCAGATAACACCTTATCCAAGCACACTCGCTCATCACTAATCACAACCTCTGCACCCCCACAGCTGCGCTACTCCACTGGCAGCCATGACAGTAGCGCTGATCCTGCACATTACTAATGTATGATGTGTTATATTGGACAGCTACCATCTCTGTGCCTTAATGCTCTGTCTTCCATGCTTTCTCCTTACAGGATTATTTAGGCTGTATTATAGATTGTGGTCAACTTCCCCTGAAGCCCGAACAAGTCAGCACTTTATTCTGCAACATAGAAGATATTTATGAGTTTAACAGGTGGGTTTGATCACTACAATCCCCGAGTGGGAGCTACGTGGCCTTATTTTTGTTTTTTTCTTAAAGGAGTCCTCCAGAATTAAACACACAGTAGTTATTAAAACAGGTTTATAGGAAAAGCAGAGAAGTCACCCATAGCAACCAATCAGATTGCTTCTTTCATTTTCAAACAGGGCCATAATAAATAACAGCTTGGATCTGATTGGTTGCTATAGGCAGCGTCTCCAGTTTTCCCTAGCAACAGGTTTGAAAAAAACAAACATGGCTGCTTTCTTCCAAAAACAGGACAGTATTGAAACGCAGTTCCATTGAAGGGAATGAGATACCGATGTAGCACTGCTTTTGTCAGGCAGCCGCCAAGTTTTAGAGACCCCTTTAATATATTTCTCACTGTGATATTTGAATAACTGAGTTTAGTTCCAATTCTCAAAATGGTTTACGAGTAAAAACGTCTGTTTATTCATAGCAAGTAATCACAGTGCAGAATTATATTTTTCCAGAAAAATTTAAGAGACAGACTCTGATTGGTTACTATGATTTTACATGGGAGCAGTGTTAAAATTCCTAATGGTCGCCCGTCGACTACGTTCCTCTGGCCTCATTCATCAAAACTGCAACACTATCGCTGATGCCAATAACAACCAATCAAAGTGCAGCTTTCATCTTTCTAGAGCAGTTTAGAAAATGAAAGCTGAGCTCTGATTGGTTGCCATGGGCGGCATCAAAGTCAATTTTAGGCCACGTTCACACTATCAGTATTTGGTCAGTATTTTACACCAATATCTGTAAACCAGAACCAGGAATGTGTGA
Source organism: Oophaga sylvatica (assembly GCA_033576555.1). NCBI lineage: Eukaryota > Metazoa > Chordata > Amphibia > Anura > Dendrobatidae > Oophaga > Oophaga sylvatica. The sequence continues at coordinate 23,080,726 of JARQOD010000008.1, read as the reverse complement.
TAAATACAGAAGTGGTGACGTGTTTCTATTCTACTTTTCTACTGATTGTTCTACTCCTAGTTTTGGCTTACAAGTACTAAGGTAAAAACCTGACCAAATACTGAACGTGTGAACGTGGTCATACCATTAGGTCTCGTTCAGACGAGCGTATTTTTTGGTCAGCTAACGAGGACAGCACATGGTCCAATGCAAGCGAATTGGGGTAGTTTAGATGAATGATGGTCGGCGTGTAAAAAAAAACAAAAAAAATCTGCTGCATCTGTTTTTTGGATCTTTATTGCCCATTAAAGTCAATGGGTGCATAAAAAAAAGTGACTCCGCCCACATTTCATCCATTTTTAATGGTTTCATTGTTTAAATATTAACAAACGGCATAAAAATGAACCTGATATACAGATGTCATATGAATGACATTGGGCCAAAAAAGTCATTTTTTTTTCTGTAAGGCCCGAATACACTTGAGAGATCGTGTGATAAGTCAGGTTAGTGCATATGTGGATTTTATTCCGGAGACCGGGACCGTAATACATCGCTCCGGGGCCGACCGGTCTCCATTACTAATTGTCTGCTCTTTTACAGCGAGCTGCTTGAAGAGCTGGAGAATTGTACCTCTGCTCCCATGATTGCCGAGTGTTTTGTCATGAGGGTAAGACGCCCCCTGCTGGTCATGTTAAATTTCACCAGTACCCAAACTTGGACTGAAGGAGAAGACCTTTTAGTATTTTGGCACTTTCACATTTTTGTAAAGTAGATCGCAAAAAAAGGTTACAAGCACCCCAGAAGACATATAGACATACGTTAAGGTGCTGCATGTGCCTTACGGGAAGAACACAATGTGACCCCAATTACTTGAGCGGTTCGGGTCGGAGCCAGTAGCAATGTACAGGATGTAATTGATGGAATCGGCATAAAAAATTTTCGTGGTTAAAGCTTGTGATCTTGGGGAGAGGGATTTTTTTTTCTCCGATTTGCTGTGTGTAATTTCAATTTGCTCAGCGGTTTCCCACACTGAGTGGCTGATAACAGAGAACAATGGGCTGCATTCAACATCACGCCAAATGGGCTTTGGTTTTACTCTGATTTCAACTTTTTTTTTTTTCTCCAGAGTGAAGAGTTTGACATCTATACGCTGTACTGTATGAACTATCCCAGGTAGGTGATTATCATATAAGACAATTTAATATCAAATAATCAAATGTAATGGAACACTATATAATATCCTAGAGATATATATATATATATATATATATCAAATAAATAACAATTATATCAAATAAATAACAATTTATTATAATGCAAAATAATATAAAATAATATAATATGTAATGTAATATTATAGAATACAATATAATATAGAATGTTCTAATATATATATAATGCAAAAGAATACAATATTTTATAATACAATACAATGTAATATTATAAACTACAGAATAATAGAATAAAAGACAATATGATAGAAAAGAACAAAATACAATATAATCTAATGCTATAGAGTAGAATAAAGTATCATATAGTATAATGCAATCTGATACACTATGTTATACAATACAAGTTAATGCAATGTAAAATAATATAATATATAACCGTGATATACAATAGAATAGAATATAAATAATAGGATAAAAGGCAATATTATATAAAAATAAAATAAAGTACGGTATAATAGAGTTCAATACAATTTAACATAATATAACATGCAATAGAATAGAATGTGATGGAATACAATAAAATATAAGACAACATAATAGAATACAATAATATCATGTAATATTTTATAACTTATTTATTTGCCTAGTCTTTTCCCCCTTCTGTGAAATGTCTGTTATCAGTCTAGTATTGTACTGTGTATCCATATCATACATCTTCAAGTTCTGACTCTCAAGCTGTTGGGAAACTACAACTCCCAGCATGTCTCGACAGCTACTGATAGCTATAGTTTTTCAACAGCTGAAGAGCCACAGATCGGACACAGCTACAGGTATATGCAATAAAGCATACAGCACATCTACACTATCCCATGGCTCTTGGAATTAAACGGGCATTCCCATCTCCAGGATCCTATCCCAATATCTAGAAGGTGTAATAATAATAATAGCAAATACCTCCAATTAGAATTGTTGTATAGTTCTCCTGATTAGCTATGTCGCTAACCCCATGTGCAGGTCATTGCAGTAAAGTATCCATGGTTACGACCACTAACAACTAATTGTCACTATTTGAGTGGTCATAACCATGGATACCTAAGCTGCTGCAATGCCCTGCACATGGGGTAAGCGACATAGTGAATCAGGAGAACTATACTACATTTCTAATTGGAGGTATTTGCTATTATTATTATTTCACCTACTACATATTGGGATAGGATCTTGGAGATGGGAATACCCCTTTAAAGTTGATAAATTTCTCACAGCACATTTGCAGTCACAATACCCCGTGGGGGGAACATGGATGATTTGCCAGTTGGGGTAACACCTGTAAATTCTCGAAGGACATTTTCTTATATTTTTCTGGCATTTTTCTGGCATTTTGGTTAATAACCCCTCGTGCGGTGTATTTACCTTCCTTCCCATCAGCTCCGTGTCTGTCCTCCGTGAATGCATGAAAAATGAGGAACTCGTGCAGTTCTTCAGGGAGCGTCAGTCTGTGTTGTGTCACTCACTGCCCCTAGAGACATATCTCCTGAAACCTGTCCAGCGGATTATGAAGTACCACCTTCTTCTACAGGTGAGACAGAAGCCTAGGACCTTAGACTGATGTAATGGACACCACTATTGCAGATGTCGGCTTTCAGCAGAATCCTCAGCAGTGAGATGTTGGGGGAGAATGAACCGTTTTACTGGGGACTAGTGATGAGCGCAGGTGCTCGTTACTCGAGTTTCCCCAGGTTGCTCGGGCATGCACCGAGTATCGCGGGTGCTTGAGTGACATGTTCCAGTCCCCACTGTCGCATGTTTCGCCGCTGTTTGACAGCCACAAAACATGCGGGGATTGCCTGGGTTTGTCAGCAGCGAAACATGCGGCCGCGGGGACTTAAACATGTCACTCGAACACTCGCGATACTCAGGGCATACCCGAGCACCCTGGGCAAACTCGAGTAACGAGCACTTGTGCTCATCACAACTGGGGACATAGAGCAACCATTATCTGTATCATCACAGCCTGTAGGATCACAGGAAGGACTGAGACGCCATAAAGTACGGTGTTGTGAATGTGCTAGAGATGGTTTCTGAGCAGAGGCTCCCTCTGGTGGTTACAGACAGTACTGAACCTTTCAGCGAGGAATGGCAATCTGGGATCACTGACTGGACTGATATAAGGGAGGTTCCCTCCCATGATGGTCGCCGGTGATCAATTGTTCTTGTCTCAATTGTGGTTCCTGGTTCATTTGGAAGTTGCTAAAGTCTTGCCTGCACCTGCTGCTTTCTGATAAGATATTTTCTGCTTTTCTTTTTGTGCTTGCTTTTTTCATAGTTTTCTGCACTTTTGTGGAGGTCAGCCGGGTCCCCTCCTGGGGCCTGTGCTCCTCTCAATTTATCTGTAGCCACTGTTATTTGTTCATTTGCCTTTTCCTGTTTTTTCAGTGGCTGCGGCTTTGTTTTGTTACACCAGAGATCTGATTTAGGTGGCAGAGATCGTGTGATCTCAGGTTTTTTGGCAATCAGAAGTGCTGGTATTTTTTAGGGTTTTTTGTTGGATTGTAGTCAGAATTCTTTCCTGTACTTTTCTGTCTAGACAGATTGGGCCCCAATGTTTGCTCATTCTATTTTCTGTCTGAGTCCGTGCTATCTTCTTGTCTAACTGCCATTATATGTTTGGGGGCTTCCTATTTTCTTTGGGGATCTGCTCCGGGGCAGATAGCTTTCATCTTTCTGCCTTTAGGTGTAGTTATCTCTCAGGCTGTGACGAGGCGTCTAGGATCAACGTAGGAACGCTCCACGGCTACCTCTAGTTGTGTGGTTAGTTCAGGTTACTGCAATCCAATAGGTTCCAGCCTCTTGGTGTATTACTGTTTTTGCTTTTTCTCCTCAGCTACCTAAACATAACAGTACGGTAATAAAGGTGATAAATGGTGCCTGATCCACAGGCAGCATGGTCTGTATCAGACATTGCCTCAGTCATTTCATGCCGGTATGTTTATGCTGACATTTCAGAGTGAACATACATTTAAAAGATGGATGGAAACGAAGCCGCTCTGGTGACTAGTCCAAAAAGCTGGTCCTGGGCAGCTTCTCACCACCTTTTCCCCTTCCTATACAAACGCATAAGGAGAGACCTGTCACTCACCAAGAGCAGACAAGAAGAAGCTACCCAGGATTGGCCTCTTGGACTAGTCACGCGAGCGTCTTGGTCCCCAGCCGGCTTTTAAATGTACATTTACTCTGAAACGTTGCAGCGTGCCAAAGTTAAGCACATATGTACCAGCTGTCCGGTTCCCTTTAAACAAGATCTAACAGTCTGCTCAGGACAGTCCCTCCACCGCATAAGCCTGCAGCTGTTGTATACTCGAACAAGCACACAAACGCCACGTAATATAATGATGTCTGCCCTATATAATAATGTCCTCCCCATATAATAATCTCTGCCCAATATACTGATGTCTGACGTATATACTGATATCTGCTCTGGGTTATGTGGCAGGAGCTGGCCAAACACTTTGATAAAAATGTTCCTGGGTACGAAGTGATGGAGGAAGCCATTATCACTATGACGGCCGTGGCCTGGTACATCAATGACATGAAGAGGAAGCAGGAGCATGCTGTCCGGCTCCAGGTATGCTGCCCCCTACAGTTAATGAAAGGTGGCCCCCTGATTTGAAAGTGACCATAGAACAATGAGATGTCTACTCTCCTACAAGTTTCCCACAATTATGGATTTTTGAGGATTCCCCAGCAAATTCGTGGCCACCCAGCTGCTCTTGTGCTGGATTCTGAAGGCCAATAAGGTCGTGTGATTGCAGCTATGGGGGCGGTAAGGTCTTCCATCACTCCTACCTGGCTTTCTTCTACTGACTTGTCCTATGGGGACAGAATCCCGTCAGGTCAATGATATCAATGACGGCTCCCACCAAAGTCCTAGAACGAGAGGAAAGCTGTAGAGGATCGATCGTAAGACCGGCCGCCTCTGTAAAATTTATTCTATTTATACATTTGGTACCAATGAGACGGTAACTAACTTGCCCTGGTACTCCTTGCCATGGTGGCCGTTGATGGATCCTGATGAAATTGATGGATCTTGCCAACAAAGGTCTCACGCTTGTGCCTGTTTTGTCTCCAGGAAATCCAGAGCAAGCTTGTAAATTGGCAAGGTCCAGACCTGAGCGGGTTCGGGGAGCTCATCTTGGAAGGGACGTTCCGTCTTCAACGCGTCAAGAAAGAGCGAGCGTTCTTCCTGTTTAGCAAGATGCTGCTCATCACCAAGAAGAGGATGGATCTGTTCATATACAAAATGCACATCTTTGTAAGTCCTTCTGTCCTGAAGAGCTGGCACTAACTCTCCTACAACCTCTCGCCTTTCCTTAGATGTCGGAATATCTCAATCCCAATGTCCAATATCAGGCAGACATGTCATCATAGTACCAGTCATGATCCATATGGATGGATAAAGCCACACGTGTGCAATCCAAGCCTGATCCCTCAGCAAAAGTTGCATTTAAAGGGACTCTGTCAGACAATCCCATCCCTTTATTGCATATATTTGGAGCTAAAGATAATTTTTGCAATAGGGTTTCATTAAAAATTTAGCATTTTTCCCTCTATAGTCTCAGTGTTGCATCTACTGCAGAATGAGTTAACTGAGAACTGTCAGTGAGTTCTTTTCTGATAAAAGGGTTTGTTACTCTTTATCAAGACTGGTGTAGGGCACCCTTGCACTATGCCAGTCTTGATGGAGTAAAAGAGGTGCCAAATTCATTAGGAAAGTGGACAGACCTCCATTTTTTTGTTCTCCTTTTAGTGCTGCAGCCTGGCCTTGACCGAACATCTTAAGGACAGCTTAAGCTTCCGGGTATCGGATCTCACCATCCCCAAGCACCAGCAGCTTATTCAGGTAAGACCTCCCGTTGGGAGGAGACGGGGCTCTTTGTTTTGCTATTGCCAAAATATGGAATATATACGAGACAATGAAAATCATATTTATCCCGATCCACTGATTTCACACGAAAACCCACGCGGTAAAGTAGTGGGGAGCTGGTACTGTTGTTTTTATCTTGGGTGGTCCGCAGTATTATTATACCATGATGAAAAAAAAATGTGACTGCCCCCTTGTGGTTCTGAATAATAATTACCCCTCTCGTCTTCAGGCCAGAAACCAGGAGGAGAAACGTCTCTGGATTTATCACATAAAGAACTTATTGTGGAAAACCACCCGGCGTCCATTCCTCAAAAGGTACAATAGTGTTCATACCCCTGGCTGCGTATTAACATTTTGTTTCCGGGACTGACAACATTGCTGCCTGACAACTACTGTAGGCCATTTTATAAAATTAATTTCTAAGGGTACTGTCTCTTTAAAAAAAATATATTTTCATTCTTTATTTCTTAACGGTTCAGTTTTTTTTATTTAATTTTAATATTTTTCATTATTTTTTTGTTTTCTTTTTCAAATTTGCATATCACTATTTATATTGAGAGAAAAAAAATCTTTTCTATATTGGCCGCCACTAGGCCGAATACTAGACTCACACTTCCTGTTCTGTACGGATGACGGTATTACAGCTCACCTCCTCCCCTCTCTTGTAGATCATTTTCTAAAGCCACGTTCCCTCTAAAAGGAATCTGTCAGCAGGTTCTTGCTATGCAATCTGGGAGCAGAATGATGTAGGGGCTGAGAGCCTGATTCCAGCGATGTGTCACTTGATCTGCTTGCTGTTCATTTGAATGCTGAGCCCTGTCTAATCACTCCCACACTCCTGATTGGCTGCTTTCTGTGTACACTGTGCATAGGCAGAAAGCTGACAATCAGTGGTAGAGGGTGCGGTTGGACTAGGAGGCACGAGACGCCTAGTCCTGTAGTGATAATCTCCTGCTGATAAAACACTGATTTTATTGAAACAGCAACACACAGCCCAATAAGTGACATATTGCTGGAATCAGGGTCTCTGCCCCTACATCGTACTGCTCTCAGATTACATATCAAAAATCTTTACAGTAACTTTAATTTCTGAATATACTAACTTTACCTGAAGAACCTGTCCCCTCGGTGGGAACGAAGAATTTTTCTAATAAAGTTTTGTCGTTATGAACTCAGACTGGTAATTATTTGTTACTATTATTTTATTTTCCAGGCAAAACAAGTTCTGCTTGAAAACACATTCCAAAGTAAGACGACATTTGTTGCCCATATAAAAGTCCTGAAAAACTCTTTTAAAGGGGTTTTTCCAGTTTCGGACAACCTCTGTCCCGAAGTGCAGTTTAAAAAAAAAAAAAAAAAAAAAAATATGCGCATCACTCATCCTCCCTGGGTCCAGTGCCGAGTGTCCGCCTCTGCTCCTGGTGTATGTCATTGTCTGCAGCGCTGAAGTTACGTCAACGGCACTGCAGCCAATCAGCGAGCTGAGTGCCATCTACTCGGACACAACCGATGTCGACGTGACGGACAAAAACGGAGCCTCCGTGCTGGACCCGGGGAGGAGGAGTAAAGCCCTGATTGTATTTTTATTTTTTAAATAGACAGCAGATGGGGGACAATGGTTTTCTGAAATGTGATCTTCTGAATCTTTTCTTGCCACAGGCTCTATGGATGTGCTACCTACTTCTGACAGCCCCAAATCTCCCTGGATGGAGGATCTGTGGACGTTTCCCCGTAACCGGAGACAATCGGGTAGGGAATGGGATCTTTTCTTTACAGTTTCATATCGCTGTGCAGGGTAATGAGGACTTAAAGGGAATGTACAGTTTTGCACCCATTTTTTTCATCCAAAGTACCTTAAAGGCAATCGACTTTGACTTAAAAAAAAATAAAATCCGTTTTGTCTATACAGCTCCTGTGCAGACCTATGTGTTTACTCTGAATCTGCAGTCATGTATTCATCTAGTCGGCCTTCTCTTCCTTTTCCATATGTAAGAGAAAAACATATCGCCGCAGGTTCTGACTACAGCATTTGTTTGTAGTCTGTAACCATGGAGACACATGGGTTGGTAGTGCAGCTGTGTACACAATACGGGTGAAGGGTTTTTTTTTTTTTTTTTTTCAAAACCGTTTTCTATAAGCTGTAACCTCCCCGAGTGACTCATTCCTAGCAATTTTGGATATAAATCTGCTAATGTGAGGTCTTTAGTATCGCTGCAGGTGGCTACAATCTCTACAACAATGCCTTTCTAGTTTCATTGTGATTTTTTTTAGGAGCAGAAACAAAACCACAAAGGGCCAAGTCAGGTCACAACCATGGGAGCGGCAAGAGAAAAATGTCATTTCCAGCCAAGAATTCCTAAAATCTTAGAAACGCATGGAAAAAAAAGCAGTAAAATATGATCCAGTAAACATGGATTGTTATACAGCTCCTCTGAGAATTCAGTCATTTTTTTTTTCTAGAAACAGCGCCACTCTTGTTCTCTGGCTGAGTCTGGTATTGCAGCCATCCTTAATAGTGAAATATACAGATAGATAATAGACAGATAATTCCATAGATAATCTTTGCTGAGAGATGGGACAAAGAACCAGAGTTGGCTACGCCAAAAGAATAAAGGTGAATTCTAAGAAAATGGCCAATGTCCCCCTAGTTTCAAAGGATCGGAGTGTGCAGAAGCGGAAAAGAAAAAAAGGATTGGAATATTGGATTTCAACATGTCCGATCATTTTTCTCAAGGACTTGAGTCATTGCCTCTATCCATTGAAACACATGTATCCTCAACTGAATTGAGTGTGCATATATATATATATATATATATATAGGAGAGACAGAGATCAGACATTGAAGGTATTCTGGCACCATGCACCAGTTTATAGGGGACCCCTAACTCTCCTCTGACGCCAGATGTCAGGAGGAGGTAAGATCAGGTAGAATGAAATGTTCTTGAAGCAGAAGAGCACATTCAGCAGCCGTCTAATCCTTCCAAGGTGCAAGAAGGAGAAATTCAGGAAATCGTTTGTGCCTACCGCTATGGGGATGTATAACAATTCACTAAAGCCCCCGTCTCACATAGCGATCTCGCTAGCGAGATCGCTGCTGAGTCACTAGTTTTGTGACGCAGCAGCGATCTCCCCAGCGATATCGCTGTGTGTGACATTCAGCGACGATCAGCCCCCCTGCCGGGTATCGCTGATCGTCGCTGAAAGGCCAGGACATTTTTTTGATCGCTGGTCTCCCGCTGACAGGCACGCATCGCTGCGTGTGACAGGCGGGAGACCAGCGATCCGCTGGTAACCAAGGTACACAGCGGGTTTCCAGGCGCAGGGCTGTGCCTAGAAACCCGCTGTGTACCTTGGATACCAGCTCCCTGAAGCAGGGAGCTGGTAACCAAGGTACACAGCGGGTTTCCAGGCACCGCGCAGCGCCTGGAAACCCGATGTGTACCTTGGTTACCAGCTCCCTGCATCAGGGCGCTGGTATCCAAGGTACACTGCGGGTAACTAAGCGATGTTACCCGCAGTGTCGCTTGTACTGATCGTGCCTGTTTGGCAGCTCAGCAGCGATAATGTAGCGATACACCAGCGATCCTGATCGTTGTCGGGATCGCTGGTGTATCGCTATGTGAGACCCAGCCTTTAGGGTGAAAGATGACTATGACCTAGGACTGGCGCACTAATGGAATTGATTAGAGATTTGTGTACCTTTGTTTGTTACTATTGTGGTTAGTCATGTGCAAATCTGTGTCTAGTAATTACTCTATGTAATGCTGTTTGTAATGGTTTGTTTGTAATGCTGTTGTAACGCTGCTGTGATACCATAATTTCCCTCGGGATCAATAAAGTGTATCGTATCATAACACGATTGACCCTAATGACAGAATCCACCAGGGGAGGGAAGGATTGGGCATCATGTTGAATTCAACATGCCTGATCCTTTGTTCCCAAGAGAGTTATTAAGCCACCATCAAAAATGTCTGACAGCAGGTTAAAGGGGGCGTCCACCTTGGAACATTTTTTTTTTTTAACCTAAATGCATGTATTTTGGACTAAAAATAATTTTTGCTATTGGGACTCATTAAAAATTTTGCTTTTTTTTTTTGCTTTTACAAGTTTTTTTTTGTCTTCACATTCCATATTAATACGATCTTTTGTCATAAATCAGCCGAGAGGCGCCCAGAAACAGACAGATAAGAGAGCTACAAACGACCCAATCAGGCCGTCATAGGCTCACTGATGGGTTCTTAGTTAACTCATTCTGCAGCCAGTAAAAGACGGTCCAATACGAGGCTGTAGAAAGCAAACGGTGTGAAATGTTTAATGGAACCCAATGGAAAAATGATTTTAAGCCCAAAAGTAATGCATTTAAGTAAAATAAATAAATAAATTGTCCCGAAAAATGTACAACCCCTTTAAGGCCTCCATACAAAATAAAGAGACAAACAGAGAAAAATCCACGTCACCCTGGAGGGTCGTCTTATGTCTTGAAATTGTCCTTTCAGAGCCGCCTCAGTACATGTGCAGCCCGGGAAAGACCAAGAAATCGTTCACTCTGCAGAGTCTGAGCTCCGGCTCTCAGCACCGCCGGGGCGCCGGCTTTCTGGTAAGAGTCACCGGTCACACAGGCACCGTGGAGGGAAAACTCCCGCGTCTTCACCAAAACTACAAATTCATTTTAAGATTTGGAATATTCTCAATATTAGTCGTAACATATTTCTTACCTCCCACAGAGCCGGCCAAGGAGATCCAGGCAGCATTCGAGCAAAGCGGTGCGTAACGGTTATAGGATTCTTTTTTTTTATAACATATCATTAAGTTTCGCCCCCTGCTCTTCCCCAGTCTGTTTTCCTGCATTCAGCTGTACTGATATCAGAATGTACTCATGTGGAGTACAGATGATGGCAGTGAAATGATCAGACGAGCTCCTGTGTCTCACTTACTCTGGGATAAGCTCAGCGGAGGAGACAGGAGCTGAGCTGACCCATCACTGCCATCATCTGTACTCCACATGAGTACGTTCTGATTTCAATGCAGGTGAAAGCCGGAAAATAGACAGGGGAAAAGCCGGAGGTGGAAGCCACTTACATGCAATTTTTTTTTTTTTTTTAGGGGAATTAAGTTACATTTCCTAATAAAGCGATTTGGAAAGTTACATAAGTTTCCATGCTGAAAAAAATAAAAATAAAGTTTCAGTACTTTTTAAATGTTAATATTGTGGCAGAGAGTTGGACTGGCTTAGCTATTATATTAAGCAGTCAGTCAGCCCTTTTTTAGCTGGACCTGGGAATCTGTCAGCAGGTTTTTGCTATGTAATCTAAAAGCAACATGATGTAGGGGCAGAGAGCCTGATTCCAGCTATGCATCACTTACCGGGCTGTGGTCAATAAAATCAGTGTTTTATCAGCAGGAGATTATCATTACAGGACTAGGGATCTTATGCCTCCTGATTCAAACACGCCCCCCCAAGCACTGATTGGCAGCTTTCTGTGCAGCGTACACAGAAATCATCCAATCAGTGGCGTGGGCAAGGTTATACACAACTCAGTTTGCTGCGTGATAAAATCACAGTTTTCTCTGCTGCGGATTGCTGAGTTGTGTATGGGCATGACGTAGGGGCAGAGACCCTGAATCCAGCGATGTGTCACTTAGTTTGCTGGGTGATAAAATCATAGTTTTCTCAGCTGCGGATTGCTAAGTGACACATCGCTGGATTCAGGGTCTCTGCCACTTCGTCATGCTGATGTCAGATTACATAGCAATAACCTGCTGACAGATTCCCTTTAATCTTTGATAAAGCATTGCTCGTTGGATTTGCAGAACTGACCAGATTGTTCTAATAGCCTTTTATTTATTTGTTCTAGGTTTGGCGCAGATGAAAGTAAGTTTGTGTAATTATAAACTTTATTTTTCATCTTTTATGCTGACATTTTGCTCTTTGTTTCTTGACACTTTGGCAAAACAAAAAAGAGAAATCTTTTCTTGCTGTCCTGCATGTGAGCATGTCACATGAGTGCACTTAAAGGGTTGGACAATTTCAGGGGCCAGGGTTTTTTCTTTTTATTAAATGCATATATTTGGGGCTAAAAAACATTTTTTACAATTGGGCTTCATTCAAATTTTGCAGCATTTGGAAATGCACAGGCTCGATGTCGAGGATCCATCAGTGCATATGTAACTCTCATGTCATTCTATGAATTGTTCTATGCTGATTGATGAACACAGACCACATTAAGGTTCCACTGAACTGTGATGTGGTCATAAATCTGCTGAGAGGAGCTTTAAAAAAAGCAAAAAAAAAACAGATAAAGAGTTACAAAATCTTCCATCAGAAAGAGTCAAAGTTAAAGGGAATCTGTCACCAGATTTTTGCTTCCTCATCTGAGAGCAGCGTAATGTAGGGGCAGAGATCCTGATTCCAGCGATGTATCACTTAGTTTACTGGGTGCAGCAGTTGTGGTACAGAGTTTTTAGACGTAGCAGAGCTCAGCACAGTGTACATTGTATATTGACGGTATGCTGCTAATCAGTGCTGCGGTTGGACTAGGAGGCACGAAGGAAGGTAGTCCGACAGTGATAATCTCCTGCTGAATAAAACACTCATTGTATTGAAACCACAGCACAAAGCCTAGTAAGTGACACATTGCTGGAACCAGGGTCTCAGCCCCTACTTCACGCTGCCCTCAGATTACATAGAAAAAACCTGCTGAGAGATTCCCTTTACGTCATTCTGCAGCCAGCAATAGACAGCGCAACACAGAGGCGGCTATAAAAGGAAAACGGTGCAGCATTGTTAATGAAACCCAAACGCAAAGTAAGTTTTAGCTCAAAATAAGTACAATAAAGTACAAAAAAAAATGACCTAAGGACTCCATATCTTTAATGCACTTAGTGTCAGCTTATTCTGGTTGCCTCCCACTCTCATCCTGAGACATATTTGACTGTAGGCTCTCGAAATGTTCTGTAGATTGCAGGATGTGGTTTCTTTTACAGGATTTTGGTACATAAAGTCATGGCCGAAAGTTTTAAGGGGGAAATTTTTTTAAATTTTTGGAAAGGGTTTTAAAGTTTACAGGTAAAGCCAGGAAAAAGGTTATAAAATAAAAAATAAAGGGGGTTCCCCCCCTTTCTGTCCCCAAAATAAGGTTTTGACTTCTTAATATTAAAAAACCTTCCCGTCGGGGGTTTTAAGCCGTGGTAAAAGAGGGGCCCCGGGTTTCCTATTTTATTTATTACAGGGGCCGGCCGGAAGTTAATGTGATGCCCCTAGGGGAGGGGTTGTTTTTCTTTGGGTTAAGAGGTTTACCAATGCCCCTGTGTGGTTGGGTAAATTTTGGGGGGCTTTTTATTGGGGGGCACTGTTTTTAAACCATGTTATGGGGCCCCGGTTGAGGGGGGGGCCATCGTTTTGGGGGGAACTTTTTAATAGGGGCCCAAAATTTCCCAAAACAATTGGGGGCAATTTATCCAGTTTCCCCTTTTTCCCCTGGGGGCGCACCCGGGGCACACAAGGGGGAAAGATAGGTCACTTTTCCCCTTTTTTAAAGGGAGGGGAGGGTTTAATTGGGGGCCCCCTGTTAAAAGGGGAAGGAATCCGGGTTGCAATGTTTTTGGAGAGAAATTTAGGAAAAGGGCCCAATTTTTGGGGGGAGTTATGGGGGGGGAAATTTTGGGGGAAATTTTTGTTTTTCAATTTTTTTTTGGGGGATTCCCCCTAACCCCTGAAATAAACATGTTATCCAAAGGAATTGTTACCCGGGGGAAAAAAATTTTTTTCTGAAAAAATTTAAAGGGGGGAAAATTTATGGGGGGGACTTTTAAAATGGGGGGGAAAAACTTTTATATTTTTTGGGGGCCCTTTACCAAACCATTGTTAGGGGGCCTGAGGGGGGGGGGGCATTTTGGCCCCCTTTGGGTTTAAATTGTTAATTGGGGGCCCTTTTTTGGGGGGGCCTTTTACGGGGGCATTTTTCCCCGGGGAAAAGTTTCGGGGGCCCACTTTTTTTTTTGGGCCCGTTTTTCCGGGGTGTTTTAGGTATGATTTTTCCTTTTTGGGAATTTTAAATTGAAAAAACCAAATTTGGGGTTTTTTCCCTGGTTTTTTGGGCTCCCAGTCCTAATTTCCCCACCCCAAAAAAAAAATATTCTTTTTTTTTTTAAAAATTAGGGAAAATTTTTAATTTTTAGTTTTAAACCTTTTTATGATACTGCAACCTTAAAAATTTGGGGCCCCAAAAAAGTGATTTTTAAAAACAATCAATTTTGGCTGTTGTTAAAGGAAATTTTTTTAAGGGGGGGGTTCAGGGGAACTTTTTTAAAAAGCCTTGGTTAAATGGAAATTAAAGAAAAAATTAAATTTTTTAAAATTTTTTTTTCACACTATTACAAAAAAATTAAATAAATTTAAAAATTTTCCCAACTGTCTTTGGCCCTAAATTTGGGCCGGGTTTACGGGTTTTAAAACAGGAATTAAGGCTCCCACCCAAAAATGGCAAATTTAACTTTTACGAAGTTACAAACAAAGGGGTTTTTTCAATCGCAAAGTCCTTTTTTTCCGTTTTTTAAACCCCGACGCCCGCCGGGGGGATCTTTTTTAACCTTTAGCGGACAATATTTTAACCATTTGAAAAAGGGGGGGCCACCGGGGGAAATTAATTCCGGGGCCGGTGGGGAGGGGCCCCGCCCAGAAAAAGGGGTCCGGGAAGTTTTTCCACCGGGGTGAAAAAAGCAGGAACCGTGCTGGAAAGCCCCGGAAATAATAAAAATTTCCCATGGAGGGTTAAAGGGCCCGACCAAAAGGGGGAAGCAAATTTGTTTTTGGGGATCCCCCCTTTTAAAACATTGGAGGGGGGGCACCCTTTTGTTGTAGGGGATTTGTTTTTTTTTACGGTATAAAAGGGATCAGTTTTTAAAAAAGGGGGAAGGGGGTTGGGGTTTTCTAACCCCATTTGGGGAAATTGGGATCGGACATGTTTTTGGGGTGATCAAAAAAAGCCCCTGGGGGGGGAATTAGAGGGTGGGCCATCCCCGGGGGGAAAGGTTTATTTCTTTTTAAATATAGGGGGAAAGGGAAGGTGTTTTCTGTAATTGTTAAAAAAGGGGGGAGGTGAGTTACATCCCAGGGGTGGTGGCCTGTTTACCCACTGTTATAGGGGGGCGGGTTTTTCGGAGGGGGGGACTTTTAATCCCATTTTTAATGGGGCCTGTTTATTTCTTTATGGGGAAAATAGGGGGGCATTTAAGGGGAGGGGGTTTTGGGGCTGTTATCCCATTTTTAAGGGGGGAAAACCTGTTACACTGAAATTTTGGGGGGGTTATGGGGGCATTTTTACGGGGGGGGGACCTGTTAACGGAAGGGGACTTTTTTCTAGGGGGTTTTTATCGGGGTTTTTTGTACGGGAGGAGGGAGCTTGTTTCACCTTTTGTTTGGGGCCTGTTTACCCAAAAGGGATCGGGGGCATTTTTACGGGGAGGAAGGGGGCATTTTGTAATGGGGAAAAATGTTTATTACTGTTATGGGGGTGTTATCGGGGGGCATTTTTAAGGGGGGAGGGACTTTTAAACACCATTTTTAATGGGGGGACTGTTTACCCGGGGGGCCGTTATGGAGGTGTTACCCGGGGGCATTTTTAATGGGGGGGTCCTTTTAATCACCATGTTAATGGGGGCCTTTTTTACCCACTGTTATGAGGGGATGTTATCGGGGGCATTTATTGGGGGAAAGGTTTGGGGACTTTTAACACCATGTTAATGGGGGGAACTGTTATGGGGGGCCCCTTTTTACGGGGGGGAAGGGGGATGTACTGGGACACTTTTTTAAATGGGCGAACTGTTTACAATGTTATGGGGGTGTTATGGGGGGCCATTGTCGGGGGGGGGACTTTTAACCCCCAAGGGTGAATGGTGGCCCTTTTTATCTACTTTTATTGGAGGGGGGTTAGGGGGGCATTGTACGGGGGGAGGAGGGGGGCTGTTACATCATTTGGGGGGCCTTGTTACCCACTGATAAGGGGGTGTTATCAGTCATTTTTACGGGGGGTAAAGGGGGGCCTTTTAATCAGGATTTTTAATGGGGGCCCCTTGTTATCCCTGTTATGGGGGTTTTTATCATTTTTTAAAGGGAGGGGGGGACTGTTTTTCCCCCTTTTGGGGGAAAGTGTTTTTTCGGGGATGTTATCGGGGGGCATTTTTACGGGGGGAGGGGGGGCTTTTTGACATGTTTTTTAGGGGGCCTGTTTATCACTGTTATAGGGACTTGTTTTTTGGGGGGGGGGGTTTTACCGGGGAAAACCTTTTAGGGGGGTTAGGGTTTCCTTTTAGGAAATTTAAAAAAAAATTTTTCCCAAGGATAAAGGGGTCTGTTTTTAATATTTAAGGTGGTTTCCCTTTTTTAAAAAACAAAAATTTAAATTTAAAATTTTTAAAATAAAGGGGGTTTGTAATTTTAAATATTTTTGGGGTAACCTTGTTTCACGAAAAAGGGGAAATTCACCAAAAATTTAGGATTAAAAAGTGTTAAAAAAAAATTGTAATTTGGTGGCCCTTGGAATTCTTTTAAAAGGGGGTTTTAAACGGGTTTTGGGTTTTAAAAAAGGAATTGGTTAAATAACCTATTGTTAAGGGTTTTTTTTAAAATTTTTACTTAATTTTTATAAATTATTTACAAAAAAAATAAAAAAAGTTAAAAAATTTTCACCCTTTTCTTAAGGGGTTCCCTTTTTAACCCCGGGTTATTGGGGGAAATGGCTTTTAAAGGAGGGGGGTAGGGTGATTCACCTATTGTGTATGGTGGATCCTGTGTTATCTACTGTATATAGAGGTGTTATCAGTTCATTGTACAGGAGGAGGAGGTGAGCTGTGACACACCTATTGTGAATGGTGGATCCTGTGTTATCTACTGTATATAGAGGTGTTATCAGTCATTGTACAGGAGGGAGGTGAGCTGTGATATCACCTATTGTGAATGGTGGATTCTGTGTTATCTACTTATATAGAGGTGTTATCAGTTATTGTACAGGAGGAGGGGTGAGCTGTGATATCACCTATTGTGAATGGTGGATCCTGTGTTATCTACTGTATATAGAGGTGTTATCAGTCATTGTACAGGAGGAGGGTGAGCTGTGATACACCTATTGTGTATGGTGGATCCTGTGTTATCTACTGTATATAGAGGTGTTATCAGCCATTGTACAGGAGGAGGTGAGCTGTGACATCACCTATTGTGAATGGTGGATCCTGTGTTATCTACTGTATATAGAGGTGTTATCAGTCATTGTACAGGAGGGAGGTGAGCTGTGACATCACCTATTGTGAATGGTGGATCCTGTGTTATCTACTGTATATAGAGGTGTTATCAGCCATTGTACAGGAGGAGGAGTGAGCTGTGACATCACCTATTGTGAATGGTGGATCCTGTGTTATCTACTGTATATAGAGGTGTTATCAGTCATTGTACAGGAGGAGGAGGTGAGCTGTGAATCACCTATTGTGAATGGTGGATCCTGTGTTATCTACTGTTATATAGAGGTGTTATCAGTCATTGTACAGGAGGTGAGCTGAGACATCACCTATTGTGAATGGTGGATCCTGTGTTATCTACTGTATATAGAGGTGTTATCAGTCATTGTACAGGAGGAGGTGAGCTGTGACATCACCTATTGTGAATGGTGGATCCTGTGTTATCTACTGTATATAGAGGTGTTATCAGTCATTGTACAGGAGGAGGTGAGCTGTGACATCACCTATTGTGAATGGTGGATCCTGTGTTATCTACTGTATAGAGAGGTGTTATCAGTCATTGTACAGGAGGAGGAGGTGAGCTGTGACATCACCTATTGTGAATGGTGGATCCTGTGTCATCTCCTTGTATATAGAGGTGTTATCAGTCATTGTACAGGAGGAGGAGGTGAGCTGTGACATCACCTATTGTGAATGGTGGGTCCTGTTATCTACTGTATATAGAGGTGTTATCAGTCATTGTACAGGAGGAGGTGAGCTGTGACATCACCTATTGTGAATGGTGGATCCTGTGTTATCTACTGTATATAGAGGTGTTATCAGTCATTGTACAGGAGGAGGAGGTGAGCTGTTATGAATGTGCTAGAGATGGTTTCTGAGCAGAGGCTCCCTCTGGTGGTTACAGACAGTACTGAACCTTTCAGCGAGGAGTGGCAATCTGGAATCACGGACTGGTCTGATATAAGGGAGGTTCCCTCCCATGATGGTTGCCAGTGATCAATTGTTCTTGTCTCAATTGTGGTTCCTGGTTCATTTGGAAGTTTGCTGGAGTCCTGCCTGCATCTCCTGCTTTCAGATAAGATATTTTTTGCTTTTCTTTTTGTGCTTGCTTTTTGCATTGTTTTCTGCACTTTTGTGCAGGTCAGCCAGGTCCCCTCCTGGGGCCTGAGCTCCTCACAGTTTTTTTGCAGCCACTGTTATTTGCTCATTTGCTTTTTCCTGTTTTTTCAGCAGCTGCGGCTTCGTTTTTGTTCACACTGAGATCTGATTTAATGGGTGGCGAGATTGTGTGATCTCAGTATTTTTGTAATCAGAATTGTTGGATTTTTGTAGGGTTTTCTGGGTTGCAGAAAGTAATCTCTCCTGTCCTATCCTATTTAGTCAATTTGTGGCCCCAGCGTTTGCTCAGTCTATTTTCTGCCTATGTTTGTATTTTCATCTTGTCTAACCGCCATTATATGTTTGGGGGCTTCCTATTTTCTTTGGGGATCTGCTCCGGGGCAGATAGCTTTCATCTTTCTGCCTTTAGGTGTAATTATCTCTCAGGCTGTGACGAGGCGTCTAGGATCAACGTAGGAACGCTCCACGGCTACCTCTAGTTGTGTCGTTAGTTTAGGAATCTGCAACCCATCAGTTACCAACATCTCAGGTGTTCGGCTGCCTTGCTGTTGTTCCTGTCCTCCTCAGCTACCGAAACATAACAGTATCACCGGCCATAACTGAAAATTATATGGTACTCACAGAAAGGGAAAAAAAAGTGTGGAAAGAAAAAAAAGTTGTCAGAGTTGTCAGAGATATTTTTTTTTCTCTCTGTTGCATTTTTTCCCTTTTTTCCTCTGGGTGCTGAGGAGGATTTTTTTTTTCTCTCAATGGAGTTTGCACAGTTGTCTGGCCGTGTAGATCAGCTTGCCACTGAGGTTCGAGTATTGCTACCTATCTTGCTGGGTTGCCGGTTGTGGAACCTAGGATTCCCATGCCAGATTTGTTTTTGGGGGATCGGGCGAAATTTCTGAATTTCAAAAATAACTGTAAGTTGTTTTTTGCCTTAAAGCCTAAGTCTTCAGGTAACGCAGCACAGCAGGTTCAAATTGTCATCTCTCCTGCGCGGCGATCCTCAGGATTGGGCTTTTTCCCTGACACCTGGGGATCCTGTTTTGAATGATATTGATGCATTTTTTCTGGCTC
The DNA here is from genome assembly GCA_033576555.1 of Oophaga sylvatica. Taxonomy (NCBI): domain Eukaryota; kingdom Metazoa; phylum Chordata; class Amphibia; order Anura; family Dendrobatidae; genus Oophaga; species Oophaga sylvatica. Next base: position 23,061,241 of record JARQOD010000008.1, on the reverse strand, counting down.
TGGGGTTATTGTACGATGAACCTAATGTCACTGATCAAGCTGAAAAAACCTTGTTGGCATTAAATCAGGGTCTTGAAGACGCTGAGTTGTACTGTCAGAAATTTGGCAGTCCTGACCAAATGGAATGATGATGCTTTGGCAGCCCTTTTTCGGAAGGGGCTGTCAGAGAATGTAAAGGATGTTATGGTGGGATTCCCTGCTCCCTCTGGTCTCAATGATTCTATGTCATTGGCTATTCAAATTGACAGACGTTTGCGTGAGCACAGAGGTATGCGTGAGATAGTGTTGCCTTGTGAGCCAGCTCCTGAGCCCATGCAGTGTGATAGAGTGACTTCTGGGGCACAGCGTCATGAGTTTCGAAAGCGTAATGGGTTATGTTTCTACTGTGGTGACGCCTCTCATGCTATTTCAGTCTGCCCTAAGCGGGGAAGACGTTTTGCACGCTCAGTTGTCTTGGGTAGTGTTCAGACTAAATTTCTGTTGACTGTTACCCTGATTTGCTCCCTGTCCACATTTTCTGCTCAGGCTTTTGTTGATTCAGGAGCAGCTATTAACCTGATGGATTTTGACTTTGCCAAACGTTGTGGGCTTCCCATGATACCCCTGCGGAAGTCTATTCCCCTACTGGGCATTGATTCTACCCCTTTGGCGGAGAATAAACCCCAATTTTCTACTCAGGTGATAAGGAGGGTTGAACCAGATCATCAGGAGAGTTGCAATTTCTGGTGCTGTATAATCTGCATGACATTATTGTACTAGGTTTCCCTTGGTTACAGTCTCATAATCCTGTTTTGGATTGGAAATCTGTGTGACCAGTTGGGGCTGCCAATGTGTTAATGCTGACACTCCTGTTTTTTCTGCCTCTCCCAAGTCTCAGGATGTTCCTGACTTTTTGACTGATTTTTCGGATGTATTTAGTGAAAGTAAATCTGCATCTTTGCCCCTTGACAGGAGCTACGATTGCGCTATTGAATTAGTGCCTGGTGGTAAATTTCCTAAAGGTCGCCTTTTTAACTTGTCTGTACCTGAACACGATGCTATGCGATCTTATATCAAGGAGTCATTGGAGAAGGGTCATATCAGACCATCCTCTTCACCCTTGGGTGCCGGTTTTTTCTTTGTGGCCAAAAAGGATGGTTCATTGAGGCCGTGTATTGATTATCTCTCTTGAATAAGATCACTGTGAAGTATCAATATCCGTTACCCTTGATTTCTGACCTGTTTTCCAGGGTGAAAAGTGCTAGTTGGTTTACCAAGCTTGACCTCAGGGGGGCGTATAACCTTATTCGCATTAAGCACGGGGATGAATGGAAGACGGCGTTTAATACCCCAGATGGGCATTTTGAGTACCTGGTGATGCCCTTTGGGCTCACTAATGCTCCTTCCGTCTTCCAATCCTTCATGAATGATATTTTCAGGGATTTTGTGGATAAATTTCTGATTGTTTATTTGGATGATATCTTGATTTTTTCCAATGACTGGGACTCTCATGTGAAACATGTTCGGACTGTGTTCCAGATTTTGAGAGAGAATGCACTGTATGTGAAGGGATCAAAGTGTCTTTTTGGCGTACAGAAGGTCTCATTTCTGGGATTCATTTTGTCTCCGTCTGTTATTGAAATTGACCCGGTCAAGGTTCAGGCCATCTGTGATTGGGTCCAACCTACTTCATTAAAGGCTCTTCAGAGATTTTTGGGTTTTGCCAATTTTTATCGTAAATTTATTGGTAATTTCTCCGGTATTGTTAAACCATTGACTGATTTGACCAAAAAGGGTTCTGATGTGGTGAATTGGCCTCCTGAGGCAGTCTCTGCGTTTCAGGAACTTAAGCAGAGATTCACTTCTGCTCCTGTTCTACGGCAGCCTGTTTCTCTACCGTTTCAGGTGGAGGTTAATGCCTCTGAAATTGGGGCAGGTGCCGTTTTGTCCCAAAGAGATCCAGAGACCTCTAAGAGTAACCCTTGTGCCTTTTTCTCTCGAAAATTTTCTCCAACTGAACGTAATTATGACGTGGGTAATCGGGAGTTATTGGCCATGAAGTGGGCCTTTGAAGAGTGGAGACATTGGCTGGAAGGAGCCAAACATCAGGTGGTGGTCCTCACGGACCATAAGAATCTGGTTTACCTCGAATCAGCCAAGCGACTTAATCCTAGACAGGCCAGGTGGGCCTTGTTTTTCACACGTTTTAATTTTGTGGTTTCTTTTCTTCCTGGCACTAAGAATGTTAAGGCGGATGCCCTCTCGAGGAGTTTCTTTGCGGACTCTCCTGAGTTATCTGATCCTACTGTTATTTTGAAAGAAGGTGTAGTTCTTTCCGCCATCTCGCCCAATTTGAGACTGGCCTTGGAAGGGTGTCAGGAGGATAAACCTGAGTGCTGCCCTATTGGGAAATTGTTTGTCCCAGACCAGTGGAAGAAGAGTGTGATGTCTGAGATTCATTGTTCCGCATTGGCTGGTCATCCCGGGATTTTTGGTACCAGAGACTTGGTGAGTCGGTCCTTTTGGTGGCCTACTTTGTCTCGTGATGTCAGGGAATTTGTGCAGTCCTGTGGGACTTGCTCTCGCTCCAAGCCTTGCTCTCGCTCTAGTGGTTTGTTAATGCCATTACCTGTGCCCAAGAGGCCATGGACCCATATCTCTATGGATTTTATTTCCGACCTCCCTGTTTCTCAGAGAATGACCGTTATCTGGGTGATTTGTGATAGGTTTTCCAAGATGATACATCTTGTGCCATTACCTAAGATACCTTCCTCCTCCGAATTGGTGCCTTTGTTCCTTCAGCACGTGGTTCGGTTACATGGCATTCCGGAGAACATTGTGTCTGACAGAGGAGTCCAGTTTGTTTCCAGATTTTGGAGGACATTTTGTTCTAAACTTGGTGTTCAATTATCTTTCTCCTCTGCTTTTCATCCTCAGACCAATGGACAAACCGAGAGAACAAACCAGACCTTGGAGACTTATTTGAGATGTTTTGTGTCTGCTGATCAAGATGACTGGGTCTCTTTTTTGCCTTTGGCTGAGTTTGCTCTTAATAATAGGGCTAGCTCTACCACCTTGATGTCTCCATTTTTCTGCAATTTTGGGTTTCACCCTCGATTTTCTTCATGACAGGCGGAGGCTTCTGTCTGTCCGGGTGTTGACTCTGTTGTGGAGCGAATGCAGCAGATTTGGGACCAGGTAGTGGAGAGGTTGTCTCTCTCTCAGGAGAAGGCCCAACGGTTTGCCAACCGGCATAGGACTGATGGTCCTCGGTTTAAAGTGGGGGACTTGGTTTGGTTGTCCTCAAGAAATATCCCTATGAGGGTTGCATCTCCAAAGTTTAAGCCCAGGTTCATTGGACCTTATAAGATCATGGAGATTCTTAATCCTGTTTCCTTCCGTTTGCTTCTTCCAGGGACATTTAAGATCCATAACGTGTTCCACAAGTCCTTATTGAAGAGGTTTGTCGAGCCAGTGGTTCCTATGGCTGCGCCTCCTGACCCTGTTTTGGTTGAGGGCAATCTGGAGTATGTGGTTGAGAAAATATTGGATTCTCGTTTTTCTAGACAGAAACTCCAGTATTTGGTTAAGTGGAGAGGTTATGGTCAGGAGGACAATTCTTGGGTGTTTGCTTCGGACATCCATGCTAGGAGACTGATCCGTGCCTATCACCGAGCTCATCCTGATGAGCCTGGTTGCACAAGTGAGGGTTCGGTGACCCCTCCTCAAGGGGGGGTACTGTTATGAATGTGCTAGAGATGGTTTCTGAGCAGAGGCTCCCTTTGGTGGTTACAGACAGTACTGAACCTTTCAGCGAGGAGTGGCAATCTGGAATCACGGACTCGTCTGATATAAGGGAGGTTCCCTCCCATGATGGTTGCCGGTGATCAATTGTTCTTGTCTCAATTGTGGTTCCTGGTTCATTTGGAAGTTTGCTGGAGTCCTGCCTGCATCTCCTGCTTTCAGATAAGATATTTTTTGCTTTTCTTTTTGTGCTTGCTTTTTGCATTGTTTTCTGCACTTTTGTGGAGGTCAGCCAGGTCCCCTCCTGGGGCCTGAGCTCCTCACAGTTTTTTTGCAGCCACTGTTATTTGCTCATTTGCTTTTTCCTGTTTTTTCAGCAGCTGCGGCTTGTTTTTTGTTCACACTGAGATCTGATTTAATGGGTGGCGAAATCGTGTGATCTCAGTATTTTTGTAATCAGAATTGTTGGATTTTTGTAGGGTTTTCTGGGTTCAGAAAGTAATCTCTCCTGTCCTATCCTATTTAGTCAGATTGTGGCCCCAGCGTTTGCTCAGTCTATTTTCTGCCTATGTTTGTATTTTCATCTTGTCTAACCGCCATTATATGTTTGGGGGCTTCCTATTTTCTTTGGAGATCTGCTCCGGGGCAGATAGCTTTCATCTTTCTGCCTTTAGGTGTAGTTATCTCTCAGGCTGTGACGAGGCATCTAGGATCAACGTAGGAACGCTCCACGGCTACCTCTAGTTGTGTCGTTAGTTTAGGAATCTGCAACCCATCAGTTACCAACATCTCAGGTGTTCGGCTGCCCTGCTGTTGTTCCTGTCCTCCTCAGCTACCGAAACATAACAGTGAGCTGTGACATCCCCTATTGTGAATGGTGGATCTTGTGTTATCTACTGTATATAGAGGTGTTATCAGTCATTGTACAGGAAGAGGAGGAGGTGAGCTGTGACATCATCTATTGTGAATGGTGGATCCTGTGTTATCTACTGTATATAGAGGTGTTATCAGTCATTGTACAGGAGGAGGTGAGCTGTGACATCACATATTGTGAATGGTGGATCCTGTGTTATCTGCTGTATATAGAGGTGTTATCAGTTATTGTACAGCAGGAGGAGGTGAGCTGTGACATCACATATTGTGAATGGTGGATCCTGTGTTATCTACTGTATATAGAGGGGTTATCAGTCATTGTACAGGAGGAAGAGATGAGCTGTGATGTCACCTATTGTGAATAGTGAGTCCTGAGTTATCTTCAATTGTTTTCTAATAATTTATAATTCAAATTGTCTGATAATGAGACCGCTGAAAAGTCTTTTGTACAGAACAGGAAGTATGACTCTAAAGCCCCCGTCTCACATATCGATATCGCTAGCGAGATCGCTGCTGAGTCACTAGTTTTGTGACGCAGCAGCGAGCTCACCAGCGATATCGCTGTGTGTGACATTCAGCGACGATCAGCCCCCCTGCCGGTATCGCTGATCGTCGCTTTAATGTCAGGACATTTTTTTGATCGCTGGTCTCCCGCTGACAGGCACGCATCGCTGCGTGTGACAGGCGGGAGACCAGCGATCCGCTGGTAACCAAGGTACACAGCGGGTTTCCAGGCGTGTACCTTGGATACCAGCTCCCTGATGCAGGGAGCTGGTAACCAAGGTACACAGCGGGTTTCCAGGCACCGCGCAGCGCCTGGAAACCCGATGTGTACCTTGGTTACCAGCTCCCTGCATTAGGGCGCTGGTATCCAAGGTACACTGCGGGTAACTAAGCGATGTTACCCGCAGTGTCGCTGTGCTGATCGCTGCCTGTTTGGCAGCTCAGCAGCGATAATGTAGAGATACACCAGCGATCCTGATCGTTGTCGGGATCGCTGGTGTATCGCTATGTGAGACCCAGCCTTAATGGTCAGTGTGTAAAGTGCAAGATTTATGGTATTTTTTAGTTTAATCCTTTTGAAAATTGAAAAGCAAAAACATTATCAAAAATTAAAAATATATATTCACCATAAAATTAGATTTAAATAGTCCATTATCTGATAAAACATCCCCATTAAAGTTTATTGCAGCCTACAATTTGTCTATGTGGCCCTCAACATCAGATAAATGTTGTACACCTCTGCCTTAAACAGTCATTGACTTCACCTAACCGTCTAAATCACAATTTGTCTTAAATAAAGAACAATAATATATTCTTCCTTCTTCTAGGAATCTGAGACCAGAGAACTGAGACAATCCAGATCCACAGAAGATCTTGCAGAGACTGAAAGAACAAGCGCTGCCTCCCTTGGGGAGACACCAGAAGTATGCCCGAGTGGGTATTTTGCTTCCTCGGACTCTGCGGATTTGGAGCCCAGTCAAGATGGTCATGAGGTTCCTTTAGACAAAGACTTACAGAACAAAGAAAATGGAGAATCCGCTGTGGAGAATACTCAGTTGGAAGAGCCTAAGCAAGCAGCCGGTGACACCGTCATCTGCAGAAAGGATGACGCTAAACTTGAGAAGGTTCAGCTCTCGGTATTGCCCGGTGAAGAGGAGGAAGAGTCTTCCAAGACTAAAGAGAAGGATGAAGGAAGGGAAGTTTCTGAACTACAAGATAAAGTGAAGATCGTCCCGGAAAAGAAAGAAAAAACCATGAAGGTGAAAAGAGATTCCACCCTGACGCCGGATGATCGGCTATTAATTGAAAGGATCAAAAATTACTATGAGACTGCAGATGCTGGAGCATCATATCTGAGCAAAGAGGAAAGCATCTCCTACATTCCCACCGGTGTGGTTAAAGACTCCATCCTGAGGTTCAATTACATTCTGCAGCAAGAGGTCAAAAAAGATCGAGAAAAGAGCAAATGCAAGACAAATGGGTGTGCTACAGAGTTAAAGCCGGCAAACTGCCAAAGGAAACCGCCGTCCCAAGGTGCTGAAGTAGCCAAAATCAAAGCAGAATCGAACAAAGAAGGATCAGAGCAGGAATCAGAGTACAAATCCTGTGCCGAGATACGAAAGGCCTGGAAAGAAAAGGAAAAGCCGAGCAATGAGGAAATGGAACGAGTGCTGAAAAGAGGGAAACTGAGGAAGAAAGATATGGAGGAACCCGGTGGTGAGCTGGTAATTGTCGAAGAATCTGATTTAGAAACTGGAAATCAATCGCCAAGAGAAAATCCTCAGAAGAGAGAATCGGTGAAGGAACCACAGAAAGTCATTTTGGAAGAAAATCTCAACAAGCAGGACTTTCAGGCCAAGAATTTGCCTACTGACACGAACAAACCCACTTTCTGTTCTTCCAGTATTAGCCTCTATGATGCGGATGATATATGTCTCATTGAAAACTCAGAGAAAATAATTAACAAAGTGCAACTGCTGGCAAAGATGTACAGCGAGAAGATCGGCAGGATGAAGACTCAGAAGAAGAACGGGGGCACCAAGACCCCGGAGGCTCAGAAGAAAGCCACAGTAAAGACCCAGCCTCAGGTCATGGAGGAAAGCACTGGTGACAGAAGAGTGACAGGTAGGGATAACAGGGGGGTTGTGATGTGACTTATGCAGTGTCACATGCAAGGATGTCAAAAAGTATAATATCCACGGGCAGCATGAAATAGTGATAGGATCCCTGATTACATGAAACAATGTTGTGTTTTCCACTAATCACAGTTGCTTGAAAAAGAGGTCAACTCAGCACCCCTGCTGCTCAACGACACATTTCCTGTTAAAGGAATGTCAACCATATAAATGGCCTTTCCTGTAATGAGTGGTTGCACCTGGTACACCAGAGTAGACCTCCATTCTGGCACATTTAAGTTGGGAACCCTTTTCCCCCTACTTTGTGCCATATAGAGCATGGGTTGTACTTAGGCTCGGGAATAAATGTCTCCTAGGCGGCTCCCAATGATTTCTTTTTGCCTGGCTGAACATGATTGACAGGTCTCTCCCACGGAGAAGCCAAAAAAGGGGGACACCACTGGATGTTTCTCCTGAGCTTTTCCATTATTAAAACTATAATTTCTCTAACACACATGTACCCGCTAGACCAGAGCCCACTGAACCTTCTTCTACCTACTGGCAGCCAGTGCGCTCCTTTTGATTAGTAGGACATTATCATTGCAGCATTATGCAAGCATGACCAGATGTCCTATACTAATCAGAACAGGCACCAGGGATGTAGGTAGGCAGGAGAAGGTTCACATGGCCATGATCTAGTGATCACTGACTACCAATGTAGGATCCTGCAAATCTTTTTGCTCAACTGTACTACATGTCAATATATTTGTTTTCATGCGTGTTTTTTTCCCCCTTCATATAGAGCCCAAGCTGTATGGCCATCTGATGATTCATGAAGCTTTGCTTCATATTAATTGCGTTCAAGAAAATGGTGTCATCCATCCTGCAATACGTGAGAGTGCTTTGGATCTTCTCAAGAAGGAGTCTTTAATGACTACGTACCCTGCAAAGGAACAAGTCTCATTACCAAAACCACCTGAAATAGATCTAGTAGTTCTACCAACACAGGAAAGGTCTCCTACAGAAATAAAGGAATGTTTTACTGTGTGTAAAAAGGAAGAACTGCTCACAAATCATGACTCTGCTCCTCAACCAACATCAGCATCCAACGAGAGCTTTTCAGACAACTTCCATGCATCCAAAACATGCTTAGCAGACGATAAGGAGACATCTGTGACCTGCGATGGTTGTGAGGAAAGGGAAACAAGTGTATTAGACATAAATGTGCCTGAAACAGTTAACGACTTAATGGCACCAAATACACTTCATGATGAATCAACACCGGCCATTTCAGAAATCCATGACGAGAAACAGGTCGAATTATTAACATCTGAGGGATCCAACAACCACTTAAATGCCCTTGATGTTACAAATAAGGCAAGAGAAACTTCTGATGAAGGCCCAGAGACAACGGTTGTCATAAATACGAGGGAGCATGTAGAGATAGCGCAAAAAACTGAAGCCAAAAGTGATAACCCACAAACAGGTCTACCAACTAGTAATTCCTATGAAACAAACTCCCCTGCTCCTGTAAACACTCCAGAGACTAACAACCATTCAAGCGCAGACTATAACTGTAATGCTTCATACAGCACCCTGAAAGTAACACCTCCGAATCACAAAAAGTCCAGAAAACCAAGGGAGTGTCCTCAGCAGTTATGGATGTGATGCAGCGTCTGCAGCTCGACTCCTCACTTTCTACTCCATCCCCCAAGGACATAAGCACTTCAAAGAAACTAAATATGGCTACTCGTTCATCATCATTCAAAGGAAACACATCGACGGCCAAAGAATTTCAAACCATAGCCAAGCCGAAGTCCCAAAATAAAATACAGCAGGCAGTTGTAGCAACCCCTGGCCTTTTATCTCCTTCCATTTTGCATAGGAAATTGTCCAGAGCAGTAGCAATGTCTAAAAATAACGTTGAGCCTCAGCAGGCCCTTCCAAGAAGACCCCTCATGACAAAGTCTAGAAGTTCAGACAGCGACACGCATACTCCGGTCATAAAGTCCCAACCCTCCAATCCTGGCCCATCACCATACAGAAATTCCCTTTACTCTGGACTTTTACTAAGTGATCCAAAACCCAGAGCCCTTAAGAATACCGTGTTGGCAGAGAACCAAAAAGATGGTGAGCCGAATCAATTAAATTCCAAAATAACGCAAAGTATTTTATCAAATGAAGGATCACACAAGCCTTTATCATCAGTTTACCAAAAGGGAAATAATACAGACAGACCGTTTTGTCTTTCTCCAGGTTCACCGGTCCTCATAGCAATTCCTTGTCCTGCATCCATTAGGCACACTCCAGCGTCCACAGTTTCTGAACCAAATTCACGGGTCCAGTCCCTCTGACATTGCGCTCTAGAATGTTTTCTCCACCTCCAAGTCAAAACGCAGTATGTCCAAAATCTCCTCGAGTCCCTTCTTTCTCTAAGACAAGAGCATGTTCATTCACTCCACTCTCCTTTAGTAACTTAGAGCGTTCATCTTCATCATCTGCAAATTCTACTCCGACGTGCACAAGCCCCCCATCTCGACCATGGTCTCCTGGATTTCCTACCCATTCCAGGAAATCCTGCGGCAGCGCCGGAGACAATCCGATCAGCCTGAGGGCACCATATTCACCTGTTGGGTCATCGAACGAAGAAAATAATTTTTGGTGTTCGAGCAGATCACCTCCATGTTTGGCTTCTGATTCAAATTCCCATATCACTGGAATCAGCGCTCACGAGTTAACCAGCATCCACTGGCCTGATGTCCGAGAACTACGTACAAAGTACGGGCCCTTCAAAACCCAGAAATCATCGAGTCTGGAGAAGAAGTATGATTTGAGGTCTCCATCCTCATTCAGGCAATGCAAGTCTCTGGATGAAGGACCAAACCTGTTCTTCAACAACATGAGTTCTTTGAATTTCGCAGCTTCACATTCCCCGACAATAGAGCCTGGCGAAATCATGGAGCTTTATAAAAGCACGGAGAAGTTGGACTCTTCTGACCCGAAAGAAAAATCCACCTTAAAAGCAAGTTATTCTACCACTGTTAACATACAAATCGGTGGTAGTGGCAGAATCGCATCTTTTAGTAATGCTCAGGTGAGTCTTACGCACCCCCTGCTGCAAGCTCCAGAGACACTCTCTTCAAGGAAGATAAACATTAATGGAAGCACCTTAGAGCATAAAAATGTGAATTACAGGAAAAAATGAGGAGGGAGGGGGGTCTTCCGTATAAGACACATGTTCTCTAGAGGAACAATGAAGAACAATGATACATGCCAAAGATAAATCACAATATTTTACCAGTCTGCACTTTCTATGTAGAGCATTGTTATCATGTGCCAATATGGCGGACCACAAGTCTGTCGAACAGAAGGACTTAATGTTAGTAGTTTCCTTGATGTTGCACTTAATGATCTGTCTGAAGATCTTTGTATTGCCAAACGTACCCTAAAGAAAACATATTAACCCTCTGTACATACCCTGCATCCACCCTATCAATATGGACGCGAGACGCTCTTTGACGACGGTCATTTTATCGCGTTGTGTTCGGTCTCATAGTACAGGGTATAATGGATAACCTTATGGGATACACACTGTAGAAATCACTGATTATACACATAAACATACCATCTAGAAAAGCCAAAATGTTCATAATCGTAAGAAAGTTTTGTTGGGACTGAGCTCTGACTCCTGGTGAATGTTCTTTCTTCACCAGATCAGTTTTGGACTAATCTTGTCCATCAAAATCTAACGATTTAATGGTAAATTCAGCCAACGTTTGATTGAAAATAGGTTCTTCTGCTGGAGCTTCTAGGTGCTGGTGTAGAAATGTCCGAGCTTGGGACATCCAGGGTGACCACTTGTGGTGGGCTGGTCCGACACTTCAACACAAAGGGTATTTTCATTCGATAACCTCAGTTTTGGGTCTTCCATCGGTTCCTGGGTTTACGTGAGACATCAGCTAATTTCAACTGATAAAGGTCATACCAGCAGTATATAACGCAATGATTCTGGCCTACAGGAAAGACTCAAGGTTTTCTCCTTGCTACTTACCGAAAGGTCTGTAATAATTTTGGTCTTAAAGCAAGCACATGCTCAACTGTGTCTTCTACAAGTAAAGAAGGGAACAACATTTTTGCAAATTTTCTAAAAAAACAAAAAACGTTTGTCCTACTGTCAGATGAGAAACATATACTGAATAAACACGCAGGCTTGGTCAAGCACGCATATTAATAGGGAGGACGGAGGAGATATCAGCCAAATTACACTTTTTTTTCCTGACATGTCCGGCCAAATTTAAGGTGTCGAAACACACAAGGTGGGCCCAATATACTGATTTTGGCTGCACTGGCCAACTGTCTTATAAGTCTTAATGGAAATAAGGATTGGACATGATGGATTTCAACAGGCCCAATCTTTTATTCTCATGGGAGATTGACTTGTTACCTTCTCTGTATTGATATGAGATACTTGGTCAATGAGAGTCGGGATCTATAGCTGTCGAATAAACAAGCATTTGGACAACTATTAAAAGATGCCCGTCATCTTTTCCACCACCATTTTTCACCAACTAGACCGATAATTTACCGTACAGCGAAATCTGGGCCAGATGTTGCATCCGCTGTATTCTGAGCACTTATGTCACAGATGGTTTTTACCCAATCATTTTTTTTTTTTAATTCATACTCTCATTTTAGCACTTTACAGAGGGAAGTATTGTCTCTACCATAGGAGCAGCTTAAATCAAACTCTTAAAAAAACAACCATAGGAGCAGCTTAAATCAAACTCTTAAAAAAACAACCATAGGAGCAGTTTAAATCAAACTCTTAAAAAAACACCATGGAACATTTTTAAAATCATTAAGCTTTACAAGAAACCATACCATAGGAGCAGCTTAAATCAAACTCTTAAAAAAACAACCATAGGACAGCTTAAATCAAACTCTTAAAAAAAACACAACCATAGGAACAGCTTAAATCAAACTCTTAAAAAAACAACCATAGGAACAGCTTAAATCAAACTCTTAAAAAAAAACAACCATAGGAACAGCTTAAATCAAACTCTTAAAAAAACAACCATAGGAACAGCTTAAATCAAACTCTTAAAAAAAACACAACCATAGGAACAGCTTAAATCAAACTCTTAAAAAAAAAAAAAACCAATGTTTACATGTCCTCGGGAGAATCTTTTTTAATCAATACCTCCAATAAGTAGCGGTGCTTACATTTATAAATTGCAAAAAAAAGAAAATTGGAAAAGGGAAACCAATGAATAGATGATCGTGCATTGGTATGAAAGGAACAAAGCGGTCATATGTGTCTCGCGGTCTATCTTGTCTAATGCTTCGTTTCGCAGGTGGTGGAGTTATATATTCCCCCCCACAGTTTACAAATGATCTCTAGGGGTCCTAGCAGTAGACCTAGACCCAATACATAAGCACTCTTAACACAAAGTGGAAAACCCCTTTAAGATTGTTTTTTTTTCTTCTAAAGTTGGTGGCAAGTTTAGAGAATGTAGAAACCCGGGAGATGTAAGGTATGTGTGCGCTAGTTAGACTTGGCTTAAGTATGTGATTTATGCTTTGTCCTGGGAACAGTTCACTTTAAAGCTTTATATGTGTGATCGTTGAGAGGTCCGGCTGCTCAGATCGTCCGCTAGTCCCCAAAAACAGGAGCTGGGTCCCAAAGTCCCATATTTGAATGGTGGGGCAGCGAGCATGTGCAACTAGAACTCTAGATAGCAGTAGTCGCACATGCTCACTGACGTCCTGACCACACAGGGGACCTGCAATCAGCCCCTCAACCGTACATTTATCCTTATCCTTGAGAATCAGTGGCTGTCCACTCTGGCTAATAGTATTATTATTATTATTTATTATTATAGCGCCATTTATTCCATGGCGCTAATATTTGCAAGTACCGCTGGTCCAAACGCTGTAATAGACTCTTTGGAGAGAAGTTATTTATTTGGAACAATCCTTTTAATTTAGAATGAAAAACTCTAAATGTATGAGTTATATTCCGGAGCTGTATTTGCAATTCTGCAAGGCTTCAGAGCTGATATCTCCCGGCATCCCCCGCCGACTCTGTACAGCAATATAATATAGACAAAAGTGTTCCTCTGCCTATTCAGTGCACAATTTACTTGTTGGGGATGTGTCAGCAGAACTATGAATGCAGCTCTGGATGATAAAATATAGGCTGTGACTTGGGATCAGCACAAGATGAAGAAGTAAAGAGCAACTTTTTTTCGCACCTCTAGCCAGTGTTTGGAGGCAGCAACAAAAGTGAGTGAAGCTTAGCATGAGATGGGGGGCAGCGTGCGTCTCTTAATATATTTGGTGTAATGTACCCCAGCACACTCCAGTGTAAGACTAACGGATACAACAAACAGTCTTCCTAAATGTTCCCCTTAGTGTCTGGAAATTAGGATTTAGTGAAAGTACACTCGTTAGAGACATCGTTAGCTGATTTTGCTGGAGGAACCCCTTAAGTCTGTCGTAGAAGGGGATCCCAGGCAGGTGAACCCCTGATAATGTCTGAACAAAACAAAACTTTTTTTTTTTTATTTTGTGCCTAAAAATGACCAGGCAGGTAGTTGCTAACCCGGCCTGCTCAGAGCAGCCACCGACCGCTCCTGCTGGAGATTCAGCTGCTCCACGTCAGCAGAGCAACGCTCCTTCTAAGCTGCTCTGTCGGCGCGGTGTGACTACTGATGTCACACTGACTGACAGCAGGCTCCCTGCAGTTAGGCAGTGGGGAGCTGGCTGTCAATCAACATAATGTCAGCTGTCAGCAGTGAACAGAGCAGAACGGCAGAGAAGCCGCTGCCCTGTCGATGTGTTTTCTGCAGAATCGCCAGCAGGAGCGGTCTGTGACCACTCAGTGCCAGCAGAGATTGAAGCTGAGCACGATAAAAAACCAGCAAGTAACTTATCTGAATGATAGCAGGAGACAGCAGGAAAGCTAGCTGAATTCCAACCTAGACCAGGAAGTAACAATTGATCACCAGCGAGGATCATGGGAGGTCAGCTCACTTATATCAGGCCAGTCCGTCCCCCCTGATAACCATTCATCCATTACAGGTGGTGGACTTTTGCTGTTCAACATAGGTTCAATACCCTCAGCAACCACCAGAGGGAACCTCAGCTCCGAAGTCGTCTCCAACACGTTCACAACACGCGTGCCTGTTTGTTCTCAGGCCCATTGTAAACAAAATTAAATAGTCCTGAAGAACCCCTTTAACTAATCACTGAAGCTACAACTCCGTGTCCAGACACTGAGTCACGCAACTCTGCCTGCCTCTCTCACAGCAGGAACTCCCAGCACAATCTGAAGCCAAGCAGCAGATATTTAGTCATTAGCAGCCCTAGTCCAGCAATTATTACAGTCTTACATATAACAGGCTTTATAGGCTCCATACACATTCGACTAAAGTCGTCTGAACCCGCCGATAATGGCAGGATTGGCCATCAGTTTAATGTGTACGATGTAGAGAAGGATCTGAGCTGTTGGATTTCCAATCACTGATCCTGTTGTTTTCTGGGAGATAAGAAGCCTCTGTAGGAGACTGGCAGTGGGTGTCTCATAGAGAACATAGGTGCGCTGCGCCAAATATTCCTGTGTATGTTGGAATCAGGAGAGATAGCTGTCAGCCGCTGATTGTTTGGTGGACAGTTATCTAATGTGTATGGGGGGCTTTATGCTCAGTATTAGCAATGAGCGAGCGTGCTGGGATAAAGTGTTATCTGAGCATGCTCGGGTGTTAACCGAGTGTCTTCAGCGTGCTTGAATAACATGTTCGAGTCATCGCGGCTGCATGTCTCACGGCTGTTTGACAGCCACAACCCATGCAGGGATGGTCTGTAGTGCAGTCCTTACTTGTGTTGTGTCTATCGAACAGCCGCGGGAACTCGAGCGTATTATTCGAGCACGCCGAAGACACTCGGGTCAGCAAACAAGCATGGATAACACCTTATCCGAACACGCTCGCTCACCACTATTTAGTATCTTATTAATAATAAGCACTTTCTATGTAAATCCATATCGTCTTTCCCCTGTGATGCGTAAAAAAATACTGGAGAATTTGCCCTAAAATTACTTAAAAAAATGCAATACAATTAAAGAGGGGCACAAAAGAGCACAAAACAAATGATACAACACAATAATGTAAAATTAGAAAAAAAAAAAGTCTCCCTTTGTCCAAAAACAGCACCGCCCCTGTCTACACCTCGTGCCCGATATTGCAACTCAGCTCCATTGAAGTGATGGTTGCAGAGCTGCAATACCACACACGGCCTGTCCACAGGGGTGGTGCTGTGTGTGGTAGATAGCAGCCATGTCTTTCTAATCCCAGACAACCCCTTTAATCAGTATTATACCGTTATTAGCTCATTTTTCAGCTGCGTGTGTGATGCAATTTCGCGTAGAATGGTACCAAACCGAGAAAATGTATCGTACATGCCGAAGCATGCAAGACTGTCGGACCAACACTGATTTCAAGCTTTTGTCTTAAAAACCAAAGTCTGTCATGGAGACTACCTAAATAACAAATCAATCAGTACTCTACAAGAAAATTTGGATTGCAGTTTGGGGGGAGCAGGTGACAAGTGCTCGCCCTTTAGGCCGCATTACAATAGGGTTATGGCGGGGGCACATTCACGCCGCGGTGGTGTTGTACAGTAGAATATTTGTGGACCAATTTTACTCCACTTCCAAAAGGTACGTAGCAATAATGTGTTGTGATGTCACATATTCTTGGCCTCCACTGTGAGATCAGGCCGTACTATGGACTGAACGCCGGGGTATGTATACTGGGGTGGTGTAATCTAAACTCCCCCGTGTAAATAACTATGAGCAGTTATTAATCCTCATTACTTGTCGGCTCATTTTATCTTCTAAGTGTACATTACATTTCTGTAATCGTTTTGTATTGTCAATAAAAGAAGCTCTTACCATTACCAGAATCCCTCTGTGCTCGTTTATTTCATGGACCTGCTAGAAAGAAGTCCCATGCAAACAGCCAAGAGCGATGCACATGCCCCGTACATCACCAGAGCCCCTACTGTTCTGCATTGTGAACCCACTGGTGGCAAAACCCCTCTGAAGGTTTCTTGATTATTAAATAAAATTGTTTTCCACTTTGCACAAAAAGTGGATCCCAAATGCCTGGATACTTGGAAAAAACAAATACAGAAGGTGCTCACCCTCCCCAAGCCCGGAGCTGACTCCCCGACGCTGCTGCTGTTTTGACTGCAGTGGTGACATCATGACTGTAGCGCACATTGCCGCAGCAGCCAATCACTGAGCCTAGTGACCCTGCGATGTAGACGGCGCAAGCCACCAAGCTCAATGATTGGCTGCAGTGGTGACATCATGACTGTAGCGCACATTGCCGCAGCAGCCAATCACTGAGCCTAGTGACCCTGCAATGTAGACGGCGCAAGCCACCAAGCTCAGTGATTGGCTGCAGTGGTGACATCATGACTATAGCGCACAACGCCGCAGCAGCCAATCACTGAGCCTAGTGACCCTGCGATGGTAGACGGCGCAAGCCACCAAGCTCAGTGATTGGCTGCAGTATGGACTTCACCGCTGCAACCAAACTGGAGCAGCGGGGGAGAGACAGAGCTGAACTGGAGGAGGGTAAGTACCATTTGTTTTTTTACAAGTATCCAGTCATTTTGGGACAGGTCTTTATTTCTCTGCAGGAAGCGGGGGCGGCCATTTATCTGTCTATAGGAAGAGGGACGGGTCTTTTCTGCAGGAAGCATGGGCGGGACTTTATCTCTCTACAGGAAGTCAGGTTGGGTCTTTGTCTCTCTACAGGAAGTGGGGGAACAGGTCATTGTCTCTACAGAAAGTGTGGACAGGTCATTGTCTCTCTACAGGAAGTGGAGGCGAGTCATTGTCTCTACAGGAAGTGAGGATGGGTCATTGTCTCTCTACAGGAAGTGGGGACAGGTCATTGTCTCTCTACAGGAAGTGGGGACAGGTCATTGTCTCTCTACAGGAAATGGAGGCGAGTCATTGTCTCTACAGGAAGTGGGGACAGGTCATTGTCTCTACAGGAAGTGGGGACAGGTCATTGTCTCTCTACAGGAAGTGGGGACAGGTCATTGTCTCTCTACAGGAAATGGAGGCAAATCATTGTCTCTACAGGAAGTGGGGACAGGTCATTGTCTCTCTACAGGAAGTGGAGTTGGGTCATTGTCTCTACAGGAAGGGTGGGCGGGTCTTTTCTGCAGAAAGGGTGGACGGGCCTTTATCTCTCTACAGGAAGTGGGATTGGGTCTTTATTTTTCTGCAGGAATTGGGGGTGGATCTTTGTCTCTCTAAAGGAAGTGGGAGCAGATCTTTGTCACTCTACATGGAGTGGGAGGCAGGTTTTGTCCCTCTAAAGAAAGGGGGGTAGATCTTTTTACCTTTTCAAGAAATAGGGGGTCTTCATCTCTCTATAAGATTTGGGGTCAAGTCTTTACTCTCTAAAGGAAGTGGGGGCAGGCCTTGGTCACTCAGCAGTAAGTTGTCACTACAAGTGGAGGTGGATTTTCTCTTGCGGTTTCCCTCCTATCTGTCAAACTGCTAACAAGCTTTACAAAGAGGAGGCTTTCAGTTTAGGGGAAGTCAACCTACTGAACAGAGGCAGATGCAATGCATGCTGAGAAGCGCAGGGAAAGGAAGTTCCTGCACATATAGTGCTGGTGACAGTTCTAGGACATATTAGATCGAATGTGCTCCAAAAGCAATTTTAACTTCAGGGGATGAAGGCCATGATTTTACTCTGGTGATCACATGTACGCTTTAAGTCTAAAAATTTAGGAACCAAAAGTATATCTTGTGGCTGGGCGTAACGAGAATATAAGTTTTATTCTACAATTCAGTAGTATGGACGAGTATATAACTGATCAACTCACTGCTGATTCAAATCCCCAGAGGGGACTAAAAAATAAAGGAAAACAGTAAAAAAAAGTTTTAAATAAACTAGATAAAAATTCAAATCATGCACCTGCCAATAACAAAAAACACATTTGGCATTGCTTAAAGGGGTTGTCCAGGTTTGTGAAGAAAGTCTGCAGTCACTTTATAAATCCTCACAGCATGCGCACCCCATACTGTCAAGATTCTCTGATGCCGTTGGCGAGAGCAAGCAGTCACGTGACCGCAAGTGTGTGATATGCATATTTATGGCCACATTCCAACTAAGCACATATGTGGCCTTGCTCAATACAAGTGAGCGAGGTCAAGCAAGCCTAGTTGGCAAATCGTATTCTTGTGCTCACATGATCGCCTGCTCTCGCCGCTGGAGAACCCTGACGCTCACACGCTATGAGGATTCAAAAGTCATCATAGGCATCCCTGAAACTTGGTGGCATGATACACATGATTGGAATACAAATCTTGAAGGCTACAACTTATTTAATAGATATATGATTAACTAGAGGGAAACGCATTTCCACGGCAATCCAAGCTTCAGAGAATGGTGGCTCTGTAGAAACTGTTTGGGTAAGAATATAAGAAGAGAAGAACAGAAAGGACACTATTGTAGATGTTTACTATAGGCTGCCTGGACAAACTGAAGATATGGATGAAATCTTTAAACATCAGAGGACTCTGTTCTAAAAACAAACAAACACTACACACAGTGATCTCAGGAGATTTTAACTATCCAAATATTTGTTGGGAATCTCTCTCAGGCAAAAGTACTGGGTCCAGAAAATTCTTATCTTCTCTTGATGACAACTTTATCTTTCAAAAGTTAGAAGAGAGAACAAAAGGATCCGAAATCTTGGACCTAAAGCCCCCGTCACACTAAGCGAGATCGCTGCTGAGTCACAAGTTTTGTGACGCAACAGCGATCTCAGCAGCGATCTCGCTATGTTTGACATGTACCAGCGATCAGGCCCCTGCTGTGAGATCGCTGGTCGTGTCAGAAATGCCTGGACATTTCTTTGGTCGTTGAGATCCCGCTGGGGAGCATGCATCGGTGTGTTTGACACCTTTTACCAACGATCTCGCTAGCGACTCAGCACTGAGACATATAGGAGACACATCGTTACACAGGTTGCTATGGATCGCCGATCGTTGCTGCGTTGTTGGGAAGATCTGACTGTTTGGCATCTCACCAGCGGCCACAAAGCGATGCAGCAACGATACCTGCCAGGTCGTATCGTTGTCGGGATCGCTGTAGAGTCGCTGAGTGTGACGGTACCCTTAGTCTTAAAAACAGGAGAAAATAGTTGAGGAAGTAAAGGTGGCTGGTAATTTATGGGCAGCGATCATACTATCCTTGAATTTGGGATTACAAGAGGAGGAAGACCAGCGAGGACTCAGACTTTAAAGTTGGACTTAAGAAAGGCAGATTTTAATGGACTCAGAAAGAGGGTAGGAAAGGTCCAATGGCTGGATGTTCTAAAGGACAGAAATGTCCAAGAAGAATGGGAGATTTTGCTAAATGAAATTCTTATCGTACAGTCGGTAACAATCCCAAAAAGAAGGAAGAATTGGAAGCATTTAAAAGACCAGAGTGGATGAACACAGAATCTTAATCACTTGTTTTTGTGGGCCCCTTTAACACATACCACGATTCATGACGCACAGCTACGTCACAGAAATACAGATGTAGTACAATGCCAAAGATTTCACTTACTTCTTACATTACATGAGTGATATCTATTGTAAATTCTACAATAGCTCAGAAACCAGATCGTATAGTCCTCCATACAGTATAATGGGCATCACATAGTGCTCCATACAGAATAATGAGCCACATATATTGCTCTGTAGAGTATTATGGACACCACATAATGCTCTATACAGTATAATGAGCTCCATACAGTATATAACAGGCCCCTTATAATGCTCCATACAGTATATGGTGGGCTCCATATAATGCTACATACTGTATATGATTGGCCCCCATATATTGCTCCAAACAGAATGGGCCCCATATGATGCTCCATATATAAATAGGCCCCACATGATGCTCCAGTATATGATGGGTCCCATATAGATGCTTCGGTATATGATGGGCCCTATTTAATGCTCTATATATAATGGGCCCCATATACAGTATGATCCTCCAGTGTATGATGGGCCCCATATAATGCTCTATATATAAGGGGTCCTATATATGATGCTGCAGTGTATGATGGGCCCCATATAATGCTCCATATACAATGGGTCCCATATATGATGCTCCAGTGTATGATGGGCCCCATATAATGCTCCATATACATTGGGTCCCATATATGATCCTCCAGTATATGATGGGCCCCATATAATGCTCCATATACAATGGGCCCCATATGATGGACCCCATATATTGCCCCAAACATTAAAAAAATGAAATATTCACCTCTCCATCCTGGCCGCTGCTCTGTTCCAAATTCCTCAGCGTCCACGTCTTCCGGCTCTCTGCACTGTGACTGCTCAGGCAGAGGGTGCACAGTAGTCATGTCATTGCGCCCTGTGACCTGAACGTCACAATCAGAAGACGCCTCAGCGGGGGAACGGGGAAAGGTTAGTACTGCAAGGGCCCTGAGTAAGCAGTGGGGGGGCATTTGAGGGTGCCGGTACTGGCTCAGGCACCAGGCCCCCATAGCACGCCGATGTGCCCGTCGGCGAGTGGGCCCTCTGCCTGCTCAGAGAACCGGCACTTGCCAGGGTGCTGACGCTGGCCCTGCTCAGACTTTAAGGTTGGACTTCACAAAGGCAGATTTTGATGGGCTCAGTAAGGGGGTAGAAAAGGTCCAATGGCTGGATGTTCTAAAGGACAGAAATGTCCAAGAGGTAGGGAGATTTTGCTAAATTAAATTCTCACTGCACAGAATGAGCCCCATATATTGCTCCAAACAGTATTATGTGCACCACATAATGCGCCATACAGAATAATGAGCCCCATATATTGCACCATACAGTATATAATAGGCCTCATATTGCTCCATACAATATAATGAGCCCCAAATACTGCTCCATACAGAATGAGCTCCATATATTGATCCATACAGTATATAATAGGCCCCATATATTGCTCCATACAGTATAATGAGCCCCATATAATGCTCCATACAGTATAATGAGCTCCACATATTGCTCCATACATTATGGGCCCCATATAATGTTCCATACAGTATGTCCCAGACGGCGAGTGGGACCCCTGCCTGCTCAGATCCCCTGCACTTGCCCAGGTGCTATCGCTGGCCCTGCTCAGACTTTAAGGTTGGACTTTGGAAAGGTAGATTTTAATGGACTCAGAAAGAGGGTAGGAAAGGTCCAATGGCTGTATGTTCTAAAGGACAAAAATGTCCAAGAAGGATGGGAGATTTTGCTAAATTAAATTCTCACTACACAATTGGTAACAATCCCGAACAGAAGGAAGAATTGGAAGCATTTAAAGACACAAGGATTGATGACCACAGAACTTAATCACTTGTTAAAAAAGAAAACAGAAATGTATATCAAATGGAAAGAGGGAGCATATCTAAAGAAGAATATAATGCTTTCAATAATCCTGGAGAACAGAAGTCCCAGAAGATTGGAGAAGGGCAAATTTTGTCCATATTGTCAAAAAAAGGAAATCAGAGGGAGCAGGAAATTACAGGCCAGTGAGCTTTAAGCCCCCGTCTCACATAGCGATATCGCTAGCGAGATCGCTGCTGAGTCACTAGTTTTGTGACGCAGCACCGAGCTCACCAGCGATATCGCTGTGTGTGACATTCAGCGATGATCAGCCCCCCTGCTGGGTATCGCTGATCGTCGCTGAAAGGCCAGGACATTTTTTTGATCGCTGGTCTCCCGCTGACAGGCACGCATCGCTGCGTGTGACAGGCGGGAGAACAGCGATCCGCTGGTAACCAAGGTACACAGCGGGTTTCCAGGTGCGGGGCTGTGCCTAGAAACCCGCTGTGTACCTTGGATACCAGCTCCCTGAAGCAGGGAGCTGGTAACCAGGTAAACAGCGGGTTTCCAGGCACCGAGCAGCGCCTGGAAACCCGATGTGTACCTTGGTTACCAGCTCACTGCATCAGGGCGCTGGTATCCAAGGTACACTTGCGGGTAGCGATGTTACCCGCAGTGTCGCTGTGCTGATCGCTGCCTGTTTGGCAGCTCAGCAGCGATAATGTAGCGATACACCAGCGATCCTGATTGTTGTCTGGATCGCTGGTGTATCGCTATGTGAGACCCAGCCTTTACTTCTATATCAAGGAAGATCTTTGAATAAATTACTAAACAGCATGTATGTAAGGACCTAGATAATAATACAGTAATTAAGCAGAGCCAGCATGGGGTTGTAGTAAAACAAGTCATGGCAGACTAATCTAATTTCCTTTCTATGATGGAATCACTGGCTGAGCGAATCAGGGAAATGCAGTATAGTATATCTCCACTTCAGCAAAGCATTTGATAAAGTATCTCATACTATCCTTATCAAAAAAATGACCAAGTATGGGATTGACAAGGCTACGCTTAGGTGGATTCATAACTGGCTGAAAGAGTGGTAATAAAATGGTTGCACATCCAATTAAAAGAATGTTTCCAGTGGGTACCACAAAGCTCTGTCCTGGCCCCAGTGTTGTTCAACATTTTTATAAATGATCTATATAGGGAACTGAAGGAAAACTGATCAAATTTGCAGACGATGCAAAGCTAGGAGGGATAGCTAACACTAGAGAAGACAAAGGATTTAGAAGGATCTAACGGCAGTGGTTAGCACTGCAGCCTTGCAGTGCTGGGGTCCTGGGTTCAAATGCCACCAAGGACAACATCTGCAAGGAGTTTGTATGTTATCCCCGTGTTTGCGTGGGTTTCCTCCCACATTCCAAAGACATACTGATAGGGAATTAGATTGTGAGCCCCAATGGGGACAGTGCCAATAATGCTGTAGAGCGCTGTGAATTAATGGTGCTATATAATTGAGTAAAATAAATAAAAAAATGAATCTAGATAAGCTTGAACAATAGGCAGTGACTAATAGATTGGTATCTAACAGGGAGAAATGCAAGATTCTACATCTGGGCAAGAAAAACGAAAATTACATCTACAGAGTGGGAGAACTAGAACTAAGCAACAGCTTGCGTGAAAAAGACTTGGGTATACTAATAGATCTCAGACTACACATGAGTCAACAGAGTGATGCAGCAGCAAGAAAGGCAAACACAGTTCTAGGATGTGTTAAGAGAAGCATAGAGGCTCTTGCATTGAATGCTTTATGCTGGTTTGACTCCTACCATATACTCACCTCCGGTGGAAACTCATTCCAGCGGTCTCGGCAGTGGCTTCCCTGGGGCTCCTGTGGCATTATGTCACACGATCAGTATGGCCAATCATCACTCTCTCCGCCTTCAGACAATTTAATGAAAAGAAAACAAGGCACTGCTGGAGAAATAGTGGTCACTGGGTACACATTTAGGTGTGTTCAACAAGGAAATTTATTAAGAGCAGTAAAATCCAGAAAAAAAAGACGTTTCGGTCAATACAAGACCTTCATCAGTCATCTGGATAAAGGAAAAATGTGCATAGCAGCGCCATGTGGTGTCATGGAAATATATATGTATTCCATATATTCAAAGTATATTCACATATATGTATTCACAGTTCACAGTTAGATAGATCTCACTTGCTAAAAAACCCTGTGCTCACATATTTCTAGCCAGCTATAATCAGTCGTTTTAAAGAAATCTGGCCTTCATAAGAGGCCTTCGTAAAGGAACAAATGCATGAAGTACAAAAAAGTCCTATTAGATATCTGTTGTTTACATTATAGTTATGCAAGACAACTAGGTCCACAAGAATATAAACAATAATTCTGCAACTTCAGCTCTTTTAATCATGATTATCATAATTATCATATTTACACTAGAACAGCCAATAATCTAGCAGCTTTTAATTGTATGTTAATTGACTAACCAGCCCCTTTTTGTAAACGTATAAAACCTTGAATGAATAATAAATGTATGTCTTTGACGAACTGTTTTACTGACACTTTCGTGTGGGCAGTCCTCATTTCGTTCTGAGCGCTCAAAAAGACATTATATAGAGATTTGGACATGGCAACAGCAAACACAGGATATTTTTATCCTAAATAAATTTCCTTATCAGTTGGCGCCTGCACGCGGGCATGGACGAAACGCACGAGGACCCGGCCGACCAGAGAGACGGGGCTGTTTGGCCCTGGCCTTGGCACACGGGACGGAGACTGCAGCTCCATCAGTAAGGTAAGAAAACTTTGTCATCTACCTGAATGTTCCCTGTGCCTAGTCCTAGCCTACACTTCCAGCCGGTCGGACGTGGTCATCACCGCATTCCCAGGTTGTGTAAAAAGTCCATACCCTTATCCAAAAGCCCGGGATATAAGCCGAGTTGGTTGCTGCTGTGCTGTATATGTTTCATGTTTTATGTGAACCGGGAGAAAGTTGGAACGGTGACTGTGTTTTGCTTGCTGATCTCTGGGGCTGTATAGCAAAGACAAATTGCTGCATAAGTTCCCGCAGTAAACTTTCACGCACCGGAGGCCATCCCAGTCAAATCAGACGTGAAGGGCGGGAGCTTGTTTTGGATAAGTCCACGCAGATATTCTTCACACATTGGAGGGAGGTTATCCCCAAAAAATCCAGTTGTGGAACGAGGGCTTTGTTCGGTTAAGTTTCTGCAGTAAACTTTCACGCACTGGGAGGCCATCCAGTCAAATCAGACGTGAAGGGCAGAAGCTTTGTTTGGATAAGTTCTCACAAATAATTGTCCACGCACCGGGGGGCCATCCCCAGTCAAATCAGACGTGGATAGTGAGAATTTGATGAAGGCTATTGCAGATTACTGTGACCAGCGCACCAGCCAGGGCGTACGTACAGAGCGATAGAACCTTGAGCCTCCACCGCGCTCAGTGCAATTGGTGAGTTATCATTACCAGAGCAGCTTGTATGTGTCACAGATCATCAAAAGAGGGATTCGTATTCTCCCGGGTGTCTGTCTCTTGTCTGTATCAGGTACTGTCGCTTAAATCACATCTTCCGTGCGCTCTGTCATGTAACTCATTCAGAGCAGTGTGCTGGCTGCAGCAGCGAGAAAACCCCTTTGACCCCCCTCCTCTGCTAAATCACGTTATCAGACATTCTGTTTCTTGGCTTTGATTTTTATTTTTTTTTAAGCTAGTTTTTTTGCTACAGGTTTTAATGTGAAAATTCTCAGGCTTCAGACTGAACTATATTCATTTTTTGCTATTCTGAGGAATAATAATTTTTTTTTTTTTTTTTTACGTGATTTCAGTGCTATAGAGACAGCAAGCAGAGATATAAGGAAGGGAGGGGGGAAGCAGCCAGCTGACATTCCAGAGATTTTTAATTAGCTGTTTTAAGTAACAAGGGTTGTTTTTCAGAGTTTTATGATTAATACGGTTTTTCTTTTCTCCCCTTTTTGGTGAATTTATTTTTTTTGTTTTCTTTTTCTAGAGTTTTCTTACTAAATCTAACTATTGTTTTTAAAATTTTTCTTTTAAGTACATTTTTAAATGATTTTGGAGAGATTTTTTCTCTAAGCAATTTATTTTAGAGCTTTATTTTCTCCAGCCATTTTTTTTTTTTTCCTACAAGCTGCTTTAGAACAAGGTCACATAGATAAGGAGAATTACAGGCTGAGGGAGAGAGAAAGACACAAACTACGCAGTGGTCTGAGTAGCCCCTCCTGTCGGGCATTCGGCGAGGAATTTTTTTTTTTTTTTTTATGTGAATAATTTTTGAAAAGGTGTTAAAAATCATCTGTGAGAAAAAGATCACTGACATGTCACAAGAGCAGAATTCAGAGTCACACATATCACATGTCCATCATGTGGAGACACGGTACAGGTGTAGGCTGCTCTCATTGAGTAAGGAGCCTTGTACAGGGAAAAATGCTCCCCGCCTCTCTCCACAGGGAGAAGGCATTTTTGTTTCAACCATCCCCTTCAAGAGTCACAGGGGGGACACCCCTCTCCTTTTCTTCTCTCATCCCTTTCTCTTTCTTCTTCAGACTTTTCTCCTCTTTCCTCGCTGCCATCCCTCTCATTCCTTCTTTTCCCTCCATCACATCTCTGACACATCCATTTTCTTCACTTCCTCTTCTTCTATCTCTTCCTCTCCAACTCTCAAATCTTGTTCTTCATCTTCTTCTACTTCTCCCCCTCCATCTTTCTTCTCTCTCCTCTATCTTTCTCTCTTTTCCCCCTTCACTCTTCTCTCCCTCCCCTCCTCTTTCTCTCGCTCCTCCCTCACACCTCCCTTCTCTTCCTCTTTTTCTACTTCGTCATCAACTGGGTCAACGCCCAATCCAAGCAATGTGGTGTCCCTGTATTCAGTGTCTCCAGCACAGGCACCTTGTCTATCCCAAGCACAGTACAAACATTGCCAGTCATTATATCAGGAGAAGAAAGTACAGATCTCCCTACACAAAAAGCTACATGTAGCCCCAGACACAACAGTCCACAGCTAGGGCTTGCTTCACAGGGGGGTGGTATAGCTACAGGGCTGCTAGCATGGAACCATGACACTGATCCACCGCAGCCTCGCAAGGAAGTGGGAAATCCCCATGCAGCAAGACAACTTTAACCCCTCTCTGACATTAGACGTACTATCCCGTCCATAAAACCCGTGCCATTCTGACCATGGACGGGATAGTACGTCATAGGCGATTAGCTGCGCTCCCCCGGAGGGAGCGCAGCTAATCGCCGCAGGGTGTCAGCTGATTATCTCAGCTGACACCCGTGACTGTGTGTCAGGAGCGGTCACGGACCGCTCCCGGCACATTAACCCCTTGCACACCGCGATCAAACATGATCGCGGTGTACTGGGGCACAGGGGAGGATCGCGCAGGGTGGGGGCCCCTGCGCGCCCCCCTGAGACCCTCAGAGCAGCGCGATGTGATCGCGCTGCTCTGAGGGCTTCCTCCCTCCCAGGACCCGGATCCAAGATGGCGCTGGGGTCCTGGAGGGGAGGCGGCTTCCTCAGTGCCTGCCGAGAGCACGAGTTGAGCGATACTTTCCGATATCCTAAAGTATCGGAATCGAATGGTATCGCCGATATCACTAAAATATCGGCGATACCCGATACCGATAACCGGAAGTCCCATGTAAGTCTATGGAACAAAATATCGAAATTAAAAAAAAAACCCATCTTGCCTGTTGGTTAATTGTACATGAAGGAAAACAAGAAAGAGTAATGTAGAATGTATTGGGGAAGGTTGAGGAGACATTAAAGGCATAGATGTTTAACCCAATCAAATGGAATAGCATAAATATTTTTTTTTTTAAAGATGTTCGGATTGACGAAGAAATTGACAATGTTAACGTTTTTTATATTTTGGCAAATATGTATATTACACAACTTCCATGCCTTCATCTTCACCTTTTTAACTTTTCACACACTTTCTCCTTCATAATCTTCTGCAGCATCATCTTTTTCATCAAATTATTCTTCATCTTCACCTTCTTTATCTCTTCTTAAACTTCTTGCTATTCATCTTTGTTAACATTACTCATATTCTTCTTATTAAACTATTATTCTTATTCATATTCTGCTTCATCTTCTTCATCATATTCTTATTTGTGACAGAGAATCCTGTACTTGTAATCTGTCAAAGTATGAATTTTTCATCCTTCCGTTCTTGCTGTCACAAAAGATTTCAATTACAACAGTATTTGTCCGTGTTCAGTTTAGCCTGCAGCAGCAGGCATTTTTCCAGGGGCACCACGAGGAGGAACGGACTCACCCCCATACACTGCTTAGTCTTCTTCTGCTTAGAATTTAGAGCATATATTTTGCTCTTCATTTTGGTCTTATACTTCATGTTCTTCTGCTTTTAGATCTTCTGCTTATTGTTCTTGTGTCTCTTGTTCCGTATCTTGTATTTGTAGCACAATCTTGTACCAGCTGATGTTACTGGGACACGGTTACTAAGCAGGAGGTACCTGTGCTCCAAAGCACTACCAAGACCAGCAGACTTGCTGGAACTCGGATACCGAGATGGAGGCACCTAGCCAAAGGCACTGCGGAGAACCAGTTGACGGTACTGGAACCCGGAGGGGCAGCAGAATGAAAAGAGCCAATGGCACAACCGAGGACCAGCTGACGTTACTGGGACACGGTTACTAAGCAGGAGGTACCTGTGCTCCAAAGCACTACCAAGGACCAGCAGACGTTGCTGGAACTCGGATACCGAGATGGAGGCACCAGGCCAAAGGCACTGCGGAGAACCAGTTGACGGTACTGGAACCCGGACGGGTAGCAGAAGGTACAAGAGCCAATGCAAGTAACGAGGACCAGCTGACTGTGCTGGAACCCGAGGGGCAGCAGAAGGAAAAGAGCCAATGGCACAACCGAGGACCACTGACGTTACTGAACCCCAGTAACACAGGAGCATTGTTGACTGTGCTAACAGCACTTCCGAGCAACAACTGGCGGTGTTGAGCCCAGGGTCAAGGAGGATGTTTAAATACTAGATCAAGTAATTTCCTTGTTACCTGTCCAATTTTAAATGTCTATACTTCAAACAAGAGAAAGATAACCTTTACTACCATAAGATGATGATTTCATTTAAACTAATATCTAGATAAATAAAGAATTGACAAACATAAACACATACATTAACATTTTGAACAGCAATGCAAACCACAAAATAAATTAGTTAAGGAATCTGCTATACGGTTGTACATAAAAGCATACAAGTACATATCTGAATCCATTAATGATGGATAAGTAACAGTATGTACAACCATTTTTATTGTATAGACAATGAATGTCTGACTTCAAAACATCATCACATTACAAGTTATCTGTGATATTACTAAAATGTTCCATTTGCTGAATAATGTCACTAAATATTTTATACAAAATTATAACAATTTCCATCATGTAATACTCATAATATGTGGCAATAATCATTTTTATTAACAAACATAACCTTTCAAAAGTGCATAGTGCATAGTGAAAATTGCTATTTATGGCTGACTGTGACTGTCGACTTGGAAGCATGACAACAATAGATAAGGTATATATAGAGAGACTGCATAGCCACAGATGGTGAATTGCGATGTAATACTGTACCTCAATAAAGTGTGCGTCACTACTACATAATTTTTTTTATATAGCTTTATAAACAGGGTACATGGATGTATGCTTGTGCCTTTGTTTTGACGCACAGACTGCCTTCCTGCTGAGACGCATTGGTAGTGAACAGTTGTGTGCAGTGTTCACTGCAGTCTCTGCGGAATAACCACACTTAGACCTTATAACTTTTCAGACTTTCTTTATCAATCTACCAAGAGAAGAAGGCAGGGAGTAAGGCACGGTCGTGGAGTTTCTTCAGGGAGAGGACGTGGGATTCTGTGGCTGCTGCGGCCCCCAGTGACACAGCATCCACCAGTTTTCCCCGGAGCGTTCCTTTATGCGCACTTTTGTAGGAGCTCGGAGTACCCCCCTGCTGCGGGAAGAACAAATTGAAGCCGTTGTTGTTTGGATGTCAGCCAATGCATCGACTTCAATTGCTTCCACCTCCTCTCAGGACCACAGCACTGTTGGGCAACCATCTGTCTCTTCACCGCCTGGCAAATTGCCCAGGCAGTCAGAGAGTTCTGTACAGGAGCCAGCTGAGTGTCTGCTTCTGTTCTCAGAATCTATTGCTTGCAAACAGGGCCCAGCCAAGCAGCATTCTGTAATGTGAAGAGGGAGTATGCAGTGATGCGCAACAGCTGTGTCTCTCTGAATCTGAAGAGGCGGGTGAGACAGTGCCGATGTCAGCACACCGCAGAACGCATCTGATGATGATGAGACCCAGGTGCCAGTTCTGTTGAGCATGGTGCTGGCCAGACCACCCAACAGCAGGTGTTGGAAGAGGGTATGGAGATGATGAGGTCCAAGACCCAACAAAGGCATGAGGGAAAAGAAGGTGTTGGAGCAGCTCAGAGGAATAATATAATATATTTTATATAGCGCCATCATATTCCGCAGCGCTTTACAGTTTAGAGCCGTTTCAGAACACAAGTCATAAGTAACAACGTTAACAATACAATAATTTAAGCTAAATAAGTCGCCCCTGCTCGTGACAGCTTACAATGTACAATGAGATGGGGGAGATACAAAGTATAGGTGTTTATAAACAATGGTGTCATTTTCAATGATGTTCCAGCCATCTTAAGGACAGAGGGATTTGGGGATAGTGAATGGGCTAGAGACACACACACACTTTCACAGAATACATAGAATGACTTTTTATTAGTGAAAGTGATAGGCCGCTCTGAACAAATGTGTTTTGAGGGAGCGCCTGAAACCATGCAAAATGGGGATATCCTAATTTCTTGGGGTACAGCATTCCATAGGATTGGTGTAGAGCAGGAGAATGTCTTTGGGGTCCCGGGGGTGGGAGGTACGTATTAGTGCAGAGGTTAGTCGAAAGTCGTTTGCAGAGCGCAGCAGTCGGTTAGGCCGATAGATAGAAATGAGGGGGGAGATGTAGGAGGGGTGCTGCCCTGTGGAGAGCTTTGTTGGTGAGAACCAGTACTTTGGTTTGAAAAGCTGGAGAGGCCTAGAGAAATGGTTAGTGATAGAAGGAAGATAGAGGAAGACAATGCCCCAACGGTACAAACAGGAGGGAGAGTTAGGCTGCAGACTCGGTTGCCTGTAGCCTCCATTTGGCACCTGTTCGGAGCAGTTGTCTTCCAAAAGTCAAAACGGCGCTCCCAGGACTTGCACTGCGTGGTCCTTTTTTCACACACTTGCACATGATATTTCTATGTGAAATGCAAGCTGTGTAATTAAAAATTAAAAATAGCTAAAAGTGTCAGTCACCTCAATACCACAAATATGTGGAAACAGTGCGGACAAAGCACGTAGTTGAGTTACAAAGACACACTATAGATGTAGGCCAACCTACAGCAGCACCTACATCTTCAGGTTGTGTTGAAGCCTCTTCATCGAGCTCACACACACAGCTGGTTATGCTTCCTCACAGGATCGCCATGGAAGAACCTCGGCCACTGTTGTCCAGAGACAAACGTTAATTCCACACACAGCAGCAAGTTCCCTGTCATCCTCACACTCCCAGGCCACAAAACAGCCATCGGTAGCACAGGCATGGATAAAAGACGGCCATACTCCGCAAACCATGCACGAGCACAGGCTCTGAATGCTGGCATTGCAAAACTCCCTGTCCCTTGAAATGCTGTGATTCAGGCTGGTGGAGACAGACAGTTTCCGTAACTGAAATATCATTGTCAATCCCACAATACAATGTGCCAAGCCGATTTCATTTCAGCAGGCAATAGCCGTCCCTGGTCTGCAAAAGCATGTTGAGGGAAAAATTAAACAAGCGCTACTAAAAGCCCTCAGTAGCAAGGTCCACCTGACCACCGATGCGTGGACCAGTACCCATTGTTATGATCTGCTACAACCAGTAAGGAAAGAAGGGAATTCTGTCCCTACAATACAACTAAGCTGAATCCCTACGATGTAACGGGGAACCTGATCCTGCGACCAGACCCGCTAAAGTCCTCATCTAGTGTGAACGAAGACCTATAGTTGCGAGGGAGTAATCCCTACAAGATCTAGGGACTGTGAGAAAAGGTGGACACCTCCTAACATAAATTGTAGCATGGATAATTAAACAGAAAAATAAATACTTTGTGATCCTAAACATCAAGCAAAACTGACAGATTAAGGCACCTAAGCACCCGGCTAGCTTAACAGTAGATAATACAATGAAGTCAAGCAAAGCCAGAAGGGCGGAGCCAGACTAATAGGGAAAAAAGGTCATGTGACCAGCAAACTGAAACAAAACCTAACAAGAGGGTTCTAACACCCATGGCCAGGGACAATACCTTTCCCTCACTGCCCATTGGGTCAATGTTGTGCAGCCGGGTACTGATCTTGCGAGTGGCGCTGTACGTGTTCTGCCAACTCCAAGGATTGCAGGAATCAAGTCTGTACACATTGATTCCTCCTCCTATTCCAGTTCCTCAGAATCATCGCTGCAGGAGCCGTCACGGTCTACCTCCACATGGACCCGTGAACGTTTACC
This sequence comes from Oophaga sylvatica, assembly GCA_033576555.1. Taxonomy (NCBI): domain Eukaryota; kingdom Metazoa; phylum Chordata; class Amphibia; order Anura; family Dendrobatidae; genus Oophaga; species Oophaga sylvatica. The sequence goes on along the minus strand of JARQOD010000008.1, from coordinate 23,028,991 downwards.
TGTTGCGACCGATATGAGCACAGCCGTGTCCAAATGTCAACAGGCCATCCTGAAATTAATTTCCATGGGGAATCTTAGCCACACAGCGCAGGAGCTCTGTAATGCCATAAAGCAGGAGAGCGACGTGTGGTTTTTGGAAGAGAATCTACAGGCAGGCTTGGTAGTGTGTGACAATGGCCGAAATCTGGTGTCAGCTCTGGGCCTTGGGCAACCTCACTCACATACCATGTCTGTCATATGTGCTCAACTGGTCGTGCAGATTTTTTGAGGGACTAATCCGGATCTTGATGCACTGCTGCACAAGGTCCGCCTAGAGTGCGCTCACTATGCGACGTTCCAGCATGGCCAGATCGCTGATTGCAGCTCTGCAACGCAGATTTTCACCTTCATGAACATCGCATCATATGTGACGTACCCACCAGGTGGAATTCCTCGTTACATATGTTGGAGCGGTTGTGTGAGCAGCAGCCAACAGTAATGGAGTATCAGCTGCATCAGGCGCAGTCAACTCGCAATTTGCGCCGTTCACACTCACCCACTACTGAGTGGGCCTCTATAATAAGAATAATAATATTATTTATTTTTATATAGCGCCATAATATTCCGCAGTGCTTTACAGTATAACAGTATTCAAAACACGAGTCATAAGTAACAACGATAACAATACAATAATTAAAGCAAAATCAGCCGCCCCTGCTGGTGAAAGCTTACAATCTACAATGAGGAGTGGGAGATACAAAGTACAGTGTTTATATACAATGGTGTTTTACAATGATGGTCCAGCCATTTTAAGGAAGTGAGGGATGCATGGAGATAGTGAATGGGCTACACACACAGAATTACACATAGAATGACTTTGATTAGTGAATGTGATAGGCCACTGTGAACAAATGTGTTTTGAGGGAGCGCCTGAAACCATCCAAATTGCGGATAGTCCTAATTTCTTGGGGTAGAGCATTCCAGAGGATTGGCGCAGCGCGGGGTGAAGTCTTGGAGTTGGGAGTGGGAGGTACGGATTTAGTGGCAGAGGTTAGTCGAAGGTCGTTTGCAGAGTGCAGCAGTCGGTTAGGCCGATAAATATAAATAAGGAGGAGATGTAGGGGGGTGCTGCGCTGTGGAGAGCTTTGTTGGTGAGAACCAGTAATTAGAATTGGATCCTATAATGAATGGCACCACTGCCAGTGTAATGAGTGGCGAATAACTCTATGAAGGATATCTGCCACGTTTTGCGTGCGTTTGATGAGTCAACGCGGATGGCGAGTGCAGATGATGCACTAGTCAGCCTGACTGTCCCCCTTATCTGCCTGCTTCAAAAAACACTGCAAGCACTAAGGCATGAGGTTTTTGGAAGAGGTGGAGGATGAGGAGTCACAAATCCATCACCTTCTGGACAGTCAGCGCAACGTGGTTCCTCACAAAGGGCTGGAGACTTTCAAAGTAACCATGCTGTATCAACAATTGAACCTCCAGAGTCGCTGTCTATATTTTCATAACCATTACAAACTTTTAAATGTATTTACAAAGCACATAATGTACATTTTTTGTCTATCCTTTGTAATGGTATTGTGTTTCCATAAACTGATGTTACAGAATATGATACAAAGTTTTTAAATTTTGAGTTTTAAAATTTTGTAAATTTATATGTATTTGAAGGACTTTGTGAGGAGGTTTAGGAGGAGTCAATGGAGGAGGAAGACAACGCTCCAGAGGGAGTAGACAATGCTCTAGTCAGTATGTAGACCAAGGGTGGGTGATGCACAGCAGGCGGAGATGACGCCTCTTGCAGGGGACAACGTTTCTTGGCCAGTTGGGAGTCTGCAGCACATGGTTGATTTCATGCTGCAGTGGCTGAGAAACGACCGCCGCATCGAACACATTCACACCACGTCTGATTATTGGGTGTACACCCTCCTAGACCCTCGCTCCGCACCGGGACAACTTACAAAGCCTCATCACACCGTTGAACCGGGAGCGTAAAATGCGGAAGTACCAAGACAACACTGGTGCAATCCATAATGTTCTCCATTCCAGCCGAGAGCACTGCTGCTGCTGCACTGCTTTACAAAGCAGCTCTGTGCGTCGAGGCAGTGGAGACAGCTCTGCAACAAGAGGGAGCACAAGCAGCGCCTCTGCACAGGGCAAGAACAGTATGTTCCAAATGTGTCGAAGTTTTGTGGCAGCGCCACCAATGTCTACACCATCCGAGACGGCTCCAGTCAGCAGGAGGCAACATTTCCGTAAGATGGTTACAGACTACATGTCTTGCCCTCTCAGTGTAACTCTCAGATGGCTCTTCCCCATTCAAGTTTTGTGTCTCTAAGCTGGATACATGGCCAGAGCTTAGCCAGTATGCATTGGAGGTGCTGGCTTGATCTGCTGCCAGTGTATTATCGGAGCGCGTCTTTACTGCTGCAGGTGGTGTACTAACAGACCGTTGCATGCGACTATCCTACGATAATGTAGAACGGCTTACTTTTCTGAAAATGAACTAGGCATGGATCTCGCCTGAATTTGCCTGTCCGGTTTCAGATTAACTAACTGGTTGGCAACGTTTTCCATGTCTCCTGTTATGTTCATCTTTCTACCACCTGAGCTATACTCCCTGGGCTACAACACTGCCAGTTGCTGCTCAGAAGTGTCGTGTCCACAGACCAATACACAAGCTATAGTGATAGTGGGGTTCAGTAACGCCTGCATGTTCCCCTGCTGTGTGTCCGGCAAAAATTACTGCTACCTAGCTACACATGTTTAAAAAAACATGACATGTTAAAGTGGCTAGTGCTACACATAGATATCAGGCTACACCCTTATTTCTAAGCTGTAAACAAGTGAAACGTCAAATTTAAAAACCATTCAATGATTAGTGTTGGTAACAAATCTGTAACTAAATAATTGTGACATATTATGGCAGATATCCACATGTCTAACACAAATGCTAACACAAAAGCATACTTATGCTATAGGGTACTGATGGTGAACCTTCTCACTCCATAACTTTGACCAATCCAACTCACATCATGCCTCAAATGCTGCAATGTTGGAAGTGCATAATGTGGGTTGAACTTTGACAACAGCTGCAGTGCGAAGGTTATCCTTCTGTGTTCTTGGCTTTTAAATAAAAGCATACAAGTAAATATAATAATACATTGTTGATTAAGGGACATGATGTACACCTGTAATATTGTGCAAACAATGGATGTAGGACTATTCCTCTTCAACATTACTTATATTTGTGTCATTTGAAAAAATACATATTTTAGTTAAAAAATTAAAAACCCATGTTCAGTAGCTGTGAAAGGCCCGTTTGTGTAACTTCTATATTGTTTGCAACCAATGTATTGTATACGGATGGAAGCGCGTCACACTAATAATTAGATTTATTTTAAATGGAATGTAGCAGAACCAATTGGAGATAAATGAAAAGGATGAGCCACTGAGACACGCTCAGCAGAGTACAAGCAGCAGTGCTTGAACAAGTAACTGGAGCGTGATCTGCACTCAAAAAAGTAAAAAACACAGACTGAAGTGAACACTGAACACAACTGTCCACAATCTGTGAAAAGCTCCTTTCTGTACTTCTATAGTGTTTGCAACCAATGTATTGTATACGGATGGAAGCGCGTCACACTAATAGATTAGATTTATTTTAAATGGAATGTAGCAGAACCAATTGGAGATAAATGAAAAGGATGAGCCACTGAGACACGCTCAGCAGAGTACAAGCAGCAGTGCTTGAACATGTAACTGGAGCGTGATCTGCACTCAAAAAAGTAAAAAACACAGACTGAAGTGAACACTGAAACACAACACTGTCCACAATCTGTGAAAAGCTCCTTTCTGTACTTCTATAGTGTTTGCAACCAATGTATTGTATACGGATGGAAGCACGTCACACTAATAGATTTGATTTTTTTCTAATATAATGGAGCTGCACCAATTCCACTAAATAAAATAAAAAAAAAAAAAAAAAAAGTGACACGTGCAGATGCCTACAAACAGCGGTGGATGCAGAGCAAACTGCAGCGTCACCTGCACTGTCACACACACACCTTGCACAGAGCTGTTAAAACAACACTGGCAAAATGAAGCTTTACACAGCGGTTGTGTAAACTAGCCTGCCTCAAGCACAGTAGTACACAAAATCGCAATATCTAACTGTCCCTCAGAGTCAGCACAGCAGCGTTCTGTCCCTAACTGAGTTCACAGCACAGTGACGCTAAAATGGCTGCGGCGCCTTTTAGGCTAAGTGCACACGATCAGGAATAATTGCGTTTTTTTTCGCGGTTTTTCCGCGGTTTTCTGCGGTAAAAACGCGATAAAAACGCAAGCATTAAGCATCCTATACATGTTAATTGATTCCGCATGTTTTGGCCACATGTTGCGTTTTTTTTCCGCGAAAAAACGCTTTGCGGAAAAAATAGCAACATGTTCATTAATTTTGCGGAATGTAAGCGGTTCATGTGCGGTGGTACCCAGGGTCTGGAGGAGAGGAGACTCTCCTCCAGGCCCTGGGTACCATATCCCTGGTAAAACAATAATTAAAATAAAAAATAATGATATTCTCACCTTCCGGCGGCCCCCGCAGCCTTCCCGCGGCCCCCGCAGCCTTCCCCCGCCTTCAGCGACGCTCCCGGCAACTTCCGGTCCCAAGAGTCCTTTGCGAGAATCACCCAGATGGCATAGCGGTCTCGCGAGATGCTACGTCATCGGTGTGATTTGTCGCAAAGCATCCTTGGGACCGGAGTTGCCGGGCGCGTCGCTGAAGGCGGGAAGGCTGCGGGGCCGCCGGAAGGTGAGAATATCATTATTTATTATTTTTTTTATTTTTTACATTAGATCTTTTACTATTGATGCGACATAGGCGGCATCAATAGTAAAAAGTTGGTCACACTTGTCAAACACTATGTTTGACTCGTGTGACCAACCTGTCAATCAGTTTTCCAAGCGATGCTACAGATCGCTAGGAAAACGCTAGCATTCTGCAAGCTAATTACGCTTGCAAAACGCTATTATTCTGGTGGGAATCAGCATACAAAAAACGTGCGTATTTCCTGCGGGAGAAGTGCGGGATTGCCGCGGAAATTTCCGCGGCAATTCCGCAACGTGTGAACTTAGCCTTATAGTGCATTCTGACATAATTTCAGCAGCCAATCACAGCCATGCCATTAGTTAAGATGACCGCATCATTACAGGATGTGCCCACACTTCGTAGGATTCCTCATTGGCTGACTAAAATCACATTGCCTCTCAAAGAATTATGGGAACTTCCGATTCCGGTATACGATATTGAAAAAGTATCGGAATTAAGTATCGGAATTCCGATAACGCGAATATCGGCCGATACCCGATACTTGCGGTATCGGAATGCTCAACACTAGAGAGCAGGCATGAGGAAGCGTCCTGCACTGCCTGTCACATCGCTGGTGTGACAGTGTGCTGTGCACACTGTCACACCAGCGATCTGATGAAATACAGTGATGTCCCACCCTGGGACAAAGTAAAAAAGTAAAAAAAAGTAAAAATAAACATGTGTAAAAAAAAATCCAAAATAAATAAAAAAAAAAAAAAAATATTCCCCAATAAATTCATTATTGTAAATAAAAAAAATAAAACAATAAAAGTACACATATATGGTATCGCCGCGTCCGTAACGACCCCCCCTATAAAACTGTCCCACTAGTTAACCCCTTTTGTGAACCCCTTAAAAAAAAAAAATAAAAACGAAGCAAAAAATCAGTGCTTTGTCATCATACCGCTGAACAAAAAGTGGAATAACACGCGATCAAAAAGACCGATATAAATAAACATGGTACCGCTGAAAACGTCATCTTATCCCGCAAAAAACGAGCCATCACACAGCATCATCAGCAAAAAAATAAAAAAGTTATAGCTCGCAGAATAAAGCGATGCAAAAATAATTATTTTTTATATAAAATTGTTTTTATTCTATAAAAGCGCCAAAACATAAAAAAATGATATAAATGAGGTATCGCCGTTATCGTACTGACCCGAAGAATAAAACTGCTTTATCGATTTTACCACACGCGGAACAATAAAAACGCCTCACCCAAAAGAAATTCATGAATTGCTGATTTTTGTTCATTCTAACCTCCCAAAAATCGAAATAAAAAGCGATCAAAAAATGTCACGTGCTCAAAAATGATACCAATAAAAGCGTCACCTCGTCCCGCAAAAATTAAGACCTCACATGACTCTGTGGGCCAAAATATGCAAAAATTATAGCTCTCAAAATGTGGCGATGCAAAAAACTACTTTTTGCAATAAAAAGCGTCTTTTAGCGTGACAGCTGCCAATCATAAAAACACGCTATAAATAGTAAATCAAACCCCCCTTTAATCACCCCCTTAGTTAGGGAAAAATAATAAAATAAAAAAAATGTATTTATTTCCATTTTCCCATTAGGGTTAGGGTTAGGGTTTCGGCTAAAGTTAGGGTTAGGGTTGGCGCTAAAGTTAGGATTAGGGTTAGAGTTACAATTAGGGTTAGGGTTGGGATTAGGGTTGGGACTAGGGTTAGGGGTGTGTTGGGGTTAGGGTTGGAGTTAGAATTGGGGGTTTCCGCTGTTTAGGCACATCAGGGGCTCTCCAAATGTGACATGGCGTCTGATCTCCATTCCAGCCAATTCTGCGTTGAAAAAGTCAAACGGTGTTCCTTCACTTCTGAGCTCTGCCATGCGTCCAAACAGTAGTTTATCCCCACATATGGGGTATCAGCGTACTCTGGACCCCAAGAGTTATTGTGAAATTTGTCCTATTTCTTCTGTTACCCTTGGGAAAATAAAAAACTGGGGGCGAAAATATTATTTTTGTAAAAAAAATAAGATTTTTTTGTTTTTAAACGGCTGTACATTATAAACTTCTGTGAAGCACTTGGGGCTTCATAGCGCTCACCACACATCTAAATAAGTTCCTTGTGGGGTCTATTTTCCAAAATGGGGTCACTTGTTGGGGATTTCCACTGTTTAGGCGCATCAGGGGCTCTCCAAATGCGACATGACGCCCCCAGACCATTCCATCAAAGTCTGCAATCCAAAACGTCACTACTTCCCTTTCCGAGCCCTGACATGCGCCCATACAGTAGTTTTCTCCCACATATTGGGTATCAGCGTACTCAGGACAAATTGGACAACAACTTTTGGGGTCCAATTTCTCCTGTTACCCTTGTGAAAATAAAATATTGGGGGCGAAAAAATCATTTTTGTAAAAAAAAAAGGATTTTTTATTTTTACGGCTGTGCGTTATAAACTTCTGTGAAGCACTTCGGGTTCAAAGTGCTCACCACACATCTAGATAAGTTCCTTGTGGGGTCTATTTTCCAAAATGGGGTCACTTGTGGGGGTTTCCACTGTTTAGGCGCATCAGGGGCTCTCCAAATGCGACATGACGCCCCCAGACCATTCCATCAAAGTCTGCAATCCAAAGCGTCACTACTTCCCTTCCGAGCCCTGACGTGCACCCATACAGTAGTTTTCTCCTACATATTGGGTATCAGCGTACTCAGGACAAATTGGACAACAACTTTTGGGTTCCAATTTCTTCTGTTACCCTTGTGAAAATAAAATATTGGGGGCGAAAAAATCATTTTTGTAAAAAAAAAAAGGATTTTTTATTTTAAGGCTGTACGTTATAAACTTTAGTGAAACACCTGGGGTTCAAAGTTCTCACCACACATCTAGATAAGTTCCTTGAGGGTCTAGTTTCCAAAATGGTGTCATTTGTGGGGGGTTTCCACTGTTTAGGCAGATCAGGAGCTCTCCAAACACGACATGGCGTCCAGCCAATTCTGCGTTGAAAAAGTGAGACGGCGCTCCTTCCCTTCCAAACTCTGCCATGCACCCAAACAGTGGTATACCCCCACATATGGGGTATCAGTGTACTCAGGACAAATTGCACAATAACTTTTGGAGTCTTGTTACCCTTGGAAAAATAAAAATTCGGGTGAAAAGATCATTTTTGTGGAAAAAATATGATTTTTAAATTTTACGGCTCTACGTTATAAACTTGTGTGAAGCACTTGAGGGTTCAAATTGCTCACCAAAGATCTAGATAAGTTCCTTAGGGGGTCTAGTTTCCCAAATGGGGTCATTTGTGGGGGTTTCCACTGTTTAGGCACATCAGGGCTCTCCAAATGCAACATGGCATCCAATCTCAATTCCAGCCAATTTTGGTTGGAAAAAGTCAAATGGTGCTCCTTCCCTTCCGAGCTCTGCCGTGCGCCCAAACAGTGGTTCCCCCCCACATATGGGGCATCAGCGTACTCAGGACAAATTGGACAACAACTTATGTGGTCCAATTTCTCCTGATACCCTTGGGAAAATAAAAAATTAGTGACTAAAAGATAATTTTTGTGGGAAAAAAATAGGATTTTTTATTTTCATGCCCGGGCATTATAAACTTGTGTGAAGCACTTGGGGGTTCAAAGTGCTCACCAAAGATCTAGATAAGTTCCTTAGGGGGTCTAGTTTCCAAAATGGGGTCACTTGTGGGGGATTTCCACTGTTTAGGCTCATCTGGGGCACTGCAAACGGAACATGACCCCCATCAAAGTCTGCATTCCAAAACGTTACTACTTCCTTTCCAAGCCCTGCCGTGCGCCCAAACAGTTTTCCACCCCCACATATGGGGTATCAGCGTACTCAGGACAAATTGGACAACAACTTTTGGGGTCCAATTTCCTTGGGAAAATTCAAAAATTTAGGACTAAAAAATCATTTTTGTGGAATTTTTTTTTTTTTTTTTCACACCCAGGCATTATAAACTTTTGTGAAACTCTTGGGGTTCAAAGTGCTCACAACAGATCTAGATAAGTACCTTAGGGGTCTAGTTCCCAAAATGGTGTCACTTGTGGGGGGTTTCCACTGTTTAGGCGCATCAGAGGTTCTCCAAGCGCGACATGGCGTCCAATCTCAACTCCAGCCAATTTTAGTTTGAAAAAGTCAAACGGCGCTCCTTCCCTTACGAGCTCTGCCGTGTGCCCAAACAGTGGTTTTCCCCCACATATGGGGTATTGGCGTACTCAGGAGAAATTGCATAACAACCTTATCTGTCCATTTTCTCCTTTTACCCTTGTGAAAATAAAAAAAAAGTTTGTAAAAGATCATTTTTGTGGCTAAAAAGTTAAATATTCATTTTTTCCTTCCACGTTGCTTTAGTTCCTGTGAAGCACCTGAAGGGTTAATAAACTTCTTGAATGTGGTTTTGAGTACCTTGAGGGTGCAGTTTTTAGAATGGTGTCACTTTTGGGTATTTTCTGTCATGTAGACCCCTCAAAGTGACTTCAAATGTGAGGTGGTCCCTAAAAAAAATGGCTTTGTAAATTTTGTTGTAAAAATGAGAAATCGCTGGTCAACTTTTAACCCTTATAACTTCCTAACAAAAAAAAATTTTGATTCCAAAATTGTGCTGATGTAAAGTAGACATGTGGGAAATGTTATTTCTTAACTATTTTGTGTTACATATTTCTCTGTTTTAAGGGAATAAAAATTCAAAGTTTGAAAATTGCTAAATTTTCAAAATTTTCGCCATATTTGCGTTTTTTTCAAAAATAAACGCAAGTTATATGGAAGAAATTTTACCACTAACGTGAAGTACAATATGTCACGAGAAAACAATCTCAGAATCGCGAAGATCCGTTGAAGCGTTCCGGAGTTATAACCTCATAAAGAGACAGTGGTCAGAATTGTAAAAATTGTCCAGGTCATTAACGTGCAAACCACCCTTGGGGTGAAGGGGTTAAAGCCCAAATCTCACCCAGTGTATGCACCAAGTACACCATGTCACTTCTTATCTGATGAAGATGAAGATGCAACGTCACACATGCTGCCCAATACTAGGGAAGAAAACACACAAGCACCAATAGAGCAGGGACAGGTAGAGGCACCATCCTATGAGCCCTTCATCCCAAGCCAGGTGATCAGTATGCTGCCAGACCCAGGGATACACCCCATGCCATTTTGCCAAAAAATGCAGCAGATCCAGCGAACGTATGCAGCAGCCTGGACTGATCTCTGGACCGTAATGGAAATAAAAGCAGGTGATGCATTCTGGCCAATTATGAGAGAACACTTCAAGCTTCCAACAGAGTTAGATGCGTATGCCTGGAGACAGGACCAAAGCTAATTGAGCAACTCAGAGAATGGGCCAAAAGCAGACTGACAGGACAAACTCTCATCCTACATGTCACGAGTCAAGACAAGACAGAGTCTGTGGAGAAGTTCCATGACAGAGTAATGCAAGTGTTTCATTACCCATGATCAGACACACAGACGGATGTTGGCACAGGCTTTTGTGCATGGACTGAGAGAACCAATCAGGAAACCACTGGTAGCAGCCAGGCCTGAGTACACGTCAATAGCAATGGATACCCTGCTCACAGTAGCAAAAAGGATTTAGTCCCGCCGGGACAGAAGGAATGTCAAGTGTTACAACTGTGGCGAGTTTGGTCATTTCCGGAACAAGTGCAGAACACTGACTTCACCCAGAAAAAGAAGAAACACAGAAAGCAGTGAAGAACCCCGTCCATAGGACAAGAGCACACCAAGTCCACAAGGAACCCCACCAGTGGGACCAATATCCTGAGAGTGGATGGCATAGTCATATCTTTTCTTGTGGAACTCCGCAACCTCACCTACCTATCAGAATCTTCTGCTTCCTGCATGGGAATTGATGGTCAAGTCAGATATTTCCAGATTATGAAGCCCCTGAGCGTGTGGACTCAGCCAGAACACTCCATCATGTCCCAGTTTGTGTAAAAAACCTGCACCCTCAACCTATTGGGAGTGGACCTACTGCAGAAGCTGAAAGCGACCAGAGTGTTCCAGGAAGATGGGACCATGACACTTTCTTCACCCCTGACCCAAGAAGAAACAGGTACCTCAAACAACCACACTGCAGACCTATCACAGGAGGTGCTGGACATAGTACCAGAAAAACCACTCCATCACCCAGGGTCAAGATGTCTCTGACCAACTGAAGGTCTAAGTGAGCTCGCCTAAGAAGACGGCCTGAGAACTTTGACATTGGCCAGGATATTCAACTCAAGAAGGACTCTACTCGCTTCATGGAATGGCAACACCTCATCCAGCTCTAATGCCAGAGGTTCATCTTTTGCAAGCACCAGGAGGTGCCCCCTGCAATCAATCAGTGCACCCAGGCCCTAGACCGGCAAAAGGCCACTCAGCTCTTCAGACTTGTGCACAAATATTGACCTGAGACCGAGCTGGAGAAAAAGAAACTACTGATGGCCCATGCTGAGAAAAAAGCAGCCGTTTAAGGAGACGTCCCAACTAGAAGACCCCCTGTGACCAGAACAGGTGCTAACATAGTAACTGTCTTGGTGGAGAACAAGAAAGCCAGCTGGTCGTCATCTCTCATGATGTGGATCCTAGTAGACGGCTTGTTTTCCCGCCAGCTCTGCACCAGCAGATGGGAGTCCCCTGCTGCATACTGAAGGACAAGGCCAAACTGGGCTGCCTCGCCCATCGGAATCAATCCCAGCTTTCCACAGTGAAGAAAAAGACTGTAAACCCCACTGAGTTCAGAATGGTGCAAGGCCTGGAGGCCGCGAAAGAGGCTACGGTATTTGAAACCCCAACAGTGCTGAACCATCACACTCTGCTCTCAAGAGTCCGCGAAAGAGGCTACGGTATTTGAAACCCCAACAGTGCTGAACCATCACACTCTGCTCTCAAGAGTCCCAGTCACCGCAACAGTATTCACGGTGATCAACCTGGCCAGTACCTTCTTCAGTGTTTCCCCTCCATCTGGAGGACTGCTTTCACGCACCAGTGCAGTGCATATGGACAATGTTGCCTCAAGGTGCTCAAAACAAGCCCTTCAAGTTTCACCAAGACAATGTCCTCCATCCTCATCAACTGGATTGCAGAATATGCAAGAGTCACTCTTCTACAACACGTGGATGACTTTCTCTTTTGTGTGGTTGACATCGACACCTGCACAGTCTATTCCTTATCTCTCCTACTCTACCTGGAAGAACAGCAACGCAAGGTCTGGAAGAACAAAGTCCAGTGATGCCAGAAGCAAGTTACATCCCTGGGACACTGTATTGCCCACAAGACGAAACACATGTCAAAAGACTGGAAGACCACTGTGGAGAAGATGGCTCCCCCAACAACTCCAAGAATGCTGCAGGCCTTCCCTGGTCTAGTGTCATATTGCAGAACCTGGATCCCTGATGCCTCAGTCCTAATGCAGCCTCTGTGCGCTTGCATCAACGCAACCCCGCTCCTTCTATCAGACGCAGCCTTCAACCCATTCAGGAGATTGGAAGAACTCCACAGTCTCAGCGCCAATACCAGGCCTACCTGGCTATGAAAAGTCTTTCCGTCTACCTGATGGAAGAAAGAAGGTCATGCTACTGGAGTCCTGGCACGGATTCACGGGGAAAACAGAGACTTTTAGGCTGCCTCTCAGCCCGCTTGGATCCAGTTGCAAGAAGAGCACCCTCCTGCCTGATGGCAGTATCTGCAGCACACATCCTCCTGGACAAGGTTGCTGAAATCACTCTTGGACAGCCACTGGAAACTCTCACTCCACATGACATCTTGGCAATCTTCAATCAAGCTCAACCAACAGTAATCTCTCCACCGCCAGGCATCTTTGTGGCGCCTCTATTGCCTTTGTCTCATAATGTCACCGTCTCCAGACCTACAGTCCTCAGCCCGGCCACTCTACTCCCACTCCCAAGGGGGATACTTGGATGGCTCCAGAAGAAGTTTCAACACAGGAAGTGCAGTGACCAGCAATCAAGAAATCCTGTGTTCCAGAAGTCTGTCACCTAGCCTGTCAGCCCAGGAAGCAGAATTGATAGCGCTGACGAAGGCCTGCCAGATGGCAGAAGGCAAGACTGCAAACATCTACACGGACTACAGGTACTCGCATGGCATAGCACACGACTTTAGACCCATCTGGGCTACAAGGGACTTCATCACAGCAAACGGGACAGCCGTGAAGCATCATGGAGCCTTCAGGGACCTACTGGGTATACTCCAACTTCCAAAATGGTGGCAATTTGAAAAATCAAAGTGCATGGAAAACTGAGAACAGAAGAGGCATGAGGCAATAACATGGCAGACATGGCAGCCAAAGAAGCAGCCAAAGGAAGACAACATGGAGAAGTGGGAGAGGTCGTAGAGCCGGACGGCTACTACATGACGACTGAAGACAAGAAACCTGACAAAGAGACGTCCTGGAATCTGCTCAAGAAGTTACAAGACCAAGCTCCAAAAGGAAAAGAGCTGCATGGGAAAAAAGCAACACGTGAAGAAGGAAGGCTATCAATAATAGACTTCAAACTCTGCCTACCACAAAGTATGCACCCTATGGTGGTCCAATGGTACATGGACCCACATCCACATATCAAAGACACAGATGAATGATCTGATTGGTGCTTACTGTTTCGCTTCAGGGATCTCCACCCTAACAGCCAAATTCACCAGCAGCTGTCTGACCTGCGGCAAATGCAAGCCTGGACGTATGGAAGAAAGACCCCCTCACCTCATCTGGAAAGACCACTCTACCAGCTTCAAAGGATCCAGATAGACCACATCCAGATATCGCCAAGTGAAGGATTCAAATACGCCATTGTGGTCAAAAAAAGAATTTTCAAGATGAACAGAAGCCTTCCAAGTCAGCAAAGACTACTGCAACGAAGCTACTTTCGGAAAATAGTGTGCAGATACGGGGTTCCAGAAATGATAGAAAGTGATCAGGGACCCGCATTCACAGCAAATCTGACACACAAGACCCGATTAGCAGTAGGGTCAGATTTAGGCCTACACACTCCTTACCACCCCCAGAGCAGCAGGAAGGTAGAAAAACTGAACGAAACACTTAAGAATAGAATGCTGAAAAATTGCCCAAGAGACACGCAAACCATGGCATGACACACTCCCTATTGCACTGTTTAGCATAAGGCACACTCCCAGAGACCCAGAAAAGCTGTTTCGTGCCTGCATCTTCTGCTAACAGATAAGACATTTTCTTCTTTTAGATTTTTGGTGCCTGCATTTTGTCCTGCACTTCTGTGGGGGTCTGCCGGGTCCCCTTCGGGGGGCTTATGCTCCTCTCAGTTTAGTTCAGCCACTGTTTGTTCATTTGCCTTTTCCAGTTTTTTCAGTGGTTGCTGTTTAGTTTTTGTTACACCAGAGAACTAATTTAGGTGGTAGAGGTCGTGTGATCTCAGGTGTTTTTGTAATTAGTAGAGTTGGTACTTTTCAGGGTTTTTTGGGGTTGCAGTAAGTGCCTTTCCTATCCTCTTCTATCTAGACAGATTGGGCCCCAGCGTTTGCTCATTCTATTTTCTGTCTGTGTCTGTATTTCCTCTTGTCTAACCGCCATTACATGTTTGGGGGCTTCCTATGTTCTTTGGGGATCTGCTCCGGGGCAGATAGCTTTCCTTTTTCTATCTTTAGGTGTAGTTAGCTTCTCAGGCTGTGACGAGGCGTCTAGGACCAACGTAGGAACGCTCCACGGCTGCCTTTAGTTGTGGTGGTTAGTCAGGGTACTGCAATCCCATAGATTCCAACCTCTCTGGTGTATTGCTTTTTTTGCCTGCTCTCCTCAGCTACCAAATCATAACACTTATGTAATTGAATTGGTCAAAAACTAATGTCCATTCTCGAGTTTTTCTCCTCACTGCCAGATTTGATGATTCTGTCCAAGAGCCCCAGATGACATCAACCTCTGTGTAACTAGAGGGAAAGCCTGTTTGAATCCACGTATCGCATTGCAAGAAAGCTCCCGTACCAGGAGCGACACCTAAGCCATGAAGGATGTCGTGGATGCTCTGACTGACCAGACAGATGACCAGATGACCTACCTGATGAGTTCAAGGCCAGAGACCAAGTTAAAGCAGGATTTGAGTCACTATTGCCACTAGTAACTATAAAAAAAATGTTGATTGGATAAATTACATCTATTATAACCAGCAGAGATTTGTTAACTTCACCATAGATGCTGTAAAAGGTTTGGCAGCACAGTTAGGCCCCACTTCCATTATGGCATTCCAGAATAGAATGGCTTTGGATATGATTCTAGCTGAGAAAGGAGGTGTTTACAAAATGATCAAAGACACCTGTTGCACCTACATCCCAGACAACACTGGCCCAAATGGTAAAGTCACAATGGCAATACAGAAACTTAATGAGTTATCAGAGGAACTGAAACAGAACTCAGGTGTCACTGACCCATGGGATCGATACTTTGGGTGGATGAGTGGGTGGCAGAAAATGTTGGCACAGGTTGGGACAGCCATTATGGGGGTTCTCATTTTTGCATTAATTACTGGTTGCTGTGTAATTCCTTGTATCCGCAGGATAATGGAAAAAACTGTTCAGGAGACAACCAATTTGATGCCACTCACCATCTTGGACCTCGCACCAGTCCGGATAGAACTGCCTGGCTTGACCAGATCTCCGAACTACCTCCAGACTGAGAATACACATCCTTGATGAAACATCCTATCAAATAAGAGACTATGATTGCAAACACATAAACCCCCGACAGGGACAGTCCTCCTGACCGCCCATTTGCGAAAAGTCTGTATTCGGTGGGGGAGGCATGTACTAGGGGTGTCTCAACTCACCGGCAGCATAAAAGAGTTGCAGCGCTTTGGGCCAGGAGCAGGTTTTTAGGGCAAGTGGTATCTAAGGGGGGACTGTCATGGAAATATATATGTATTCCATATATTCAAAGTATATTCACATATATGTATTCACAGTTCACAGTTAGATAGATCTCACTTGCTAAAAACCCTGTGCTCACATATTTCTAGGCCAGCTATAATCAGTCGTTTTAAAGAAATCTGGCCTTCATAAGAGGCCTTCGTAAAGGAACAAATGCATGAAGTATAAAAAGTCCTATTAGATATCTGTTGTTTACATTATAGTTATGCAAGACAACTAGGTCACAAGAATATAAACAATAATTCTGCAACTTCAGCTCTTTTAATCATGATTATCATAATTATCATATTTACACTAGAACAGCCAATAATCTAGCAGCTTTTAATTGTATGTTAATTGACTAACCAGCCCCTTTTTGTAAACGTATAAAACCTTGAATGAATAATAAATGTATGTCTTTGACGAACTGTTATACTGACACTTTCGTGTGGACAGTCCTCATTTCGTTCTGAGCGCTCAAAAAGACATTATATAGAGATTTGGACATGGCAAGCAGCAAACACAGGATATTTTTATCCTAATTAAATTTCCTTATCAGTGGAGGTCTGCGGTGTCCACTAAGACTAGAAGCACAATTTCACTGCTGAACACACCTAAACAGGTGCCAGATGTTTCTACATTTCAGACAAATTCAGGCATCCAGAGGAAGAGAGCTGCGGCTGCTGTCTCACGTCCTCCAGATGTCAATTATGCCCATTGGAAAGCAAAGCCAGCACTTATTTGCCTCAGGGATGGCGTAACATAACGTCACATGAGCCCCGGGAGAGCGAGTATTGGCGTCGCTGCATCAGAGGTGACTATGATTATTTTACTGGGTAGTCAGAAGAGGATGACTGAGGACAACCCCTTTAAGTAATAAAAGAAACACTGCACGCTAGATATCACCGTAATGGCACTGATGCCAAGAATCGCGTTATCGTGTCATTTTTTACCAAACCCAACAAACAATGCCAGAAATGTTTTTTTCACCACCGGATTTTGTCTCGTTCTTCGGCACGCTATACGGTAAAATGAACGTGTGTCATCACAAACCACAGCTCGTCCGGCAAAACAGTCCTCATTTACCGATCCCGTCCTCGAGGCCCAGAGCAACCAATAAGAACACAGCTTACATCTTTCCACAGCATTTTAAAAGAAGAAAGCAACTGTCTGATTGGGTAATATCGGTAACAACCACCCGTCTACTGCTAAAAAGCTTTCAGCAATACGTCCTGCTGTGACGGCACCAAAAATTGGTGCAAATTTATCGCAAATGCAAAAAAGCCTTGGTGAGTGGTGACACTAAAAATGTCAGCTGGACACTCTAGTGTACAGGCTGACAAGGACACCGGCCTGATAAAACGTCCCCACTCGTGAAGACCGAATCACAATGACACAATCCAGCCACTTGCACTCTCTTTGCTAACTCTCCCCCAGTTTATGGAATCTGGTGACTACTTTGTGACAGGATCACTTTATTTCTCATCTGATTGACAATTTCAGACCACGTGGTACAGAACGCTCGCCTAGCATTGGTTACGTCACATCCTGCGCGCCTCAGTCACATCTACAGTCCACTTCCGGCGCTCCGCCTCACGTCACATCCGCGCTAGTCCGGAAGTAGTTGCGGCTGGCGAGCTGTCTGCTGAGCGGGCCGTCTGTTGGGGCTGGGCGGTGAGTTTTGTGTACACTGCTGTTTACACAGTAGTATTAGTGTCTGTACTGGTGTACCGGCCGGAGAGTGCACTGTGCTGTGAGCCTGTATCCTCAGTGCCGCTTCTCAGTCTGTCTGCATGGCCTCACTGCCTCCGAGGGTGACTAATCCTCGTACTGGAGAGCAAGGGAAGAGCCATGGTGAACTGTACTGTGCTACCCCCCCCCCGTGTCCCTATGCTTACGTATACTGTACTGCGCCCCCGTGTCACCGTGCTGCCATGTACTGTACTGCGCCCCCTGTGTCACCGTGCTGCCATGTACTGTACTGCACCCCCTGTGTCACCGTGCTGCCATGTACTGTACTGCACCCCCTGTGTCACCGTGCTGCCATATACTGTACTGCACCCCCTGTGTCACCATGCTGCCGTATACTGTACTGCACCCCCGTGTCACCATGCTGTCATATACTGTACTGCACCCCCTGTCATTGTGCTGCCATGTACTGTACTGCGCCCCCTGTGTCACCCTGCTGCCATGTACTGTACTGCGCCCCCTGTGTCACCGTGCTGCCATGTACTGTACTGCACCCCCTGTGTCACCGTGCTGCCATATACTGTACTGTACCCCAAGTGTCACTATGCTTCCGTATACTGTACTGCACCCCCCCTGTCATCGTACTGCCATGTACTGTACTGTGCCCCGTGTCACCGTGCTGCCGTATACTGTACTGCACCCCCGTGTCACCATGCTGTCATATACTGTACTGCACCCCCTGTCATTGTGCTGCCATGTACTGTACTGCGCCCCCTGTGTCACCGTGCTGCCATGTACTGTACTGCGCCCCCTGTGTCACCGTGCTGCCATGTACTGTACTGCACCCCCTGTGTCACCGTGCTGCCACATACTGTACTGTACCCCAAGTGTCACTATGCTTCCGTATACTGTACTGCACCCCCCCTGTCATCGTACTGCCATGTACTGTACTGTGCCCCGTGTCACCGTGCTGCCTTATACTGTACTGTGCCCCGTGTCACCATGCTGCCGTATACTGTACTGCACCCCCGTGTCACCATGCTGTCATATACTGTACTGCACCCCCTGTCATTGTGCTGCCATGTACTGTACTGCACCCCCTGTGTCACCCTGCTGCCATGTACTGTACTGTACCCCCTGTCACCGTGCTGTCGTATACTGTACTGCACCCCCGTGTCATCGTGCTGCCGTATACTGTACTGTGTCACCGTAATGCCGTATACTGTACTGCACCCCCGTGTCACCATGCTGCCGTATACTGTACTGCACCCCGTGTCACTGTGCTGCCGTATACTGTACTGCACCTCACGTCACTGTGCTGCCATGTACTGTACTGCACCCCCTGTGTCTCCATGCTGCCATGTACTGTACCCCCTGTGTCACCGTGCTGCCATATACTGTACTGCACCCCCTGTCACCGTGCTGCCGTATACTGTACTGCACCCCCTGTCACCGTGCTGCCGTATACTGTACTGCACCCCCCGTGTCACCATGCTGCCATATACTGTACTGCACCCCCTGTCACCGTGCTGCCATGTACTGTACCCCGTCACCGTGCTGCCGTATACTGTACTGCGCCCCCCGTGTCACCATGCTGCCATATACTGTACTGCACCCCCTGTGTCACCGTGCTGCCATGTACTGTACTGTACCCCAAGTGTCACTATGCTTCCGTATACTGTACTGCACCCCCCCGTGTCATCGTACTGCCATATACTGTACTGTGCCCCGTGTCACAGTGCTGCCGTATACTGTACTGCACCCCCCGTGTCACCATGCTGCCGTATACTGTACTGCACCCCCCGTCACTGTGCTGCCATGTACTGTACTGCACCCCCTGTGTCACCCTGCTGCCATGTACTGTACTGTACCCCCTGTCACCGTGCTGTCGTATACTGTACTGCGCCCCCGTGTCACCATGCTACCATATACTGTACTGCACCCCCTGTGTCACCGTGCTGCCATATACTGTACTGCACCCCCCGTGTCACTATGCTTCCGTATACTGTACGGCACCCCCCGTGTCATCGTGCTGCCGTATACTGTACTGTCACCGTGCTGCCGTATACTGTACTGTGCCCCCGTGCTGCCATGTACTGTACTGTGCCCCGTGTCACCGTGCTGCCATATACTGTATTGTGCCTCCGTGCTGCCGTATACTGTACTGTGCCCCCGTGCTGCCATGTACTGTACTGTACCGTACCCCGTGCTGCCGTATACTGTACTGCTCCCCCTGTCACCGTGCTGCCGTATACTGTACTGCGCCCCCGTGTCACCGTGCTGCCATATACTGTACTGCACCCCCGTGTCACCGTGCTGCCATATACTGTACTGCACCCCCTGTCACGTGCTGCCATGTACTGTACTGCGCCCCCATGTCACCGTGCTGTCATATACTGTTCTGCACCCCTTGTGTCACCGTGCTGCCATGTACTGTACTGCACCCCTTGTGTCACCGTGCTGCTATGTACTGTACTGCACCCCCTGTGTCACCGTGCTGCCATATACTGTACTGCACCCCCTGTGTCACCGTGCTGTTGTCTACTGTGCTGCTCCCCGTGTCTCCGTGTTGTGTACTGTGCCGCTCCTCCCATGTCGCATACTATGCTGCTCCCCCTGTGTCACCGTGCTGTTGTATACAGTGCTGCTCCCCCCTGTGTTGCCATGTTGTATACAGTGCTGCTCCCCCCTGTGTTGCCATGTTGTATACAGTGCTGCTCCCCCCTGTGTTGCCATGTTGTATACAGTGCTGCTTCCCCCTGTGTTGCCATGTTGTATACAGTGCTGCTCCCCCCGTCGCCGTATTGTATACTGTGCTGCTCCCTCCGTGTCACCGTGTTGTATACTGTGCTGCTCCCCATGTCACCGTGTTGTATACTGTGCTGCTCCCCCCGTGTCACCGTGTTGTATACTGTGCTGCTCCCCCCCTTGTCGCCGTGTTGTATACTGTGCTCCCCCCCCCCCCCGTGTCGCCATGTTGTTTACTGTGTTGCTCCCCCCGTGTCGCCGTGTTGTATACTGTGCTACTTCCGTGTCGCGTGTTGTATACTGTGCTATCCCGTGTCGCGTGTTGTATACTGTGCTGCTTCTCCCCGTGTCGCCGTGTTGTATACTGTGCTGCTTCCCCCCGTGTCGCCGTGTTGTATACTGTGCTGCTCCCCCCATGTCGCGGTGTTGTATACTGTGCTGCTCCCCCCCCGTGTCGCCGTGTTGTATACTGTGCTGCTCCCCCCTGTGTCACCGTGTTGTATACTGTGCTGCTCCCCCCTGTTTCACCGTGTTGTATACTGTGCTGCTCCCCCGTGTCCCCGTGTTGTATACTGTGCTGCTCCCCCCGTGTTGTATACTGTGCTGCTCCCCCCTGTGTCACCGTGTTGTATACTGTGCTGCTCCCCCCGTGTTGTATACTGTGCTGCTCCCCCGTGTCGTATATTGTGCTGCTCCCCCCGTGTCCCAGGTTTGTATACTGTGCTGCTCCCACCGTGTCCCAGTGTTGTATACTGTGCTGCTCCCCACCGTGTCCCAGTGTTGTATACTGTGCCGCTCCCCCGTGTCCCAGTGTTGTATACTGTGCCGCTCCCTGTGTCATAGTGTTGTATACTGTGCTGCTCCCCATGTGTCCCAGTGTTGTATACTGTGCCGCTCCCCCGTGTCGCAGTGTTGTATACTGTGCCGCTCCCCCCGTGTCCCAGTGTTGTATACTGTGCCGCTTCCCCATGTCGCAGTGTTGTGTACTGTGCTGCTCCCCCGTTTCGCAGTGTTGTGTACTGTGCCGCTCCCCGTGTCACCGTGCTGTTGTGTACTGTGCTGCTCCCCCTGTGTCTCCGTGTTGTATACTGCGCTGCTCCTCCCATGTCGCCATGTTGTATGCTATGCTCCTCCCCCCGTGTCACCGTGCTGTTGTATACTATGCTGTTCCCCCTTGTTGCCATGTTGTATACTGTGCTGCTTCCCCGTGTCGCCGTGTTGCATATTCTGTGTGCTTCCCCCGTGTTTGCATACTGTGCTGCTTCCCCCGTGTCGCCGTGTTGCATACTGTGCTGCTTCCCCCGTGTCGCCGTGTTGCATACTGTGCTGTTTCCCCCCGTGTCGCCGTGTTGTATACTGTGCTGCTTCCCCCGTGTCGCCGTGTTGCATACTGTGCTGCTTCCCCCGTGTCGCCGTGTTGCATACTGTGCTGCTTCCCCCGTGTCGCCGTGTTGCATACTGTGCTGCTTCCCCCGTTTCGCCGTGTTGTATACTGTGCTGCTCCCCCCATGTCGCGGTGTTGTATACTGTACTGCTCCCCCCGTGTTGCATTGCCAGGTCTGTGGAGCCGGAGTCGGTGTCCATTTTGGTGAAGATGGTATAAAATGTAACGACTCCTAAAATATATAATAACTTGGGTTCAGTAAAAGAATGCAGGATGTGCTGTAAATGTCTTCATAAGAATCTGGGGGAGTTTTGAAATGTCATATAAACGTCTGTTCTGTTCCTGATGTAAGGATCTGGGCTTTTAGTCTAGATGAATCTGTGCTGCACTTTATGTCCATGCTCAGTAGTGACCAGTGCTGTGGAGTCGGAGTCAGAAAAACTGAGAAGTCTGAGTCGAAAGTTTAGCTTACCAACTCCACAGCCCTGCTCCGTTCTGCCGTTTATATACACGGTGGTTCAAAAGTAGGTGGACAGAAAATAATAACATTTATTTTGATTTATATATAAAATTATATTTACCAACACAAGCATAACATTGACAATTACATTTTATTCTGAACAATAATACCAAAGCCCTTAAATTTTATCAACGCAGGTGCTCAGACTGTTTTCCATCACAATTTGCTTTGAAGTCGGCCTCTTACGCTTCGACAAACATTTTTGCACAAGTCTCTTTGGGTATTAATTTCTTATAATGCATCTCTTAGGTAATTTTTCAAATCACTGACACTTTTTGGTTTTTGACTATAAACTTTGTCCTTGAGTGCTCCCCAAAAGAAAAAATCCATTGGGGTCAAGTCTGGTGAACGTTCCGGCCAATCAAGTGGGCCTCTTCAGCCAATCCATTTATTAGGAAATGTTTCATCCAGATACTGGCGGACGACTCTTGAATAATGTGGAGGGCCCCATCTTGTTGGAATTAAAGGTCCTGTGAATTCGGCTGTTGCTGTAACTGGGGAACAGCTCGATTCATTCGAATTTCGAGATACTTATCTCCTGTGACTGTTCCATCAAAAAAAATGGTCCAAAAACACCAAAACTTGAAATACCACCCCAAACACTGACACCAGGCTCATTAGTTGTTGCTCTAATATTAAATGCATGTTCTCATTATACCAGTAAATACAATGATGTCTGTTAATATGGCAGATAATGTGACAGAAGCGTTCATCACTCCACATCATGTCATCTAACATTACTGGATTTTCTTCAGTTTCGTTAAGCATAATCTCAGTAAATTGCAGCCGCCTGTCTGGATCATCCTCCAATAAACCATGAATTAGACCTGGACGATGAGCTTTCCACCCAATAGATTTCAGGATTCGCATGATGGAAGCTCGTGAAATTCACAATTCTAAAGGACTCTTCTGGTGACTTTTTTGGACTCTGAACGAATGTTTCAGCAACAAGTTGTTTATTATTTTCTGTACAGGCTGTTTTGGGTCGACCAGTTTTTGGAGCATTAAGGAATGAGCCAGTGGCATCGAATTTGTCACGAATGCGGTAAATGCTTTGTCTCTTGGGGCTTGAGGACCAAATGTTTCAACCCAATTTGCTGTAACTCTTTCAGCATTTTGAGATTTCCAATACTCTTTTAAAATCCATTTTCTTTGATCTGTATTTAAATTATTTGCCATTTTGGGGGAGATTTATCTGTGAAACTGACTCAGTTGCCCTTAGCAACCAATCAGATTCCACCTTTCATTTTCCAAAGAGTCTGTGAAGAATGAAAAGTGGAATCTGATTGGTTGCTAAGGGCAACTGAGTCAGTTTCACTTTACACCATGTTTGATAAATCTCCCCCTTCATAACCCTATTGCACATACTGTCCACCTACTTTTGGACCACCCTGTATATATATTTTATGCTCAGTACAAGCAAAAAAGCGAAATGAAGTCAATAGAGCAGCGAATCCTCCCAGAATATACGAGCTGTCATGCTCCATGCTTTCCGCTCTGCTGTAATCCATCAGACACATTGTCTTTCCTGTAGTGTGGACTGAGCCTAGGACCGTCATGCAGCAGCGTCTCATCATGCCAGTGTTTGGTTGTTTTTTGTTTTTTTTTCTCCCTAGCACATAACGGAATAAAATGTCAGACAGCGAGGACAGTAACTTCTCCGAGGAGGCGAGTGATAGGAGCAGCGAGGCTGAAGAGGTGGAGGACGTTGAGGTGAGATGTTCTGTCATCTGGACAATCCCTACGTAGAAGGGTCCCCTGACACAGTAGGCAGGTTCCTGTGCTGGGACCCCCGGTGATGTACTGTAATCTGTGGGGAAATGTGGCAATTTTTGTTGTGCTGAAAGATTCACAGGCTCTGCAGCCATGTTGTTAGTCTGTGGCGGCTGGGCCAGGGTCCTGTGATATTGATATGATATTGCCCTCGGCCTACAGATTAGAAGAGAGCAGGCTGTGGTCCCGCAGCCACAGACTACTAATATGGGGTCCTGCGAATCTTTTTTTTTTCTCAATTCTACTGGCAATAAATGTTTTTTACAGCAGCACCAGCACATGGCACAGCTTTTACACTGTGCCCATTCCCAATAGTGGGCTGCCTCTGTAACACAGGACGCTATAGAGCTTGTAAGCTCTTCACTTTTGCTGGCCATACTGCCAGAGCTACGGTGGTCCTGCGCTCCTCCAATCTTGCAATGTGCTTTCAGCATGGTAAAGTGCCGAGTTTGGGACAAAGACACTATTTTAACAGTTTTGACACTATTAAAGGGAACCTGTCAGCAGGATTTTGCTCAGTAATCTACAGGCACTGTCATGTTGGCGCTGTTACACTGATTAAAATGACACAGGCAGCGGTGAAGAAATCCGTTTTGTGGTTCTAGTGTATTCTTTGTTTTGAAGTTTTCATTTAATGATATGCTCGCACTTCGGAGCAGAACTATGGGCGAACAAACCACGAAAAGACCTGACCACAGGCCGCCCCAAATCACATGAATGGTCCTCCTAGAGAGACTGACTGAGTCTCTCACATACTCTGTGCTGCTGTCGCTGGGTCTGTCGCGTATTCTGTGCTGCTGTCGCTGGGTCTCTGGCGTACTCTGTGCTGCTGTCGCTGGGTCTCTGTCTCTCGCATACTCTGTGCTGCTGTCGCTGGGTCTCTCGCATACTCTGTGCTGCTGTCGCTGGGTCTCTCGCATACTCTGTGCTGCTGTGGCTGGGTCTCGCGTACTCTGTGCTGCTGTGGCTGGGTCTCTCGCGTACTCTGTGCTGCTGTGGCTGGGTCTCTCGCGTACTCTGTGCTGCTGGGGCGGGGTCTGTCACGTACTCTGCTGCTGTGGGGGGGTCTCTCACATACTCTGCTGCTGTGGGGGGGTCTCTCACGTACTCTGCTGCTGTGGCGGGGTCTCACGCACTCTGTGCTGCTGTGGCGGGGTCTCACATGCTCTGTGCTGCTGTGGCGGGGTCTCTCACGCACTCTGTGCTGCTGTGGCGGGGTCTGTCACGTTCTCTGTGCTGCTGTGGGCGGGGTCTGTCACGTACTCTGCTGCTGTGGGGGGTCTCTCACATACTCTGTGCTGCTGTGGCGGGGTCTCGCGCTCTGTGCTGCTGTGGCGGGGTCTCACGCGCTCTGCTGCTGTGGCGGGGTCTCTCACGCACTCTGTGCTGCTGTGGCGGGGTCTTTCACACACTCTGTGTTGCTGTGGCGGGGTCTTTCACGCACTCTGTGCTGCTGTGGCGGGGTCTGTCACATACTTTGTGCTGCTGTGGCGGGGTCTGTCACGTACTCTGTACTGCTGTGGGCGGGGTCTCTCACGCACTCTGTGCTGCTGTGGCTGGGTCTCACGCGTTCTGTGCTGCTGTGGCGGGGTCTCTGTGCTGCTGTGGCGGGGTCTCACACGCTCTGTGCTGCTGTGGCGGGGTCTCACGCGCTCTGTGCTGCTGTGGCGGGGTCTCACGCGCTCTGTGCTGCTGTGGCGGGGTCTCAGGCACTGTGCTGCTGTGGTGGGGTCTCTCAGGCACTCTGTGCTGGTGTGGCGGGGTCTCACGCGCTCTGTGCTGCTGTGGCGGGGTCTCACCGCTCTGTCTCTGTGGCGGTCTCACGCTTTGCGCTGTGCGGGGTCTCACGCGCTCTGTGCTGCTGTGGCGGGGTCTCACGCGCTCTGTGCTGCTGTGGCGGGGTCTCACGCGCTCTGTGCTGCTGTGGCGGGGTCTGTCACGCGCTCTGTGCTGCTGTGGCGGGGTCTCACGCGCTCTGTGCTGCTGTGGCGGGGTCTCACGCACTCTGTGCTGCTGTGGCGGGGTCTTACGCGCTAGATGTGGCGGGGTCTCTGGAGGGGGCTGTGTATGAATGAGTGGTTCATGTATAGAAAAATATTTAGAGTTGAGAGTCCTCAGTGGTTGATACCTTTTAATGCCTAACAGAAAAGATGGTAACAAATTGCAAGCTTTCGAGACTACTCAGGTCTCTTCATCAGGCATAGACTAATACCTAATAGACCGGAGTAGTCTCGAAAGCTTGCAATTTGTTACCATCTTTTCAGTTAGCCATTAAAAGGTATCAACCACTGAGGACTGTCAACTCTAAATATTTTTCTATCTACTGGCTAACACGGTACAAAGATATACATCTTTACTGTATCAAAATGGTTCATGTATAGACTCTGAGACTCGAGCAGTGCAGCAGAGAGTATGTAAACAACCCTGTCACAGCATATTCGGGGCAGTCTGTGGTTGTCTTTTCTAAATCAGTTCCACGAGGGGTCTAGTTTCCAAAATGGGGTCACTTGTGGGGGATTTCCACTGTTTCAGCACATCAGGGGCTCCAAACATGACATGCCGTCCGCCAATTGTTCCTGCAAATTTTGTATTAAAAAAGTCAAACGGTGCTCCTTCCCTTCCGAGCTCTGCTGTGCGCCCAAACAGAGGTTTTCTCTCTCATATGGGGTATCGGCATGCTCAGGAGAAATTACCGTACATAACAAATTAGGTGGTCCATTTTTTCCTGTTACCCTTGTCAAAATAAAAAAAAATGGATCTGAAGTAATTTTTTTGTGAAAAAAAGTTAAATGCTCTTTTTCTTTTTCCAGATTCCAAAAATTCCTGTGAAGCACCTGAAGGGTTAATAAACTTCTTGAATGTGGTTTTGAGCACCTTGAGGGGTGCAGTTTTTAGAATGGTGTCACTTTTGGGTATCTTCTATTATATAGACCCCTCAAAGTGATTTCAAATGGTTTTGTAATTTTTGTTGTAAAAATGAGAAAAATTACAAAAATGTTGTAAAGTTAATTGCTGGTCAACTTTTAACCCTTATAACTTACTAACAGCAAAAAAAAATTTGGTTGCAAAATTGTGCTGGTGTAAAGCAGATATGTGGGAAATGTTATTTGATAACTTTTATCTGATATATCTCTATGATTTAAGGGCATGGAAATTCGAAGTTGGAAAATTGGTAAATTTTCTAAATTTTTGCCAAATTTCTGTTTTTTTCACAAACGCAAGTCATATCAAAGAAATTTTACCACTGTCATGAAGTGCAATATGTCACTAAAAACAGTCTAATCATAAAGTGACACTGGTCAGAATTGTAAAAATTGGGCTGGTCATTAACGTGCAAACCCCCTCGGGGCCTGACACTGTGACATTCCCATGTAATTCTTTGCGATCCTTTGTGACTTCATGCAGTTTTGCATTAAACATTACACTTAAAAATAAAAGTTCAGGAATTGCACAGTTCATACGAGTTTTGACATCAATACTTAAGTATTTTGTTGTTTTTTTTGTATCTGTACACGATCAGGAAGCCGATGAAAGAGCTAGTCCGGTTGCAAGCGAGAAAGGCGAAGAAGCAGAGGAAGAAGAGGTAGAAGAAGACGAGGATGAGTACGATGAAGAGGAAGAAGAGGAGGATGACGACGACCGTCCAAGAAAGAAACCAAGACATGGGGGATTTATCCTGGATGAAGCCGGTATGATTGAATATGTATGTGCAATCCTTGCAGCCTGAGCTGTACTTGTAGGAGACTGACTAGACGCCTTCTTTCTACACAGATGTCGACGACGAGTATGAAGACGAAGATCAGTGGGAAGATGGAGCAGAAGACATTCTGGAGAAAGGTACTTTCTGGGACTCAATGACCAAGTCTCCTCTTAGCCGTGCACACAATCGACTGCATTGTGCACACTTGTGTATGCTGAGTGTGGTGTAGAAAGACTGTGTGCGTAGTCACAACTTAGTCCAGCTGCCACGTGAGTGACTGGAGTGCCTGTAAAATGCCCCTGCGGGTGAGTGGGTCCTGGTCTGCGTGTGTCTGATGGGAACATACGCTCAGTCCTGTCATCCTTATGATGATTTACACTGGTTTGGGGCCACTTTACAGATTATTATTGGAGATTTTACACACTAATGTTGGACTTAGCCCCGGTTTAAACCAATATAAGACTTTGCGGAGTCGTCGGCTTCATGCACACATTATGGCAGCTTGTACTAAGTGTCTCAACACCAGGCCATTCTCTAATGAGTCTTCAATTTGAGCACAAGATTGGTTCCTCAAAGATCTTGTTCCGTAAAATCAAGTTGTCTGTCCACGGGGTCTGAGCACTTGGCGGCTCATCGATCAGAAGAACGAGGGAACTTTATCTCCCTTCGAATGGAGCTAGTATTCATTTCTTATGGTCTGCTGAGCGCTATGCTAGGCCTTTTCTGGAACAACGGTCAGTTTGGAGAGCCGCAGGATGCCATGATTCGTGCCTGTGTAATGCTGGTTTGCCTTCCTTGTATCACTGACCGGTTAGTCACAGGCCGACATTGTCGTCGCCCATTGTGAGCTGCAGTATCTTGATCTGTTGATGGCTGAATCCTGGTTGTGGGGAGTGACTGACTTTCGGGGTCATGACTCTGTTGCTTTTTTTTTACCTTTTTTCTGTATGTTAGGTCTTTTATTACTCAGTTTATCTTCTAATTCCTTGCATGCCTTCTCTCAGTGTCTGGTAATGATTCTCTCTTCTTGTTGTGTGTCGTGTTGTACAATGTAGTGTGTGCGCCCTTGTGATGTGTCCTCCCCGCATTGTGTTCATGCTGGAAATTGGACGCCATGGTAAAGTCTAGTCATCCCACCCAGCGGAGGGGACAGACCCCGGCTGTAGACTTTACCAGGCACCATAAGAATGCAGAGCTCCACCAAACATCTGTCTCTATAACTTCATTGCGGTTTCTCTTTCCCTTAAATTCTTTTTTCTGACCTTCTCTCTTCTAATGGCAGATATGGGGGCAGGCGGCTCCAGCAATGACCGACATCCAGTGCACAAGTCATTATTGAAGGATTATTCTTATGCATTGCAAAGTTCTTCTAAAAACGAGCCACTGTGCAATTTACTTGTTATTGAAAATTCTCTTTTTTTTTTTTTTCCCACGTCCATGATTAAAATTGTTGTCTACTTAAAACAAGAACAGAAACTCGCTTACTAGATCCTACTACTGCCTGTGTCTCCCGACGTTTTTTTTTTTTCCGGCAACTGATTGGCTACCCCTCCCATGGCACCATTTTAGTATAATATGTAGTGGACAGCTCTTTTAATGTAGATCTGACTAAAGCCTCACTCTGAGCCGCCATTTGCTTGTACTCCTGCAGACGTCCCTAGACACCCAGTAGATCTGACTAAAGCCTCACGCTGAGCCGCCATTTGGTTGTACTCCTGCAGACGTCCCTAGACACCCAGTAGATCTGACTAAAGCCTCACGCTGAGCCACCATTTGGTTTTACTCCTGCAGACGTCTCTAGACACCCAGTAGATCTGACTAAAGCCTCATGCTGAGCCGCCAGGGGAGCCGCCATTTGGTTGTACTCCTGCAGACGTCCCTAGACACCCAGTAGATCTGACTAAAGCCTCACCCAGGGAAGCCGCCTTTGGTATGTACTCTGCAGACGTCCCTAGACACCAGTTAGATCTGACTAGAGGCCTCACGCTGAGCCACCATTTGGTTTTACTCCTGCAGACGTCTCTAGACACCCAGTAGATCTGACTAAAGCCTCATGCTGAGCTGTCAGGGGAGCCGCCATTTGGTTGTACTCCTGCAGACGTCCCTAGACACCCAGTAGATCTGACTAAAGCCTATAGAGTGCTCTCAGTGGGAGAAGCAAAATAGGAATCTTTGGGTATGATACCTTTCTCCTTCGTCTCATTGGGGACACAGGACTGTGGGACACAGGACTGTGGGTGTATGCTACTGCCACTAGGAGGCTGACACTAAGTAAACATAAAAAAAGGTTAGCTCCTCCTCCGCCGTATACACCTCAGCACTGGCCGCAGGCAAACCCAGTTCATGCTTAGTGTCTGATGGAGGCACACGTCTGGTTTCTTCCAGACCATTTTTTTTTTTTCTCTCTATTTTCCCACGAAGATTTGACAGGGGCGACGGACCCTATTGAAGGGGTCCGATCTCCCCAAACCATCAACGGGCGAGCACGTGGAGTAAAGCCTCCACGTATCCTCTCCCGCGACGTGGGACACGAATGCCGGACTCAGCCCTGACCACCCTAAGGTATCGAAACCCTAGGCTGTACAGAGGCAGTAAATAGTCCGTGCGGCCCCCACTGCACCACCAAGGCAAGACCGCGGTGCTGCAAGGAGGCGGATGGTCCCTCTCCTCACCCCCTGAAGGGGTGATGGATTTAGGGTGCCTGCACCATCCTCACCCCCTTTTTTTCTGGGAAGCCCCTCTCTAACCACTGTGGCTGAGAGACGCTGGGACCTTTTTTTGGGAGACTACATATGCTCCAGTGGATCACGGCCGGGAACCCACCTTTAATCCAGGATCTTCGGTCGTGGAAGAGTTGGAGCAAAAGGCAAAGCGGTCTGGTGTTTTCAGGAGCAGCTCCAAAGCAAAAGCGGGCAAGTCCATGGCTGAGTTCCCCATACCCCTCCCCCTGTATCCGGCGGCCTGCTCTCCGACACAGGGGCGGCCGCCGCCAAAAATTTACCTCCCGGCTTCATGCCGGCGCTAGGCCGCGGGCGGAAATCTAGCCCCCGGCTTTTGCCGAGGGTCAGGCAGTGTGGGAGGTAGTTCGGCGTTCCAGAGGATGGGCGCGTTCTCGGGCTCCTCCCCCAGCAGCGACACTTCCGGCGGGCCCGCCCCTCTGATCCGAGCGGGCGCCGCCGAAAATTTAGGCCGCGGCTTCGGCCAGCGCTAGGCCGCGGCCTGAAATTTAGCCCCCGGCTTAGGCCGGAAACTAGGCCGCGGCTGGAAATCAGGTCCCCGGCTTCTGCCGGCGCTAGGCCGCGCCCCGCGATCCCTCCACCTAGGGCTCGGCTATTTAGGAACGCCTCCCTGAAAGGGGAGCGCGTTTTTTGGAAGTCTGGAGCTTCCATCTTCCTTTTTACGCCACACGGTCCAGCAAGTGAGGTGAAAAATCATTAAAGGACGTTCGGGGAACAGGACTGGGGTAAGTGCTACTACCTCCAGCCTGGTTGCTCCGTTTTTTTGCTGCGCTCCGCACCGCTACTACCCGCACCGCCACATCCAAATTATTGACAGAAGGAAATCTGTGACAGATCCAGTATGTCCAGAAGGGCTAAAACCCACACGGTGTTTTATACTGCATGCATTGCCTGTAGATCCCCTTTTCCGCACGCCCAGACTAATCGGGTCTGCGAAGCCTGTGACTCCGAACGGGCTCAGGAGTCCTTACCTATAACCGAGCCTAGTGCGTCAGGTCCTCCGGAATGGGCCTTGTCTCTTTCTCAATCTGTGGCGTCATTAACCAGAGCAATCGAGTCCCTTCAAGCTCCCGATAGGAGCAGGGACAGTGGTTCACCCGGCTTCACTACGCCTCAGGAACCTCCGGCCTGCAGGGGCCGCGCTCTTACCAGGCAGACGCATGGGAAGCGAACCCATACTGCGTCGCCTATGCCGTCCGGGGCCTCGGCATCCTTTAGCTCAGTTTCTCGCTCTCCCTCTCCTTTGGAGGCAAGTGATCAGTATTCAGATTCTGATTCTGAAGGGTCTCTCAATCTAGAGGCACCGTATTGTCAGGAGACAATTGACAGTCTGATTGAAGCTGTCAATCAATCCCTGGGGATAGAGGATGAATCCACCTTGGCCTCTGGTCATAAGGTGTCTTTCAAACGAGCCAGACAAACTCATAAGGTTTTTGGTGCTCATCCTGAGTTTGAGGAGCTGGTGCAGCGCCACCGAGAAAAACCGGACAAGCGCTTTGCAGGACAAAAGGCCCTTAATACCAGATATCCTTTTGCTCCCGAACTTCTGAAAGTGTGGGCAGAATCTCCTACAGTCGATCCTCCTGTATCGCGTTTAGCGTCTAAAACGCTTCTCTCCCTTCCTAATGGTTCCTCGATCAAGGATCCAACGGATCGTCTGGTTGAAAGTTTGGCCCGCTCAGTGTTTGAGGCATCAGGCTCTGCACTCTCTCCTTCTTTTGCAGCGACTTGGGTTGCTAAGGCCATGATATCTTGGTCGGAGTCTCTAAATAGAGCCCTTCACGGTATAGAGGTGCCTTCTGAGGTAACGGAAATCTCCAATCAGATAGCTCTTGCAGGAGATTTTTTAATTAACGCTTCTATGGATGCGGCAAATTGCGCGGCATTAGCTGCAGCTAATGCGATTGCTATCAGGAGAGCTTTGTGGTTGAGAACTTGGCGAGCGGATTCAACCTCAAAGAAATCACTTACGTCCTTACCCTATCAGAGCGGCCGATTATTTGGCGAGAAGTTGGATCAGCTCATATCTGATGCGACGGGGAGGAAAGAGCAGCTTCCTTCCTCAGCAGAGGATTAGACAGCCTTTTCGCCGACCGCTTCAGCCTCGCTTTAGGGCCTTTCGTAACCCAGGTTGGACCGCGCCAGCCACCTCCAGCGGCTCAGGTCGACCTAATCAGGCCAGAGATCGCCAAGTCTCCTACAAGACCAACCCTTTGGGAAGAATGCGATCTCAACAGCCAAGATCTAGAGGGTCTAAATCCCAAAGATATTCGGATAAATGACTGGAGGCAGAATCCGGTCAATTTATCCAGAGTAGGCGGCCGCTTACTCTGGTTTCGCCCCGCTTGGCTATCAATTACTCACGACAAGTGGGTCAGGGAGTTAGTTTCCTCGGGGTACAAAATAGAATTCATCAATCGTCCGTCAAATCGATTTTTTCCTTCGCGTCTTCCCAGAAAAGAATCCCGTGTTCACGCCTTATTCAAGGCGGTCGAATCTCTTCGGCGCAGCGGGGTCATTGTTCCTGTTCCAGAGGTCGAAAGGGGTCAGGGGTTTTACTCCAATCTGTTCATAGTACCAAGAAGGACGGCTCTGTCAGACCCATTTTGGACCTAAAACGACTGAATCAATTTGTCAGAATTCGACGGTTTGAATGGAGTCTCTACGATCGGTTATTGCAGCCATGGAAAAGGGGAATTTCTAGCATCAATAGACATTCAGGATGCCTATCTCCACATCCCCATATTTCCTCCTCATCAGAGGTTTCTTCGGTTTGCCATCGGCAACCTTCACTTCCAGTTCACAGCTTTGCCGTTCGGACTAGCCACAGCCCCCAGGGTGTTCACAAAGGTTATGGCTGCCGTTGTGTCCATTCTGCACTCCCGGGGGATAGTCATTTTGCCATATTTGGACGATCTCCTCATCAAGGGTCCGTCCTATCAGGCTTGCGAGAAGAGTGTCAGCATTACGCTAGACACCCTTGCTCGCCTGGGGTGGCTGGTGAATCTAAAGAAATCGTCTCCCGTGCCATCTCAAAGGATCACCTTTTTAGGAATGATTTTCAACACTGCTCAAGGGTTGATAACTCTTCCTCAGGAGAAGGCTCTAGTTCTCCGTCAGGAGGTACGGATCCTTCGCCAACCAATACCTCACACCATCCGGTTTTGTATGAGGGTCCTAGGAAGGATGGTGGCAGCGATCGAAGCCATTCCATTTGCCCAGTTCCATCTCCGCTCCCTTCAGCATGCTCTCTTGGCAGTATGGAACGGGAGCCCTTACTCGCTCAATTTTCAGTGCCGTCTGTCCCGGCAGGTCAGACAGACGCTTTCGTGGTGGACAAGGGACATCACTCTTCCCAGGGGCGATATTTTCCTCCAGTCCATTGGCTGATAGTCACAACGGACGCCAGCCTTCTCGGATGGGGAGCGGTGTTTCGTCACTATACAGCTCAGGGGACTTGGTGTCGGCAGGAAGCGACCCTCCCAATCAATATTTTGGAGATCCGAGCTGTTCGGCTGGCTCTGAGGCATTTTCACCATCATTTGGCGGGCCGCCCTGTCCGAATACAATCGGACAATGCCACAGCGGTGGCATACATAAATCATCAGGGGGGTACCCGCAGCAGGGCAGCCATGCGCGAGGTAGGACACATTCTATCTTGGGCAGAAAGAAATCACTCTGTGATATCAGCGGTCCACATTCCAGGCGAGGAGAACTGGGCAGCGGATTTTCTCAGCCGTCAGGGGATAGCGTCAGGGGAATGGTCGCTACATCCCGAGGTATTCCAGCAGATATGCCTACGTTGGGGAACCCCAGATGTGGACCTGATGGCCTCCAGGATAAACGCCAAGGTGCCCAACTTTGTCTCCCGGTACCGAGATCCGCAGGCAATTGCAGTGGATGCCCTGGTTCTACCATGGAATCAGTTTCATCTTCTGTACTTGTTTCCACCAATGGCTCTGCTCCCAAGGGTGATCAGGAAGATCAGGTTAGAGGGGGTACCAGCGATATTAATCGCTCCGGATTGGCCGCGTCGCTCATGGTACGCAGAGCTGGTAAAGCTGCTCAGCGACGCACCCTGGCGTCTGCCAGAACGCGTGGATCTTCTCTCCCAGGGCCCAGTTTACCACCAGAACTTAGCGGTCCTGTGTTTGACGGCCTGGCCGTTGAATCTTGGATTCTGACTAGGGCGGGTTTCTCCAAAAAGGTCGCCGCCACAATGGCTAGCGCCAGAAAACCCACCTCGGCTCGTATCTACCACGGTACTTGGAAGGTCTTTTTTACATGGTGCAGGGAACATGGTTATTCCCCACTTCACTTTTCAATCCCCAACATTCTGTCTTTTCTCCAAGCAGGCTTAGATTCAGGTTTAGCACCAAGTACTCTTAGGCGTCAAATTTCGGCCTTGTCGGTTCTTTTTCAGCGAAGGATCGCATCTAATTTACAGGTCAAGACCTTTATTCAGGGGGTTGTCCATATAGTGCCCCCCTACAAGGCTCCCTTAGATGTTTGGGATCTCAATCTTGTTCTGGGAGTTCTGCAAGAATCTCCTTTTGAGCCTCTTCAGGAGGTTTCCCTGACATACCTTTCCTGGAAGGTGGTGTTTTTAGTGGCCATAACATCCATAAGGCGGGTTTCGGAGCTGGCAGCACTATCCTGCCGAGCTCCGTACTTACTTTTCCACCGTGATAAGGTAGTTCTTAGGCCAGCACCTCCTTTTTGCCTAAGGTCGTGTCCTCATTTCACATCAATGAGGACATTGTTTTGCCCTCATTTTGCCCAGCTCCGACGCACCGGGTAGAAAAAGCTCTCCATACGCTGGATCTGGTGAGAGCACTCAGGAGATATGTATCTCGGACGGCATCCTTTAGGCAGACGGACACGCTGTTTATCCTCCCTGAGGGTCGCAGGAAGGGACTCGCTGCGTCTAGGTCAACTTTAGCTAGATGGATACGGGTAACCATTCAAGAGGCCTACCGCATCAGAGGCGCGGTGGTTCCCGCAGGAATCAAGGCACACTCCACCAGGGCAGTGGGTGCTTCCTGGGCTCTTCGGCATCAGGCTTCGGCGGAACAGGTTTGTAAGGCGGCAACCTGGTCCAGTTTGCATACTTTTTCAAAACATTATAATGTCCATACTCAGGCGTCAGCGGATGCTAGCCTGGGTAGAAGGATTCTTCAGGGCGCGGTAGCGCACCTATGAGCAATGCCTATGTATAATTGCACTGTGGAGTCAGTTTCCCACCCAAGTGGACTGCTTTGGGACGTCCCACAGTCCTGTGTCCCCCAATGAGACGAAGGAGAAATACGGATTTTTGTGTTACTCACCGTAAAATCCTTTTCTCCGAGACGCTCATTGGGGGACACAGCACCCTCCCTTATAGCCGGATGGCTTTGCTTTCTAAGCTAATTTTGTTTGTTTGGGTCTATATCAGTAGATTTACTTCTGGATATATTGTACCTGTATTAACACTGATTTTTTGTTTTAGCCTCCTACTGCTTTTTGCACTAAACTGGGTTTGACTGCGGCCAGTGCTGAGGTGTATACGGCGGAGGAGGAGCTAACCTTTTTTTATGTTTACTTAGTGTCAGCCTCCTAGTGGCAGTAGCATACACCCACAGTCCTGTGTCCCACAGTCCTGTGTCCCCCAATGAGCGTCTCGGAGAAAAGGATTTTACGGTGAGTAACACAAAAATCCGTATTTTAATGGCTAACAAAATATAGTGAAAGATATTACAGGGCAAGTTTTCGAGACTGCTTACGTCTCTTCATCAGGCTGGTGTAACAAAATATTTGAAGAAACACAATTATATACAGTGAAAAACAGGCATGGTGTTATACATGGACATTTGAATAAACAAACACTGAGCTTAAAGAGAGAATCCTTAATTAGGTAAGATTAAATAAGTGGTGTGAAAGTTTTATGGACCCCATATGCATGTGAGATCAAAGGACTGGTGGTGTCTTCATTATTTTTGTGAGGAAGTTGCTCAGATTTGGTAGTAGGCCATAAATCCTCCTGACAAATTGAGTCCTTTGTGAACAGAATCAAAGATGGTAATGAATATGTATTCCCAAACCCTGCAATGTTTTTGCGATTGGAAATTGCCTTTCAAAATGACAACTTTCATATTGGCTATGTTGTGTCCTGGACCACAGAAATGTTTAGCCACAGGTAGATGGTTTTTTTTGTCTGTAATCGTATGGCGATGAGACAAAAACATGGATAAAAAAGCAAAGAAAACTTTTAATATCAGTTTGCAGGAAAGAAAGGTAATTTCCGACCTGAAGAACAACAGGGAGATAACTATTAAGCCTGCGGATAAAGGTGGTGCCATAGTTCTCCTTAATACAACCGACTACATCAAAGAGGCACACAGACAACTGATAGATATACAGTACTACACCAAACTGGATGGTGACCCAACTCCAAAATATCTGAGGGAGTTGAAAAGAGTCATCAAATGTCTGTGTACAGACTCCATAAACCTTCTGGACTTAATACCTGAGAATCCAAGGATGGGAACTTTCTATATGCTTCCAAAGATTCATAAGCCAGGCAACCCAGGGAGGCCAATCATCTCAGGGGTGGGAACACTCACTGAAGAAATCTCAGGGTGGGTAGAAAACATCCTTAAGCCGCTGGTAAGAAAGACAGCCAGCTATATACAGGACACTACAGACCTGCTGAATAGGCTATCCATGATAGGTTCCCTCCCCGACAGCACCATCTTAGCCACGATGGATGTCGAATCCTTATACTCTAACATCCCACACGAAGATGGACTAACTGCCTGCCGAATGTTTCTTGAGGCCAATGGGATCCCGTCCGAGTCTGTAATAACACTCACCAGATTCATCCTCACACACAACTTTTTTTCTTTCGGTGAAGAGCTATATCTACAACGCACCGGCACCGCTATGGGAAGTAAAATGGCACCCCAGTATGCCAACCTCTTCATGGCTAAACTGGAAAATGACTTCTTAACATCCTGCTCCATCAAACCATTTGCCTATTTCCGTTACATTGATGACATCTTAATAATCTGGACTGAGTCCGAACAAGAACTTCTAGATTTCCATGATACAGTAAAGATGTATATCTTCGTACCGTGTTAGCCAGTAGATAGAAAAATATTTAGAGTTGAGAGTCCTCAGTGGTTGATACCTTTTAATGGCTAACTGAAAAGATGGTAACAAATTGCAAGCTTTCGAGACTACTCAGGTCTCTTCATCAGGCTGAAACTAATACAAAATCTGAAGAATCACATATTTATACACAAAAACACAGAAAAAATGCAATAGGTAAGACAAGTGACGTGAAGCAGAATAGTCATTATGGCAGAGGGATGAGCATAAATATTGGAACAATTCATAGATAAGGAGAGAAAGTTTTATTACCCTCTGATTGGGGTCTGGTAATGTTTTGTGATGTTTTCACAGGGTATTTGGAGTAAATTCCTTAATTGATGTAATAGGCCATAAAACCATGTGACAGGTTCATTCCAGCATTAAGAGTGTCAAAGGTCACCATCAATTTGTATTCGCAAATTCTTCTCTGCCTCTGAGATGTGAATCTGCTTCTTAGTACCAGTATTTTCATATCTGACATGCTATGATCAGGGGAGCAAAAATGTTTTGCCACAGGTAGATCCATTCTTTTTTCTCTTATTGCGTGGCGATGAGAATTCATCCTTGTTCTCAGTTTTTGCCCGGTCTCCCCACATACAGACCCCCAGTTGGACATTTAGTACATATAATTAGGTACACAACATTAGATGTGATGCAGCTGAAAGTACCTGGTATCTTGTAGTCCTGATGTGAGTTGGGGATCTTTATCTTGTCCGTGGTCATTATAAATGGACAGGTTTTGCATTTCTCTCCTTATCTATGAATTGTTCCAATATTTATGCTCATCCCTCTGCCATAATGACTATTCTGCTTCACGTCACTTGTCTTACCTATTGCATTTTTTCTGTGTTTTTGTGTATAAATATGTGATTCTTCAGATTTTGTATTAGTTCAGCCTGATGAAGAGACCTGAGTAGTCTCGAAAGCTTGCAATTTGTTACCATCTTTTCAGTTAGCCATTAAAAGGTATCAACCACTGAGGACTCTCAACTCTAAATATTTTTTTAGATTTCCATGACAAATTCAACAAATTTCATCCTACCATAAACTTGACATTGGACCACTCAAAAACAAAAATCAACTTCCTAGACACCACCATAAAAGTCCAAAATGGTTCGTTCCAAACAGCAGTGTATCGGAAACCAATTGACCGTCCCACATACCTCAGATGGGACAGCTTCCATCCTAAACACATTAAAAAGTCCATTGTCTACAGCCAGGCCCTCAGATACAACCGTATCTGTTCCAGTCCTAAGGACAGGGATAAACACCTAACCCAACTTAAAATGTCATTTTTAATTCAAGGTTACCATCCCACCTCCATTGATGACCAGATCATTAGGGCCACAAGGATCCCTAGAAGTCAATTACTTCAATACAGGAAAAGAGAGGAAAATCACCGTGTACCTCTGGTAGTGACCTACAACCCACAGCTTGAAATACTGAGAAAAACGGCTAAAAACTTCACCATATACTACACAAGGATGACCAGTTAAAAATATTATTCAAAGACCCCCCTTGCTGTGTTACAGGCAACCTCCAAATTTAAGAAACATCATGATCCGAAGTTCAATGCCCTCAGATTCACCAAGAGGGACATGTCCTTGCAATGGGAGAAGATGCAAAACTTGCATTCATATAGAGACCAACGACAAGATCCAAGTCCCCAACACACAGCAAAACTATAAGATCCCCGGGACATTCACATGTTCCTCTTCTAATGTGATATATTTAATTCTATGCAATATATGTCCTGTGGGTGGCCTCTATGTTGGAGAAACAGGACAGAGACTGAGAGCAAGGATGAGGTCTCATCGCCATACGATTACAGACAAAAAAAACCATCTACCTGTGGCCAAACATTTCTGTGGTCCAGGACACAACATAGACAATATGAAAGTTGTCATTTTGAAAGACAAGTTCCAATCACAAAAACATTGCAGGGTTTGGGAATACAAATGTATTACCATCTTTGATTCTGTTCACAAAGGACTCAATTTGTCAGGAGGATTTATGGCCCACTACCAAATCTGAGCAACTTCCTCCAAAAATAATGAAGACACCACCAGTCCTTTGATCTCACATGCATATGGGGTCCATAAAACTTTCACACCACTTATCTAATCTTACCTAATTAAGGATTCTCTCTTTAAGCTCAGTGTTTGTTTATTCAAATGTCCATGTATAACACCATGCCTGTTTTTCACTGTATATAATTGTGTTTCTTCAAATATTTTGTTACACCAGCCTGATGAAGAGATGTAAGCAGTCTCGAAAGCTTGCCCTGTAATATCTTAAACTATATTTTGTTAGCCATTAAAAGGTATCATACCCACAAGATTCCTATTTTGCTTCTCCCACTGAGAGCATTTATATATGTTTTTTTCTTTGGCTAACACGGTACCAAACCATTTCTTTTTTTGTTTGACTAAAGCCTCACGCTGAGCCGTCAGAGGAGCCGCCATTTGCTTGTACTCCTGCAGACGTCCCTAGACACCCAGTAGATCTGACTAAAGCCTCACGCTGAGCCGTCAGGGGAGCTGCCATTTGCTTGTACTCCTGCAACGTCCCTAGACACCCAGTAGATCTGACTAAAGCCTCCGCTAGCCGAGGGAGCGCCATTTGCTTGTACTCTGCAGACGTCCCTAGACACCCAGTAGATCTGACTAAAGCCTCCAGGGGAGCACCATTTGCTTGTACTGCTGCAGACGTCCCTAGACACCCAGTAGATCTGACTAAAGCCTCACGCTGAGCCGTCAGGGGAGCTGCCATTTGCTTGTACTCCTGCAGACGTCCCTAGACACCCAGTAGATCTGACTAAAGCCTCACGCTGAGCCGTCAGGGGAGCTGCCATTTGCTTGTACTCCTGCAGACGTCCCTAGACACCCAGTAGATCTGACTAAAGCCTCACGCTGAGCCGCCAGGGGAGCCACCATTTGGTTTTACTCCTGCAAACGTCCCCAGACACCCAGTAGATCTGACTAAAGCCTCACGCTGAGCTGTCAGGGGAGCCGCCATTTGGTTGTTCTCCTGCAGACGTCCCTAGACACCCAGTAGATCTGACTAAAGCCTCACGCTGAGCCGCCAGGGGAGCCACCATTTGGTTTTACTCCTGCAGACGTCCCCAGACACCCAGTAGATCTGACTAAAGCCTCACGCTGAGCTGTCAGGGGAGCCGCCATTTGGTTGTACTCCTGCAGACGTCCCTAGACACCCATGTAACTGAGAAGTCTGGATGACCGAGAGCCGCACCCGAAGTTACGGTTTAAGGTTTTGGTGAGGTTTCTCCTTTCCATCGGACACGTCTAATTCCTGTGTGTGAGATTAGT
Source organism: Oophaga sylvatica (assembly GCA_033576555.1). Lineage (NCBI taxonomy): Eukaryota > Metazoa > Chordata > Amphibia > Anura > Dendrobatidae > Oophaga > Oophaga sylvatica. The sequence continues at coordinate 22,988,276 of JARQOD010000008.1, read as the reverse complement.
GACGTGCGCTGTCCTCTCACTCGTTGTGTGGCGTCCATTAAGCTGACCAGTGCTGATCCCCGTGTGTTCTGTATGTGACAGCGCTGTGTGAGGTTTCCGTGTAGTTGGTGGGTGTCGTGGTCAGCAGAGCTGCCTCCTTCCTCCACCCCCCTTAGTACAGGGCCATACAGTGGGGTCTCGTACATTACAGCCCAGGCTACAGCATTGTTTCTGTTTGCACGTGATATCTTTTGTAATAAATGTCTCCCATTGCTTTCGCTCCCACCCCTCACATTAGGTCCCGCTTCCGACACCCTTTCATGCTGCAGCTTTTGCCACATATTTTTAATTTTTCCCTTTCCCCTCCCCATTTTCCGGTCTTTCATCTCCGTCTCGTGGTTGATTTTGCCGCTATGTTTTGCACCATTAATGTCTTGGCTTCATCATCGATCACAGCAGAAGAAATTGAAGGTAAGCGTTCACATCATGGTCACCAACCATTTTTGATCGGCTATCTTAGGGGATGACTGTGGTGGGGTTAATGGGTGGGGTGCTATATATTACATTTTAAAGGGTTGTCTGGTCACGAGATATCCATGAGCTATCCTTGGGGATAGGTCATCAAGATCATATAGTTCGGGGACGGACACCTGACACTGTCACTATTCAGAAGTGTGCGGTGTCCATGACATTACGACCTCCTCCCTCCACTCATGTCCTAGTCTAATAAACAGGACAGGTGCACAATATCTACTGATGGTTCCTGATACCCCCTTTAAGGTCCAGAACTTTGTGCTTAATATACATTTTGTAGGTTAGCAAGAAGTAGACAAATAGGAGGCAACATGGCTGCAGGATCCGACCACGCAGAGTTTGTCTTTTGCTATGGAGGCACGCAACCATTTATTTTTTTTTATATACTTGTGATTATCTAATGAAAACTTGGCCTAATTTTTTTTTTTTGCAAAAATCCTTTTAAAAAAAAAAGTCTTCCTTCTTATACAAACCTGCTTGTCCATTGTAACAGACAAAAGCTCTGAGTAGTCTGATCCTGACATCACATTCCCTCCCATCTGTCCTCTGAAGAAAGTATGTGGCTGCAAAATTACACTTTGTGTTCTGTTACCATGGAGACATACAGTCTGCATAGTAGCTGTAGACAAAAAAAGAAACATTTTCAGGAACTTTTTAATTAAAACCCAATGTACATAGTTGCTTTACTTTAGATTTGTTGTGACAGCGGGAAAACAAAAAAATTGGTTTGGAAAGATGGATATAGCCTTTTAAAGGGCGTTACAGCATCGACTACTTTTTTTTTCTACTTTTCTGACCTGTCAAGGGGGAGAATTATGAAAGTAATTCAGGTTTTCCACAACTTTGCCGGTAATGAGGGGACCCCCTAAATGTCCACCCTCAGCCAAGGAGAGACGGAGCATGCTCGTCCTGCTCTCTGGTTGAGAAAGAGGATTTGTGGGGGTCCTTCATTCTTGGTAACAGTAGGGGGGGGTCACCTTTTTAAGATTTGTCACATTGATGATTAGTCTTAAAAGTACAAAATTAGTGTTTATTTCCTTGTAGAATGGCCGCTGTGTGGGTGCATTATACGGTAATCTTGCATAAAAACCTTCTCTTCCTGCAGCGTCCAACATTGACAATGTCGTCCTGGATGAGGATCGCTCCGGGGCCAGACGTCTCCAGAATCTGTGGCGGTGGAGAGTCGCATCATCTCTACGCTTCTCCGGCAATACATGATATCTGGAATTTTCTCATATGAAACTGTGCAAATATCTTGCCTCTCCACAGAGACCAGAGAGAAGAGGAGCTGGGGGAGTATTACATGAAGAAATACGCCAAGTCCTCCATGGGGGAGCAGTGAGTTATTACTTCATTATATTAGTGCAAAGGAATATCCCTAATCCATGTGCGAATCTCTAATTCTGCATTTTCCCCCAGTGTATATGGCGGCTCAGATGAACTTTCAGATGACATCACCCAACAGCAGCTTCTTCCTGGAGTCAAGTAAGTCACGTACAAGCCTCCTCCTTAGTCCTGGGGGGTAGTTTGTTTGTTTGGTTTCCTGCATTTGTTATAATTTATACCAGTGCCTCCACTTTTGGTGACTCTGTCCACGCAGACTGGGAGTTGTAGTGTGGCCAGTTTTGAGGCCGGTAGTATTGAGAAGATAGTAAGTCCGCAAGGACAGGGTCGTCTCCCCTCTGTACCAGTCTGTCATTGTAAATTTGTTTACTGTAAACTATATCTATAACTTTGTATGTAACCCCTTCTCATGTACAGCACCATGGAATTAATGGCGCTATATAAATAAAAAAAAAATAATAATGTTACCTCCTTTTTTCCTTTTCCAGAGATCCCAATTTGTGGACAGTGAAATGTAAGGTGAGTCTGGTGGAAGGTTTCGCTCACAGTGATGATAGGACAGTCGCATGGTTAGGAGTTGACTCTTTAAATCCTAGACAATAAAAGGGACCTATACTCTATAACCTGCAAATATGGGGTTAATCTGCAGGTTAATAGCTTTCCAAAGCTGCCGATGGCTGTACTGAAAACCTGGCTGCTGAGATTAGCCAGTGAGTACACAGTAAGCGGCTGCTGTAAGGACACACTGGCACATTGAGTGACCGGCATCACTGCCAAGAAAGCTGTCAGTAGGTGCGCCAGGGTGTTACACAGATGCCACTCACTGTATACTGAGCAGTCACTGAACTTTTTATTTAGTTCTTGCACTTGTTGAGGTGAGCAAATTGATTTGTAGAACACCGGTCCGGCTTTCATATAAGTAGTCCACATAATGTCTGTCTCGTCAGGGCTACTGATCAGACGAGGCACCAGGAATGAGGCGGATCACAGGGCTTCCATCCTACAGTGGACGAGTCGTGTGGCCGATGCACCTGTGAATCAATTCACCCCTCTCTAGTCATTGGCTTTATTACAACAGATATTCATGTTAGATGTTTATTGCACTTAGTTTAAGTCCAACTTTTAGTAGATGAAATGGACTGTATTGTAAAACTAAGAAGAACAGCGCTCCATCCAGGTGTAGTAAAAAAAGGAAAACTTTATTCCGCCATATCAGTGACGACGTTTCGACCACTCACTGGTCTTTGTCAAGTACTTGACAAAGACCAGTGAGTGGTCGAAACGTCGTTACTGATGTGGCGGAATAAAGTTTTCCTTTTTTTTAACTACACCTTAATGGAGCGCTGTTCTTTTTAGTTTTACTATATGGACATTCCGAGTTCTCTGTGAGTGCTGTCAACTTGCTTTACATGTTTGCTGAAATGGACTGTATTGTCCTAATTGCTGCCCAGTGTGGAGGCGTCTGCATCAGCACTCCATGACAGTGAATGGGACTGTTGCTTTTCCCTGCACAGTGGATAGCCGAGGGTATCGCTGTGAGGAGGCACAGCATTGTAGTGATGGTGGTGATCACAGAGAGATGCCATCAGTTTTTATTATTGTGGGAAGACTCTTGATTAGAGCTTAAGTTATATAGGATTATTGTATGTGACTTTCTGCTGAATATTGTTCTTTGCAGATTGGAGAAGAACGTGCTACCGCCATTGCTCTGATGAGGAAATTCATTGCCTACCAGTTCACAGATGCAGTAAGTGTGACCAGTTCATCACCGTGTACTCACCTCCACATTCTTTTTATACATTTTCATCTCCCTTAAAAATTTCCTATACTAATATTTACGTCGCTTGTCTACAGCCACTTCAGATCAAATCTGTGGTCTCCCCGGAGCACGTGAAGGGTTACATCTACGTTGAGGCGTACAAGCAAACTCACGTCAAACAAGCCATTGAGGGAATAGGAAACCTGCGCATGGGCTACTGGAACCAGCAGATGGTGCCCATCAAAGAAATGACCGACGTCCTAAAGGTGGTAAAAGAAGTCACAAACCTCAAGCCCAAGTCTTGGGTCCGGCTCAAGAGGGGCATCTACAAGGATGATATTGCTCAGGTAAGAATAAACATAAAACTAAACCAAAGGCGGTGTGACGAAAGGCAGACTTGTGTCTGTGAGATTTGACGTTCACCTTCAAACACGTTTTAGCCATATGTGGCAACGTTCCTACAACCCCTTTCCACAAACCAATTTAAATATCACATATAATTGTCCTTTGCTGTATGCTAATGCAATCCAAGCGGTTCCATGAGCATTTCTAAATTGTGCTCAGACCCCATCTGTACCTGCAATCGGCACCCTCCACCTTTGATTGACGAGGATGATGTCTCCTACATTATCCATATAGCTTGCCCAGTGCATGGGAGAGAGAATTACACCTGCACAGGAACAAGATCTATATGAGCTTCTGGATTACACCCGGGAGGGGATTATGGGAACCGAGGGGTGACGAGCACAGTCTGGATTTGCCCCTCGGATCTCTTGGAGGCCATTAGTGTACAGTGTGGGACAATTATAAAAGACGTTTTATGGGGCGTGCAGGGGAACTAGCTTTATATATCCCGATTTGGACATTATGTAAGCGTAAGGCCGTTACTTAGAACACTAATTAAAGGGGTATTCAGTTTCCTAAAATTTATAATGTTAGTACTGTCCGGTGCATGTAAAGCTGAATTACTCCTCTCTTTCTAGGTGGATTATGTGGAGCCCAGTCAGAATACAATCTCTCTCAAAATGATTCCCAGAATTGACTACGACCGGATCAAGGAACGAATGAGTGTGGTACGTGACTGTGGCCATCAATGTCCGTACTTCCCGTTCTTCAACTTTTCTGACCACCTTCACCCAAATGATCTCTGATGTTATCGAATTGGCTTTTCTTTTCTCATTCTTAAAAACTCAACAATATATTTGTATTTCTCCAAACAATAGAAAGACTGGTTCGCCAAGAGGAAGAAGTTTCGCAGACCTCCGCAGAGGCTTTTTGATACGGAAAAGATCAGGTAAGAGCTTCTTACACGGAGTCCAATTTTATTTCTGTTAGTAATATTTCTCAGCGCTGACTGGTGATCCTCCTCATCTGCACAGGTCTCTTGGGGGAGATGTCTCATCAGATGGAGATTTTCTCATTTTCGAGGGTAATCGTTACAGTCGGAAAGGTTTCCTCTTCAAGAGCTTTGCGATGTCCGCTGTGGTAAGTGGACGATCTCGTACGTGAGGCATAAGACCATCCTTCAGAAATTTATATGGGAGGTATAACTTACATTTCTTTTTTTATTATAGATCACAGACGGAGTGAAGCCGACTCTGTCCGAATTGGAAAAGTTTGAAGATCAACCAGAAGGGGTCGACCTGGAGGTGGTGACGGAGTCTACAGGTAAGTGTGGCATGGAGATGTAAAATATTAAGAATTTCTAGGATATGGGTCCTAAGTACACAGCGCAGCTCTCCACTTTCAGCCCCATATTGTTTGGTAGGAGGGACAGCGTGCGTACTTGACCCCCTAATTCTTTCAAACTCATGTTCTTAGGGAAAGCAATCCTTTCCTGTAAACCAGTGTTCCCCAATTCCAGTCCTCGATCCACCACAGATCAAGATTTCAGGATTTCCTTTGTATTACCCAGGTGACCATTCCATTCCCCATGCAATAATAAGGACATTTTGGAAACATCTGTTGGTGGCTCTTAAGGACTATAGTCGTGGATCGCCGCTGTAGAACATACCGTGGTATACGGAGATTTCCTTATAGTCTTCCATAGTTTGCTTTAGGACTTTTCCACATCTATAGAATTACTCCAGAATTGATGCCCTGGTCGTTAGGTCGCCAGGGTCCTACAAGCCCACAGAGAATTCATTATTAGAAAGTCTATATATCGCTCCCTGATCTGCATATTGATTGTACTTTCCCGTAGGCCACACCATAGTTACCTTTCTTAAGAAACCGATTTGTCCCATTTTCTTACAGGGAAGGAGCGAGAACATAGCCTGCAGCCCGGAGATAACGTGGAAGTTTGTGAGGGAGAGTTGATAAATCTGCAGGGTAAAATTCTCAGTGTGGACGGAAACAAGATTACGATCCTGCCCAAGCATGAGGACCTCAAGGTGACTTCTCCTTTAAGAGCCAATACAGTTTTCTGTACAGGGCTTTCCTTTGGGGGATCTGGGCTGCTGTTGGCGAACTAGCGACTAACATTGTGATTTACACTAAGTGCTTAACCCCTGATCCTCAACTCCAAGGGGCGTTCATAACCGTAAATGTCTTCTTCTTCTAATAGGACATGTTGGAATTCCCCGCTAATGAGTTAAGGAAATACTTCCGAATGGGGGACCACGTCAAAGTGATCGCAGGACGCTATGAGGGGGACACGGGTTTGGTCGTTCGGGTTGAAGAAAACTTCGTCATCCTCTTCTCTGATCTCACTATGCACGAGGTGAGGACCATTTTGTTCATGTTTTTCTGGATTCTCGTTTCGATTGCACAAGTAACTTTACTGCTCAGTTTCCTAATTTTTCTCGCCTCCCATAACAGTTAAAGGTCCTTCCTCGAGACTTGCAGCTTTGTTCAGAAACTGCTTCAGGAGTCGATGTTGGTGGACAGCATGAATGGGGGGAGTTGGTGCAGCTGGACCCCCAGACGGTGGGAGTTATTGTCCGTCTGGAGAGAGAGACCTTTCAGGTGAGCGTCCCTAGGTTGAAGCTTCTCCCTTGACTCGGTATATAGTGCAAAAAATAAATCCATAGCCTTGTGTGACCTTGTGCCATTGTATGGGCACTTGTACTCCCAGCCCTAATTTAATCTGGCCTTTTTTGGTTTTTTGAAGGTCTTGAACATGCACGGTAAGGTGATCACCGTCCGACACCAAACAGTCAACAGGAAGAAGGACAATCGCTTTGCTGTTGCTCTAGACTCTGAAGAGAATAACATTCATGTCAAAGATATAGTGAAGGTCATAGATGGACCGCATTCGGTAAGGACAATTAATATTCTTGTTTTCTCTTACATGTGATGTGTATGTACATCAGACATCGAATGCGGATGTATAGCGCCAGCTCATGAGCTGCTGCCAGCTGTGTTTTCCAGCCAGCATCTGCCTCTAACAGCAGCACCAGGATCTCACTCCGATAGCAGCATTTAAGTGGTTAAATAGCAGCAGTCGGTTTCTTTGAGTGATGTAGAATCAGTGGGGCGCCTTTTTTCCACCAACTAGAAATCGTGGAGTGCCGATGGATTTCCATGGCCGTCTAAGACCCCGTCACCACCATGTTCCTACCATGTTTTTATAACCCTATACCACTTTGGTATCACTGTAATTGTACTGACCGGAGGAATCATGCTGACAAGTTATTTGTACCATGCGCCCAAGAAAATAAAAAACAACTTTATCATTTCATCCCGCTTGGATTTACTACATTTTTACAATAACGTGAATGATGTTTAATCAAAACTACAAGCTTTCCCGCAATAAAAAAAAAGGCCTTCATACAGCGCCATGTTTATGGAAAATTAAAAAATTATATATTTTTTTCAAAATAGGCCAGTGTTTTACACATCCTCATCTCTCTGCTTGATTTTTATTTCAGGGCCGTGAGGGCGAGATCCGTCATTTATTCCGGAATTTCGCCTTCCTTCACTGTAAGAAGCTGGTGGAAAATGGGGGAATGTTTGTCTGTAAAGCTCGTTACCTGGTCCTGGCTGGGGGCTCCAAGGTAAGGTCCTTCAAATCCGCCGATCATTGTCTGATTTATTGTCTTGATTGGTAATTCTGCTTTTCTTCCTCCATAGCCCAGAGATGTGACCAACTTCACTATTGGAGGATTTGCTCCAATGAGCCCGCGGATCAATAGCCCGGCACACCCCAGTGGGGGAGGTAGGATGGCTTAGGGCTAGTCCGTTTCTGTAATGCTGCTTATATAGTATCAATAATAATGTTTCACCACTTCCGACTTTTTCCCAGGACAGAGAGGGAATATGGCCGGTGGAGGAGGACCAGGCAGAGGAAGAGGCCGCAGGGACAACGATCTGATTGGTCAGACTGTGCGCATTTCTCAAGGTCCCTATAAGGGTGCGTCATATCCTGCGTATTTACCGCTACTAGTATGGCCTATATTATATATGTAATCACTGGATTGTCACCGCCATGTCTTTTCTTTCAGGTTACATTGGAGTTGTCAAAGATGCCACAGAATCCACGGCTCGCGTTGAACTTCATTCCACTTGTCAGACGATCTCCGTGGACAGACAGCGTCTCACCACCGTGTTAGTAATCGCCTGCCCTAATTGTTTCTTCCTTTTATGGATCCAACATTCACAGTCCGAGTGTTGTGAATAGGCTGGAAATGAGTTCTGAGCAGAAGCTCCCTCTGGTGGTTACAAACGGTACTGGACTGTCCAGTGAAGATTGTGAGGATTGGGAATCAGGTGTTACTGACTGGTCTTATATAAGGGAGTCACCTTCCCATCAGGGTTGCCGGTGATCAATTGTTCTGGTCTCAATCCTTGATTCCTGTTTCCTTGGTAGCCTGCTGTGTCGTGCCTGAATCTCCTGCTAACAGATAAGACATTTTCTTCTTTTTGTTTTTGTGCTTGATTTTTGCATTTTGTCCTGCACTTCTGTGGGGGCCTTCAGGGTCCCCTCTGGGGGCTTTTGCCTCTCAGTTCAGTTCAGCCACTGATGTTTGTACATTTGCTTTTTCCAGTTTTTTCAGTGGCTGCTGTTTTGTTTTTGGTTACACCAGAGAACTAATTTAGGTGGTAGAGGTCGTGTGATCTCAGGTGTTTTTGAAATTAGTAGAGTTGGTGCTTTTCAGGGTTTTTTGGGATTGCAGTAAGTGCCCTTCCTATCCTTTTCTATTTAGTAAGTTTGGGCCCCAACGTTTGCTCATACTATTTTCTGTCTGTGTCAGTATTTCTTCTTGTCTAACCGCCATTACATGTTTGGGGGCTTTCTATTTTCTTTGGGGATCTGCTCCGGGGCAGATAGCTTTCCTCTTTCTATCTTTAGGTGTAGTTAGTTTCTCAGGCTGTGACGAGGCGTCTAGGACCAACGTAGGAACGCTCCACGGCTGCCTCTAGTTGTGGTGGTTAGTCAGGGTACTGCAATCTCATAGTTTCCAACTGCTCTGGTGTATTTCCTTTTTTGCCTGCTCTCCTCAGCTACCAAATCATAACACCGAGTATGGGTCGCAATGTGTTTGTCTTCTGAGTCGAGCTTGATGACCTCAAGGCTGTTGGGCTGGAATGAGGAGACCCGCATCAGTCTGTATTCAAACCATGAATGCCAGTCTTGGGAAACCTGCCTTAGTCTGAAGTATTTGCTCCTCAGTCGCCATACATGTAGGATAGGTGTAGAACTAGTATTTAGCACTCGGCCTCAGCAGACTTTAAACATGCAAGCTCTTCTTTTGCATTGCATGCATGTTTATCCAATAGGGAAGTGAGAAATTCTCTCCAAGCGGAAAACTCTTAAAATGCTGCTGTCAGGAGGCCCCTATATACACATCCAATCCCACAAGGACTAATCTAATGATTCTGAACAGATTTTATTTGGCATGGCAAAGTAAAGCCAAATTGACTGTTAACATAGGAACCAGAAATTAAGTGCTTAGTTTTCTTAGTGGAACGAATTTATGGCTGATTAACCCCCGTCCTCTTCTTTACAGCGGTGCTCGTCGCCCAGGAGGAATGACATCCACTCATGCCAGGACACCTATTTATGGCTCCCAGACCCCAATGTACGCTACTGGTTCCAGGACGCCAATGTACGGCTCCCAGACGCCGGTTCACGAGGGTATGTTTGTCCCCTGACTTCTTGGTACCACCTGGTTTACGCTGATAAACGGCTCCCCACTCCCCAATATCTTTTTGTTTTGTTTTTTTGTTCTGTTTTACAGGAAGTCGAACTCCTTATTATGGGTCTCAAACGCCTGTCCATGATGGAAGCCGAACTCCTGCTCAAAGTGGGGCCTGGGATCCCAACAACCCAAATACCCCTTCAAGGTGCAATTTTGTTTTGTTTTTGTTTTAAGGAGCTAAAAACGTGAAGAAATATGCCCGATCGGGTCGTATGGAAGGTGCTGCTCTAGGAGCCAGAGAAGAAAACCACTCCAATACTTCAGACGTCATGGACTACCTTGGCTTGCTGTAATCATTTTAGTAATATTGTTTATTCCTTTATTGATTTTCGCAGGGCTGATGAAGAGTATGAGTTTAGATATGATGACGAGCCGTCTCCATCCCCACAAGGCTACGGAGGGACGCCAAATCCAACAACCCCAGGGTACCCCGATGTACCATCTCCACCGGTCAATGCACCATTCCATCCCCAGACACCGGGAACACCTGCAATGTGAGTCTTCAGTGCATTACTGCTAATCATTACATGAGTTCATTCCCCTTACAGCCACCTGTGATTACAGGCTATATCGGTTGTATACCTGATATATTATGTAACAGCTTTTTAAAGGGGTTTTTATTAGGTTCTTGTCTTCAGGAGCGCACCATCCTCCAGTCACCCAACTTGCTGTTTGCGGAGAGACCGGTGCGCTCATGATGATTGACAGATTGGACAGCGGCATTGTCTGTGCGCTCACATGCTGCTAACGGAGACCGCTTCGCCTCTGCAACATAGGAGGAGCGCAGATGATCTGTAGCAGTTGCAAGCTGCATAGCAAAGCACTTACAAGCACACACTCCTCCTCTAGGAATCTGGCCACTGCTGACAGACTACAGAGGTGACCGGTAACCTAGGTAACGAGTTGTGCGCAATAGAATTAATAATCCCTCTGATACTGAGAACCGAGAGGACTTTTTTTTTTTTTCTTTAGTAAGGGGTAAGTTGCAAACTTGTTTCTTGCAATTCTACCCATTTAACAAGACTAAACAACCCCTTTACTCTATCACCTTATACATTTTCCAGACTGGAGCTGTGTAAACTCGGAGATGAAAGATGTCAGTTCACATTTACCCTTTGGTGATTAATGCGGCAGGTAATTCTGACATAATTCTCCATCTTCCTCTTGTTGTTCTTGACAGGTACAACACAGACCAGTTCTCGCCCTACACCGCTCCTTCTCCACAAGGCTCCTACCAACCTACCCCAAGTCCACAGAGTTACCATCAAGTTGCTCCAAGTCCTGTCGGTTATCAGAATACACACTCTCCAGCAAGTTACCATCCGACCCCGTCACCCATGGCTTACCAGGTAAGTGCCTCTCTTGCATTTAGTTAGTAGATACTTTACTGACAAAACAACTATCTGACAGTGTTTTGATTTCTTTTCATCCAGGCCAGTCCAAGCCCCAGCCCGATGGGTTACAGTCCAATGACCCCTGGGGCACCTTCTCCCGGTGGGTACAATCCCCATACACCTGGCTCCTCTATAGAACAGACCACCAGTGACTGGGTGACCACCGACATTCAAGTGAAAGTGCGAGACACCTTCCAGGACAGTCAGGTCGTGGGACAAATGGGAATCATCCGCAGCGTCACTGTAAGTGTTATCCCGGGTGGCAATAATGCTCCCATATCGCTGATTTATAATCGTCCGTATACTGCACATTTCTTGTGTCGGTCTGTTCTTCCATAATTAGAATTTTTTTCTAGACACTAATCTTATGTAATAACTCAGTAATTGGTGGGGTCTGACCTCTTGTAATCTACCTCTTCCTCAAAATTCTCTCTCTTATCCAGAACTGAGGAGTTTAGAATTTTTTAGTTTCCAGCTAATTGCTTAGGTTACTGGCCACTTCTGTGGTGGCTGATGTTCAAGGCAAAGAGCGATGATGCACAACATAAAGAATCTGAAGCTGGACAGATTGATGGATTCAGCCTATGTGCTCCTTCAATGCTGCAGAGGTACAACTTATGGCACGGCCCCGGCATGCGGGGAACAGTGCACTCCTAAAGAACAAAGATGAGAAGGACTGCATAACGGTTGTGTCTGGCACAGCTTGTGGTTTGTCTATATAGCACGGCCTGATACTGCAGTGCAATCCCTTTGTTCTGCCAGTTTTCTAGGTATCCTATACATTATATAAATCTTTACTCTTAAATGTCTATTATCAGGTTGTCTTCTCTTCCTGCAGGGTGGACTGTGCTCGGTGCTGTTAAAAGACAGCGACAAAGTAATCAGTATCTCCGGAGACCACTTGGAAGCAGTCACACCCTCCAAAAATAATCGAGTAAGCAAAACTATTAACCATCCCAATCTGATAATGATGACCTATCTCACAGGTGATGAATATCATAGTCCTGGACAACCCCTCTATTATTTGAGTGCTACAATAAAGGGGCATCAACACTTATTTTCAGGCTGCGAGGACAGTCCGTTTTATAGTTGGCGCATTGATCTTCAACAGTCGCACAACCCCCTTGTCATGTCTGACTCGTGTCCTTCTCACTTTTTACAGGTAAAAGTCATTTTAGGAGAAGATCGTGAAGCGATGGGCATCCTCCTCAGTATAGACAATGAAGATGGCATTGTGCGGATGGATCTGGATGAGCAACTGAAGATCCTCAACCTCCATTTCTTGGGAAAGCTCGAGTCATGATTCCAGCCGTGATGCGTCCCACACCAGGGCCTCCATTTTATTTGAACGAATAACCCTTCATGCACGGGGCGGTGCTCGGATCACACACTCGCTGGGGGATTTTTAGGAACAGATCTGAAATATAGAAATAATGCAGATTCCTTTTATGACCGCGAACTACAGTATGGCCCAGGTTACCCCCCGCCGCCCCATGTTAAATGATATCGTTTGCAGCAGTTTGTCTTTATTTCTTTCAGCAGGTTCATTCGCAGAATTGTTTTTATTTTTAATGTTTGCAGATAGTGATATTTTTTCTGGTGCAAATTTCACTGTGTAATATTTATATGGTGCAGTCAATAAACCAGGAGAATGGCGTCTGTGTCATCGAGATGCTACTGAAGGAGTGACATATCATTTGGTAAGCAGCAAGTCGTCTTGTCTGTCCAATCTGCAGTGATGAGGCATGGCATTTACTCAGGATGTGTATATGATGTTCTGCAGCAGCTATGACCGGGCTTTTTAAAGTGAGAGGAAGTATCAAAGAGAGCTTTGCATCACTGACCACTGTAGTGTCTGGCTCATTCCTTGACAACCCCCTGTAAATATGTGTTTGACTGTATGTTAAAATTTGGATCACTTGAAATTGCCTGCAGTAATGATGAAGACATTTTTACACTTAAGAATTTGCAAGAGTAATTTGAGGTATTCTTGATTTGTATAGCAGAAATCCCCAATAGATGTTTCAGTTTTGAGAGGTGGACTCCCGAGTTCCACACGATAAACACAAATTGCGTTGTCCATTTGAATTTTGACGTGACAATTGGGTAAGTTGTTGGAGAAATGGAGAAGGGACAAAAAAAATGATTTTGGGTACTCACTGTAAAATGTTTCTTGAGCATTTCATTGGGGGATGCAGGAAACGACAGAATGTCCAAAAGCAGTCTCAAAGGCGGGCAAAAGGACAGTACTCTGAAGTCTGAATTTGGGCCTCTGTGGCCTGCAGGACCATTCAACTGAGGTTTACATCCAACTGTGTAGAAATTACTAAAGATATAAATGAAAGACCACATAGCAGCTTTACAAAGCTGCGAGGCCGACTCCTGCTAGTGGATGGCCCATGAGAAGAGTGAGTTATGACCCTGAGTGAATGCGCTCCCTCAACACATAAGCTTGCAGAATGGTCCAAATGGGCAATAGTGTACCTGCAAGCAGGGAAGCCTCTTCGCGGACCTTTGGGAATTGTGAACGGAGTCTGCCCATCTGAAGGGTCCTGTCCTGGAGAGGTAGAAACAAAAGTGCACTCAACAGGTCAAGTTGAGATGAGGGGGAGATGGAAATAAGGAAGTAAGATGTCCTCATTGACGTGAAATGAGGAAAGCACCTTAGGAAGGAAAGATGGAATTGGAGGCAGGATCACCTTGTGCTGGAGGAACAGCAAAGCAAGAGACGGAGACGCTCGTCTGATGGAGGCGATTGCTGCCAAGAAGGCAACCTTCCTGGAGAGGAAGGAGAAAGATTACTCATAGTAGTTCAAATGTTAACTCCTGAAGGACGTCCAGCACTAAATTAAGGTCCCAAAATTCTGATAGAAGGTCATGATCTGCAGCCGAGACTCCAGATTCTTCTGAAAGAGAAAGAAAAGCGCCAACACCTGGCCCTCAAGGGAACAGAGGTACATGCCAGATTCAAGGAACACCTGCAAAAAATACTAAATGAATGCATAGGCCTATGTAGCCTGGTTGGCTTCACGCTAACGAAAAAATGTCTTCTACGTACTGTGGTGAATGCGAGAGGAAGGCGGCTTCCTTGCTACGATCATGGTCTGAATATCCTAATCAGAGAAACCGGTGGATTTCAATACCAGTGGCATCAACAGTTATGCTGTTAAATTGAGGGACTGAAATTTGTGGTTTAAGAGAAAGCCCTGTGAGGGAAGATCCAGAAGGTACCACAGTGTGTCCACAAGGCGGTTGATTACTTCTGCATACCAGGAACCTCTACCTGTCCGGAGCAACAAGTATGACGGGCACTCCCTCTTTCTTAATCTTCTTGACCACCCTGGGGATCAGTGGTAGAGATGGAAACAAATATGGGAGGGAGAACTGGAACCAGGGAATTGCCAGCGCATTGAAGCCAATCGCTGGAGGATTTCGAGATCTGGATACAAGCTGAGGAACCTTGTCATTAAGTCTAGATGCCATCAGATCGATGTCGGAAGTTCCCTCACCTGAGACAAATCTTGTGGAAAACCGATGGATTCAGGGACCAGTCGCCGTTGGCGCGATCTTTTCAGCTGAGAGAGTCAGTGGCCCAGTTGTCCACTCCCGTGATGTGTACTGCTGAGATTGCTGGTACATTCCGCTCTACCCATAACCAAATTAGAGCCACTTCAGACATTACTGCTCGACTTTGAGTTCCTCCTTGGTGGTTGATGTATGCCACCGCCGTGCCATTGTCTGGACTCGTATCGGACAGCTGGATGGTGGAGCATACCTAGGAAGATTGCTCGGCGTTTCAGAATGTTGATGGGCAGGGACGATTCCTGAGCGTTCCATTGCCCTGGACTGTTGGGTCTTGAAAAACTGCTCTCCAATCGAGTAGACTGGCATCCGTTGTTATTACCTAATGCATTGGCAGAAACGATTTTCCATGATGGACAAAGGGAGAGCGTCTCCACAGTTCAAGGGACTTCTTGATATGGGAGAGTGTGACAAGCTGATCCAGGGAGCGAGTCAACTTGTCCCTTCTTGATTGAAGAAAGCTGTAGAAGGCATATGTGGAACTGACCTAATGGAACTGCTTCCATCAAGGCTACCATCTTGCCAAATACGCACATGCAGAACCACAGAGTGCATGGGGAAAGACCTCTGAGAGTGCAAATCCCATGTAGTAGAGCTGAGTATTTTTCTTCGGGCAGGAAAACCGTTGCC
Source organism: Oophaga sylvatica (assembly GCA_033576555.1). Taxonomy (NCBI): domain Eukaryota; kingdom Metazoa; phylum Chordata; class Amphibia; order Anura; family Dendrobatidae; genus Oophaga; species Oophaga sylvatica. The sequence goes on along the minus strand of JARQOD010000008.1, from coordinate 22,972,911 downwards.
TGCACAGTGTTGAACAGCATTCCCAGAAAAACAATGTGTTGGTCCGGGATCAGAGGTGACTTTTGAGGTGTTGAAACAAGAGAGGGTGTCCAGAATGATCTGCAGACTCTCATGACCTGCTGAGGGGGATGGAGCCTTGATGAAAATGTCATCCAAATAAGGGATGACGAGAATAGCTCTGCTTTGAAGAATGGCCATGACTATTGCCATTATCTAAGTGAAAACCCTGGGTGCTGTGGCCTGGCCAAATGGCAGAGCTGTGAACTGAAAGTGGGATTCCTGGACTGCGAAGGAGAGGAACCTCTGGTGAGGAAAAATGGGTATGTGCAGATAGGCATCTTGCATGTCCATTGACCAGAGGAATTCCTCAGGCTCCATACAGGCTATCACCGACCAAAGGGACTCCATTCTGAAGTGAAACAGGAGGACATGTCTGGTCAATAATTTGAGGTCCAGGATGGGGCAAACTGAGCTATCCTTCTCTGGGACCATGAACAGGTTTGAATAAAAACTGAAAAAGCGTTCCTGCGAGGGAACAGGAATCATGATTCCTGCCTTGAAGTGCAAATCGATAGCCTTGAAAAAAATCAGGAATGAAGGAAGGGTTCTTTGTGGGAGCGGGATTCGAGAAAAGAGTGAGGGAGTGTGGAAATTTCTATTTTGTAGCTGAAGGAAACAGAGTCCCGGACCAAAGCATTGTCAACTACTAAGAGCCCCTCATCCCGGAACCGAAGATGGCCTCTCACCAAGAGAGGTTTACCAGGTGCGGTGCCCCGACATGCTGTTTCGGACCGAAAACTTCCAAAAGGTACGAAACTGTGCCGGGCGTGTCTTGGGAAGCAGGCGCTTGACACTGTTGTGAAAGCAAAGTACTCTTAGCACCTGTAGTGTCCGCAATTAGCTAGCTATTCTCTGAAAAGCCGAGAGGCTGGTAAAGCATTCCATGCCTTCAGCCATAAGACCCTGCTGATGGTGACTGTTGCTGGCTGCCATGACTGATCAGACGTCTGCATCAAGAGAAGTCGACAGGAGATTCTTTCCTGGTCCACTTGATCCACCAATTCGGAACGGGGAGAGACCAACAGAATACTTTGACGGAGGAGCATTGCCCAGGACAAAACCTACATGGATATCCCTCAAAGGCTGAAATGTATAAATAAAATTAACAACTTTATTAAACATAATAGACAATACAGGTGCAGAGAAACGTGCCCAAGAGTACAACCCAATTGCATAGGTGCATGACTGCAGAAACAGGGCGCACGGAGACAGGGAATCTAGAATCATGATGTAAATTTGATTGTAAATGGCATATATCAAAATTGTGCAAATAGGAATCAACCATCAAGGTATAAGTCTTAAAGGTCTACAATATAGGCAGAAATAAGCCATATGATATATCATATATGCTGGCTGAATGTGTCAGCCGTAATCCCATGGGTTAGAACATAGAAGCCATGGCAGCAGGAAAATTGCCTTCAATAGGTGGCAGACAAATGATCCCTGGGGCTGTGCGTCCCCCCAACGCGCGTTTTGGATGCTCGTCCTTCGTCAGGGGGCATATTGTATACAGGAGGCTATATGGGAGCTCACTGTATATAGGGAGCTATATGGGGCTCATCCTATGTATAGGAGGCTATATAGGGGCTCATAGTGTATATCCGGGGCAGACATACTGCATGTGCAGCTGGTGCGGCTGCACCAGGGCCCGGAGGTGGAGGGGGGCACCTGCAGGGTGGCTAACACTGAGGGCAATCTGGCCTATTTATCTGGCCCCGAGGCTCTGGGGAGGACCCTGGCCAGATTGCTCTTATGTTCGGTGGGTAAGGAAGATCCCTGCAACTCCGTTGCCTACAGGAGAAAATTGCAGCAGAGCAGAGCTGCAGGAATCCGTCCTGCTTCCTGCCTGTGCTGCCTATCTGACACAGCAGCGTGGCTGGATGACGTCAGCATTCAGCGCACGGCTGTGTCAGAGAGAAAGCTGCCGGAAATGAAAATGCTGCGGGGAAGCATGCAGAGTGTGTGTGTGCAGTGCGGAGAGGTGAGTGGTGTTGTGCGTGCGGCTGCGGGGGAACGTGCAGAGAGATGGGTGGTGTGTGTAGGTGGTGGTGAGGGCAATGTTGGGGTGGTGGGGGAAAGCAATGATAGAGATGGTGGAAAGGGCAATGATGTGGATGGTGGGGGAGAAGGCAATGATAGAGGTGATGGGGAGAGCTTTGATGGGGTAGTGGGGGAGAAAGCAATGATAGTGGTGGTCAAGGAGAAGGCAATGATGGAGATGATGCAAAGGGCAATGACTGAGGTGATGGGGAGAACAATGATTGTGGTGATGGAGAGAGCAATGATAGGGTGGGGGAGAAGGCAATGATGGGGGGTGATGAAGAGATCATAGGTCCTATGCCATCCACAATGCCTCCATCTGCCTCATTATTGGGAATCTTCCGCTGGGGGTTCGTCTGAATCAAGTATTTCAGAAACTTACATGGAAACCCTGATACATTAGTGCTCAGCATAGGACGCAGGATTAGTGCGTGCCGAGCCTTACTGCAAACTTTGGGAGGCAGAATGAACAAATCAACAGCAGTTGAAGAATTGGTTTTATTTATGTTTTACGCCGCCCCTCATGCTGTATAAGTCAAAACTAGTCCCTGCCTCCCCTCATTTCTGCTCTTATTTTTATATCACTGTTTTTCTGTGTAATGTCTGTGCATTTATGTCTTTATATTGGGGTTTTAAAATAACTAGAGAATTTAAGGATTTTTTTTGCTATGGTTTACATGTTTAAGGGCCTCGTAGGTTGATCACGTTGGTTGTTGATTGTGGGGGTTCATACTGTATGTAGGGGGCATGTGGGGGCTCATTCTATATATAGAGGCTATGTAGGGGCTCATATTGTATGTCAGGGGTGTCAGCATACTTAATTCTGCTCAGTATTAAGTGATTCAATTATTAATATTTTTTTTATATTATATTATTATTGAGCAGAATTAATTTCAGCCTATTGATTCGGCCTCCTCAGTAGTCACGATCTATCAAGTGGTCCCTTGGGAAAATTAATCTCCCACCCCTGCTTTATTTTGTATAGCGCTATATTATGTATAGTGCTATACATAAGAGAAAAATTTGGGCGGCGTGTACGGATGTGCCCCAGAGCACCTGTGTGTTACTCACATGATCTATCAGGGGGATCATGTGTCATGTCATGTGATTCATCAGGTACCTGAGGGCCACACCTTCTAAACCTCCCGGGGCCCTGGCTACTCTTAATCCGCCCCTGGAATCCATCCACATCAAGGAGGGCCGAGTCATTCTTGTGAGGCCTTCTTGAGCTGACGGCCTCTGACAGACTTTACCCCGTGGGTATGAGTTACATAATATGTCAGGAGTTTTGTGAAATCTCTGCTCACCAAGAGTAGAAGAATGGCTGTATATGTGAAAGAAATCACTAAGAAGCCCGTACCCGTAATATAGAATCATAGCAAAAGGGTTTGCGGAGTGCCTGAAATCTTTACAAGACGGCGAATGCGCAGGAGATTAAATGTTCTTTCAGCAGCAGATGAAGGAAGGGAGACACACTAGTCATTACTAGTGGGTAGGCGGAGCCAACATAGGTGAGAACACCTCAGATTAAAAAGAGTGTTGACCGGCCCCTCCAGCTTGGGCTCCTCCTACTCCAGCTCTCCAGTCTAAAATTTGAGGTCACAGAGGATAGTCGCTGCTGAAGCAGCTCCTCAGAAGATTTTTTATTTTTATCGGACAGGGACTTGGACCCCCGTGGTCTTGAGGTCTCAGGGTCTAGCGCTGCTGGACCCCCACCTCTCCCTTGGCGGATCTGTATTACCCTGTAAGGTGGTCCCTGCAGAACCCTGCGGCCCTGGGGGATGAGGATTGCTTCCCTGGCGGGGACGCAAACCGCGCTTCTGGGGTCACTGCGTTCCCCGCCCTGGGGGGAAGCTACGGGCACAGCGCCACAAATCCCTGGGGGTCCCTGTGGCGCTCAGCTGGGTGAGTACTCAACATTTTATTGATGTGTTTGAGTGCTTCAGCGGATGCTGCGGCAGCCGCTGTTACAGTTTTCAGTGTGGTGATTGTGTCCTTTTGTCCGCAGGTGGATGCCTGCAGGACATGGGAGCGGGGAGCAGAGTGAGTCGCACGCCATTTTTTTGAGCCGGCGGGGGGCGTGGCTTCTGTTTTCCCGTCTTTCGCGGGCAGGAAGCGCTCTGAGCGCGCGCTTTACCCTGCCTCTTCTCTTCCGGCTCCTCTCCTCAAGCGCGGCGGCCATTACTGACGGCCTCCTCGGGCTCCTCTCTCTCTCCGCTCCCCCGACCGACCGAAAGGAACAAACTGCACCGCGGCCAGCTGGGTGAGTCGCTTCTACCTTTCTGAGGGCAGAAGCTTGACCCCTTCACCCCCACAGCGCAGGGCACCTTTCTGAAGGTGCTGCCAACTGAACGCTCACGATCACAATAACGACGCATACTAATGCGATCGTTTTTTTGTGATCGTTTTAATGTCGCTAGTAGCTGCCACAGTGGGCGATCTCATTGACGACGCATAAGTGGTTAGCGATCTATTTAGCGACTTGGGCGGTTATTGCGATGTACAAATCAGCGCAATATGTTAGCGATCTCGTAGGCGTTCTTATTTAATGTGGCATATTGTCCTGCAGCTGCTACCTCATAAGAGGCACCTGGGGCTCGCACACCCTTTTCATTAAACAAGGGTTGTGGGGAGTCTGCGACATTAACCCCTTCTTTGGCGGTTAACCCTTTATTGGGAGACAGCTGGGGTAGCTCTCTCTTTAAGAGCTTTAACCCTTCAGCGTTCGTTTTGCCTTTGAAAACCACACTGTTCTAGTTGCTGACAGGTTTTGACCTGCCATATACTGTGTGAGGGCATGTCAGATCAGGGTCCAGGAGCTGCGGACCGTCTCCCAGATCCGCTACAGGATCAGTCTCGCGTATCTGACACGCAGACCTCGACGGCGTCAAGCGCATCGGTCGGAGGTGTCAGTGATGTCAGGATGGAGGCCCTCGCTCGTTCTATTGATGGCCTGTCTGAACTTATAGGTCATTGGTGTCAGCTAGATCCTCTCATGGCAGGAAGCGACACAGGCCGGTGCCATCTTCCCCGCGTAGCGACTCGGAGATTTCGGGCATGGAGGGTTCCCCTTCAAGCTCGGATGGGGAGATGTCCGATTTGGATGAGGAGGATCGGCAGGGACACTCTGCCTCTCTTTTGAGCCGTACAGAGGCTTTTATTGGAGCCATGAGGGAGGCGTTACAGTTACCGGAGGAGGTAACTAGACGTCCTTGGTAAGTCGGCTCGGATGTTTCAGGAGTCGCATAGGTCTCGATCAGCATTACCATCTCTGGATGAGCTTAATGGGGCAGTGGAGAAGGAACGCCTGTGTCCAGATAAACGTTTTCAGGGGACACGGTTTTTTGAAACGCTGTATCCGTGTACTACGGAGTTGATTGATAATTGGATTCCTTCTCCTGAAGTGGATGTCCCTTTATCCCAGCTTAGCAAATCCTCATTACTTCCTGTTAAAGGGAAGGCGAGTTTCCAGGATCCGCTGGACAGAAAAACGGAGATGGCAGCGAAATCCATCTATGAGGCCGCGGGTCATGGATTCAGAGCAGTGCTAGGATCCATGTGTGCTTGTAAAGCTTCCCTGAGCTGGTTAGACCGTCTACGGACGGCGTGGCAAGATGGATCCCCACTATCCGAGGTAGAGGGGCTTTTCAAGTCATTGGAGGATGCAGCCCGATATGGCAGTGATGCAGGTTTGGATGCTGCCTCAATGCTGTCCAGGGCACAATCCTCGGCGATCACAGTCAGGAGAGCACTGTGGCTTAGACAGTGGACCGGAGACGCGGTTTCCAAGCAAGGTTTGCTTTCTTTAGCTTACAAGGGTGGTCAGCTATTTGGATCTGACCTCGCGGAGCTGATTGCCAAGGCAAAGGCAAAAGAAACGGCTTTACCGCAGCGAAGAGCTGTGACTTCTGCGTCTGGCAGGCATAGTGCCGGTAGTAGTCGGCGGTCCTTTCGGTCCAGGGGACGGTTCGGTCAGCCCTCTTGGGGATCGGGTCGTCCCTCTTTTTCAGGAAAAAAGAACGCTCAGAAATCCCGCACTCCCTGGAAACAGAGCTTCCGCCAAGACAAGCGGGAAGCTGACAAAAAGCCCACTAAGGCGGACTGACGCCAGGGTCTCACTCGAGGGCTCTCGAGTGGGAGGTCGCCTGCTCCAATTCGAACCGACTTGGACTTCCCGCGTGTCGGACGCCTGGGTGACGCGGGTTGTGTCGGCAGGCTACTTCATAGTTTCTTTCTCGACCTCCAGACAGTTTTTGTCAATCCCGCATTCCGTCAGAGCCCGAGCTATTTGCCGCTCTACTGCGGGAGGTCGATTCCCTTCTGCAGAAGGGTGTGGTGGTACCAGTTCCACCGGAGGACCGGGGAAGAGGGTTTTATTCCAACCTCTTTGTGGTCCCCAAAAAGGAGGACAAATTTCGCCCCATTCTGGATCTCAAAAGATTGAATTGGCATGTCCGCACCCGGAAATTCCGCATGGAGTCACTTCGCTCCGTTGTGGCGGCCTTGTCGCAAAACGATTTTTTGGTGTCAATCGACATTCGCGACGCTTATTTGCATGTCCCCATCGGAAGGGCCCACCAGCGCTTCCTTCGTTTTGCCGTAGGTCAGGACCATTACCAGTTTGTGGCCCTGCCATTCGGGTTGGCATCAGCACCCAGAGTTTTTACAAAATTCTGGCTCCTCTCATGGCGATTCTGCGAAGACAGGGGGTTACAATTCTTCCCTATCTGGACGACCTTTTGATTGTGGCATCCTCAAAGGAGGAGGCGGTGACGGCTCGCAATCTATCCCTTCAGCTCCTGGAGGACTTCGGGTGGCTGGTCAATTGGGAGAAGTTGTCTCTGGAACCGTCGCAGTCAATCCTGTTTTTGGGAATGCATTTCGACACGGTACGAGCAGTGGTGTCTCTGCCTCCAGACAAGCAAGCGAGTCTTCTTCGTCATGTGCAGGTTATGAAGTCTACGACAGCAATGTCCCTTCGAAGGTGTATGCGCCTTCTGGGTTTGATGGTGGCGTCAATGGAAGCAATTCCGTTTGCCCAATTTCATTCCAGGGCTCTCCAAATGCTCATCTTGAACCGTTGGGATCGATCGCAGTTTTCACTGGATTGCAGTGTCATCATCTCCCACAGGGTGAAAGAGTCTCTAGAATGGTGGTTACGTCCGGAAGCGTTATCCCTGGGGAAGTCCTTCCTTCCTCCGAGGTGGTCGATCATAACCACCGATGCCAGCCTGACAGGCTGGGGGAGCGTCTGGAACGATCTCTGGATTCAGGGAGTATGGTCATTGGAAGAGTCTGTCCTGCCGATCAACATCCTGGAACTGAGGGCAATTTTCCTTTGCCTCCAACACTGGACGGTCCCTTTAAGCGGTCTACCAGTCCGAGTGCAGACAGACAACGCGACGGCAGTCGCATATATCAACCATCAAGGTGGGACGAGGAGCTTCAGGCTCATGATGGAAGTGTCTCGAATTCTGGTATGGGCCGAGGCCAGAGTGCCAGCCATCTCTGCGATTCACATTCCAGGAGTTCAGAATATCACAGCGGACTTCCTCAGTCGCGAAAAGATGGATCCCGGAGAATGGAGTCTTCATCCGGAAATTTTTGCACTGCTGTGCTCCCGTTGGGGAACTCCCCAAGTGGATTTGATGGCATCCAGGTTCAATGCCAAGTTACCGACGTTCATGTCCAGGTACAAGGACCCGAAGGCTGTGTCGGTGGATGCTCTGGTGGCTCCGTGGGACCAATTTGAGCTAATCTATGTGTTCCCGCCGATATCCTTACTTCCTCTGGTGTTGCGTCGGATCAGACTGGAGAGAGTCCCGGCTATGTTGATAGCCCCAGATTGGCCAAGGAGGACGTGGTTCTCGACACTGGTGTCGCTTCTGGCAGCGCCTCCACTTCCACTCCCTCTTCGCCCGGACCTGTTAACTCAAGGGCCCGTTCGTCACCCGGACCTGAAGTCTCTGCGTTTGACGGCGTGGCTCTTGAGACCGAAATCTTGACCCGTCAAGGTTTTTCAGCCGAAGTCATTGCCACTCTGCGAGCTGCCAGAGGTCCGGCTACTACTAGAATTTATCACAAGACTTGGGAAGCCTTCTTTTCGTGGTGTTCGGGTTCTTCTAGGAACCCGAGGATTTTTTCCATTCCCAATTTGTTAGCCTTTTTGCAGTACGGGCTGGACAAGGGTTTGGCAGTTAGCACTCTGAAAGGGCAGGTTTCTGCTCTGTCCTTGCTGTTTCGGAAAGCTATCGCCTCGCGTAGGGACGTACGTTCCTTTTTTCGCGGGGTAACCCGTCAATTTCCGCCGCGGAAGGCGCTTGTGTCTCCTTGGCGGCTCAATCTTGTCTTGGAGGCTCTTCAACATGGGCCTTTTGAGCCTATGGACTCTGTTAATCTTTCCTTTCTCTCTTGGAAGGTTGCCTTCCTAGTGGCGGTCACTTCTTTGAGAAGGGTTTCTGAGTTGGCGGCTCTTTCTTGCTCGCCTCCTTTTCTGGAGTTTCACCCAGATCGCGTAGTGCTTCGCACACGGGGCGATTTTCTACCTAAAGTGGTGTCACAGTTTCATGTTAACCAGGATATTGTGTTGCCCTCGCTTTGTCCGGAGCCAAAGAATGCGAAGGAACGGGCCTTGCACTCATTGGATTTGGTGCGGGCTTTGAAGTTCTATTTGTCTATTACTCAGTTTTCGGAAGTGATTCCAGCAGGTCGTCGACGTGGGCAACGAGCTTCCAAGGATTCTATAGCTCATTGGATTCGGTCGGCCATTTTAGAGGCTCACCGACTTAAGGGCGAACCTTGCCCGATTAAGATTCGAGCTCACTCCACGAGGACTGTGGGTTCATCGTGGGCTTTTCATCAAGGAGCCTCGGCAGCTCAGCTCTGCCGGGCGGCGACCTGGCGCTCCGTCCACACATTTACGAAATTTTATAAGGTGGACGTCAGTGCTTCCGCTGATGCGGCCTTAGGACGAAGGGTCCTGCAGGCGGCTGTAGTTTAAAGTTCTTTTGAACTTGTATTTAGCGCTAGTTGCGCATTTATTTAGGTTGTTGGGTATCTGCCTCTGTTGGTTTTTTCTTGCCCACCCTTATTTTTGGACTGCTTTGGGAAGTCCCACTAGTAATGACTAGTGTGTCCCCCTTCCTTCATCTGCTGCTGAAAGACGGATTTTGGTAAGAACTTACCTGTAAAATCCTTTTCAGCGAAGAAGGAAGGGAGACACACATCCCTCCCATGGCAGAAGTGTGTTGTTGTGTTTTCAGATGCGGCGTGACCCTTCTCTGATAGCGATTATCTGGGCTGAGGTCGGCGCGCTAAGGCTCTTTTCCAGCATTGCCAGCTCATCGCAGTGGTCAGGTTCAGTGAGTAGTACCTGGGACTGTGTGGTTTTTCGGCTATATGCATAACCTGTCTTCTTGTTTTTTTCTCTGAAGTCCTTCAGAAGGGGTTATGTTGCTACGCTGGTGATATTTGCTCTTCCTTAGCTTGTGTACGGACTGGAGAGCTGGAGTAGGAGGAGCCCAAGCTGGAGGGGCCGGTCAACACTCTTTTTAATCTGAGGTGTTATATCCTATGTGGGCTCCGCCTACCCACTAGTAATGACTAGTGTGTCTCCCTTCCTTCTTCGCTGGAAAGGAATTTACAGGTAAGTTCTTACCAAAATCCGTCTTTCTAGGATCATAGACACAAAAGTCTGACCTCTAATAATCCTGTGCTCGGCAGGACACAGAGTGGAGCGGTCTTATACCTTAAGTGCTACCGCTAATGTTCATTATAGAGCACGAAGATGACGCAAACCGCGAGAAATGGCAGCAAAAAACACCACTCAGTAGAGCACCGGTGCCCAAAACAGCATTGGAAAGATGAACTCCTTTTAATTCTAATTTTCCGACTCTTCTGTCTCCTGTAAAGTAAGGAAATTATTACCAGTGTGCTCTCTAAGGAGGGTAAGGGATAGGGCGGATGAACTAAAATTGTCCGCTCAGGCCAATAGCTGAAATAGGCAAGAGAAAGATTTATAGCTTAGAAGCTTCTGTTGGAGAAGACTTCTTTGAATGACAAAAAAACTAGAGGAACACGAGTCTTAATGACTACTTCGGGAGCACATTGACCAAAGTCAAGCTTTGCAGTAACGATAGATTAATCAGTTACGATAATTGGAAAAGACAAATATATTTTGAGGAATTTGGAGGAAAGGGAAAAAAAGGAAGAAGATCATGGATGAAGACACGCTGGAGAAACACTTTATAAGTCACCTGGAATGAAAATGAGCTTTACGGCACCAACAATAAGAATATTCAGAAGATCGGTCTTCATAATAGAAAATTTTATATTAGTATTTCCGAAAAACAAACATTCAAACAAATCCATTTGAGAGCAATAAATTATATCAATATAATATGCAAATATACAATAAATATATAAATTAGAAATAGCATAGTCATATTTCTTCAGGGGGAAGTGGAAAAGATTAGTTCCTCAATTATCCTAGCATATTCAGAAAATATTGATGGATCTGAGGAAGTTCTAGAGAAGCTTCTTCTTTGTGGACTTTCTGACGCATGGACAATGAGTCTTCTCTTTCTCCTTCCAATGTTTCCTCATAAATTACAGGGTGAAGATAATGGACTTTGTGATGTTCAGGGAAGATGGTCGATCACTTCAAATTCGGAAATTGAAGAGCATCCTCTAAACTTGTGGATCTTCTTTAAAACTTCTTTTTAAGTTACTGCCCATGAACCCAACACCCAACGTCCTCCACCAGTATTGGGATGAGGCCGAGTATCACGGCGTCCTGGACACATTGTGGAGATGCCTACAAAATAATTTTAAAAGTTTTTATTTCATAAATTGAAGCCATGAAAATTCTGAGAAGTTCTTATCTTCATTAGAACATACAGTATTTTTTAGTTACGGTACATTTACATGGGAAAATATTTGTATTAGTAATCACCAATATGTGCAACCTAATAGCAATTACAGACAAGCATTTAAGCTGGTGCTTCTTATCTACTCCACTAAACTTTCAAAAACCATCTGACTCTCAACGAGTTCCACGCTACCTTCTCCATCAAGCAGTTGGCTTCTAGCTCTTCTCGGAAAACCACATCTTCTGGATTTTATATTGCTCAAGTTCATAAATCTTATATTAAAAATAGTGATGAGAACATCCACATTTCTCATGCAGGACACTTACCAAGTCCTTAAAGTGCTGGAGATGGTGCAGCCAAGGCTTCATCTCCTTGGAGGGAGTCTCACTGATACCATCCTCCTCCAGCTGGCACCTCCAAGGGTTGGTGGTGCCAATCCACTCCTAGTGTCCAATGATGTCCAGTGCCAGAGTAAACTAGCTGGATATTGTAATTACCCATCCATATGTCTACTACCTTCAACATCTCCCTTCTACTTTACCAAGACTGTAGATGTCTATCCCGCTCTCCACCATTGCCTTACTCCCTTCAATTATCTGTCCTACATCTCTCCTCTGGACACTGCGCCTTCTAGATATTAAATTCATTTTATTCCACTTAGTTTGTGACAACAACATTCACAATTCTTGCGCAGGGCACTTACCACGTCCTTAAAGTGCTGAAGATGGTGAAACCAAGCCTTCAACTCATCGGAGGGAGTTTCACTGATTTCTGATGACTCTTTCTGCCAGACAGAAGTGATGATGATAAAGGATGGATGATATGTCTCGTACCTACACTTTAGGAAGAATTGGACATTGGAACTTACGCAAATCGTGAGATCGTCACTCAGTTTATGGAAGATCATGAGGGACTGGGATCTGAGATCTGTAGCACCAGACGTGGACTTGCTCTGCAGAACATCAAGTGTTTGTGACACTCGTTCCAAGATGAAGATGAGACGATCACTGGGCTGTGGAGAGGATTAGAGGGTGACATGGTTATTTCTTGGGTCTCTGTTGGAGTTTGGGGTCAGTAATAGGAACGAGACAGCTATGTACTTACCATTAGGTCACATACAGACGGCTTGTGTCTCCTCATATTTCTGTAGCATTTGATGGCACTGGTGGACATGTCCTTCTCCTGTGGACAGATAGAGAAGGAATTGTTGTAGCTTTTTTTCAGCACATAACGCATATTATATGTTCAGTAGAAGAGACGTCATTTAGAATATCTACTGTATCGTCTATTATCCAGAGGGAGTGAAATGTCAGGAACCGATGCTCAAAGCTTCAAGTCATCGGTCAATGGATGCAGCTGTTACGAGAGCCGCCATATTATACATAGTGGAGAAGATTTTGATCGATTCCTGATTTTGGCACCACCTGTACAGCCATGATTCTGACTCCTCTCTATATAACACAACCTCCCTCCTTACATGTTCATTCTGCAGTTGTCGGATCACCCTGATGTCAGCGGACGATACTGATTGATATCTGGACATCGGGCACCGTCTCCGGTGTGGAAGTCCGGTCACTGCCGCAAGTACAAGACTGAAGACCACCAGTGTGACGCCCATGGCTGGAGAATCGGTGCCGATTTGGAGTCTTTCTTCTCTTCCTATGAACCTGTGTATAAGACTTTAACACATAAAACTCCATTATTATCCATCGTGGAAATGTCCTCAGCGCTGATATTCTGTACGTACGCCCAGTAGAAGATGCTCACCTGCCCGGTCGTCTTTCTTCTCTCTGCGGCTCGCAGCTCTGTCTCAGGTCTTACCATGTTTCGTCTTTTATATCTCAATCTCCAGGAAAGAAAATTCTTCATTTTCAGGATGTTCAGATCTCTTCTATGTACGTCCAGAATACAAGTGACAGCAGCCATGGGAACCTACCGCTTTCTGTTTCCATACTGTACAGGTGAGAAGACGTCACGTCGCTGGGAGGAGACTCATACAGGTGACAGGAGGAATCCCTGCGATGTACAGAGATGTAACCAGGGTCCACCATCACTCAGCCGCTACCTCCATATTGTATGTGATATCGGTATGTAACCAGGATTCCCATCACATGGAGTAACTACGCCCATCGGATCCATCCCATCTGATTGTTCAGATGAAGTGCTGGTTCTGTAGTGTGTAATGGGTGCATCGTTGTGGGATTTTTCTCACTATTTTTGCAGATTGTTCTGCTGGAGAACGGTGCTGCCTTTAATAATCCCCCTCCCCACATCTGCAGTAGCTTTATAATAAAGCTTACCAGAAACTGAAAGTCGATTGCTGTGTTATTCTTTTTTTTTGGTAACCAGTTATTCCAGCAATCCAACTTCTGACTCGAAATGCAAAGGTAGTTTCAAATTAACTCTCCTCCGAGAGGAAGAAAAATCTCTAGTGCCATCCATTAGAGATAGCTACCACAAGGGTATGTGCCGACGATCAGTGAACGCTGCGGGTTGGACGCTGTGTACTTGTGCAGCGTCCAGATGTTACAGCATAGTGGATGGGATTTTAAGAAATGCCATGCCCACTATACGTCCACTTATGTCCGCGGATCACCCGAGGAGACGGACATGCGGCGCGTCTTTCCAGGCTGCAGCATGTTAATTTCTCTTGTAGAAACGCGAGCCTCCGCAAGATAAATTTCACCCATAATATGTATTGGACGCCGTGAATCCGCACGGATTAGTGAGATCATGTGGATTTATCTCCGTTCAATAGACGGCAGCGCTTTAGACGCAGCGGACATGCACTGAGCCCAAAGCGCTGCCAGTTCCGGATCGTGGGCACATACCCGCAAAGTCAGATACTGAGGCTGCAGCAAACCTTGTGCCACAATGAAGGACATTACCTAAACTTGGCATTATAATAGACTTAAGGGTATGCCACACTAAACAATATCGCTAACGGGATCGCTAAAAAACGTCACTATTTAGCGATCCCGTTAGCGATGTTGTTCAGTGCGGCAGCTTCCAGCGACGAGCTTCCTGCTGTGATCTCGCTCGTCGCTGGAATCGCTCCGGACCCTATTTCATCGCTGGCGCTCCCGCTGGGTAAGTATCTAATCGCTGTGTGGCACCTTAGCGATTTAGCGGTACTTTTGTACCGCTAAAGTCGTTAAGAAGATCGCTAACGGCGATAGCGTCGTTAACTATATCGCTAAATGCGGCAGCATTTAGCGATATAGAAACAATCCCGCTAGCGATCTCATTAGTATGCAACGCTAACGAGATCGCTAGCGGGATCGAGTAGTGTGGCAGTACCTTTACACATTCAGTTCTGTACAGATGACTTTTCAGCAGCGTTATTATCTATTATCATAGAGAAGAGTACAAAGACTGATAACACCTCTATATACAGTAGATAACACAGGATCCACCATTCATAATAGGTGATAATCACAGCTCACCTCCTCCTCCTGTACAATGACTGATAACACCTCTATATACAGTAGATATCACAGGATCCACCATTCACAATAGATGATGGTCACAGCTCACCTCCTCCTCCTGTGCAATGACTGATAACACCTCTATATACAGTAGATAACACAGGATCCCCCATTCACAATAGGTGATGTCACAGCTCACCTCCTCCTCCTGTACAATGACTGATAACACCTCTATATACAGTAGATAACACAGGATCCACCATTCACAATAGGTGATGTCACAGCTCACCTCCTCCTGTACAATTACTGATAACACCTCTATATACAGTAGATTACACAGGATCCACCATTCACAATAGGTGATGTCACAGCTCACCTCCTCCTGTACAATGACTGATAACACCTATATATACAGTAGATAACACAGGAGCTACCATTCACAATAGGTGATATCACAGCTCACCTCCTCCTCCTGTACAATAAGTGATAACACCTCTATATACAGTAGATAACACAGGATCCACCATTCACAATAGGTGATGTCACAGCTCTCCTCCTCCTGTACAATGACTGATTTCACCTCTATATACAGTAGATAACACAGGATCCACCATTCACAATAGGTGATGTCACAGCTCACCTCCTCCTCCTGTACAATGACTGATAACCCCTCTATATACAGTAGATAACACATGATCCATCATTCACAATAGGTGATGTCACAGCTCACCTCCTCCTCCTCCTGTACAATGACTGATAACACCTCTATATACAGTAGATAACACAGGATCCACCATTTACAATAGGTGATGTCACAGCTCACCTCCTCCTCCTGTACAATGACTGATAACACCTCTATATACAGTAGATAACACAGGATCCACCATTCACAATAGGTGATGTCACAGCTCACCTCCTGTACAATGACTGATAACACCTCTATATACAGTAGATAACACAGGATCCATCATTCACAATAGGTGATATCACAGCTCACCTCCTCCTGTACAATGACTGATAACACCTGTATATACAGTAGATAACACAGGATCCACCATTCACAATAGATGATGTCACAGCTCACCTCCTCCTCCTCCTGTACAATGACTGATAACACCTCTATATACAGTAGATAACACAGGATCCACCATTTACAATAGGTGATGTCACAGCTCACCTCCTCCTCCTGTACAATGACTGATAACACCTCTATATACAGTAGATAACACAGGATCCACCATTCACAATAGGTGATGTCACAGCTCACCTCCTGTACAATGACTGATAACACCTCTATATACAGTAGATAACACAGGATCCATCATTCACAATAGGTGATATCACAGCTCACCTCCTCCTGTACAATGACTGATAACACCTCTATATACAGTAGATAACACAGGATCCATCATTCACAATAGGTGATATCACAGCTCACCTCCTCCTGTACAACGACTGATAACACCTCTATATACAGTAAATAACACAGGACCCACTATTGACAATAGGTGATGTTACAGCTCACCTCCTCCTCCTGTACAATGACTGATAACACCTCTATATACAGTAAATAACACAGGATCCACCATTCACAATAGCTGATGTCACAGCTCACCTCCTCCTCCTGTACAATGACTGATAACACCTCTATATACAGTAGATAACACAGGATCCACCATTCACAATAGGTGATGTCACAGCTCACCTCCTCCTCCTATACACTGACTGATAACACCTCTGTATACAGTAGATAACACAGGACCCACCATTCACAATAGGTGATGTCACAGCTCACCTCCTCCTCCTGTACAATGACTGATAACACCTCTATATACAGTAGATAACACAGGATCCACCATTCACAATAGGTGATGTCACAGCTCACCTCCTCCTCCTGTACAATGACTGATAACACCTCTATATACAGTAGATAACACAGGATCCACCATTCACAATAGGTGATATCACAGCTCACCTCCTCCTGTACAATGACTGATAACACCTCTATATACAGTAGATAATACAGGATCCACCATTCACAATAGGTGATATCACAGCTCACCTCCTCCTGTACAATGAATGATAACACCTCTATATACAGTAGATAATACAGGATCCACCATTCACAATAGGTGATGTCACAGCTCACCTCCTCCTCTTGTATAATGACTGATAACACCTCTATATACAGTAGATAACACAGGATCCACCATTCACAATAGGTGATATCACAGCTCACCTCCTCCTGTACAATGACTGATAACACCTCTATATACAGTAGATAACACAGGATCCACCATTCACAATAGGTGATGTCACAGCTCACCTCCTCCTCCTCCTCTGTACAATGACTGATAACATCTCTATATACAGTAGATAACACAGGATCCACCATTCACAATAGGTGATGTCACAGCTCACCTCCTCCTCCTCCTGTATAATGACTGATAACACCTCTTTATACAGTAGATCACACAGGATCCACCATTCACAATAGCTGATGTCACAGCTCACCTCCTCCTCCTGTACAATGACTGATAACACCTCTATATACTGTAGATAACACAGGATTCACAATAGGTGATGTCACAGCTCACCTCCTCCCCCTCCTGTACAATGACTGATAACACCTCTATATACTGTAGATAACACAGGATCCACCATTCACAATAGGTGATATCACAGCTCACCTCCTCCCCCTCCTGTACAATGACTGATAACACCTCTATATACAGTAAATAACACTGGATCCACCATTCACAATAGGTGATGTCACAGCTCACCTCCTCCTCCTGTACAATGACTGATAACACCTCTATATACAGTAGATAACACAGGATCCACCATTCACAATAGCTGATGTCACAGCTCACCTCCTCCCACTTTGCCCAGATCAGAGTAATCCTTGAAAACATTTATATACATCTCAGTAGGATCAGCGCTTTCTGTTGCTTCTTATTTCCATGTCAGCGCTGGAAAGTAACAGAAGATCATTATACGAAGAACAAAATAATAAACCATCATTTAAAAAAAACATTCACATAAAAACGTAACCTAAACAGTAGATCGGTGCTTGAGCAGATATTGCCCCGAGGGTGTTTGACACTGACTGTTAGGGAAGCCGCCTCTGATAGGGGGCAGGAGGGAGAGAGCATTCTTCTTTCTGGAGGGCAGCTAATTTGCATACATTTTTCCCATGAAGCATTGCTTGATTTTTAACTGGATTTCCATAATGAGAACCAAGCGCTTCCAGAAATATAGATTCACGTAGGACCGCCATCTGGATACTTCCATCACCTGTCACATGTAAACTTTGTGCAACTCGTAACTGCACAAAATGTTTGCAACTTCTTTTTGTATTTTTTGCCCCAGTTCTGATTAGCTCCATAAGACTGGGTGAAGCAAGACAAGACATGGCAAAGTCTGCTTGGAAAATTCTTCAAAATGGCTATAAAGAAAAGTTGAGGAGCACGCCCAGTTGGCTAAAAAGACTAGATTTATATACAGGGAAGAGGAGGCCGTATTTCAGGAACGGAGAGGCGCCAGAACAAAAGAAAAACAACGCCGGAGTCAGGAGAGCAGAGTATTTTATGGCAAGAGATGGGTCATTTTTAAGAAAGTATATGTTAAGTGCAAAAGATACTTATCTAGAAAAAGCAGAGAGGCTGAGTAATCATTACGGGTACGTGCACGCGGCGTGATTTTACCCTCATCACTTTACAAGATGCTCCAGGAAAATGCCAGCGGTATTTTTCCAAAGTCTTCTTTGCTATTATTTTGTTTGCAAGCAGAAGCTGCGTGAAGAATGGGAATAGTTGCCATTTTAGCCATTTCACAGCGTTACAAAAGATGGAACATGTGTGCAGCAAGTCATTTTTGACATTACTGCGCATACATTCATTATTTGTAACGCCGAGTACTTTATCAGGGAAATCCACCAGAGAAAAAGATGTAATGTACACAGAACCTAAAGGGGTTTCCCATTTTTCAAAAAACTTTTGTCCCCCGGCTGCAGTTGATATTAAAATAATCAGCACTTTACTCCCCTCCCGGGTCCAATGCTGAGTCTCCGCTACTGGTCTCTGGGTCTTTTATTGTCTGCAGCACTAACATCACGTCGACGTGGATGGGCCACTTTCGTGTGGATGGGCTACTTTTATAAGGATGGGCTACTTTGGTGTGGATGGGCTACTTTTATATGGATGGGCTACTCTGGTGGGGATGGGCTACTTTGGTATGGATGGGCTACTTTGGTGTGGATGGGCTACTTTGATATGGATGGGCTACTTTTATGTGGATGGGCTACTTTGGTGTGGATGGGCTACTTTGGTGTGGATGGGCTACTTGGTGTGAATGGGCTACTTTGGTGTGGATGGGCTACTTTGGTATGGATGGGCTACTTTGGTGTGGATGGGCTACTTTGATATGGATGGGCTACTTTTATGTGGATGGGCTACTTTGGGTGGATGGGCTACTTTGGTGTGGATGGGCTACTTTGGTATGAATGGGCTACTTTTGGTGTGGATAGGCTACTTTGGTGTGGATGGGCTAGTTTCATATGGATGGGCTAGTTTGGTATGGATGGCCTTCTTTGGTGTGGATGGGCTACTTTGGTATGGATGGGCTAGTTTGGTATGGATGGGCTACTTTCATGTGGATGGCCTACTTTGTGTGGATGGGCTACTTTGGTGTGGATGGGCTACTTTGGTATGAATGGGCTACTTTGGTGTGGATGGGCTAGTTTCGTAATGGATGGGCTAGTTTGGTATGGATGGCCTTCTTTGGTATGGATGGCCTTCTTTGGTGTGGATGGGCTAGTTTGGTATGGATGGGCTAGTTTGGTATGGATGGCCTTCTTTGGTGTGGAGGGGACTAGTTTGGTATGGATGGGCTACTTTTATGTGGATGGGCTACTTTGGTGTGGATGGCTACTTTGGTATGAATGGGCTACTTTGGTGTGGATAGGCTACTTTGGTGTGGATGGGCTAGTTTCATATGGATGGGCTAGTTTGGTATGGATGGCTACTTTGGTGTGGATGGGCTATTGGTATGGATGGGCTACTTTCATGTGGATGGCTACTTTGTGTGGATGGGCTACTTTGGTGTGGATGGGCTACTTTGGTATGAATGGGCTACTTTGGTGTGGATGGCTACTTTGGTATGGATGGGCTAGTTTGGTATGGATGGGCCTACTTTGGTGTGGATGGCTAGTTTGGTATGGATGGGCTAGTTTGGTATGGATGGCCTTCTTTGGTGTGGATGGGCTAGTTTGGTATAGATGGGCTACTTTGGTGTGGATGGCCTACTTTGGTGTGGATGGGCCTAGTTTGGTATAGATGGGGCTACTTTGGTATGAATGGGCTACTTTGGTGTGGATAGGCTACTTTGGTGTGGATGGGCTAGTTTCATATGGATGGGCTAGTTTGGTATGGATGGCCTTCTTTGGTATGGATGGGCTAGTTTGGTATGGATGGCCTACTTTGGTGTGGATGGGCTACTTTGATATGGATGGGCTACTTTTATGTGGATGGGCTACTTTGGTGTGATGGGCTACTTTGGTGTGGATGGGCTACTTTGGTGTGAATGGGCTACTTTGGTGTGGATGGGCTACTTTGGTATGGATGGGCTACTTTGGTGTGGATGGGCTACTTTGATATGGATGGGCTACTTTTATGTGATGGGCTACTTTGGTGTGGATGGGCTAGTTTGGTATAGATGGGCTACTTTGGTGTGGATGGGCTACTTTGGTGTGGATGGGCTGGTTTGGTGTGGATGGGCTAGTTTGGTATAAATGGGCTACTTTGGTATGGATGGCGTACTTTGGTGTGGATGGGCTAGTTTGGTATAGATGGGCTACTTTGGTGTGGATGGGCTACTTTGATATGGATGGGCTACTTTTATGTGGATGGGCTACTTTGGTGTGGATGGGCTACTTTGGTATGAATGGGCTACTTTGGTGTGGATAGGCTACTTTGGTGTGGATGGGCTAGTTTCATATGGATGGGCTAGTTTGGTATGGATGGCCTTCTTTGGTGTGGATGGGCTAGTTTGGTATGGATGGCTACTTTCATGTGGATGGCCTACTTTTGTGTGGATGGGCTACTTTGGTGTGGATGGGCTACTTTGGTATGAATGGGCTACTTTGGTGTGGATGGGCTAGTTTCGTATGGATGGGCTAGTTTGGTATGGATGGCCTTCTTTGGTGTGGATAGGCTAGTTTGGTATGGATGGGCTAGTTTGGTATGGATGGCCTTCTTTGGTGTGGATGGGCTAGTTTGGTATAGATGGGCTACTTTGGTGTGGATGGCCTACTTTGGTGTGGATGGGCTAGTTTGGTATAGATGGGCTACTTTGGTGTGGATGGGCTACTTTGGTGTGGATGGGCTGGTTTGGTGTGGATGGGCTAGTTTGGTATAAATGGGCTACTTTGGTATGGATGGCCTACTTTGGTGTGGATGGGCTAGTTTGGTATAGATGGGCTACTTTGGTGTGGATGGGCTTCTTTGGTGTGGACGGGCTTCTTTGGTATGGATGGGCTAGTTTGGTATGGATGGCCTTCTTTGGTGTGAATGGGCTAGTTTGGTATAGATGGGCTACTTTGGTGTGGATGGCCTACATTGGTGTGGATGGGCTAGTTTGGTATGGATGGGCTACTTTGGTGTGGATGGGCTAGTTTGGTATAGATGGGCTAGTTTGGTATAGATGGGCTAGTTTGGTATGGATGGGCTAGTTTGGTATGGATGGCCTTCTTTGGTGTGGATGGGCTAGTTTGGTATAGATGGGCTACTTTTATATGGATGGGCTACTTTGGTGTGGATGGTCTACTTTGGTGTGGATGGGCTAGTTTGGTATGGATGGGCTACTTTTATATGGATGGGCTACTTTTATATGGATGGGCTACTTTGGTGTGGATGGGCTAGTTTGGTATGGATGGGCTACTTTGGTGTGGATGGGCTTCTTTGGTGTGGATGGGCTAGTTTGGTATAGATGGGCTAGTTTGGTATGGATGGGCTAGTTTGGTATGGATGGCCTTCTTTGGTGTGGATGGGCTACTTTTGTGTGGATGGGCTAGTTTGGTATAGATGGGCTACTTTGGTATGGATGGCCTTTTTTGGTGTGGATGGGCTACTTTTGTGTGGATGGGCTAGTTTGGTATGGATGGGCTAGTTTTGGTATTGATGGCCTTCTTTGTGTGGGGATGGGCTGCTTTGGTATGGATGGGCTAGTTTGGTATAGATGGGCTACTTTGGTGTGGATGGGCTACTTTGGTGTGGATGGGCTACTTTGGTGTGGATGGGCTACTTTGGTATGGATGGGCTACTTTGGTGTGGATGGGCTACTTTTGTGTGGATATGCTACTTTATGTGGATGGGCTACTTTAGAGTGGATGGGCTACTTTTATGTGGATGGGCTACTTTATGTGGATGGGCTACTTTAGAGTGGATGGGCTGCCTCCCTGCACCTGAAATAGCCTCTTTACGTTGCATATGACAGCCAGGAACACTCAGCGAACATCTAATCAGCTTGTACGTTCTCTATGTACAATTTCTTCCTACAAAACGTCCTTGCAAATCCTCGTCCCTGCTCCGAATAGAACATTCTGAGCATTAACCGGAAAGTTAAAACCATCACAATTAACCCTTTCTTTCATGCAGCATCGGGGGGATTCTTGTGCAGATGCCTCACCTGTACGAGTCTCCTCCCAGCGACGTGACGTCTTCTTCTCACCTGTACAGTATGGAAACAGAAAGTGGTAGGTTCCCATGGCTGCTGTCACTTGTCTGCTGTCACTTGTATTCTGGACGTACATAGAAGAGATCTGCACATCCTGAAAATGAAGAATTTTCTCTCCTCGAGATTGAAATATAAAAGACGAAACATGGAAAGACATGAGACAGAGCTGCGAGCCGCAGAGAGAAGAAAGACGACCGGGCAGGTGAGCATCTTCTGGGCATACATACAGAATATCAGCGCTGAGGACATTTCCACGATGGATAATAATGGAGTTTTATGTATTAAAGTCTTATACACAGGTTCATAGGAAGAGAAGAAAGACTCCAAATCGGCACCAATTCTCCAAACATGGACGTCAGACTGGTGGTCTTCAGTCTTGTACTTGCGGCAGTGACCGGACTTCCACACCGGAGACGCTGCCCGATGTCCAGATATCAATCAGTATCGTCCGCTGACATCAGGGTGATCCGACAACTGCAGAATGAACATGTAAGGAAGGAGGTTGTGTTATATAGAGAGGAGTCAGAATCATGGCTGTACAGGTGGTACCAAAATCAGGAATCGATCAAAATCTTCTCCACTATGTCTAATATGGCGGCTCTCGTAACAGCTACATCCATTGACCGATGACTTGAAGCGTTGAGCGTCGGTTCCTGACATTTCACTCCCTCTGGATAATAGACGATACAGAGATATTCTAAATGACGTCTAGTGTTGAGCGATATTGCTCGATATCTAAAAATATCGTATCGAAATGGTATCGCCGATATCACTAAATATCGTCGATATCCGATTTCGATAGCGGAAGTCCCATGTAAGTCTATGGGAACAAAATATCGAAACTAAAAAAAACCTTTATTTCCTTGTAAACACTAAATATACACACATAGAATACATATATATATATATACATGTCATTGTGACATATATATATACATATATGTATAGTTTATACACTTCTACATAGTAAAATATCCTCTGATTCAATTGCCGGGTAAAGCCGGCATCTGTGAAAAGACAGAAGCACCCGACATGAAATGACACTTGGTGTACATAGGGTTAACCATGTCTTTTCATGTCGTTTGCAATCTGATTTGCACAAACAATTACATCAGTCTATGTGTGCAAAATTTCACACCTGTAGGGGTTAATTAAAGGTGTAAATTCGTTGTAAAAAAAACGGACTTTTTTGCTACGAATTTACACCTTTAATTAACCCCTACAGGTGTGAAATTTTGCACACTTACACTCATGTAATTGTTTGTGCAAATCAGATATCAAACTACATGAAAAGACATGGTTAACTCTATGCAAACCAAGTGTCATTTCATGTCGGGTTCTGCATTTTCACAAAAGCCGGCAATTGAATTAGCGGCTATTATACTATGTAGAAGTGTATGAACTATAAATATAATATATATATATATGTGTCACAAATTCAATGACATGTATATATATATATATATATATATATATATATATATATGAGGTGTAAAATTGTTTAAAAAAAATGCGTGGACTCCCGCCCTATTTTCGCAACCAGACAGACAAAGCCAGTGAGTGGGGGCAGATAATAATAGCCCAGAGAGGGACCATTATTTTTGCCCCCCCCCCCCCGGCTACTAACATCTGCCCCCAGACACCCCAGAAAGGGCAAATCTCTAATTAGATTTGCCCTTTCTGGCACTTTGCCCGTCTATTCCCATTGCCCTGTAGCGGTGGCGAATGGGTTAATAAGGGGTTAAAATGACCTTGCAATTGAAAGGTCACTTTAAGCCAGGTTAATAATTGAGAGCTGTCAATTAGACAACTATCAATTATTAATCCTATTGTATGAAAGAAAAATCAAACACACACACTTTAATAAAAAAGAAGTTTAATGAAATAATCACACAGTTTTTGACCATATTTTATTTACCTGCTAAAACCATTTCCTGTAATAAAAATAAAATAATAAAGCAAAATTATTCTTACCAATCCGATGCACAGTCAGGTCCCACGGTGTAATCCTTCAGAAAGGGTTAATGTTTACTGCAGGGACCGCAGCTAATGCTGCAGCCTCACAGTAAACCCCAAATGAATGAGCTCCTCTCCTGGCTGACAGGAGAGGAAGTGGAAAGCTTAATTGATTGCTTTCCACTTTCACTTCAGGTCAGCCAGGGACACAATCAGTGACGTCAGAGGGAACTGGTTAACAAAAATAGGGGTTCCCTTTGAAAAAAAAATGGCGTGGGGTCCCCCCTATTTTTGTTAACCAGCCAGATGAAGCAGACCGCTGAGGCCTGGATTTTCAGGCTGTTAAGGAGCCAAGATCCATGGACCTTGCCAGCCTGATAATACCAGGCCACAGCAGTCTGCATATCTTGGCTGATTAACAAAAATAGGGGATCCCCTCGAAAAAAATTGGCGTGGGGTCCCCCCTATTTTTGTTAACCAGCCAGATGAAGCAGACCGCTGAGGCCTGGTTTTTCAGGCTGGTAAGGATCCAATATCCATGGACCTTGCAAGCCTGATAATACCAGGCCACAGCAGTATGCTTAGCTTGGCTGGTTAACAAAAATAGGGGATCCCCTCGAAAAAAAAACGGCGTAGGGTCCCCCTATTTTTGTTAACCAGCCAAGTAAAATGCAGACTGCTGCGGCCTGGTATTAAAAGACTGTCAAGGCCCATGGATTTTGGCCCTCAACAGCCTGATAATACCAGGCTACAGCAGCCCCACATTTGGCGCATCAAAAGATGTGCCAATTGTGGCACTTTACCCGGCTCTTCCCACTTGCTCTGTAGCGGTGGCAAGCGGGGTAATAAGGGGTTAATGTCACCGTTGATTGCACGGTGACAATAAGCCCGGTTAATAATGGAGAGGTGTCAATAAGACACCGATCCATTATTAATCCCAAAGTTATTAAATGCATAAAAAAAAGACAAAGCAAGAAAAAAGTCTTTTAATGAAATAAAAGAGACAACACAGTTTTCATTTTTTTTATTACTCTCTCATTCCTGCGACGCCATCGATCTCCTGTAAAAAAAGAAAAAAAACAAACCAACAGTATACCACCTGTCCGACGCAGTCCATAGTAACGACAGTCCCACGACGATCCAGCTCTGCTACATCGCAATGACAGGCAGAGCCTGTCATCCCGGCGCAGCACAGCTGCTTACCAGCTTCCCCGGCGGTGACGTCATCGGACTGACTGCTTTACGGCCGGGATTACCCAGCAGTCACTGCAGTTATCGCGAGAAACTGCATGTGACCGCCAGGGAGAAGAGGATGGCGGCCATTAAGCAGTCCGGGATGTGACCGCCGGAGATCTTCTGCCAGGTAAGTGCCGCTGACTCCTGACAGACCCGACCGACGGACACTGACAGTGACAGTGACAAATCCGATTCCGGTATCCGATATGACGAAAATATCGAAACTAATTATCGAAAGGCCGATACAGCTAATATCGGCCGATAGCCGATATTTGCATTATCGTATCGCTCAACACTAATGACGTCTCTTACACTGAACATATAATAAACGTTGTGTGCTGAAAAGCTACAAAAAATCCTGCTTTGTCTGTCCACAGGAGAAGGACATGTCCTCCAATTCCATCAAATGCTACAGAAGAATGATGAGACACAAGCCGTCTGTGTGACCTAATGGTAAGTACATAGAGGTCTTGCTCCTCTTACTGACCCCCAACACCACCTGAAACCTCCAAAATAACCATGTCACCCTCTAATCCTCTCCACAGCCCAGTGATCGTCTTATCTTCATCTTGGAACGAGTGTCACAAACACTTGATGTCCTGCAGAGCAAGTCCACGTCTGGTGCTACAGATCTCGGATCCCAGTCCCTCATAATCTTCCTTAAACTGAGAGACGATCTCACGATTTGTGTAAGTTCCAATGTCCAATTCTTCCTAAAGTGTAGGTACAAGACATATCATCCATCACTTATCATCATCCTCTTCTGTCTGGCAGAAAGAGTCATCAGAAATCAGTGAGACTCCCTCCGATGAGTTGAAGGCTTGGTTTCACCATCTTCAGCACTTTAAGGACGTGGTAAGTACCCTGCGCAAGAATTGTGAATGTTCTTGTCACAAACTAAGTGGAATAAAATGAATTTAATATCTAGAAGGCGCAGTGTCCAGAGGAGAGATGTAGGACAGATAATTGAAGGGAGTAAGGCAATGGTGGAGAGCGGGATAGACCTCTACAGTCTTGGTAAAGTAGAAGGGAGATGTTGAAGGTAGTAGACATATGGATGGGTGATTACAATGTCCAGCTAGTTTAGTCTGGCACCGGACATCATTGGACACTAGGAGTGGATTGGCACCACCAACCCTCGGAGGTGCCAGCTGGAGGAGGATGGTATCCATTGTGGGTCTAGTGGGTCCAAG
This sequence comes from Oophaga sylvatica, assembly GCA_033576555.1. Lineage (NCBI taxonomy): Eukaryota > Metazoa > Chordata > Amphibia > Anura > Dendrobatidae > Oophaga > Oophaga sylvatica. The sequence goes on along the minus strand of JARQOD010000008.1, from coordinate 22,946,394 downwards.
AGGTTGCAAGGGGACTATTGTACTTTTGATTTGATGCACACCCCACTTTGGAGACCATTACACCCATCAGTATATGGTCTACTCTACAGGGGAAGGTGGGTTAATAACAGAGCCCACTGGGCTTTGTGGCCCATGTTGAGAAGAAATGTTCAATGCTTGGTAATCAGGAGGCGGAGAAAACTCAGGAACAGTGACTCTACCACCCAACGTCTGAATAAACATGGATCTGGCATTGGCTGTAACCTTGGATCTGCAAAATAAATGAGGGATTCTCATGATGCCATTCTTTTGTAGGAATCTTCACAATGTCTCCAGGACGCAGTGTTACTCGGCCTCATCCCATTAATGGTGCAAGATGTTGGGTGTTGGGCTCATGGGAACTAAACACCAAAAGAAAGATTAAAAGAAGATCCACAAGTCTAGAGGATGTTCTTCTCCGTCCAAGATCAAATGAAGGCTTCCGCTTTTGGAATACCCATCCCACCTGGACATCATCAGAACTAGTGGTTGGTCTTTGTACAACAATAAAAACATAGCGATCCATTTGTTGTACTAAGGACTTATACGGCCATATTACTAGTTTCCCTAGAAAACATTGTCCTGAAAAGTTCCCTTTAATATGGAAAATATGAAGACATCAGTAGTGATCACTGATTCTACAGCTCAGTCTGCACCGAAGAAGAAACTCCTCTAGAACTTCATGTCGAGTAATCATTTCTGAATCTAGGAAAAGTTATATTTTATTGTATTTTTTTTAAATATTTATATTTTTGTAAAATTGTAATTTATATTTAGTTTAATAATCTAGATAAATAGAAGCAGCTCAACTTCAGTGGATGCGAGAACCTCCGAGCGTCACCGGCTCTGCACTCTCTCCACAAACACCCACAGCAAAGATGAGGCAGAAGATCCAAGAATCACTTCACTTCTTTGCCAAATGAATGTTCTGTCTCATTTTAGGTCTAGATATTTAAATTATTACATATTTATACATTAAAATTACATTTATGATATTATTATTATATTGCTATTATTATTATTATTATTATTTCTATCATTATTATTTTTACTTTTATTTGCATTACTATTATTCTTATATTAATATTACAATTATTATTATTACTTTTATTATTACAATTATTATATATTATTATCACTATTATTACTATGACTTTTATTTGTATTATTATTATTATTTATTTATATAGCGCCATTGATTCCATGGTGCTGTACATGAGAAGGGGTTACATACAAGATTACAGGTATCACTTACAGTAAACAAACTAACAATGACAGACTGATACAGAGGGGAGAGGACCCTGCCCTTTCGGCTTACATTCTACAGGATGGTGGGGAAGGAGACAGAGGTTGGTGGGTCGCAGCAGTTCCGGTGTTGGTTGAGGCATAACTCCGGTAGTGGTGAGGAGGTAGCAGGGTCATTGCAGGCTGTAGGCTTTCCTGAAGAGTGGGTTTTCAGGTTCCGTCTGAAGGATCCGAATGTGGTTGATAGTCGGACGTGTTGGGGCAAAGAATTCCAGAGGATGGGGGATATTCGGGAGAAGTCTTGGAGGCGGTTGGGTGAGGAGCGAATAAGTGTGGAGGAGAGAAGGAGGTCTTGGGAGGATCGGAGATTACGTGAGGGAAGATATCGGGAGATTAGTTCAGAGATATATGGAGGAGACAGGTTATAGATGGCCTTGTAGGTCAGTATTAGTAATTTGAACTGGATATGCTGAGGGAATGGGAGCCAGTGAAGAGATTTGCAGAGGGGAGAAGCGGAGGAGTAGTGAGGAGAGAGATGAATTAGTCGGGCAGCAGAGTTAAGGATGGACTGGAGAGGTGCGAGGGTGTTAGCAGGGAGGCCAGAGAAAAGGATGTTGCAGTAGTCGAGACAGGAGATGATGAGGGCTTGCACAAGCATTTTAGTAGAGTGAGGGTTGAGGAAAGGACGGATTCTGGAAATATTTTTGAGCTGGAGGCGGCAGGATGTGGAGAGAGCTTGGATGTGCGGTTTGAAGGACAGGGCAGAGTCAAGGGTTACTCCAAGGCAGCGGACCTCCAGTACGGGGGAAAGAGTGATGTTGTCAATTGTTATAGATAGGTCAGGTAAGGAAGATCTGTGAGATGGGGGAAAGATGATCAGTTCAGATTTGTCCACATTCAGTTTGAGAAAGCGGGAGAAGAAAGAGAATATGGCTGATAGACACTCCGGGATTTTGGAGAGCAGAGAGGTGACGTCTGGGCCAGAGAGGTAGCTCTGAGTATCATCGGCATAAAGGTGGTACTGGAATCCATGGGACTTTATGAGTTGCCCCAGGCCAAGTGTATAGATTGAGAAGAGTAGGGGTCCTAGAACCGACCTTGGGGGACTCCAACAGAGAGAGGGTGGGATGAGAAGGTAGTGTGGGAGTGGGAGACGCTGAATGTGCGGTTGGAGAGGTATGATTTGATCCAAGATAGGGAGAGGTCTTTGATGCCAAAGGAAGAGAGTATCTGTAGTAGAAGGCAGCGGTCAACTGTGTCGAAAGCAGAGGACATGTCTAGAAGGAGGAGTATAGAGTATTGTCCATTCGCTTTGGCTGTGAGTAGGTCATTAGTAATTTTGGTCAGGGCTGTCTCAGTGGAATGATGGGGCGGAAACAAGATTGTAGATTGTCAAAAAGCAAGTTAGATGAGAGATGGGAGGAAAGTTCAGCGTGGACGTGCTGCTCCAGGAGTTTGGAAGCGAATGGGAGCAGTGATATTGGGCGATAGCTGGAAATAGCGGTTGGGTCGAGGGTTGGCTTTTTGAGGATAGGCGTGACTGTGGCATGTTTGAAAAGCAGAGGGGAAGGTTACGGAAGTTAGTAATAGGTTGAAAAGGTGGGTTAGTGATGGGATAAGAGTGGTGGCGAGATTGGGGAGGAGGTGGGATGGGATGGGGTCGAGTGCACAAGTGGTGAGGTGTGATTTGGAGAGAAGATGAGCAAGAGGGAGTTAAAAGTATTGAACAACTGTTTGGGGTTGTGGGATAAGGAAGATACAAGGGATGTAAAGTAGGCCTGTTTAGCAGAGGTGAGAGCTGATTTGAATGCAAGTGTTGCTTGTTTGAGTGCAGTGAAGTCGTTTTGTGAATGCTTTTCTTCCAGCGCCATTCAGCAATTCTGGATGCTTGCCGAAGTGTTATGTTTCGGTAGCTGAGGAGAAATAGCAAAAATAGCCGAAGTAGCAATACACCAGAGAGGCTGGAAACTACTGGGTTGCAGAACCCTAAACTAACCGCAACACTAGAAGTAGCCGTGGAGCGTACCTACGGTGATCCTAGACGCCTCGTCACAGCCGGAGAGATAGCTACACCCAAAGACAGAAAGATGAAAGCTAACTGCCCCGTTGCAGAACCCCCAAAGAAATAGGAAGCCCCCAAACATGTAATGGCGGTTAGACAAGAAGAAAATACGAAGACAGACAGAAAATAGAATGAGCAAACCTGGGGCCCAATACTGTCTAGATAGAAAAGTATAGGAAAGAATTCTGACTGCAACCCAAAAAACCCTGACAAAATACCAACACTTCTGATTAACAAAAAAACCTGAGATCACACGATCTCTACCACCTAAATCAGATCTCTGGTGTAACACACAGCAAATCAGCAAATAAAAAGGGACACAGGAATAGAGCAAAAGTGCAAACACAAACTGAGCACAAATGCAGCGCCAGGCCCCAAAAGGTAACCAGGCTGAAGTCCCCTGCAAGGCAGCAAACAAGCAAGGAAAATCCAACCAGAGGAAAAAAAACAACAAGTCACTTATCTGAATGAGAGCAGGAATGCAAGCTGAGCTCCAAGCAAGACCTGGAAGAACAATTGATTACCGGCAAGGCTGATGGGAGTTCAGGTCACTTATATCAGACCAATGGACCCAGCTGAAAGCCATTCAGCAATTGATTCATTACCCTTAGCAACCAATGGAGGGAGCCCCAGCTCCGAAGTCGCCTCCAACGTGTTCACAACACCGAAGCTTTTTAGTGGTGTTATTGTGCCGGGGTTGTCAATTGATTTGTCGCACTCTGTTATGCATGACGGGGGTGACCGAGTTGATGGCTGATGCAAGAGTGGCATT
>JARQOD010000008.1:22906321-22942197 GCA_033576555.1 Oophaga sylvatica | reverse complement strand
GAGGATAGTAGAGAAGGAGGACAGCACCGCACTAGAGGGATAGTAGAGAAGGGGACAGCACCGCACTAGAGGGATAGTAGAGAAGGGACAGCACCGCACTAGGAGGATAGTAGAGAAGGAGCAGCACCGCACTAGGAGGATAGTAGAGAAGGGACAGCACCGCACTAGGAGGATAGTAGAGAAGGGACAGCACTGCACTAGGAGGATAGTAGAGAAGGGGACAGCACCGCACTAGAGGGATAGTAGAGAAGGGGACAGCACCGCACTAGAGGATAGTAGAGAAGGGACAGCACCGCACTAGGAGGATAGTAGAGAAGGGGACAGCACGCACTAGGAGGATAGTAGAGAAGGGGACAGCACGCACTAGGAGGATAGTAGAGAAGGGGACAGCACCGCACTAGAGGATAGTAGAGAAGGGGACAGCACCGCACTAGGAGGATAGTAGAGAAGGGGACAGCACCGCACTAAGAGGATAGTAGAGAAGGGGACAGCACCGCACTAGGAGGATAGTAGAGAAGGGGACAGCACGCACTAGAGGATAGTAGAGAAGGGGACAGCACCGCACTAGAGGATAGTAGAGAAGGGGACAGCACGCACTAGGAGGATAGTAGAGAAGGGGACAGCACGCACTAGGAGGATAGTAGAGAAGGGACAGCACCGCACTAGGAGGATAGTAGAGAAGGGGACAGCACTGCACTAGGAGGATAGTAGAGAAGGGGACAGCACTGCACTAGGAGGATAGTAGAGAAGGGGAAGCACTGCACTAGAGGAGATAGTAGGAAGGGGACAGCACTGCACTAGGAGGATAGTAGAGAAGGGGACAGCACTGCACTAGGAGGATAGTAGGAAGGGGACAGCACTGCACTAGGAGGATAGTAGGAAGGGGACAGCACTGACTAGGAGGATAGTAGAGAAGGGGACAGCACTGCACTAGGAGGATAGTAGGAAGGGGACAGCACTGACTAGGAGGATAGTAGAGAAGGGGACAGCACTGCACTAGGAGGATAGTAGGAAGGGGACAGCACTGCACTAGGAGGATAGTAGAGAAGGGGACAGCACTGCACTAGGAGGATAGTAGAGAAGGGGACAGCACGCACTAGGAGGATAGTAGAGAAGGGGACAGCACTGCACTAGGAGGATAGTAGGAAGGGGACAGCACGCACTAGGAGGATAGTAGGAAGGGACAGCACTGCACTAGGAGGATAGTAGAGAAGGGGACAGCACTGCACTAGGAGGATAGTAGAGAAGGGAAGCACTGCACTAGGAGGATAGTAGGAAGGGGACAGCACTGCACTAGGAGGATAGTAGAGAAGGGGACAGCACTGCACTGGAGATATGGGAAGGGACAGCACGACTAGAGGATAGTAGGAAGGGACAGCACTGCACTAGGTAGGGGACAGACGACTAGGGGATAGTAGAGAAGGGGACAGCCGCACTAGGAGGATAGTAGGAAGGGGACAGCACTGCATAGGAGGATAGAGGGAAGGGGACAGCACTGCACTAGATAGTAGGGAAGGGGACAGCACTGCACTAAGAGATAGTAGGAAGGGAAGCACTGTACTAGGAGGATAGAGAAGGGGACAGCACTGACTAGGGGATAGTAGGAAGGGACAGCACTGCACTAGGGGATAGTAGGAAGGGGCAGCACTGACTAGGGGGATAGTAGAGAAGGGGACAGCACTGCACTAGGAGATAGTAGGAAGGGACAGCACTGACTAGGAGGATAGTAGAAGGGGACAGCACTGCACTAGGGGATAGTAGGAAGGGGACAGCACTGAACTAGAGGATAGTAGGAAGGGGCAGCTGTACTAGGAGGATAGAGAAGGGCAGCATGCATGAGTATAGAAGGGGAGTATGCACTGAGGATAGGGAAGGGGACAGCACTGCACTAGAGATAGTAGGGAAGGGACAGCACTCATAGGGGATAGTAGGGAGACAGACTGACTAGGGATAGTAGGGAAGGGACAGCACTCATAGAGGATAGTAGGAAGGGACAGCACTGCACTGGGGGATAGTAGGAAGGGGACAGCACTGCACTAGGAGAATAGTAGAAAGGGCAGCACTGCACTAGGAGGATAGTAGAGAAGGGACAGCACTGCACTAGGAGGAAGTAGGAAGGGGAAGCACTGCACTGGGAGGATAGTGGGAAGGGACAGCACTGCCTAGAGAGATAGTAGGGAAGGGACAGCACTGGACTAGGGAAGTAGGAAGGGACAGCACTCACTGGAGGATAGTAGGAAGGGGACAGCACTGCACTGGGTATAGTAGAGATGGGACAGCATGCACTAGGAGGAAGTAGAGAAGTGACAGCACTGACTAGGAGATAGTAGGAGGGACAGCACTGATAGGGGAAGGGAAGGGGAAGCACTGCACTGGGGATAGTAGAAGGGGACAGCACTGCACTAGGAGATAGTAGGAAGGGACAGCACTGACTAGGAGGATAGTAGGAAGGGGACAGCCGCACTGGAGGATAGTAGAAGGACAGCACTGCACTAGGGGATAGTAGAGAGGGACAGCCGCACTAGGAGGACAGTAGAGAATGGACAGCACTGACTAGGCAGTAGAAGGGACAGCACTGTATAGAGGATATAGGGAAGGGGCAGCACTGATTAGGAAGTAAGCCAGAGGCAGCTGGAGTGTGAGATGGATCACACTTACTAGGTATGTGAAGTAGAAGGAAACTCGCACTAGAATAGAGGATCAGAGACAATAGGAGGAAGCCGTACTGGAGGATAGTATGAGGGGGCAGAGGACTGGCAGCAGGAACTAGAGGATGAGCAATCCGCTGGCAGGGAGTGGTGGCAACAACGATTAGCTAAGTGCCAATAAGTGAATAAAACAGTGAATGGGTAGAGACAAAGAACCAAATGGGGAGGAAGTAATGAGAGGGGGCAGGGCTGCAGGAACTAGAGAATCCGCATAGAGGACAGGAAGTACAAGAGCACAATAATGATCATATCTGACATGACAGTGATGACACAAGGTATACCGTCACAATAGATATCCATCAGCAGTACCAGCAATTGGGACTATTCCGTCTCGTGACATTTTGACATGGTGACAGAGAACAGACACCTCACCTGTCGCCAGCACGGTCGTCTGGCTGTGAGCACGGCGCAGTGCCCCGCTGGCTGTGGCGGCAGCTTCTATATGTTGTGATTGGCAACCACAGGAAACTTGCCAACCAATAATTCTCACCCTGTAGAACTCAGCTGGCTACCATAGCGACGTCTTAGTAACTTCACCATGGAAACGGCTATCTCCGCAAAGGGCGGGAAAGGACAATGACAGCGGAGCATGATGGCTAGTTATCTTGTACACCGGGGTGGGCCGGAGGGGGATTATATTTAGAAGAAATCATATTTTGGCTGAGAAGAGCAGTGTTTTCCTACAGAAATGTATGGCTTATTCTCGTCCTCCTCTCAGTAAGTTTCCATGGAGAGGACATACAGACTGTGACTAGTAATCTGGGGTCACCATGCTCCCCAATAATAAACCCAGCTGCTGTGTGGCATTTTCTGGAATTGTGCTGGTCTAACATCGCAGCCCCCAACAATTCTGGATCCAGCTGGTCAACCCAGGTTTGGGGGGGCGAGGAAGGCAGCATGTCTTTACGACGCAGATACAGTTAATATCTTGGTGGATCAGGGAGTGTCAGCTCCTCGCTCCACCATTCACGTGTTGTGAGGCTGGAGTGGAAAAAACCCACAATGGAATAATACTGTGTGAGGGAATACTGAGGTCATCATACTGTGTGTGAGGGAATACTGAGGTCATCATACTGTGTGTGAGGGGAATACTGAGGTCATCATACTGTGTGTGAGGGGAATACTGAGGTCATCATACTGTGTGTGAGGGGAATACTGAGGTCATCATACTGTGTGTGAGGGGAATACTGAGGTCATCATACTGTGTGTGAGGGAATACTGAGGTCATCATACTGTGAGGGGAATACTGAGGTCATCATACTGTGTGTGAGGGAATACTGAGGTCATCATACTGTGTGTGAGGGGAATACTGAGGTCATCATACTGTGTTGGGGGCACCAAGGGAGCATCACACTGTGTGAGGGGACATATTGCATACAAATGTGTGGGGAACAAAACTGTTTACAGGGACACTGGAGGCATCATACTGCTTGCTGAGCACTGTGGTGGCTTTATACCATATGGCTGGGGTCACCGGATTTACCTACTGTGTTGGAGGCACTGTGTGGGTATCATGTTGTGTAAGGGGAATACTGGGTGAATCAATCATACAGTAGTGTCATCATACTGTGTGGGGGCACTGAGAGCATCATACTTTTTGAGAGGCACTGTGAGGGCATCATTCTGTGTTGCTAGGTCGCTGGGAGTTTACCACCATGTGGAAACATGCGGCTGCGGGGACCCTAATATGTCACCCGAGCGCCCTAGGAAAACTCCAGTAATGAGCATTAAATTATGTACACATAAGAGTGGGCAGTCATAGGGTGTGTCTTAGATGCAAAAAAAAAAATTGAAGAAGCAAATGTGTGCGCTGCAAGACGTATGTATGTTTCCTATTTTTTCCAGAATTGGGGCGCTACAGTTTAGGCCACTGGTTGAAAATGTGTTCGCTATCCTTTTACAATATCAGTGTGTGCTGCACGTGTCTATATGTGCGCAGTGTGCGTGCTGCACGTGTCTAATATGTGCGTAGTGTGTGACATGTGCGCAGTGTGTGCTGCATGTGTGAGATGTGCGCAGTGTGTTTGCTGCATGTGTGAGATGTGCGGTGTGTGTGCTGCATGTGTGAGATGTGCGCAGTGTGTGCTGCATGTGTGAGATGTGCGCAGTGTGTGCTGCATGTGTGAGATGTGCGCAGTGTTTGCTGCATGTGTGAGATGTGCGCAGTGTGTGTGCTGCAGTGAGATGTGCAGGTGCGCATGTTATGGCGCAGTGTGTGTGCTGCATGTGTGAGATGTGCGCAGTGTGTGTGTGCATGTGTGAGATGTGCGCAGTGTGTGCTGCATGTGTGAGATGTGCGCATGTGTGCTGCATGTGTGAGATGTGCGCAATGTGTGCTGCATGTGTGAGATGTGCGCAATGTGTGCTGCATGTGTGAGATGTGCGCAATGTGTGCTGCATGTGTGAGATTGCGCATGTGGTGCTGCATGGTGATGATGTGCGCGTGGGCAGTTGTGCTGCATGTGAGATGTGCGCAGTGTGTGTGCTGCATGTGTGAGATTAGCGCAGTGTGTGTGCTGCATGTGTGAGATGTGCGCATGTGTGTGCTGCATGTGTGAGATGTGCGCAGTGTGTGTGCTGCATGTGTGATGTGCGCAGTGTGTGTGCTGCATGTGTGAGATTGCGCATGTGTGGCTGCATGTGAGATGTGCGTGTGCTGCAGTGTGGATTGCTTTTGCGCAGTGGATGCGATGGTGTGCTGCATGTGTGAGATGTGCGCAGTGTGTGTGCTGCATGGTGAGATATGCGCAGTGTGTGCTGCATGTGTGAGATGTGCGCAGTGTGTGCATGCATTGGTGTGAGATGTGGAGCAGTGTGTGTGCTGCATGTGTGATATATGCGCAGTGTGTGTGCTGCATGTGTGAGATGTGCGCAATGTGTGCTGCATGTGTGAGATGTGCGCAATGTGTGCTGCATGTGTGAGATGTGCGCAGTGTGTGTGCTGCATGTGTGAGATGTGCGCAGTGTGTGTGCTGCATGTGTGAGATATGCGCAGTGTGTGTGCTGCATGTGTGAGATGTGCGCAGTGTGTGTGCTGCATGTGTGAGATGTGCGCAGTGTGTGCTGCATGTGTGGATGTGCACAGTGTGTGTGCTGCATGTGTGAGATGTGCGCAGTGTGTGCTGCATGTGTGGGATGTGCACAGTGTGTGCAATATGGAAGGATCACAATTTTGTTTTTTGTTTCTTTTAACAAAACCAGTTGTAATTTTGAATAATACCAATCACTTTAGAATGAAAAAGTGGTGAAATTGTGGGTAAAAAAACAAACAAACAAAAAAAAAAACTATATTCCACCATTTGTTTTTAGGGTTTTGTTTTTGAAGATTGATAGGTCCATTTTTTACCACTCAACAGACCAGTACGATGAAGGCGACACCAAACTTGTAGTTTAATTTTATTATATTGGGACAGTTCCAGATTAGTCTCGTCGCCGCCTATGGTGAGAAGTTACGGCCCCAATGACTTCTATGAGCACCGCACTATGGCGCCGTCCAGTGTTCCATGCATGACAGGTCGCTTGCGATGTGCGGAATACAAATAAATCATTGCAGAAATGAACTGGTTGGATTTATTGTCATTCACCTGGCATTACAAGAGCGTATAAGAGCAGAAGCATCATACATAACATGGTGCCAGCAGGTCACGTGCCAACCGCCGACGACCGGCCAGCTCACAGACTCCAATAATAAAGTGAAACTTTTTTTTTTTTTTCCTAAAGTTTTATAAAGGTAAGGAGTGTAAAAAACAGGCATGTACACAGCTGGGACAGAGGGGAGAGTCCTTCACAGCTCCACAGCGAGGCTCTTCTCCTGCTTCATGAATACATGGTCAGTTGCAGCCACTGTAAAAAATAAAAAAATCAGAAGTGTGAAGCTGGTGCCATACTGCACGCGATCACAAATGAGTGAGATTACTGAAAGCCGCACTAGGTCGTGTGCAGAATTATGGATCAGAATCATTCGCTTCACTGGAAATTAGCTGCAATACCAGACGCAGCCACAGATGGGGGCGGCGCTGTTTTCTATTTCTTGCCAAGCCATGTAAGAGTCGCTAGTATATTACGATATAGGGTCTTAATCGGAGAAGATTAAGGTTCACTTTTCTTGAAATCGTTCTGTCAATTGTTTTCTATTTACTTATCTGCTAGCGTGGGGAGGAGGTTAGGCACCAGACATTAAATCAAATGATCGGCCTTGACAGGCGCTGCTTGCTCTTGGAACGGCACAATGAGCGCCGGCCTGCCCAATGCTGGTTGTGCAAAGCGCAGCTGCTGCGCTCTGCATAGGTGGCCAGAGAGAGGACAGCTAATGAATGGAGACAGTATTGAATCAAGTGCATAGCTCGTGATTGAATAGGGTCTTCATTCATTTTTAAGTGCTTCTCATAGGATTAGGGCTAGGACTTGAGGTAGGGATAGGGTTAGGGCTGATGTCTCATTTCAGCAAAAAGCAGAAAATAACTAGAGGACCAAAGGGAAACTGTAAGTCCACCCGTAATTTCCTCAAATACAATCCATGCGACTAGTAATAAGATGATCAATACTGATGGAAGGGACTCGCTAACGATCCAGGGATTAGAAGGCAGAATGCTGACCTTGCCCCGGCAATCCAAGCTACCCCACTACCTATAGCAACATTTTTCCAGCACACGTGTAAAAATACAGTGTATTAGGACTGTCAGTATTATACTAAGAGGCAGCCTGTTAGACCCTGCCTTCAGCAAGGTCTAATAGGGTCTCATATGTGGTGAGCACTGATGGGGCCCCCGGCTGCCCATCAGTTAAATGACCAGGATTGGAGCATTCTGGCCCGTGGACTGGGGTGTTAGCCATCCTTCTGCGACCCCTTGGAGATTCTGAGAACAAAGTTCTTTTCGGCATCTCCCTTTCACAGTAACGCTTCCAAACACCTGGTTGGTACTGTAAGACAGCCCCATGCGAGTGAATGCGTCTGTGCAGCTCAATGTGATGGGTTGGAGTGGAAAAAAAATAAAGGAACTGTGCAGTCCCAGAAGTTACCTTCAAAGTACTGCAGACCCTTCATTATGAGGTTTATAAGGGGGCCCACCAATCCGTGAGCAATGGCGAGTCATAGCCTTACTTTCTGTAGCAGGAGAAACCACCCCCTTAATGGGTTATTTGCAAAATTGAAAGTTAATCCTACGTCCTAGGAATCGGGATCATGTACCGATGGCTGACACTCAGTAATCAGAGATCAGTTAATGTAGATGTGCGCATGCTCGACATACACTCCTTTCATTGTCTATTGGACTACCGCAGAATGCAGAGTAGAGATCTCTGCCATTACCAGCGTCCCGCAGACAATGAGGTTGAGCATGCGCATCATTGCTCCATTCACCCTGATGACTGGGCCCAGAGACCCATCCTTGGGATATCTGGGGGCCCAGCAGTCAGGATCAGTAACGGAGTGGGGGGTAACATTCAATTCAGGGAATACCCCTTATATCATTACATTCCAGGGGGACGCCTTCAGCCGCAGAACGCTGGTGAACACTGAAAGTGTGAGAATTGCAGAGACGCCCATATCTGCAGCCTCCGAAATCACCAAAACATTACAAGCACTCACCTCCTGAATGGTCACCCTGATCTTCCCATCTCCATCTTTATCCAAAGCTTTAAAAGCCCCTGGAAAACAAGAAAGTGAGGTATGAATACACGAGGCCATCGACCTCCTCGAGCAAAGGGGTGCACTGATGGATTCTCACCACTTGTGTTTTGGGGTTTCATTTTCACACCATTTTTTTTTCTCTTTTTATTTTTATGGATTAAATACACGGATTTTGGTAAAGACTTACCTGTAAAATCCTTTTCAGCGAAGGAAGGAAGAGAGACACAGTAATTCATTACTGATGGGTAGGCGGAGCCCCAGATCAGGATGTTACCTCAGATCAAAAGAGTGATGACTGGCTGGCCCCTCCAGCTCGGGCTCCTCCTACTCAGCTCCAGTCGTATCAAAGCTTTTAGGAAAAGAGCCAAGATCACCAGCGGAGCAACATAACCCCTTCTGAAGGAACTTCAGAGAAAAAACACAAGGATACAGGTTATGCATGCAAAGAAAGCCAAAAACCACAGAGTTCCAGGTACTACTCACGGAACCTGACTACTGCGATGAGCTGGCGATGCTGGAACAGAGCCTTAGCGCGCTGACCTCAGCCCAGATAATCGCTATCAGATAAGGGTCGCGCTGCATCTGAAAACATCAACACACTTCTGCCGTGGGAGGGTACTGTGTCTCTCTTCCTTCCTTCGCTGAAAAGGATTTTACAGGTAAGTCTTTACCAAAATCCGTGTTTCAGCTGCAGATGAAGGAAGAGAGCCACAGTAATTCATTACTGATGGGACGTCCCAAAGCAGTTCAAAGATAAGGGTGGGAAAAAACCAACAAAAGGCAGAAACCCAACAACCTTAACAACAAAGCGCAACCAGCGCTAAACACAAGTTCATCCAGAACTTTAAACTACAGCTGCCTGCAGGACCCTACGTCCGAGGGCTGCATCAGCGGAAGCACTGACGTCCACTTTATAAAATCTTGTAAACGTGTGGACAGAGCGCCAAGTCGCCGCTCGGCAAAGCTGCACTGCCGAAGCACCTTGATGAAAAGCCCACGATGAAGCCACAGCTCTCGTGGAATGGGCTCGAATCTTAATCGGGCAAGATTCACCCCGAAGACGGTAAGCTTCCAAAATAGCTGACCGGATCCAACGAGCTATAGAACCCTTGGAAGCTCGTTGACCACGCCGACGACCTGCCGGAACCACAAACAGGGAGTCCGTCTTACGAAAACCTTGAGTAATAGATAGATAAAACTTCAAGGCCCGCACTAAATCCAATGTGTGTAAATCTCGCTCTTTCGTATTCTTCGGATCCGGACAGAGTGAAGGCAACACAATATCCTGGTTAACATGAAATTGTGACACCACTTTAGGCAAAAAATCACCCCGAGTGCGAAGCACTACACGATCCGGAAAAACTCCAGAAAAGGAGGCGAGCAAGAAAGAGCTGCCAATTCAGAAACTCTCCTCAAGGAAGTGACTGCAACAAGGAAAGCCACCTTCCAAGAAAGTAAAGAAAAGGCTAGCAGAAACCATAGGTTCAAAAGGTTTATGCTGAAGAGCCTCCAAAACAAGGTTGAGCCGCCAAGGAGACACGGGTGCCTTCCGCGGCGGAAACTTACGAGAGATACCTCGGAAAAAAGAGATCACGTCTCTATTCGAAGCAATGGTTCTCCGGAATAATAAGGACAGAGCAGAAATCTGACCTTTCAGAGTGCTAACTGCCAAACCTTTGTCTAGCCCATGCTGCAGAAAAGCCAACAGGTTGGGAATGGAAAATTTTCTCGGGTTCCGAGAAGACCCCAAACACCACGAAAAGAAGGTTTCCCAAATTTTGTGGTAAATCCTAGAAGTAGCCGGACATCTTGCAGCACGAAGGGTAGCAATGACCTCGGCTGAAAAACCTCTACGGGTCAAGATCTCGGTCTCAAGAGCCACGCCGTCAAACGCAGGGACATCAAGTCCGGATGACAAATGGGCCCCTGAGTCAACAAGTCCTGTTGAAGAGGGAGTGGAAACGGAGGTGCCGCCAACAGCGACATTATTGTCGAGAACCACACCCTTCTTGGCCAGTCTGGAGCTATCAGAATAGCTGGAATTCTCTCTAGTCTGATCCGACGCAGCACTAGAGGAAGTAAGGATATCGGCGGGAATACATAGATCAGCTTGAACTGATCCCACTGAGCCACTAGAGCATCCACCGCCACCGCCTTCGGGTCCTTGTACCTGGACATGAATGTCGGTAACTTGGCATTGGACCTGGAAGCCATCAAATCCACTTGGGGGGTTCCCCAGCGAGAGCACAGTAGTGCAAAGACTTCCGGGTGGAGGCTCCATTCCCCGGGATCCATCCTTCTGCGACTGAGAAAGTCCGCTGTAATATTCTGAACCCCTGGAATGTGAATCGCCGAAATGGCTGGTACATTGGCCTCTGCCCAAATCAGAATTCGGGACACCTCTACCATGAGTCTGGAACTCCTTGTCCCACCTTGGTGATTGATATACGCGACAGCCGTCGCATTGTCTGTCTGCACACGGACTGGCAGACCGCTCAAAGGGACCGTCCAATGTTGGAGGCAAAGAAAAATCGCCCTCAATTCCAGGATGTTGATCGGAAGCACAGACTCTTCCGGTGACCATACCCCCTGAATCCAGAGAATGTTCCAAACACCCCCCCAGCCCGTCAGGCTGGCATCGGTGGTTATGACTGACCACTTCAGAGGGAGGAAAGACTTCCCCAGGGAGAATGCCCCTGGACGTAACCACCATTCTAGAGAATCCCGCACCGCGCGAGAAATGGTGACACTGCAATCCAGCGATTGCGACTGATTCCATCGACTCAAGATGAACCTTTGAAGAGTCCTGGAGTGGAACTGGGCAAAAGGAATTGCCTCCATGGACGCCACCATCAGTCCCAGAAGACGCATACACTTCCGTAGGGACATTGCCATTGAGGATGTCATAATCTGTACATGTCGAAGAAGACATGACTGTTTGTCTGGTGGTAGGGAAACTACCGACCGAAACGTGTCGAGATGCATTCCCAAAAAGAGAATTGTCCTCGATGGTTCCAGGACGACTTCTCCCAATTGACCAGCCAACCGAAGTCTTTCAGAAACTGAAGAGACAAATCCCGAGCCGTCAATGCCTCCTCCTCCGAGGAAGCCACGATCAAAAGATCGTCCAGATAAGGGAGAATCGTAATCCCCTGTCTTCGAAGGAGTGCCATGAGGGGCGCCAGAACTTTTGTAAAGACCCTTGGCGCTGAGGCTAAGCCGAACGGCAGAGCCACGAACTGGTAATGATTCTGACCTATGGCAAATCGAAGAAAGCGCTGATGAGCCTTTCCGATGGGAATATGCAAATAGGCGTCGCGAATGTCGATTGACACCAGAAAATCGTTCTGTGACAGAGCTGCCACAACGGAACGAAGCGACTCCATGCGAAATTTCCGGGCATGGACATGCCGGTTTAATCGCTTGAGATCCAGAATCGGGCGAAATTTGTTCTCCTTTTTGGGAACTATAAAAAGGTTGGAATAAAAACCTTTCCCTCGGTCCTCTGACGGAACCGGTATCACTACACCCTTTTGTAGTAGCGATTCGACCTCTCGCTGTAGAGCGACAACAAGCTCGGGTTCCGACGGAACGCGAGATTGACAAAAAACATTTGGGGGTTGAGAAGCAAACTCTATGAAATAGCCTGCCGACACTATCCGCGTTACCCAGGAATCTGGAACGCGAGCCATCCAAGTCTCCTTGAAAAGAAGCAGGCGACCCCCCACTCGAGAATCCTCGAGTGGACCCCTGGCGTCAATCCGACTTTGCGGTTTTCTTGTCAAGTTCCCGCTTGTTCTGGCGGAAACTCTGCTTCCAGGGAGTACGAGTTTTCTGAGAGGATTTCTTTCCTGAGAAAGAAGGACGACCCGATCCCCACGAGGAGTGACTAGATCGTCCTCGGCCCCGAAAGGACCGCCGACCACTATAAACACCAGGCTTACTGGACACCGAGGCCATGGCCCTTCGCTGTGGTAATGCTGATTCCTTTGCCTTAGCCTTGGAAATCAGCTCTGTGAGGTCGGATCCAAAAAGATGGCCACCCTTGTAAGGTAAGGCCAACAACCCTTGTTTGGAAACTGCGTCCCCGGCCCACTGTCTGAGCCATAAAGCTCTTCTGACTGTGACCGCTGAAGCTTGCGCTTTGGCCAGCAGAGATGCCGTATCCAGACCGGCATCAAAGATATAACAGGCTGCCGTTTCTAACCATTCACAAGGTTCCCGTATCTCAGATAACGGAGATTCATTTTGCAAC
Source organism: Oophaga sylvatica (assembly GCA_033576555.1). NCBI lineage: Eukaryota > Metazoa > Chordata > Amphibia > Anura > Dendrobatidae > Oophaga > Oophaga sylvatica. The sequence goes on along the minus strand of JARQOD010000008.1, from coordinate 22,929,605 downwards.
TCCGTCTTCAGACGTGCCAACCAGCTTAGAGAAGCTCTAGCAGCACACATGGATCCTAGCACTGCTCGAAATCCATGACCCGCAGCCTCATAGCTTGCTTTTGCCGCCAATTCTGCCTTTCTATCCAAAGGCTCCTGTAAGCTCGCTTTTCCCTTAATAGGGAGTAGTGAGGATTTATTAAGCTGAGATAAAGACACATCCACTTCAGGAGCAGAGGTCCAATTAGCCTTTAACTCCGTAGAGCAAGGATAAAGTGTATCCAAGAAATGCGTTCCATGAAAACGCTTATCTGGACATAGACGTTCCTCCTCTATTACACTATTAAGCTCATCCAGAGCTGGCAATGTTGTGCGCGAAGCACGGGACTCCTGGAACATGCGTGCTGATTTACCAGGACGACTAGTTACCTCCTCCGGTAACTGTAGTATATCTCTCATGGCTTCAATTAATGCCTCCGTACGCTTCGCCATAGAGGAACGCCCCTGCGGCTCGTCCGCATCTGAATCGGATATTTCTCCATCCGAATATAAAGGGGAACTCTGCCCAATATCAGATACCTCTGACTCGCTCTGTGTAGAGGCCGGTAACGGCCTGCGTCGCTTCCTCTGAGAGGAATTAGCAGACACATATTGACCTAAAAGGTCAGATAAGTTATTAAATCGATCGAGCGATATCATCCAATTTTCCATCGCTGTCGACCGCAGCGCTAGACGCTGTGGAGGTCTGCGTATCTGATTGCCGCAATGGCACTGGGACGTGATCCGCGGCATCTGAACTCTGTTCAGACATGTCTCATCTGTATGAGCAGGTCAAAGCGGTAATACCAGCAAAAAACTATGCGGTTTTTTTTTTTTTTTTTTTTTAAACGCTGAAGGGTTAACGCTCCACCAAGCAGAGTTACCCCAGCGGTATTCAGTCAGCAAATTTTGCAGGTAGAAATAACCCTCAAAGGGGTTAATATTGCAAACTCACCAAAATATATATATATTTGTGAGTCCCAGCCAATTTTTATGTCTCTGATGAGACTGCAGCTGCAGGATAGCGATCGCTGCGCTGCGGGGTGAGGAATCCACACTCACCCAGCTGGCCGTGGTGTCTATATGAGGAGGGGAGCGGTCCGAGGAGCCCAGGAGCCTGAGTAATGGCCGCCACAGTGAGGGGGTCGCAGGAGAAAAGCCAGAGCGCGCGTCTTCCTGCTCAAAAGACCGGGATCGATAGGCCACGCCCCCTGCTAGCTCAAATAATGATCGCGAACTCTCCCCGCTCCTGCTCCCTCTCTGTCCTGCAGCTATCTGCCTGCGGACAAAAAATCACCACATCTTCATGTAGTAGCGCTGTCACAGTAGCGCTGAAGCATACTGACATTACATGTAGTAGCGCTGTCACAGCAGCGCTGAAGCATACTGACATTACATGTAGTAGCGCTGTCACAGCAGCGTTGAAGCATACTGACATTACATGTAGTAGCGCTGTCACAGTAGCGCTGAAGCATACTGACATTACATGTAGTAGCGCTGTCACAGCAGCGCTGAAGCTTACTGACATTTACATGTAGTAGCGCTGTCACAGCAGCGCTGAAGCATACTGACATTACATGTATTAACGCTGTCACAGCAGCGCTGACGCATACTGACATAGTAACGCTGACATTAGTAATAGCGCTGCTCATTCAGACGCTAAAGCACTCACACATAATTATTATTAAAATTTGTGTGGAGTACTCACCAGCCAAGGCGCCACAGGGACCCTCAGGGGTTTCTGGCGCAGTGCCCATGCTTCCCTCCAGGGCGAAGAACGCAGTGACCGCACGTGTGGTTTGCGTTCCCGCCAGAGAAGCTCTCCTCATCCCCCAGGGCCGGCAAGGATTCTGCAGGGACTTTGAGTAAATACAGATCCGCCAAGGGAGAGGTTGGGGTACAGCAGCGCTGATACCCCTGAGACCTCTAGACCAACTAGTGATCCAAGTCTCCTGTCCGAATATTAAAATAATAAAATTTCTGAGGAGCTGCATTAGCAGCGACCATCCTCTGGACCTCAAATCTTGGAGCTGAGTAGGAGGAGCCCGAGCTGGAGGGGCCAGCCAGTCATCACTCTTTTGATCTGAGGTAACATCCTGATCTGGGCTCCGCCTACCCATCAGTAATGAATTACTGTGGCTCTCTTCCTTCATCTGCAGCTGAAATGCCGTATTTTGCAGATTATAAGACGCACCCCAAATTTTGAGGAGAAAAATAGGAAAAAAAACAAAACTTTTTTTTAATAGTGGTGCTGCTTACAATCCAGGCATCTTATTGCTTACCAGGGTTCCAGGGTCGCTGCTGGCAGAGGCAGAAGTGGGGCGATGCTGCGGACCCCAGACTGGAGAAAGGGGGTTTGGATGTGCAATGCTGCAGGTGTTCGGTGGTGCAGGCCGCAGTGCAGCAGAGTCACTGCTGGAGGCAAGAGTGGCGCTGCGGGTGTTCAGTTGTGCAAGGGCTCCGCCGACATTTTGTGAAAGCCCAGAGCCCCCGCATGTTTACTATGTGGTGGACTCCAGGAAAATGGCTGCCGGGGTGGCACATGCGCAGTTGGAGATCTTGGCGCTGATATCTCATCTCCCGAGATCTCCATCTGCGCCGCATCCGCGGCCATTTTCCTGGAGACATCGCGTAGAGGCAGTCGCGGATGGAGATCTCGGCTTTCCTCCATCTGTGCCTGCTCCAAGTGAGAAGCAGGACGCCGGAAGAATGGCGGCCGCCATATGCCGCTACTGCCCGCCGCACCACTACCGCAGGACCACTGAACCACCACCGCAAAATCCCCCGCATTGACGCCTCGGTAAGAACAGTGTTCGATTTATAAGACGCACCCCCCATTTTCCTCTTAATTTTGGGGATCATAAAAGTGCGTATTATAATACAAAAAATATGGTATTTACATTTTGATAAATCGGTCTTATACAGACAGACGATATCAAATAAGGGGCGAGAGTCAAATTTATACTTTAAACATTTTAAAACAGACTATGCAGTGAAGGAACGCACGAACCCCCTATCCAGAAATGGCATCATCCATTGTACGCAGCAAACACATGGCGGCAGAGTAATCCCAGTTATGTGAGCGCCCCTCTTACTCGTTAGCGCGGTATTACTTACGGAACATGGCGTCGAGCCGCACCAGACAGCCGATGTAGTTGTCAAAGTCCATGTCCCCTTTCTCGTCGGAATAACGGCGGCTGATCATCTGGTACAATTGGTCGTTCAGCTGGAATCCTAAGGGAAGGGATGGACGATATAATATGGCAATATCTGTCTTAGTGGAGGGTCTCCATTATGACCGCTGCCATCTAGGCCCGTTCATGCTGTCCGAGGCTCGCTCCCTGATGAAGCTAGATTGACTCAAACGCATACCAACAACGTTTTTATACTATTACCCCAGTGGGACATCACTTCATTTCCTGGGGCAGAGCCGAGCCCAACCACCATTGTTCTCCCTTCCTTGGATCTCTATCTGGACGTCCACAGAGTCCAGCAGCCATTTGGATTGACCCCACTAATTCTCAGTGTCGTGCCTGCTATCGCACAACAGGCTCAGGTGAGACCCTCCAACACTCAGATTGTGGTTTTTCACCATTATCATCTGTGTAAGGTGCGCTTTCCTTTCTTCTTTTTTTTCCAACTACAATAATTGTGAGAAGGTAGGAGTTGTAGTAACTACCACCCACCTGCTGCTTGGAACGCCCCCGGGAGCTCATTGCCGTTAATCGTTCCCGATCGGTCAGAATCATATCTCTTGTAGATCGCCTGGAAAAGTAGAAGTGGAATAGGGTTATAATAGACACCTCAGCCACTGCAGAACCTCATAATACACACCTCATCTGCAGAACCCCATAATAGACATCTCAGTCACTGCAGAACCCCATAATAGACACCTCAGCCACTGCAGAACCCCATAATAGACACCTCAGCCACTGCAGAACCCATAATAGACACCTCAGTCACTGCAGAACCCCATAATAGACACCTCAGCCACTGCAGAACCCCATAATAGACACCTCAGCCACTGAAGAACCCCATAATAGACACCTCAGCCACTGCAGAACCCCATAATAGACACCTCAGCCACTGCATAACCTCATAATAGACACCTCAGCCACTGCAGAAGCACATAATACACATCTCAGCCACTGCAGAACCCCATAATAGACACCTCAGCTACTGCAGAACCTCATAAGACACACCTCAGCCACTGCAGAAGCACATAATACACACCTCAGCCACTGCAGAACCTCATAATACACACCTCAGCTGCTGCAGAACCTCATAATACAAACTTCAGCCACTGCATAACCTCATAAATACACACCTCAGCCGCTGCAGCACCTCATAATACAATAAATTAGTTCAATGTGCACAGGAACCTCTCCTTGCTCATCATGTAGGTGCTGACCCTTCCCATCAGTCCTCACACTGCGCTCATTACTGTCCCCTATAATCATTGGATAGGGCAGAGTACTAGCCCGGTGTGCTGTCGCCCTACATTTTGCAGTTTTCGTTACCTGCCATTTCTTGATGTTGTTCCACAAGTACTTGAATTCCTCAAACCCCAGTTTGCCGGTGCTGTCGCTCTGTACGGAGGGGTTAAGGTGCAAACATCCCATCCATCACCGCTGCCTCCGTGCACAATACAGTACGAGGACAATCGGGTATGGAAAGTCATTACATGGACGTCTAGACTAATGTCACCAGGATTTTGCATCTGGTTTTGCAGCTCAGCTCCCTTGAAGAAACTGGAACGAGTCTGCACTACCGGACACAACCTGAGAACAGGTGTGGCGCTGTTTGTGGAAGAAAATACTGTGTAAACCCCAGATAGTGAGAACGTTGCTCCTGTATATTATGTTGTATCAACAGCGCTGCAGCCAGTCACTGATCTCTGCCAATGTGGACGGCAAAGCAGCTGAGCTCAGAGATCGTTCCCCAAAAAAAAAAGCCCTCGTATGGTGACGTCGGCAAAAAGTACAAGTTATGGCTCTTGGAAAAAGTGGGTAGATAAAAAAATAAAATAAATAAAAAATGGCTGATGCGTGTGGGGGAGAAGGATCGGCCACGTTGAATCTAAGAGTTTCAGGGGAGATGGCAGTCACCGGAGCCAGAACACGGGACGCTACGTAAGGATACGTCCATCACGGCCACCATACTGCGACATGAATCGATGCTGAAGCCGTCCGTCTTCAGGTCCTGATCTGTAAGAAAAGAGGATCACAGCGTCACCATTGTCCCGGCCGCGTCTGTACGCAAATATAAGAGCCGATATTTACATGAGGACAAACAGGATTTACATGAGGCTCAGCGTCCCGAAATATGAAAGGGGCACTCCCATCGCCAAGACATGAGATCACTGTATCTAAAGGGTTAACACCCACTGATCCCGAGAGTGACGGGCGCACAGTGCTGACCATACTCCATCCCTGCAGAGCGGCACAAAGCCGCCGGCCGTGCAGGGAGCTGCAGCTGGTCCTGGTCCCTGGCCGGGCAACCACCCTGCAGGAAAGGCCTAGAAAGGAGCACAGTGGCGTCTTCATTATCAGAATCAGTGGGGTCTGAGAGGTTGGACCTCCACAGATTAGAGTGATGACCTATCTTATCAGTGGTAGTGAGATTAACCCTTTCATCACTTCCTGCAGCAATTAAAACAAAAAGGAGTAGAGCCTTAAAGGGGTTTGTCCAATCCTCTATATATTTTTATATGCCATAAAAGTATGACAGATGGTGGTCCTACTGCTGGAACTCGCAACCACCTCAAGAACAGAAAGTATGCTGGATGTGGGTACCAGGGATAGGACCACCATTCCACTCCAGAACAGAAGCTTTGACTGATAATGGTGACACAGCAGGATCCCTTGTTCATCTCCAGAAGAGACAGGATGACAATTGGTGGTCCTATGTCTCTTTCCTCATGTGCAGGCATTGCAGGACCTTAGGTATCCATGGTTACGACCACTGATATCGTGACAGCTAGTTGCTAGTGGTTGTAACCATGGATACCCAAGTCCTGCAATGCCTGCACATGAGGGAAAAGACACAGCGAATCAGAAAAACTACACTACATTACTAGTTGGATTTTATTTGCTAATATTATTATTACATTACCTACATATTGGGATGGGATCTTGGAGATGGGAATACCCCCTTTAAGTCTGTTGGCAGAGACTATGGAATAGGAGGTTGATGTTGACCAGGGGTGGGCAATTAATCTTCCCGAGGGGCCACATGAACCACCGTGACTGTTGTGGAGGCCGAACCAATAAGTCGAAATTAATTCTGCTCAATATTAAAATTAACATATTAATTATAATTATTTATTTTAGTATCACTTAATATTGAACAGAATTAAGTATGCACATAGCCTCCACGTACGTACACAGTGTGAGCCCCCCACATAGCCTCCACGTACGTACACAGCGTGAGCCCCCCCTGTACGTACACAGCGTAAGCCTCCCCATGTACGTACACAGCGTGAGCCCCCCCATGTACGTACACAGCGTGAGCCCCCCCATGTACGTACACAGCGTGAGCCCCCCCATGTACGTACACAGCGTGAGCCCCCCCATGTACGTACACAGCGTGAGCCCCCTGTACGTACACAGCGTGAGCCCCCATGTACGTACACAGCGTGAGCCCCCCATGTACGTACACAGCGTGAGCCCCCCCCATGTACGAGCCCCCCCATGTACGTACACAGCGTGAGCCCCCCCATGTACGTACACAGCGTGAACCCCCCCTGTACGTACACAGCGTGAGCCCCCCATGTACGTACACAGCGTGAGCCCCCCCATGTACGTACACAGCGTGAGCCCCCCCATGTACGTACACAGCGTGAACCCCCCCATGTACGTACACAGCGTGAGCCCCCCCATGTACGTACACAGCGTGAGCCCCCCCCATGTACGTACACAGCGTGAGCCCCCCCCATGTACGTACACAGCGTGAGCCCCCCATGTACGTACACAGCGTGAGGCCCCCATGTACGTACACAGCGTGAGCCCATCATGTACGTACACAGCGTGAGCCCATCATGTACGTACACAGCGTGAGCCCATGTACGTACACAGCGTGAGCCCATGTACGTACACAGCGTGAGCCCATGTACGTACACAGCGTGAGCCCATGTACGTACACAGCGTGAGCCCATGTACGTACACAGCGTGAGCCCATGTACGTACACAGCGTGAGCCCATGTACGTACACAGCGTGAGCCCATGTACGTACACAGCGTGAGCCCATGTACGTACACAGCGTGAGCCCATGTACGTACACAGCGTGAGCCCCCCACATAGCCTCCATGTACGTACACAGCGTGAGCCCCCCATGTATGCACACAGTGTGAGCCCCCCCACATAGCCTCCACGTACATACACCGTGTGAGCCCCTCCCCCCCACGTATGTACACAGCGTGAGCACCCACCCCATGTACGTATGCAGATTGGTGGAAGATGGTGCCGACGATCCCATCCTCCACCAATGTATTCACCGCTATCTGCAGATAGCGGTGACAAAAAGCGGCAGCGGATAGACTTTGGAAAGGCGGGGTGCCGTCTGTGGGCCACTGTTTCAACCCTTCGATTATCAAAGTCCGGGGGCCAGAGAGGAACAGTCAAGGGGCCGGATGTGGCCCGCAGGCCGGAGTTTTCCCAGGTCTAATGTAGACTAATTGCTAATAGTGAACCTCTAATTGGCGACACAGACCCCCTCCAATACTCACGTCGTGAGACCACTTTGTTGAGAATTCCCATTAATTCGGAGGCGCTGACCTCCATGTCCTGGAGAAACAGGAGTGAACATTAAACATTGTGCCGAGCATCCTCCCTATGACAACACACACAATGCCAACTCTGGAAGACGTCCGAACACGTGCCCGTGACTAGAAGGATAAAGTAGAAGGCACCACCCTATAACACAGGGATCAACCTATGGCATGCTAGGTGACACAGTACTAAACCGAAGAACAAAGACGTATGCAAAAACAGGGGTCACCTAACAGTAATACAACATTACAACAAGCCAAAAGCCAGGATAAAATCAATAATAAAGCCCACGGCTCTGAAGAACCGACCAAACAACCCGCGATCGAGCTGTGGTCTACCCTAGCAACCATACAGTAAAGGAGATGAATGATGATCTATACGGAAAACTGCTGCCTCAGTCACTAACAATAATCCACTATAGTGGAGCAAACAGATCCTACTCAGTAGAAAATATAATACTAAATAACAGCACATTAGCCCCTGAGGAAGCCATATTAGTGTGGCGATACGCATGGGGTCTTGCATAGGTCCCTACTTCAATTGAATTTACAACCATGGGCTAATAAAGTCCCTCTACCACCGTGTATGGTCTCACAGCCATTTCTTATTGGCTTTTTCCATTAATTGCTTTTATTTTCTTCTCTAATATTTGTTTTCTTCCATTTGTGTGCATTCTGCTGGCAGTATACTGTCTGCTACATATAATTATAGATGGCTAGGATCAGTTTGATCCGCTATAGTGGATTATTGCTACAACTTATTGATTGAGGCAGCAATTTTCGGTATATATTACTACAGACATGTCATATACTGTATGGCTGGTGAGGGTAGACCATAGCTCAGACGCGCGCCCGCGACTTACATCTCCGGCCAGCTGGCTGAAAAGCCGACGGAACTGCCGCTCCTCCTCACTCTCATTGGACTGAACGATGGAAATGTGGGTCCGTGGTGGCTGCGGAGAGGGATGAAAAATTAGGCAGTCATGGACCTCTTCTAGTCCACCTTTCAGGTTCTTCCATTAAGAAGTCCCTGTTCCACAACATGCACGGTGGGGTCTCAGAAGGGGTTTTCCATGAAAGCAAGATAGGTGATAACTTGCTGGCTGCTGGGAGTAATAACATTTAAAAAGAGCAATGCTTGCACATGCACACCACCATTGTCCAAAGACCATGAACCTAATGATTAAGTGCATGGGTGACCTTCGTTGTATTCATATGGTGCGTTCCAAGGCCGAATATCATGGAAGACACGGCGGTGGGACCCCCAGAGTATCACCCTGCTGCTGGAGATTAGCTGTCAATCACAGTCCAGCTCCGATTGGTGATTGCAGTTCATTGGGGCGACCATCATTATGTAATTATTCATTAAACGGCCACTAAATACCCACTGGGGCCACAATATTCGTGGCGTGTGGACAGAATTATGCCAGGTCCCAAACATCTGTGACTGCTATGTTATGAGCAGGCCTTGTATAAGAGACCACCTTTGTCTAAATCTGGGAATGTAAATGATCACTCACCGGTGGTGTTGGGTTGTAGTTTGCAGCTGCGTCACTGTAAAAAAAACAGAAACCCCATTACTATATCCATGTGAAAGTAGGGTGATAAGACACGAGTAGCTCTCATCTCGTACAAGTCCCTTCAACTGGCTGGACTTCATGGGAGTACAAAGATGGCAGTGATGGGGTAGCCACTAGAGCCCCATCTGCCATGGTAACGCATAAGAACCTCATGCTCGCACTGTGGGGGAGCGGATGAGTTCCGGAATGCGACCGTCGGCAATAAACGATTAAAGAGCGGTGATCGGAGCCGCACACCGTCCATGGATCCATCCTTAGGCCTGAGAAGACAGTGAAATTTACACCATGGTCAATCACAATGAAGGTTCACCTGCACTGCCGCATACCTGAGAGCGTTGATAATGCCTCCGAAAAGTCCGCCGCCGCCACCTCCAGCCCCAAAGTAGCCTCCACCGCCACCTCTTCCGCCACCGCCTCCCATGTACTGATTGATCAGGAACATTGCTGCAGTCTACCTAAAAGTGGAAAAAAAATCGGACATCAACGGTCTGAAGAAGTGCTGTGTACCCAAAACGGTTTGAGAAATTTATTAAGTACGATCACTAACAAAGATGATTCTTTATCCACCTCGAGTGTCCTCAGCGTCAGACAATGAAGCAGCAGCCACTGTGGTCTAACAGGACCTATCCAGAGGACTTGTTTAGGTTGCAGTACCCCTTTAAAAGGGGGTTTAGACAACATTACATTAATGAAACATTCTAGAAGAGGACCTATCACCAGGTGAAATGTTTTCACTCTTTTTTTTTTTTACTGCTGCTCCCCTGAGCATACAGTTTTTATTTTTTTCTAAATCTGCCATACGCTTCTATTGATATGAGCCTTTTATTTGGCTCACAGGATCCTCAGGGGCGTGTCTATAGGCTGCTCTGCATTATTACCCTGTGAGCCACGCCTCCTTGGTAAAGACCATAAAAATTAGCACTAAATAAAAGGCTCATATCTCTGTAACCGTATGTCGGATTTACAAAAGAAAAGAAACAGCATTGATAGGAGAATAACGGGAATAAAATAGGGGCAAAAACTGGCGACTTCTGATCTGGTGACAGATCCTCTTTAAAGGGAGTCTGTCACCAGAATTTCCCCATATAATGTGCGGCCAGCACCTATCAGGTAGACATACAGGGGACAGACATACAGTATACTAGAGTCGTGTAACACAGGGCTGAAAGATGTTGGCAACCATCAATGATCTTAAAGGGACAGTCAGCATTGACTGACTGTTCAAACCAAGCACAGGTGCTCGGTGCACCTCCCACCTACTTGTCTTCCATCTTTCTCTGCTTTCCTCTGGCTCTATAAATCCGAAGCTGTCAAAGCAGAGGAGGATTGGGTGGGAGAAAATGTATGGAAAAGTAGTAGATGGGATGGTGCACCCACATCAAGGGTACTCCGAGCGCCTGTGCTTGGTTTGAACAGTCATTCTCTGCTGAGAGTTCCTGTAAGGCCTGGGTCAGACATGCGAGAAACTCGCACAAGTCTCGCATGTCAATACCCGACACTGCCGCCGGCACTCGGACTGGAGTGTGCAGATGCATGTATTTCTATGCACCCGCACGCTCCGGTCCCGAGTGCCAGCGGCAGTGCCAGGTATTGACATGCGAGACTGGTGCGAGTTTCTCGCATGTCTGACCCCAGCCTAAGAGCAAGGGTCTGTGGTATTACCTGAAGTAGCGCCGCAAACAGTTATATGCATTAAAGGGGTCGTCCACTACTTTAAGAAATTTGAATAAAAGGGACACATGGTGGTGAAAAAGTTTACAAGAAAAAAAAGCTATTCAAAGCCGGAACGGCGCTGCTCCTCTGTATGGCTGCTGGCGCCCCCCACAGTCTGCTGGCTTCCTCCTCTCGATTTTAGTTTTTGACCTCGCTGTACCCATTGATAAAATGTCATAAATGTAGTGGACGAACCCTTTAAATGTTAGCCAGCTTTAACGGTTACATCAGATGTGACAACCACCTAACGTTCGTGGGGTGCATGGCTATCCAAGATGGTAGCGGGGATGTTAACATGCCCGATCCTTAGTTCCCAGGGAGATGATCCCGTCAGTGCTCTCCGGTATTGGCGGACTGACCCACCTCCTCTCCATTTTGAGAGCACAAGCACGCTCAGCAGAGCCGAGTGTACATGTGTATGGTAGGGAGGGGTCTCAGGTATGGTCACCTTTTTTTGCAGAGATATCTAACAGGACCAATGAAAAGTGGCCGTGTGTAAATCTGACCAATTATCATCATCTTTGCACATCAAGCTGACTGTCGGTGACCCCAATCCATGGATCTATGGAGACAATCTGGGCCAGGATCCTTCGTCCACCGCTGTGTTGACACGGACCCCTCCCTCGCCCCAGTACAGTAAATACAGTAGACTCCGACGGAGGAACCGGTCGGACAGGTCTGTGATTCAGGGGCAGGTGTTGGACAGCAGTGAAACCTGCCCGGCGGTGACGTGCGGTCTGCCGCTTATCCCGGGGCAGTGCAGGCGCCGCTGATCCCCACCCTGCAGATACACGCAAGCTACAATATGACACACACGACACCGGCCAGGCTGGTTTGTAAGGAATGTGCAGATGTAACCACACCCTGATGAATGTCAGACCCCCACCCCTGTGTCACAAATCAGCCCCACTCTCCCCCGGGGGGGGGGGATATAGCACTCTCATACATTGCAATGTATAGAAGAACTGGAAGCTGCACCTGATAAAACATGACTGAGCCAGTGCGGAGAGTAGGGGTGGTAGTGCACTGCGGCTGACTGGCAGGATCTCACTAGTCCAGAGCGATTTCTAGGAACGGGGGAAGTGACAGCTGCAATCTGCACAGGATGCCAGCGATCGGCGGGGCGCGGTGACTGCAGGCCGGGCGGGCGCAGAGGAGACCACGCTGCAGCTATACATGCTGCACTGTGCCTGCCGACAGCCAGCGGAGATCAGGGGCGGCCGGGGAGCTGCAGGGACGCTTATCTCCAAGAGCAGAAACGTCACAGTGAAATCCACCGGGAGACATTAATCTAATGCGTACAGCAGCTCACAGCGGGGTCCGCCCCATGCTCATCTCATGACTATGGTGGAGGTCTGTCCCCCTCAACAGCAGCTCAGAGCGGGGTCCGCCCCATGCTCATCTCATGACTATGGTGGGGGTCTGTCCCCCTTAACAGCAGCTCAGAGTGGGGCCGCCCCACGCCCATTTCATGACTATGGTGGGGGTCTGTCCCCCCTCAACAGCGGCTCAGAGTGGGGGCCGCCCCATGCTCATCTCATGACTATGGTGGGGGTCTGTCCCCCTTAACAGCAGCTCAGAGTGGGGGCCGCCCCACGCTCATCTCATGACTATGGTGGGGGTCTGTCCCCTTAACAGCAGCTCAGAGTGGGGGCCGCCCCACGCTCATCTCATGACTATGGGGGGATCTGTCCCCCTCAACAGCGGCTCAGAGTGGGGACCGCGCCATGCTCATCTCATGACTATGGAGGGGTCTGTCCCCCCTCAACAGCGGCTCAGAGCAGGGACCGCCCCACGCCCATCTCATGACTATGGAGGGGTCTGTCCCCCTTAACAGCAGCTCAGAGTGGGGGCCGCCCCACGCTCATCTCATGACTATGGTGGGGGTCTGCCCCCTGAACAGCGGCTCAGAGTGGGGGCCGCCCCACGCTCATCTCATGACTATGGAGGGGTCTGTCCCACTCAACAGCAGCTCAGAGTGGGGGCCGCCCCACGCTCATCTCATGACTATGGTGGGGATCTGTCCCCCCTCAACAGCGGCTCAGAGTGGGGGCCGCCCCATGCTCATCTCATCACTATGGTGGGGGTCTGTCCCCCCTCAACAGCGGCTCAGAGTGGGGGCCGCCCATGCCCATCTCATCACTATGGAGGGGTCTGTCCCCCCTCAACATCGGCTCAGAGCGGGGGCCACCCCACGCTCATCTCATCACTATGGTGGGGATCTGTCCCCCCTCAACAGCGGCTCAGAGCGGGGGCCGCGCCACGCTCATCTCATGACATAGGTGGGGGTCTGTCCCCCCTCAACAGCGGCTCAGAGTGGGGGCCGCCCCATGCTCATCTCATGACTTGGAGGGGTCTGTCCCCCTCAACAGTGGCTCAGAGCGGGGGCCGCCCCATGCTCATCTCATGACTATGGTGGGGGTCTGTCCCCCTCAACAGTGGCTCAGAATGGGGCCACCCCACACTCATCTCATGACTTTGGTGGGGGTCTGTCCCCCCTCAACAGCGGCTCAGAGTGGGGCCGCCCCACGCTCATCTCATGACTATGGTGGGGGTCTGTCCCCCCTCAACAGCGGCTCAGAGTGGGGGCCGCCCCATGCTCATCTCATGACTATGGAGGGGTCTGTCCCCCTCAACAGTGGCTCAGAGCGGGGGCCGCCCCATGCTCATCTCATGACTATGGTGGGGGTCTGTCCCCCTCAACAGTGGCTCAGAATGGGGGCCACCCCACGCTCATCTCATGACTTTGGTGGGGGTCTGTCCCCCTCAACAGCGGCTCAGAGTGGGGGCCGCCCCACGCTCATCTCATGACTATGGTGGGGGTTTGCCAACCTCAACAGCGGCTCAGAGTGGGGGCCGCCCCATGCCAATCTCATCACTATGGAGGGGTCTGTCTCCCCTCAATAGCGGCTCAGAGCAGGGGCCGCCCCACGCCCATCTCATGACTATGGAGGGGTCTGTCCCACTCAACAGTGGCTCAGAGTGGGGGCCGCCCCACGCTCATCTCATGACTATGGTGGGGGTCTGCTCCCCTCAACAGCGGCTCAGAGTGGGGGCCGCCCCACGCTCATCTCATGACTATGGTGGGGGACTGCCCCCCTCAACAGCGGCTCAGAGCGTTGGCCGCCCCACGCTCATCTCATGACTATGGGGGGGATCTGTCCCCACTCAACAGCGGCTCAGAGTGGGGGCCGCCCCATGCTCATCTCATGACTATGGTGGGGGTCTGTCCCCCTTAACAGAGGCTCAGAGTGGGGCCGCGCCATGCTTATCTCGACTATGGTGGGGATCTGTCCCCACTCAACAGCGGCTCAGAGTGGGGGCCGCCCCACGCTCATCTCATAACTATGGAGGGGTCTGTCCCCCCTCAACAGCGGCTCAGAGTGGGGGCCGCCCCACGCTCATCTCATGACTATGGAGGGTCGTCCCACTACAGTGCTCAGAGTGGGCCGCCCATCTCATCTCATGACTATGTGGGGTCGCCCCTAACAGGCTCAGAGTGGGGGCCGCCCCACGCTCATCTCATGACTATGGTGGGGATCTGTCCCCCTAACAGCGGCTCAGAGTGGGGGCCGCCCCATGCTCATCTCATACTATGGGTGGGGTCTGTCCCCCCTCAACAGCGGCTCAGAGTGGGGGCCGCCCATGCCATCTCATCACTATGGGGGGTCTGTCCCCCCTCAACAGCGGCTCAGAGCGGGGGCCGCCCATGCTCATCTTATGACTATGGAGGGGTCTGTCCCCCTCAACAGCGGCTCAGAGCGGGGGCCGCCCCATGCTCATCTCATGACTATGGTGGGGGTCTGTCCCCCCTCAACAGCGGCTCAGAGTGGGGGCCGCCCCACGCTCATCTCATGACTATGGTGGGGGATCTGTCCCCCTCAACAGCGGCTCAGAGTGGGGGCCGCCCCATGCTCATCTCATCACTATGGTGGGGTCTGTCCCCCTCAACAGCGGCTCAGAGTGGGGGCCGCCCATGCCCATCTCATCACTATGTGGGGTCTGCCCCCTCAACAGCGGTTCAGAGTGGGGGCCGCCCCATGCTCATCTCATGACTATGGGGGGTCTGTCCCCCCTCAACAGCGCTCAGAGTGGGGGCGCGCCACGCTCATCTCATGACTATGTGGGGGTCTGTCCCCCCTCAACAGCGCTCAGAGTGGGGCCGCCCATGCTCATCTCATGACTATGGAGGGGTCTGCCCCCTCAACAGCGGCTCAGAGGGGGGCCGCCATGCTCATCTCATGACTATGGTGGGGGTCTACCCCCTCAACAGCGGCTCAGAGTGGGGGCCGCGCCACGCTCATCTCATGACTATGGAGGGGTCTGTCCCCCTCAACAGCGGTCAGAGCGGGGGCCCCCATGCTCATCTCATGACTATGGAGGGGTCTGCTCCCCCCTCAACAGCGGTCAGAGTGGGGCGCCAGCCATCTCACTAACTATGGGGGGTCTCCCCCCTCTATGCACCATAGTGGGGTCTGTCCCCTCAACAGCGGATCAGACTGGGGAGCGCGCAGGTTATCTCATGACGCTCCCATAACTCGATGGAGCTAAAATATGGGTGTCTGTGCCCCCACAACGTGGCTCAGAGTGGGCGCCGCCTTATACTGGGGGCTGTCCCTACAGTTAAGGGGGGGCGCCTTCATACTATATGGGGTCATGCTCGAGTGTGGGGCTCACTACATCTATATATGGGGGTCTGCCCCTCAACAGGGCTGAGTGGGGCGCGTCCTACATACTATCTCATTGACTATGGGGGGGCTGCCCACATAACAGCGGTCAGTGTGCGGGGGCGCGTCCACGCTTTCATACTATGGAGGGGTCTGTCCCTCAAAGGGTTCGGTGGGGGCCCGCACTCATACTCATGATAATGGAGGGTCTGCTAAGGGTCAACACCATTACTATGATAAAGGTGAGGGGTGCCCTTCTTATTGATATGGGGCGTCCACAACTATTAATGGAAGTGCGGGGGCCACATACTATAAGGGATGGGGTGTGGGGCGTCACTCATTACTAATATGGGATGCTGTGCTGTGTCCACACACTCATACATGGGCAGACGCTGGGGGCGTCACTACATTACTATATAATGGGTGATGCTGGCTGGGGTCACTACATTACTATATAATGGGGTGATGCTGGGCTGGGCGTCACTACATTACTATTAATGGGGTGATGCTGGTCTGGGGGCTCACTACATACTATATAATGGTGATGCTGGTCTGGGGGCGTCACTACATTACTATTAATGGGATGCTGGTGCTGGGGGGCGTCACTACATTACTATATAATGGAGTGAGCTATGGGGCGTCACTACATTACTATATAATGGGTGATGCTGGTGCTGGGGGCGTCACTACATTACTATATAATGGGAGTGGTCTGGGGCGTCACTACATTACTATATAATGGGGTGATGCTGGTGCTGGGGGCGTCACTACATTACTATATAATGGGTGATGCTGGTGCTGGGGGGCGTCACTACATTACTATATAATGGAGTGGCTGGGGGCGTCACTACATTACTAATAATGGGATGATGCTGGTGCTGGGGGGCGTCACTACATTACTATATAATGGGTGATGCTGGTGCTGGGGGTGTCACTACATTACTATATAATGGGATGATGCTGTGCTGGGGGGTGTCACTACATTACTATATATATGAGGTAGTGCGTAGGGGGCGTCACTACATTACTATATAATGGGGTGATGCTGGGGGCGTCACTACATTACTATATAATGGGGTGATGCTGGTGCTGGGGGCTCACTACATTACTATATAATGGGTGATGCTGGGCTGGGGGCGTCACTACATTACTATATATGGGTGATGCTGGTGCTGGGGGGGCGTCACTACATTACTATTAATGGGTGATGCTATGTGGGGTCGTCACTACATTACTATATAATGGGATGCTGGGCTGGGGGCGTCACTAATTACTATAATGGGGTGATGCTGGGGGGGGGCGTCACTACATTACTAATAATGGGCAGTGGTGCTGGGGGCGTCATACATTACTATTAAGGGGTGTGCTGGTGCTGGGGGGGTCACTACATTACTAAATAATGGGGTGATGCTGGGGGCGTCACTACATTACTATATAATGGGATGATGCTGGTGCTGGGGGGCGTCACTACATTACTATATAATGGGATGATGCTGGTGCTGGGGGGTCACTACATTACTATATAATGGGTGATGCTGGTGCTGGGGGGGCGTCACTACATTACTATATAATGGGGATGATGCTGGTGCTGGGGGGCGTCACTACATTACTATATAATGGGGTGATGCTGGAGCTGGGGGGGCGTCACTACATTACTATATAATGGGTGATGCTGTGTGGGGTCACTACATTACTATATAATGAGATGTGGGCTGGGGGGCGTCACTACATTACTATATAATGGGATGATGCTGGTGCTGGGGGGGCGTCACTACATTACTATATAATGGGATGATGCTGGTGCTGGGGGGCGTCACTACATTACTATATAATGGGTGATGCTGGTGCTGGGGGTGTCACTACATTACTATATAATGGGTGAATGCTGGTGCTGGGGGGCGTCACTACATTACTATATAATGGGTGATGCTGGTGCTGGGGGGCGTCACTACATTACTATATAATGGGGATGATGCTGGTGCTGGGGGCGTTCACTACATTACTATATAATGGGATGTGTGTGCTGGGGGCGTCACTACATTACTATATAATGGGATGATGCTGGTGCTGGGGGGCGTCACTACATTACTATATAATGGGGTGATGCTGGGCTGGGGGGCGTCACTACATTACTATATAATGGGTGATGCTGGTGCTGGGGGGCGTCACTACATTACTATATAATGGGGTGATGCTGGTGTGGCGTCACTACATTACTATATAATGGGGGATGCTGGAGCTGGGGGGGGCGTCACTACATTACTATATAATGGGGAGCTGGATGCTGGGGGGTCACTACATTACTATATAATGGGATGATGGGTGCTGGGGGGTCACTACATTACTATATAATGGGATGATGCTGGTGCTGGGGGGGCGTCACTACATTACTATATAATGGGTGATGCTGGTGCTGGGGGTGTCACTACATTACTATAATAATGGGTGAAGCTGGTGCTGGGGGCGTCACTACATTACTATATAATGGGGTGATGCTGGTGCTGGGGGCTGTCACTACATTACTATATAATGGGGTGATGCTGGAGCTGGGGGGCGTCACTACATTACTATATAATGGGGAAGTATGCTGGGGGCGGTCACACATTACTATATAAGGGATGATGCTGGTGCTGGGGGGCGTCACTACATTACTATATATGGGAGATGCTGGTGCTGGGCGTCACTACATTACTATATAATGGGGATGATGCTGGTGCTGGGGGGTGCGTCACTACATTACATATAATGGGATGATGCTGGTGCTGGGGGGCGTCACTACATTACTATATAATGGGATGATGCTGGTTGCTGGGGGGCGTCACTACATTACTAATAATGGGGAGATGCTGGTGCTGGGGGGCGTCACTACATTACTATATAATGGTGATGTGCTGGTGCTGGGGGGCGTCACTACATTACTATATAATGGGGTGATGCTGTAGCTGGGGGGGCGCACTACATTACTATATAATGATGATGTGGATCTGGGGGACGTCACTACATTACTATATAATGGGATGATGCTGGAGCTGGGGGGCGTCACTACATTACTATATAATGGGATGATTGCTGGGGGCGTCACTACATTACTATATAATGGGTGAATGCTGGTGCTGGGGGGCGTCACTACATTACTATATAATGGGTAATGCTGGTGCTGGGGGGACGTCACTACATTACTATATAATGGGAGATGCTGGAGCTGGGGGGCGTCACTACATTACTATATAATGGGATGATAGCTGGTGCTGGGGGCGTCACTACATTACTATATAATGGGGAGATGCTGGAGCTGGGGGGGCGTCACTACATTACTATATAATGGGATGATGCTGGTGCTGGGGGGGCGTCACTACATTACTATATAATGGGAGATGCTGGGGGGGCGTACACACCTCAACACTTCACTATAAAAATCGGGCTAAGAGCTGGTGCTGGGGGCGTCTGAACATACCCCTTACAGGCATCAGGGGCTGCTGATCGGCTGGAGGCGTGTCATACAATATCAGCACGGGGTGAGCTGGGTGGAGGGACACTACAATGACTATGGGGAGGGGAGATGTGCTTGTAAGTCTGGGGGGGGGACGTCCATAATTTAGTAATATAATGGGTGATGCTGTGCTTGGGGGTGTATATTACCATATATGTATGCCCCGTGCCGGTGGCTCTCACTCCCGTCGTCCGTCCGTCCAGTGTGGATTGTGCTCGTCTCTCTCGGTGGCGGGCGCGTCACTCACTGACTTCTGAAGAGGCGGACATGCAAGTTGCTACGGGAGTATGGCCCCCCTACATATGACATAGAATGGGCGCATCAGCGGCTGGCAGGGGGAAACTGTCCTGTACATGCACTAATAATTAGCTTGCCACAAAGGCGCGACTGCAGACACTAGAATTGTGGGTGATGTGTGCTGGGGGAGCCGTCACTTTTACTAGAGAGATGAGAGAGAGGGGGGCGACCTCACCCTTCATTACTTTAAATGGGCTAATTCCATTTGTGCCTTTTCACCTCACCCTTCTTTAAGGTGAAACTTGTATTTTCTCACTAGACATTACTTTTGCAGGACGAGTTGCACTTTTCCTTTTAGCACATAGTATGGTGTGCAGGAACAAAATTCCAAATGTGGAGAAATGCTTCATAAAACAAAAAAAGATTTTTATGTAGATTTTTGGGGAATTGTTTTTACGGTGTACAGTTTGTGGTACAAATGACTTCGCAGTATGATTCTCCTCATCGGTACGATTTAGGCGATACCTAACTTGTCCAGTTTTTTATTATTATTTTAGTGGTGAAAAAAATTAGACGTTTTTTTAAAAAAAAATTGAGGTGTTGCATACCTCCCAACCGTCTCGGATTGACCGGGACAGTCCCAATTCTGACCCCCCCCTCCCGCTGTCCGCAGTGAGATGAGCCGCCACACCCCCATACACCCTATAGTTGCCCTCCCAGCGCTCAACTTTAGCTTATCACAGCAGAGCAATGACCTGCTGAGCAGTACTGGTCTGTGCGAGCAGGACTTGTGATGAGGTCACAGGAGGGGAGGAGTTGGGTGTCACATGGTCAGGCTCCTCGGGCAGGTCTCTGTTGTGCTGAGGTGTGCTGTGGTTGTCATGGTGCTGGATGAGGGTAAGTTTATGTGAGGGGTCAGGAGGGATTTACAGTGTGGATGTAGCAGAGCCGTGTGTGAAAAGTGTATGGAGTGTAGCCGTGTGTGTACGATGTGTACAGAGCGGAGCCATGTGTGTACGGAGCGGAGCCGTGTGTGTACGAGGTGTACGGAGCGGAGCCGTGTGTGTACGAGGTGTAGGGAGCGAAGCCGTGTGTGTACGAGGTGTACGGAGCGGAGCCGTGTGTGTACGAGGTGTACGGAGCGGAGCCGTGTGTGTACGAGGTGTATGGAGCGGAGCCGTGTGTGTACGAGGTGGCTGTAGCAGTGCTGTGTGTGTACGGGGCGTACAAAACGGAGCCTTGTGTGTACGAAGTGTACGGAGCTGAGCCGTTCATCTCCGTACACACAGGGCTCCGTGCTTGAGCCGTGTGTGTACAGAGCGGAGCAGAGCCATGTGTGTACGGAGCGGAGCAGAGCCGTGTGTGTACGGAGCGGAGCAGAGCCGTGTGTGTACGGGGTGTAGAGAAGTTGAGCCGCGTGTGTATGGAGCGGAACTGCATGTGTACGAGGTGTACAGTAATGGCAAAAAGTTTTGAGAATGACACAAATATTATATTTTCACATGATCTGCTGCCCTCTGGTTTTTATGTGTGTTTGACAGATGTTTTTATCACAGACAGAAATATAATTGCAAACATATGAGTAACAAAAGCTTATATTGACAGTTAGAATGAGTTAATGCAGCAAGTCAATATTTGCAGTGTTGACCCTTCTTCTTCAGGACCTCTGCAATTCTCCCTGGCATGCTCTCAATCAACTTCTGGACCAAATCCTGACTGATAGCAGTCCATTCTTGCACAATCAATGCTTTCATTTTGTCAGAATTTTTAGGGTTTTGTTTGTCCACCCGTCTCTTGATAATTGACCACAAGTTCTCAATGGGATTAAGATCTGGGGAGTTTCCAGGCCATGGACCCAAAATCTCTATGTTTTGTTCCCTGAGCCATTTAGTTATCACCTTTGCTTTATGGCAAGGTGCTCCATCATGCTGGAAAAGGCATTGTTGATCGCCAAACTGCTCTTGGAGGGTTGTGAGAAGTTGCTCTTGGAGGACATTCTGGTACCATTCTTTATTCATGGCTGTGTTTTTAGGCAAGACTGTGAGAGAGCCGATTCCCTTGGCTGAGAAGCAACCCCACACATGAATGGTTTCAGGATGCTTAACAGTTGGCATGAGACAAGACTGGTGGTAGCGCTCACCTTGTCTTCTCCGAATGAGGCGTTTTCCTGATGTCCCAAACAATCGAAAAGGGGATTCATCAGAGAAAATAACTTTACCCCAGTCCTCAGCAGTACACTGCCTGTACCTTTTGCAGAATATCAGTCTGTCCATGATGTTTTTTCTGGAGAGAAGTGGCATCTTTGCTGCCCTCCTTGAGACCAGGCCTTGCTCCACCTCACAGTGCGTGTGTCACGCTGTCTAATGATATGTATACAATGTAAGTAAACTATTAATACAGGAACAACACTCTATACAACAACTAGTATAGCAACATCAGCATGTAAGTATAGAATAGATTTACCTGACACGATATCTGCTGAACTCAGGGTTAATCTTGAGGACTTGATGAGCTGAAACAGGAAAGAGGTGGACCGGGATCTAACCTGACCCTAAACTGGGGTCCTAACTAATCCCTCACCTTGGAGGTATGATAATGGTTCAGAGGTCCAACTCCAACCTAACCCTGTCTCCTATCAACGACCCTGACCTGAAATCAGTCCTAAGAAGGATCCTGACTACCACCAAAGGGATATGGGCTGATCTTAGCTAAATACACAGATTAGACATATAAGACAGACAGATAACACTCGCTTGCATACAAAACTCAAACACCAAAGGAACATAAATGGTCTGGGAAATAAACCTCAACCCAAATTGACTTAGAACAACCTAAGGAGCTCACAAATAAAGTCTATACAGATTCATTCCTATCTGTGGTCTGCATGAAGGTTTCACTGGGAACTCCCCCAAACAGACAACCAGGAATTTAAAGGAAACCAATTTAACAAATAATCAATTGCAGCCGGGAGAAACGGCACCCAGTCCAGCACCGAGCACAGACAGAATTAACTCCCTAGCTGCCAAAAACAAAGAAAACAGCAGCTAGTGTGAGAAGTCAAAATGTTGCAAACCGCGACGATCTTCGGGCAATGCACCATGACAGTACCCCCCCTTCTACGAGGGGCCTCCGGACCCTCAGGGCCAGGCCTGCCGGGTGAGTTCTGTGGGAAGGGTCCGAACCAAACGATCTGCGTTAACATCAGACGCAGGGACCCACGTCCTCTCCTCTGGACCATACCCTTCCAATGCACCCAAATACTGAAGGGACCGGCGATTCAGAACGTGAGTCAATGATCTTTGATACTTGAAATTCCAAGTTACCATGGGCCAACACAGGAGGAGGAGGTAGAGGTGACGGTATGACTGGTGCCACATACCTTTTAAGTAATGACTTGTGGAACACATTATGAATTTTAAACGTAGGAGGGAGGTCCCGACGAAAATGCCACAGGATTAATTATGGAACTGATCCTGTTACGGCCCGATGAATCTGGGACCCAGTTTCCAGGAGGGCACTTTTAAGTTTATATTCCTGGTAGAC
The DNA here is from genome assembly GCA_033576555.1 of Oophaga sylvatica. Classification (NCBI taxonomy): domain Eukaryota; kingdom Metazoa; phylum Chordata; class Amphibia; order Anura; family Dendrobatidae; genus Oophaga; species Oophaga sylvatica. Next base: position 22,906,590 of record JARQOD010000008.1, on the reverse strand, counting down.
ACCATTACCAGATGTTCACATTCAGATCTGGACCAGAAACTCCTCCTATCAGCCCCTACGTTTGTAACGGTTCCCCATCGCACTCAGGATTATTTCAATACACCTCTCCACACAGAAGCAAGTGACGACGAGAAACGCTCCTCCTCAGGAACCCCAGAAGGGCCCCCCCCCATTGAAAGTACAAACTGGGGATGAAAACCATATGCCCCAAAAAACAGGGGAATTCCGGGATCGCTCCCCCCTGTTGTTAAGAGCGAAACCCCCGCAAG
>JARQOD010000008.1:22831434-22906221 GCA_033576555.1 Oophaga sylvatica | reverse complement strand
CCGGGGTCGAGCAAGAAACTCTATGAAGTAGCCTGCCAACACAACCCCGTCACCCAGGCGTCCGAAACACTGGAAGCCCAAATCGATTCGAATTGGAGCAGGCGACCTCCCACTCGAGAGCCCTCGAGTGAGACCCTGGCATCAGTCCGCCTTAGCGGGCTTTTTGTCAGCTTCCCGCTTGTCTTGACGGAAGCCCTGTTTCCAGGGAGCGCGGGATTTCTGAGAGGTCTTTTTTCCTGAAAAAGATGGATGACCCGATCCCCAAGAGGGCTGACCGAACCGTCCCCTGGACCGAAAGGACCGCCGACTACTACCGGCACTAGGCCTGCTGGACGCAGAAGTCACAGCTCTTCGCTGCGGTAAAGCCGTTTCTTTTGCCTTTGCCTTGGCAATAAGCTCCGTGAGGTCAGATCCAAATAGCTGACCACCCTTGTAAGCTAAAGATAGCAAACCTTGCTTGGAAACCGCGTCCTCCGGTCCACTGTCTAAGCCACAGTGCTCTTCTGACTGTGACCGCCGAGGATTGCGCCCTGGACAGCAGCGACGCAGTATCCAAACCTGCATCACTGCCATATCGGGCTGCATCCTCCAACAACTTGAACAACCCTTCTACCTCGGATAACGGGGATCCATCCTGCCACGCCGTCCGTAGACGGTCCAACCAGCTTAGGGAAGCTTTACAAGCACACACGGAACCCAGCACTGCTCTGAATCCATGACCCGCGGCCTCGTAGATGGATTTCGCCATCTCCGTTTTTCTGTCCAGCGGATCCTGCAGACTCGCCTTCCCTTTAACAGGAAGTAACGAGGATTTGCTAAGCTGAGATAAAGGGACATCCACTTCAGGAGAAGGAATCAATTATCAATCAACTCCGTCGTACACGGATACAGTGTCTCAAAAAACCATGTCCCCTGAAAACGTTTATCTGGACACAGGCGTTCCTTCTCCACTGCCCCATTAAGCTCATCCAGAGTTGGTAATGCTGATCGCGACCTATGCGACTCCTGAAACATCCGAGCCGATTTACCAGGACGTCTAGTTACCTCCTCCGGTAACTGCAACGGCTCCCTCATGGCTCCAATAAAAGCCTCTGTATGGCCCAAAAGAGAGGCAGAGTGCCCCTGCCGATCCTCCTTATCCGAATCGGACATCTCCCCATCCGAGCTTGAAGGGGAACCCTCCATGCCCGAGATCTCGAGTCGCTACGCGGGAAGGATGGCACCGGCCTGTGTCGCTTCCTGCCATGAGAGGATCTAGCTGACACCCAATAACCTAGAAGGTCAGACAGGCCATCAATAGAACGAGCGAGGGCCTCCATTTTGACATCACTGAAACCTCCGACCACTGCGCTTGACGCCGTCGAGGTCTGCGTGTCAGATACGCGAGACTGATCCTGCAGTGGATCTGGGAGACGGTCCGCACCTCCTGGACCCTGATCTGACATGCCCTCACACAGTATATGGTAGGTTAAACCTGTCAGTAACTAGAAAGGTGTGGTTTCTTAAAGAAAAAACAAACGCTGAAGGGTTAAAGCTCTTAAAGAGAGAGCTACCCCAGCTGTCCCCCGATTAAGGGTTAACCGCCTAAGAAGGGGTTAATGTCGCAGACTCCCCACAACCCTGTTAATGAAAAAGGGTGTGCGAGCCCCAGACAAAAAAAGGTGCCTCTTATGAGGTAACAGCTGCAGGACAGCACAGTCTGCCACCTAATTGTGCCCCAGAAAGGAGCCCTGCGCTGTAGGGGTGAGGGAGTTAAGCTTCTGCCCTGACAGGCAGAAGCGACTCACCCAGCTGGCCGCGGTGCAGTGTCCTATCGGTCGGTCGGGGAGAGCGGAGAGTGAGGAGCCCAAGGAGGCCGTCAGTAATGGCCGCCGCGCTGAAGGAGAGAAGCCGGAAGAGAAGAGGCAAGGTAAAGCGCGCGCTCAGAGCGCTTCCTGCCCGCGAAATAACGGGAAAGCGCGAAGCCACGCCCCCCGCCGGCTTCAAAAAAGCGCGCGACTCCTCCGCTCTCCGCTCCTGCCCCGCTTCCATGTCCTGCAGGCATCCACCTGCGGACAAAAACACAAGTCACCAACACTGAAAACATGTAGCAGCGGCTGCCGCAGCAGCCGCTGAGGCACTCAAACACATATTAAAATGTTGAGTACTCACCCAGCTGAGCGCCACAGGGACCCCCAGGGATTTGTGGCGCTGTGCCCATAGCTTCCCCCCCAGGGCGGGGAACGCAGTGACCCCAGAAGCGCGGTTTGCGTCCCCGCCAGGGAAGCAACCCTCATCCCCCAGGGCCGGCAGGGTTCTGCAGGGACCACCTTAAAGGGTAATGCAGATCCGCCAAGGGAGGGGTGGGGGTCCAGCAGCGCTGAGACCCCTGAGACCTCAAGACCACGGGGGTCCAAGTCCCTGTCCGATAAAAATAAAAAATTCTTCTGAGGAGCTGCTTCAGCAGCGACTATCCTCTGTGACCTCAAATTTTAGACTGGAGAGCTGGAGTAGGAGGAGCCCAAGCTGGAGGGGCCGGTCAACACTTTTTAATCTGAGGTGTTCTATCCTGTGTGGGCTCCGCCTACCCACTAGTAATGACTGTGTCTTCCTTCCTTCCATCTGCTGCTGAAAGTTCCATTTTTGTCTCATCCATCCATAGGACATTCTCCCAGAAGCTTTGTGGCTTGTCAACATGTAGTTTGGCAAATTCCAGTCTGGCTTTTTTTATGATTTTTTCAACAATGGTGTCCTCCTTGGTCATCTCCCATGAAGTCCATTTTGGTTCATACAACAACGGATGTGCGATCTGACACTGATGTTCCTTGAGCTTGAAGTTCACCTTTAATCTGTTTAGAAGTTTTTCTGGGCTCTTTTGTTACCATTAGTATTATCCGTCTCTTTGATTTGTCATCAATTTTCCTCTTGCGACCACGTCCAGGGATGTTGGCTACAGTCCCATGGAGCTTAAATTTCTGAATAATATGTGCAACTGTAGTTATAGGAACATCAAGCTGCTTGGAGATTGGTCTTATAACTTTTACCTTTAACATGTTTGTCTATAATTTTCTTTCTAACCTCCTGAGACAACTCTTTCCTTCGCTTCCTCTGGTCCATGTTGAGTGTGATACACACCATGTCACCAAACAGCACAGTGAGTATCTGTAGCCCTCTATACAGGCCACTCACTGATTCCAAGATTGTAGACACCCGTGGTGTTAATTAGTGGGCACACCGCGATTTAACATGTCCCTTTTGTTACATTATTTTCAGGGGTACCATCATTTCTGTCCAGGCCTATTTCATGAGCTTAATTTTTTATTTTAATTCTGTGGAAGCATGGTTGAAAAGCAATGTCTGACTTTTCATTTGTTCATTTTCATAGATTTTTGATTTATTATTACTTTTGTCATATTCAAGTTATTTCTGTCACCATTGTGGGTTTTTCTGTCATTACATGAGGGGTACCAACAATTTTGACCACGTGTGTATACGTTTTCAGAAGTGCAGGCTTTTCCAGAAGCGATGGATGCATATTCGTTATCGCTGGCTTGCCATGTTAGATCGGTCAGCCGAACCTCCAATCTTCCATGTAAGATGGTTTCCTCAATTAATAGAAAGGTCGGGCGTGTTGGATCTCAATTTGGCCAATCCTTTTGTGCTCACTAGAAAAGAGCCGGTGTGCTTGGCAGAGGCTTATGTTACTTTTTCTGTCTATAAAACATATGCATGATCGAGAGGAATAGATATTAACGTCAAGACTATCGAAGGTGTATAGTTAGCTTTAGACTCCTTTTCCAGTAGCATAGAGGGGTTAGGTCAAGCTTTCCAGTAATCCGGCAGTGGCCACTACTCTGTTTAATGGTCACATATGGCTAATGACTGATCGGTGCGGCTGCCAGATGTCGGACCCCCTACAGATTTGATATTAATGATCCTTCTTCAAGAGAGGTTCTAATTATCGTGTGATAGGAGAACCCCTTTAACAAATCAACCAGTGTAAGAGTCTGCTGGAAAGTTTCTGTAAGGAAGCCTTGTCACCATTCTTTCCGTGAAGACGACAGACGCCTCGGTAAAAAATGATGGACCTGTTGTCTGTCAGTGGGCACCGGTGCTGTTTGTAGTGACACAGATTCAGCACTGTATCATGGTTTTTATTCATTCATATGCGGTTCTAAAATGATGCCCGGATCCACCTGTGCAATTTTTGTCAGGGTTCTCAATTCTGACCAATGTAAAAGACACTGATTTCTCCTATATCCAAGAAGGTAGAATTCATCCTTCGGAATATCCTCCCCATTGTTCAATTTTTGAACCACATAAAATCTCCCAAAAATGAAGTCCTGATAATCTGAAATGTTGGCACATTTTTGGGGGACAACTTTACATCAGTCAGATTTTGACTTTTCACACCAAAATTTCCAGGATTCACTTTTTGCGCCTATGGATTATAAAGCTCTTATTTTTTATGTTTATAATTCTGCACCATGGATATGTGTCACATTCGTGGACGATATTACATCACAGGCCCATTTTTAGTCCATACTTTGGATCTTCTGACAATACAGATCCCCAGGAGCTGTGGTCCGGGGTGAAGCCATTGCTCCTGTTGTTTAGGATAAGACTTTAATTTGTTTTCTTCATGGTTTTCAGAAAGCTGATCAAAGAAAAGTGTGATGTGAGGAGGAAAGGATGGAAAGCAGGGAGGAGGAGGAGGAGGGGAGGTTAAATTTGTAGGGGGAGTGAGGGAGGGGGCTATGTAACACCAGGAGGCTCTGTATAAAGCCCCAGGATTGACTTAGAAGAACTTTAGTCACAGCCAAAGCAGACAAGCTCTGAGGACAAAAGACCACACAGGATTCAATAGAGAGCATGCCCATCAGCGATGCCTGCTTGATCCGGACACATCACTACTAAAGGAAAACTCATCCAGATGCCTACAAAGCCTGCCAGGCTGATATACTTTCTATTTCGTAAACTTTCCTAGGCTGAGATATACTTTTGCCTGCCTGGCATATATACCCACCAGGTCCACCACCAGCTTGGATAACTCTTGACATTTACTCAAATACTCTTATCCTTTTTCTCTACACTTTGCTTCGTGGAGACACCTGCCTTTAGTTCCTAATTCTTCAATTCAATCCCTCTAGTAGGATTTCCTTGACTTCAACTTAGCCCTGTGATTTACACGTGAACGTCGATACCATGACGGAAAACACTCCACTGGTCCTGGTGGTACTACTGTTCCTGCCAATGGTGAGTACCAACCATCCCGAAATATACGTACCACAGGGCAAGTTTTATAACATCAGTCGGTCATACCTGGTTACATCTACTCTATGTTATGATTTCATATTTGAATACTTGGGATAACTTCCCCCATCGTCTATCCCTTTGCAAAAGACTCGCAACATAGATGGTTTTGGGCCATATGTTCTGTGATCTAGATTAAGTAGCTCTGGTGCAGTATATGGTTTGGCACTGTACAAAGGTAGTGATATTAGCAAGATATGGGTAACAATTTTGACTAGTTGGTCTTCAGTGTTCTTTATGTTGAAGAACCATCATCAGTTCTTGTCACTGACTACCTGGTGGAACAATACATGGGCTTCAATTTTGACTGGTTGGTTTTCAGTGTTCCTTATCTTGAAGAACTGGCATCAGCTCTTGTCAAGGACTACCTGATGGTGCAACACATGGGTAATAATTTTGACTGGTTTGTCTTCAATGTTCTTTATCTTGAAGAATCATCATCAGCTCTTGTCTATGACTACCTGGTGGTCCAATATATGAGTAACAATTTTGACTGGTTGGTCTTCAGTGTTCCTTATCCTAAAGAATCATCATCAGTTCTTCTCAAGGGCGACCTGGTTGTCCAATATATGAGTAACAATTTTGATTGGTTGGTCTTCAGTGTTCCTTAACCTAAAGAATCATCATCAGTTCTTCTCAAGGGCGACCTAGTGGTCCAATACATGGGTAACAATTTTGACTGGTTTGTTTTAATGTTCCTTATTCTAAAGAATCATCATTAGCTCTTGTCAAGGGCAACCTGGTGGTCCAATATATGAGTAACAATTTTGACTGGTTGGTCTTCAGTGTTCCTTACCCTAAAGAATCATCATCAGTTCTTCTCAAGGGCGACCTGGTGGTCCAATACATGGGTAACAATTTTGACTAGTTGGTCTTTAATGTTCCTTATTCTAAAGAATCATCATTAGCTCTTGTCAAGGGCAACCTGGTGGTCCAATATATGAGTAACAATTTTGACTGGTTGGTCTTCAGTGTTCCTTACCCTAAAGAATCATCATCAGTTCTTCTCAAGGGCGACCTGGTGGTCCAATACATGGGTAACAATTTTGACTAGTTGGTCTTTAATGTTCCTTATTCTAAAGAATCATCATTAGCTCTTGTCAAGGGCAACCTGGTGGTCCAATATATGAGTAACAATTTTGACTGGTTGGTCTTCAGTGTTCCTTACCCTAAAGAATCATCATCAGTTCTTCTCAAGGGCGACCTGGTGGTCCAATACATGGGTAACAATTTTGACTAGTTGGTCTTTAATGTTCCTTATTCTAAAGAATCATCATTAGCTCTTGTCAAGGGCAACCTGGTGGTCCAATATATGAGTAACAATTTTGACTGGTTGGTCTTCAGTGTTCCTTACCCTAAAGAATCATCATCAGTTCTTCTCAAGGGCGACCTGGTGGTCCAATACATGGGTAACAATTTTGACTAGTTGGTCTTTAATGTTCCTTATTCTAAAGAATCATCATTAGCTCTTGTCAAGGGCAACCTGGTGGTCCAATATTTGAGTAACAATTTTGCCTGGTTTGTCTTTAATGTTCCTTATCTTGAAGAACCATCATCAGCTCTTGTCAATGACTACTTGCTGGTACAATTACTGTCTCTATGTTCCCAGGTGGAGGCAGCCGGAGTGTTTGAATTGAAGGTCCATTCGTTCAGCAGTCCCCGGAGTGTTTGCGTAGCTGGTCGCTCCTGTCACATCTTCTTCCGAGTGTGCCTTAAACATGCCCAGCCTGTGGTGTCTCCAGATCCTCCTTGCACGTTTGGAACAGCCCTGGGCGACTTGATAGCTGTGGATCCAGCGGCCATAGCGGCCAGTAGCCCTGTACGAGTCCCCTTTCACTTCAAGTGGCCGGTGAGTAACCGTACAGCTGTTGAGGTATTGCGATACTTCATGTAACGTCCCGTTTCAAGGCCAGGAGGCAGCGACATTGACCCGGCCAGGTGGTTTCTCTGCTGTTTTGTTCCTTTCTAGTTGACAGCTGGTTGCAGAAGTGGCAGCTGCTGACAAAATAAAGACTGATCTTTGACCCGCATAAAGTCTTGATAGACACTCGTAAGATAAATGTGATGTATTCTGTAGCCCAAGAAGTGATATTTTGATAAACCGTAGAGGTATAGAAGTATCCCCTCTCAACTGGAAATTACATTTCCATCTTCTAGTAATGGATCCTTGAGTCACTGGTGGTGGACTCTTTGTAGGATCTTCATCTGCTTCTTCCATTAGATTCCCATCTCCTTGGGCTTTGGCTTGTCCTCACATCCACAATAACCTTTCTATATTAAAATGACCCTCGACTCTGAGACTATACATTTATCTCGTATACCTCCTACAGAAATTTCCAGACTTACACACATCATCAATAAAACATCTAAGCCCCAATTCATCATTGTCTTTGCGCCTTTTTTTCTGGTAGTTGTAATAGTTGCTTTACGTTTTATTCATCATTTATTTTGCGTCCTTTTTTAAGTTAACTTTACCTGGTTTTGTCTTTTTTTTACATTTTTTAGTAATTCTGCATTAGGCCTCTTTCACACTTCAGTCGTGCGACGTCAGTCAAAATCCGTCAAAATGTGAAAAAAAAGGATCCGCCATTTTTTTTGGGCGGATTCGTTTTTTTCCCATTGACTTGCATTAGTGACGGATTTTGACGGATGGTCGTCCGTTAGGCCCGTTTTTTGACGGATCCGCCAAAAAATTGGCGTCCGTCATTTCAGAAAAACGTCCAATGCAACATTTTTTTGGTCTGCCAAAATGGTGGACTACGGCGGATCCGCCGCATCCGCCATTTTGTATAATGGCTGCCTATGGGCGGCGGATCCGCTGGCATCCGTTTTTGATGGAATCTGCCCGCGGATCCATCGCCTCCATAGAAAATCATTGAACATGCTGCCAAAACTGTCTGGGGTCTCTCTCTCTCTCTCGTCCGGACTTACATTTACGGAACGAAAATTTCATCATTTCTGGGTGAAAAATTCTTGGCGGATCCGTCAGAAAACTGATCCGTTTTTACACTTTTCTGACGGATCCGCCATTTTCACACTTGGGCGGACGTCACACGACTGAAGTGTGAAAGAGGCCTTAAGGGCGTAGTTTTGGTTAACCAGATGGTATAGCCTAATTCAACTTTTGCAACTTTAAAAAGACACAACATTTGTATACACAACTGTATGACATTGCCAGTACCCTACTGGTGGTATAAAACCTTCATCATTTTAATTTTTTTTATAAGACTAACATGTGCTATTTTACAGGATTGTGTGACTTTTTGGTCACAAAAATAGACAATAATATATAAAAAATAGAGATTCTTTAATTTTGCTAAAAAATCATCAAAATGGCTGAGCCACTGTAAAGAAGTTGGAGCAAAAAAAAAAAAAAGGCAGCACCACAAAACAAAAACAAAGGTCAATGAAAAATATGCAAATCATGAACTGAACTATTAATTTTATTAATGATAGACTAAAATTATGCTTTATTAAAAACATGTGCATGAGATTTCTGTAGGCGTTATAATATTGGAAGTTTCTACCACTGATTTGCCACACGTTTCTGACTATGAGATGTACTTTTTAGCAAGTTAACATCTTGCTAAAAATTGTGTGCAACTTACATTTTGCAGTCAGAAAAGACGGCAGTGCCAGTCCTCTCTGACTGCTTAATTAAGGGAATCTGTTACAAATTTTTTGCCACCTAGTCTGACAGCAGCATAATTTAGAGAGAGACCCTGATTTCACTGATGGGTTACTTACTGGCTGCTTCCTGTAGTTTTGATAGAAGCAGTTTTATCAGCAGGAGATTATCACTACAGGGCTAGGAAACCTGCTCCATGTAGTCCTCCATATTTATGAGCTCTGTATAACCCAGCCCCCACCACTGATTGGCAGCTTTCTACCTATGCATGTTGTACACAGACAGCTGCCAATCAGTGGTGTGGGAGGGGTATACAGAGCTCAGCATTCAGAGAACTGATAGATCTGTAGCAGAGATAACAGGGACTTTATCAAAACTGCAGCAAGCAGCCCAGTAAGTGATACATCACTGGAATCAGGACATCATGATTCTCTCAGATGGGGTAGCAAAAAAATCTGGTGACAAATCCCCTCTAAATCATTGGGAAGAGCATTCATAGACTGATGTGCTCCGAACACTGAGAGAACTATGTGGATCCGCAGTTCTCTCTTTGTTGGTGAGTCAGAAGCTTTTCTCCTCCATGTCCACTTGCTATTCCCTGTGCACTATATCCTGTTTTGCCATATTTATGGTGGTCAAGAAGGATATCTTCAACTAAAGTGTACAACTGGCACATAAATGAAAGGCTCCTACCTGCCTATATATACTGTGCACTAGATTTCGGTATGAATCCCTACTTCTGTTACCCCCTCTTCTACCTTAGAGCACCAAGAAACGAGGCACAACCTTAGACCACCAATGTATGTGACATTAGCCCTCCTCATCTTTACGTCAAAAGCTCTAATTAGTACAAAATATTTTTTTTCATATTTTCTGTTGTCAAAACCTGGGTGAGTTTTTTTTTAGTCCCAAACCAATTTGGTGACTGAGGGAGGACTCTATATCTTTTTGAGATGGTCCTAGCCCAAACATATAAGTGGTGCCTTGTGACTATAGAGGTAGTCATATTTGTCATGTATGGTCATCTTACCTGGTGCCCTGTTTACCTCCATTTCCCTACTCGGTTCCTCCTGCTTCCAAGATAACTGAGGGGAGTGCAGTGGTAAAGGCCCCCCATACATATAAGACAAAAGTGGGCTGACTATCGATTGTTCATCTGTTGGAAGAGCATTTGCTAAAAAAAATATCTCCAACACATCAGCCTTGCTAAATTATTCAAGTCAACAATGCATCCAGTGCGTATCACCAGCAAAAGAAATCCAACATGCCCGATCGGTGTTTGGAATGATAGCGATCTCTTATCAGTCGGGCATCAGTGATTCGTTTATGGGGTCTTTACGTCTGAACAACGCCTTCCATGTGCTGAGCATATAACCTCTGCAGAGAAACAGAGCAGAGACTCTGGTGCCACTATTGGAGGTAGCAACCCTAAAAGTCAACATCGACTCTTTAAAGGGCCTTGCCACATGATCAAAGATAGGAAGCCCGACCAGAAGATCCATTTTCATTCATGTGTTTCTGGGTTTTTGCCCTTCATTAGTGCAAAACAAAAGAACTAGCTGGTTGGTCTCTGAAGAGGTGATCTGAATATTAAAATTCTCAAACGGTCACTGCATTGGGCTATAAGTCTCTCTACACCAACTTGGCGCTTGTTCAAGGAGAAATGTTACCCCTTATGCCCTTGTCATACGTCTCTCACCCAGCCAACCAGTTCTCATGATTTGCATTATCGAGGGGCTAAAGCCCAGAAATATGTGTCTGCAAATGGTTGTTTTGACTTCATATACTAAGTAATGTCCCTAAGGGTCTTGATACATGACCAAAAATAGGACGCCAAACCAGAAGATCCATTTACAGACACGTGCTTCTGGATTTTTGCCCCTAATCAGTGCAAAGCAGGACAAATAGTTGGCTGGTCTCTGAAAAGGCTATATGCATATTAAAGTCACTGCATGGGCTATAAGTCTCTCTACACCAACTTGGTGCTCTGTTCAAGGAGAAATGTTACCCCTTATGCCCTTGTCATAAGTCTCACCCAGCCAAGCAGTTCTCATGATCTGCATTATCGAGGGGCTAAATCCCAGAAATATGTGTCTGCAAATGGTTGTTTTGACTTCATATACTAAGTAATGTCCCTAAGGGCCTTGACACATGACCAAAAATAGGACGCCAAACCAGAAGATCCATTTACAGACACGTGCTTCTGGATTTTTGCCCCTAATCAGTGCAAAGTCTGGTGTCTGAAAAGACTATATGCATATTACTGTCACTGCATGGGCTATAAGTCTCTCTACACAAACTTGGAACTCAGCACAAGAAGACATTTTACCCCGTAAGCCCTCTGCCACAAGTATCTCACCCAGCCAACCCTCATCTCATGATTTGCACTACTGAGGGGCAAAACCCCAGAAACAAAGTCATGTGGCAAGGCCTTTTAAAGGGTTAATATTGACTTTTATGTTTGCTACCCCCAGTATGTGGCTCTTGAATTCCTGTTTTCTTTCTCACTGAAGAAGCAATTTCCATACTTACATTTTCAGGGAAACGTTGCATGGCCTATAAGTCTCCTTACCTCAACATTGCATTTTCCATAAGGAGATATTTTAATCCTTTGATTCTCTGTCCTGCGGAATAAGGAAGGTATGCCCAAGCCACTGTGCCCAAGCCACTGTGGTAGCTATCTTAGAAGCGTGAGAACAGAAATGTCGATGTGAGCAGAGGAGACAGGGGAAGCAAACAGAGGGCACCAGGCCAGGTGCAGTGGTTAAGGCCACCATGCACCTAAGGTGGGCCGGCAAACGACACATCTCATACACAGCAGCCGTGTTAGATTTTGTCAGTCGATGATATAGCCAGTGCTTAATCGTAGGGACAAAAAATGCTGATCAGCGTTTTGAACGATAATGATCGTTTATTGGTCAGGCATAAGTTTCTTTGCTGAGGTTAAAATAGGCCATTTTGGCTTCTTTTTATACTGTGGGTATGAAATTCTCAAAGCGTTACCGTTTTAATAAAGTCAATAATACACATGGAAATGAGAAACTTTGTAATAAATCTTATCAGAGACATCTGCTTCTTTCTCCTTGTGGATGTATCTTTCACTCTCAATTCATGGGTAAAATCTGTATTCAGTAAAGTCAGATTTTCCTATTACTTAGATAGGAGATGGCAGTTGGTGCCTTTAAAATTCTATGGAGAGGGAGGAGCTAGAGGCTGACAGACATTTTACTGCAAGTTGTCCTGAAACAATACAGTTCTCCATAGAACCTTATGAGCACCAACTGTCATCTCTTATCTCAGTAATGGGGAAATCTATATTCATTTAGGACTGATTTTACCTGTGAATTGAGGATTTTGAGAATGAACATTTAGTCCAGGAGGAGAAAGAAGCAGCTCTGTCTAATAACATATCTTACAAAGTTACTTTTTTTCTTATTTATTATCAATTTCTGAAAAAAAAATCACAATGACAAACACTTTATAAGGCTAAGGCTACATGGTGACTTTGGCCACAACAGTCATTGCATGACCGAAGATTGTTCGGTGCTGCTGCATCGTAGCGTTATACAAGGGAATAAGTCGCATTGCGACATTTACACTACTGAGACTGACAAGCAAGTTGCAAAAAAATCAGACTCGGTTGGATTATTTGTGACTTGCTTGTTGCGGTAGTGTAGATAACGTGTCGCAGCGAGACCCCATGCACATGTATAGTGTTGCGATGTAGCACAGCACCAAACAAACTTCCATCGTGCAACGCCTGTGGTGGTCACAGTCGCCGTGTAGCCCTAGTCTGAACCCGATGGATGGAGGGTCCTTTAACTGTTTAAAAGGAAATTGAGCATTTAGTTGTCCTCCTGTTATCTTCCTTTAAGGGGTCGTCTTCCCATCTTGTACGGTTACAACATATTCACGGAATATGCCATAAATATATAATAGATGGGAATCTCACTAATGGAACCCAAATCGGTCTCGAGAGACGGATCATAATGCGCACCGCTGTCAGAGGAGGGGTCTGAATTCTCATTTATTTATATGGGAATTCTGACCCACCCCCCTGCATTAACAGCAGCTCACAACGGGGTCCTGCACTCGAGAGAGACTCACAACGGGGCCCCGCACTCGAGAGAGACACACAACGGGGCACCGCACTCGAGAGAGACTCACAACGGGGCCCGCACTCGAGAGAGACACACAACGGGGCACCGCACTCGAGAGAGAACTCACAACGGGCACCGCACTCGAGAGAGACTCACAACGGGGCCCCACACTCGAGAGAGACACACAACGGGACCCGCACTCGAGAGAGACTCACAACGGGGCCCCGCACTCGAGAGAGACTCACAACGGGACCCTGCACTCGAGAGAGACTCACAACAGGGTCCTGCACTCGAGAGAGACTCACAATGGGGTCCTGCACTCGAGAGAGACTCACAAGGGGCCCCGCACTCGAGAGAGACTCACAACGGGGCCCCACACTCGAGAGAGACTCACAACGGGGCCCCACACTCGAGAGAGACTCACAACGGGGCCCCGCACTCGAGAGAGACTCACAACGGGATCCTGCACTCGAGAGAGACTCACAACGGGGCCCCGCACTCGAGAGAGACTCACAACGGGGCCCGCACTCGAGAGAGACTCACAACGGGGCCCCGCACTCGAGAGAGACTCACAACGGGGCCCCGCACTCGAGAGAGACTCACAACGGGGCCCCGCACTCGAGAGAGACTCACAACGGGACCCTGCACTCGAGAGAGACTCACAACAGGGTCCTGCACTCGAGAGAGACTCACAATGGGGTCCTGCACTCGAGAGAGACTCACAATGGGGCCCCGCACTCGAGAGAGACTCACAACGGGCCCTGCACTCGAGAGAGACTCACAACGGGTCCTGCACTCGAGAGAGACTCACAATGGGGTCCTGCACTCGAGAGAGACTCACAATGGGGCCCCGCACTCGAGAGAGACTCACAACGGGGCCCCACACTCGAGAGAGACTCACAACGGGGCCCCACACTCGAGAGAGACTCACAACGGGGCCCCGCACTCGAGAGAGACTCACAACGGGATCCTGCACTCGAGAGAGACTCACAACGGGGCCCCGCACTCAGAGAGATGACTCACAACGGGGCCCGCACTCGAGAGAGACTCACAAAGGGGCCCCGCCACTCCCAGAGAGGACTCCACAAGGGGCCCGCCAGCATCGAGAGAGACTCACACGGGGCCACCGCACTCGAGAGAGACTCACAACGGGACCCTGCACTCGGAGAGAGTACACACAACAGGGTCCTGCACTCGAGAGAGACTCACAATGGGTCCTGCACTCGAGAGAGACTCACAATGGGCCCGCACTCGAGAGAGACTCACAACGGGGCCCCACACTCGAGAGAGATCAAACGGGGCCCCACACTGAGAGAGACTCACAACGGGGCCCGCACTCGAGAGAGACTCACAACGGGACCTGCACTCGAGAGAGACTCACAACAGGTCCTGCACTCGGAGAGACTCACAATGGGTCCTGCATCGAGAGAGACTCACAAGGGCCCGCACTCGAGAGAGACTCACAACGGGCCCCACACTCGAGAGAGACTCACAACGGGGCCCCACTCGAGAGAGACTCACAACGGGCCCGCACTCGAGAGAGATCACAACGGTCCCGCACTCGAGAGAGACTACAACGGGGCCCCGCACTCGAGAGAACACACGGGGCCCGCATCGAGAGAGACTCACAACGGGGCCCGCACTCGAGAGAGACCACAACGGGGCCCGCATGAGAGAGCTCACATGGGGCCCGCACTCGAGAGTGACTCAAACGGGGCCCCGACTCGAGAGAGACACATAAGGGGCCCCGCACTCGAGAGAGGACACACAAAGGGCCCGCATCGCAAAACAATAACGGGGCCCCGCACTCGAGAGTGACACACAAGGGGCCAGCACTCGAGAGAGACACATAACGGGCCCCGCACTCGAGAGGACTCATAACGGGGCCCCGCACTCGAGAGAGACTTACAAACGGGGCCCCGAACTCGAGAGAGACACATAACGGGGCCCTGCACTCGAGAGTGACACACAAAGGGGCCCAGCACTCGAGAGAGACACATAACAGGGCCCCGCACTCAGAGAGACACACAAAGGGGCCCCGCACTCGAGAGAGACACACAAAGGGGCCCCGCACTCGAGAAAGACCATAACGGGGCCCCGCACTCGAGAGTGACACACAAAGGGGCCCAGCACTCGAGAGAGACACATAACAGGGCCCCGCACTCGAGAGAGACTCATAACGGGGCCCCGCACTCGAGAGAGACTTACAACGGGGCCCCGAACTCGAGAGAGACACATAACGGGGCCCCGCACTCGAGAGTGACACACAAAGGGGCCCAGCACTCGAGAGAGACACATAACAGGGGCCCCGCACTCGAGAGAGACACACAAAGGGGCCCCGCACTCGAGAGAGACACACAAAGGGCCCCGCACTCGAGAGAGACACACAAAGGGGCCCCGCACTCGAGAGTTACACACAAAGGGGCCCAGCACTCGAGAGAGACACATAACAGGGGCCCCGCACTCGAGAGAGACACACAAAGGGGCCCCGCACTCGAGAGAGACCACAAAGGGCCCCGCACTAATGTCCGTCAGCCATATACAACAATACACTGTGGTGCATGGAGGTCCAGGTAGTACAAGCATCACACATTGTGTGCCTCAGAGTAGACAATGGTCAAGCACTGGTGGCTCAAGCCGCAGTCACAGGGTTGAGTCCACTCTTTACCATTAGTCAGTCCATTAACATTTTGCACCTGTTCTTGGACATCTTGGAGTAAATCTCAAACTACGATTTAAGAAGCTCAATGCTGTGGTCTTCATCAGGTTTGCTCTTGACTTTCATTCGGCACATGGTGACATTTTCTTACATATCTGAATTCTATCCAGTGTAAAATTCTAGAGAGTCCACTGACCATTTTTAAAATATTTTCCAAAAAGTTCATAAATGTAGAAAAAACTATAATTCAGGACTAATCCTTTCGTCTAAGAGTTCCAATCTCCGACTTTTCATCTTGACCTTTATTGCAACACTGTCCCCGCTTTACCTTCATCTGGCGTCTTTTTAAAGGTAGTCTGTCACCCCCAAAACGGGATTTAACATTCCTGTAGAGGACTTAGACCCCATAAAACTCACACATGCGCTACAGATTTTACTTCTTTAGTTGTTACAGAAAAATGGTTTTATTTCATGTCAGTGAAGGCTCCTTGGTGCACCTTGGTATTGACTTAGGAGGCGGAACGGATCGCTGAGCCCTCGGCCACACCAAGGGTGCACACAGGTCTCCTCATTTGCATATAAAATGAAACCGTTTTTCTTTTCAACTAAAGAAGTAAAATCTGTACAGCAGGTGTGAGATTTACAGGGGACTAAGTCCCCTACAGGACTCTATATATAGTTGAAATTGAGTTTTATGGGGTGACAGATTCTTTTGAATCAAATTTGTCACCAGGTTTTATCTGAGATCAAAATAATGTAGGAACAGAGACCCTGATTCCAGCAATGTATCACCTACTGGGCTGCTTGCTCCAGTTTTGATAAAATCACTGTTTTCTCCACTGAAGATCTAGCAGTTCTCTGAATGCTGAGCCCTGTATAAACCCCACCACATCACTGATTGGCAGCTTTCTGCCTACACTGAGTGTTGGGGGCGGGGATATGCACAGCTCATCAATATGGAGGACTACACGGCAAGAGGTTTATACCCCTCCACTAGTTTTTGGTTCTGCGGATGACCTCACCAGAAAATTCTCCGTATTACATTTTATAGGTCCCAAACACAACATCCAATTATTACATGCCTGTTTTGTACTGACTTGGACACTTGTTTCGTTGCAGGGTGTTTTTTCACTTATCATTGAATCCTGGAGCACACACACAGCAGAGAAGTCTACAGGTAAGTGTCTTTGTAGAGTTACCCATAGGTCACAATGTCTAGTACTACCAGTATTTGCAGACCTCCCTCATTTTAAGGGGTTCAACCCCCAACTACCATCTTACAGGAGAAATATTTGTACATTTACTTTTTTATATGATTTTTCACTGCCAATCTGTAGGGAGGCACTATTAATATAAACCCAATATTATACTTGTCCACTCTACTTTATGTCCTAAGGGAACCCATCAGGTGCCCGTATGCTCCATTAAGATTAAATTGGCCTATTGCTATGTTACCGCAAAGTCCTAGGCATGCGCCGTGCTGACATGAAGTTGTGGAGGGTCCGCTCTGTTTCACTCCGCAAGCTCTGGACTGGAAGCTCAGAGCGGACTTAGCACTGGAAAGATGTCAATCACACCCACAGGGGTGTAATTACAGGAACTAAGACCGGATGAGTTTCAGGGAAGAAACGCCCCACTGGACTAGTCCTGGCTAATTAGCACTTTTGAAGCTGTTTTTACAATAAAACAATGTTTGTGGGGACTTTGTTGTAACACAGCAATAGGCCAATTAAACTCAATGGTGACAGTTTGGGAGCCTTGATGGACCTGACAAGTTCCCTTAAAGGCCTGATACATATAAGAGAAAATTTGGCTGAACCAATCATTTTTTTTAAAGATTGGCTAACCATCTAATGTGTATGTGGCTTCCTGATTTTCCCCAACGGATGATATTGAAGGAAACAATGAACGGGCATGTTGAATTTCATTCCTCGATTTTTATGTTCTCCCAAATAAGCCACTGCCTAAGGTTTATGGCAGAGGCTTACTCCCCTCTTTCCATTCAGAGAACATAGATACTTAGGTGAACTGATTGTGCATGTACATGGGGGTCGGAAAGAATAGCTGTCAGCCAAATAAGCTCTCAGAGGAGAGGATCAGACCATTTACTGCTACATTAAATAGTAGACTGAATGGTTATGATGAAAGGTAGACACCTGAAAATTTTTTACCAATTAGACTCAAAAATTGCTGTTTTCAGGTACCACCCTATTAAAAAGGAGTAGACTGTTGAGATTTAGTACTTATATAAAGTGAGTTATCAATAATTTCCACGCTCTTCTCTGTCCTATAACTATGTACACTTCTTTCAATCTTGAACCCATTATTTTTATGTATATTATATATCTTTGAGATCCATGCAATGAGGTTAAAAAAAATTGTTTGATATTGGGCAGCCCCAATCCACGGTACTTGGAAAAGAGTCTAGTCACTCATAGTGAAGGGCTGTATATGCTAATGAAGTACTTGAAACTACATTTCAAAAGAGCCTAAAGTGTCTGCAATGGGGTCCATAAAGAGGCCTACCCCAACCTTAAGCTGGCCCCTTCCCACTTTCCCATTTGCACCGTAAACGTGCTCCAGACTTTCTAAGGAAGAATTTAACTGAGCTTTGCCCCATGATCGTTATGTTTTTTGTATATTCTGTGAAGCCAGTTTTGTTGTGTATGGGGATCCAGATGAGAATGCTTTTGGCAAACAGCAATCTAATGTATTTTGGGCTTCGAAGCCCCCATACACATTAGGCTAACATTGTGCAAACCCGGTATCATCAGGATCGGCCAACAGTTTAATGTGTATGGAGGCCTCCTGGCTCTCCCCCAACAGGTGATGTCAGGAGAAAAAGATTTGGCATGTCAGATTTCTGACAGCTGATACTTTTGTTCTTCGGGAAATAAGCCACTGCCAAGTAGTCTGGCACTGGCTCTCCCATAGATAACACAAAAGCGTTTAGCAAAGGTGAGTGTTCCTGTACATTGGTGACTTGGGATTGATAGCCAAACGATCATTTGGCCAACATCTATCTACTGTCTATGGGGTGTGTTAAACAGTCCTTTCAACACTCAGCTACCACCACAATAGGGTCTACAAACTGAAATCAATTACTTCTAATGCTTTCCATGTAATAAATATCTGATATTTGCATAACAATTTCCCCAATGTCCATCATACAAGTTCCAGCAGTAATTTGGTATATGAGGTGTCTGGCTGTGGCTTTTTCCCAGAGTGAATGGTCATGTAGATTAAATAAAAGTTGGCCAAACCTGATTGTGGAGGGATTGGCTAACCATCAAATATGTATGACGGACTCTTAACTCTTCCAATGATGTTGGTGGAGAGAAAGAATCATTCTGCTGAATTTCATAAGTTCATCAGGGAAAAAAGCCTCTGCCAGTAGTGTCTGACAGCAGATATCTCATGGAAAACAGAGGAACACTCAGTCGAGCCCATTGCTACTGTGAATTGGGGAAGGGGGGAGATAGATGGCTGAATGATCATTCTGACAGGTGTATAATGTGTAAGAAGGGACTTATGGGTTTGTTTACACTACATTGAAGACTGGCATCTTCACTGTTCCCCATTGTTAGAACGGTAATTTACATTCTTTTGGTTTATATGCCCAGAGAATTTATATCAGACTTTACATACAAGCATTGCTTTACTCATAGTTGTATTGTATATTTAAAAAAAATATATTTTCATACACTCTATCAGGAAATTCTGAGTTAGATGGTTATTGCCAAAATGGTAAGTTATTCCATATCCCCGTCTTGGTCAAACTCGCCTGTGGCCTTTGGATGTTCCAGCCCAGACTGTGACTCGGGTCAGTCAAAGGCCTGGAAACAAGGGCATTGTGCACCATGCGGCCGCTCTCCATCTGGCATCTTTATTTTCTGGTGTCTCCACCTGGTATCTCGTTTTGAGATACCAACTGGTATCTGCAATGGTGGAGCATTGGCTTCCTGTTCCACCATTCAATCTATGCAGCAGGTACGATGACATCACTACATCGCGCCTACTGGGCAGAGTCTCAGTCCACAAGCGGCACAGAGCGGAACGCTGCATGGAAGGAACAAGTCTAGGTGGGTTTTCTTTTCCAGTCAGTCAGTACTTCAATACTATTACATGGCCAGTCCGTTCCTCCGTTATTGAGAAATCAGCATTTGAATTGATATGCAAATGAGACTGAAGAGCTATGGTAGATCCGAAGCCTCTGTCACTCCAGTCTATTTTCCCAGTGAGCGGTGCCTCCTCCTGCTCAGTGACAGCTCCTTTGCCTGAAGTCACAGAACATAGCTGCTGCCTCTCCTAGTCAAGCAGGAGCAGGTGGCGCTGGACGAGGAATAGAGCTGGAGTGACAGAGGTGTCAGATCTACCATAGCTCTTCAGCTTCATTTGAGGATCAATACAAACGCTAATTTCTCAGTAATGGAGGAACAGACTGGACATATAAAGGTATTGCTGGACTTGTCTTTGAAAGAGGTACATATGCATATAAATAGTTAGGTGGCTGAAATCTACTGTCGGATTTCCTTTTAACCCCTTCACGACAAGGCAAATTTCTGTTTTGGGTTTCCATTTTTGTCCTCCCCTTCTTCCCAAAGCTGTAACTCTTACCATTTTGGGATTGATGTGACTTTTTGATTGCTTGTTACAACCTCTTTTCGGAGCGATGAGCCTGCTTCATACACCCCTTCCGACTTCCACCGTACATCTACGCCGGGTGTCGTGAAGGGGGTTAAGCAATAAAAACATAAAATAATAAGTTCAGCATTTTGATTTGATGCTCCACAACAGTCATGGTCTCTCATGTGGCCTCTTGGGAAAATTTAATGAGTCGCCCTCCACATATAACGGGTTTGGACGGCATTGATCTGCTGTTTTAACGCTTCCGACATTAGACATGTTGGTATGATCATAAGATCACAGGTTCATGTTTCATGTTCCAAAAAAAGACTTTAAAAAAAGTTTTTTTTTAAACAGTAAGACAAAAAATGTAAAAATTCAAATCGCCTCCCTTTTCCCCCCATGAAAAATAAAATAATAAATAATAATAAATAAATATAATAAAAATGAAAAAAACAAACATTTTGTATCGCTGCATCTGTAAAGGTCTGATCTATCTCTATATAATGTTAATCAACTCGTGAGGTAAAGCAAAAGAAAAAAATTGTAACACCTGAACTGCAGTTTTTTTTTCGAGCCCCCAGAAACCGTCAAAAAATGCAAGAAGCAACCAAATTGTCAAATATACCCCAAAATGGTATCATTAAAAATGTCAGCTTACCATGCAAAACAAGAAACGTTATGAGTCTGGGTGACACAAACAAAATTTTTTTTTTTTCCACAAATTTCACATTTTTTTTTACCATTTAAATAATTAAAAAATATATATTTTTTAATATTGCTGTAATTGTAACGACCTGAAGAATTATAATACCAGGATATTTTTACTGTACAATAAATACCGCAAAAACAGTTCCCCCCCCAAAAAAAAGCAATAACAGAATTGCGGGTTTTGGGGGGAGGGTTAATTTTAGGCACATCATATGTTAAAAACAATGGTGGCATTCAATACTCATCCTGCAAAAAAAATAAGCTTTGTTGCCAAAAAAAATAAAAAGTTTTGGCTCTTGGAAAAGAGGAAGAAAAACAAAAGTGTAACAATGGAAAATTTCCTGTCGGAAAGGGGTTAAGGTGGTCACACACCTTGGATAACATTGGACAGTCACTTCGCTTGAATCATGGGGGAGGACCTGCGGTTGGCCCTCAATGATCAGTAAGGTTTCTCCAAAACAGGGCTCAGGACCCAAGAACCAGACTCCCTCATCTTGAATGGAGCAGAGCTGAGCATACTTGACTCCGCACCATTCATTGTCTATGGGGGACTGGCGGAGAAAGCCAAGTACAGCGATCAGATATTTTCAGCAGTCTCTCTTACACAATGAATGGAGAGGAGGACAAGTTTGCTCAACTCTGGTCCATTCAAGATGAGAGAGTCTGACTCCGGGCCTCCAGAGTCCAGATATCAGTTTAGGGGAAACAAGTGGTCAGACCCCAGTGATCAGTAAGTGATCCTGCATCCTTTTGGATATAGGAAAACTTAGTATTTGTGACATATCCCCCTCTAAAGCCCCCTACACATGGGGGGTTACCAGTACGTGTGGTGACAGTTTTCACACGTATTGGAGACTCTTACACAGGTACACCCATTACAATCTATAGGACTGTGCATATGTTCCTGTGTTCACACAGACCGGGGTCCATCTGACCGTACGTGGACATGTCCATTTTTTCCCACTGCACAGATGTTAATACGTCCCGCACACGTGCACATGGATGTCACAAAGTGTGAATAGAGTGCAGACTAGAAATGACAGATGTTTAGGTGCTAGATGTGCAAAGAAAGATAGATGATAGATAATAGATAGAAAGATAATAGATAGATGGATAGATGATAGATAGATAGATAGATAGATAGATAGATAGATAGATAGATAGATAGATAGATAGATAGAGATGGATAAATATAGAAAGATAATAGATAGATAAAGATAGAAAGATAATAGATAGATAGATAATAGATAGATACATAGATAGATAATAGATAGATAGACAGATAATAAATAACAGATAGATGGATAGATAATAGATAGATAATAGATATATATAGATAATAGATAGATGATAGACAGATAATGTATATATAGATAAGATAGATAATAGATGATAGACAGATAATAGATATACAGATAATAGATAGATTGATAGATAATAGATAGATAGATAGATGATAGACAGATAATAGATATGATAAAGATAGATAATAATAGATGATAATAGATAAATAATAGATCGATAGATATAGATAGATAGATAGATAGATAGATAGATAGATAGATAGATAGATAGATAGATAGATAGATAGATAGATAGATAGATAGATAGATAGATAGGTAGATAGATTGATTCATTAAAAGCCGGCAATTCATCTGCCGTGTACAGTATAATCACAGAGTGACAAGTTAGAATAGAATAGATATATAGATGGATAGATAGATGATAGATAGATAATAGATACATGATAAACAGATAATAGATATATAGATAGATAATAGATATTAAATAGATGATAGATAGATAATAGATAGATAAATGATAGAGAATAGATAGATGATAGATAATAGATAGATAGAGAATAGATAGATGATAGATAGATAATAGATAGATAGATAGATAGATAGATAGATAGATAGATAATAGATGGATAGATAATGATAATCGATAGATATATAGATAGATAGATAGATAGATAGATAGATAGATAGATAGATAGATAGATAGATAGATAGATAGATAGATATAGATAGATAGATAGATAGATATAGATAGATGATAGATAGATAGATAGATAGATAGATAGATAGATAGATAGATAGATAGATAGATAGGTAGATAGATTGATTCATTAAAAGCCGGCAATTCATCTGCCGTGTACAGTATAATCACAGAGTGACAAGTTAGAATAGAATAGATATATAGATGGATAGATAGATGATAGATAGATAATAGATACATGATAAACAGATAATAGATATATAGATAGATAATAGATATTAAATAGATGATAGATAGATAATAGATAGATAAATGATAGAGAATAGATAGATGATAGATAATAGATAGATAGAGAATAGATAGATGATAGATGGATAATAGCTAGATGATAGATAATAGATAGATAGTTAATAGACAGATGGATAGATAATATATAGAGATATATAGATAATAGATAAAAGATAGATAGATAATAGATAGATGATAGATAGATGTATAGATAAATGATATATATCAGGAGATATATAATTAGTGCCGTGTGTGTAGTTTACTGTGCTTGTATTTAGCCAATAAATAAATAAATAATGGAAAAAAGCGATGCA
This sequence comes from Oophaga sylvatica, assembly GCA_033576555.1. Classification (NCBI taxonomy): domain Eukaryota; kingdom Metazoa; phylum Chordata; class Amphibia; order Anura; family Dendrobatidae; genus Oophaga; species Oophaga sylvatica. Next base: position 22,882,602 of record JARQOD010000008.1, on the reverse strand, counting down.
CAGTCCCCCCCTATTTTTGTTAACCAGCCAAGGTAAAACAGACAGCTGCAGGCTTCTATTATCAGTCTGTGAAGGTCCACAGTTATTGAGCCCTTCCCAGCCTAAAATACCAGCCTGCAGCAGCCCCACAATTGGCGCACCACATTAGATGCGCCAATTATGGCACATTGCCTGGTTCTTCTGATTGCCGTGGTGCACTAGCAATCGGGATAATATTTTTTGGGATTGATGTCACCTGTGTAATGTCAGCTATCATCAAGTCCAGGGTAAGTTAAAAGGGAAAAACACATACAAAAATATTTTTTAAAAAATACTCTCCGACTCCCTGGTTCACCAATTTATAAAAAAAAAAAAAAAAAAGCCATGCTGGTCAGAAGTGGTCCAAGGATTTCGACATAGTCCGAAAATGGCAACCTGAAAGACATTAAAAGAGAGAATTAAGTAATTAAATAAAGACAAGAGACAGTCCCTCGATGACCAATTTATTAACCTTGCAGCTCCAAGGTAATTCATGGCGTTCCTACGACATCCACCGATTCTGTAGTACAAGCTAAGGAGGTTTTTCCTCAGAACCAAGCTTCATAGGTCATTCCTGGTCAGGCTGTACTCTGTGTGACCCGGCAAGGGCGATGATGTCAGTAACAGTACTGACGTCCACCACCGCTCTCGCTGGGTCTCGTGGAGTGCAGCCTGGCCGGCAGTGACCTAAGAAGCTTTGTTCTCAGAACGAGGTTCCGTAGGTTGTACTACAGATTCGGTGGATCTCATGGGAACGCCATGGATTATCTTGGAGCTGCGGGGTTAATAAATTGGTGATCGAGAGACTGTCTCTTGTCTTCATTTATTTAATTCTCTCTTAAGTTTTTCAGGTTGTGATTTGTGGACTACACTGGAATTCTTGGTCTACTTTGGACCAGCATGGCATTTTTTTTAATTAATAAATTGGTGAACCAGGGTGTTGGGGAATACTTTATTTTTTAAAATAAAATATTTTTGTGCGTGTCTTTTTTTTCTTTTAACTTAGTGGGTTTGTACTTGGAGTGCATGATAAATGCCTCTCCATTACTAATCCCTGGGCTTGATGCCAGCTGACATTACAGAGCTGACATCAATTCCAAAACATATTACCCCGATTGCCACTGCACCAGGGCAATCGGAAAGAGCCAAAATCGATGCATCTACTATGATACACCAATTATGGGGCAGCTGCAAGCTGGTATTTTTAGGATGGGAAGGGGCCAATAACCAGGGACCCTCCCAGCCTGTATAAGATCAGCCCCCAGCTGTCTGCTTTACCTTGGCTGGTTATCAAAAATAGGGGGGAACCAAAGCCTTTTTTTTAATTATTTATTTATTAGCTAAATGCAAGTACAGTAAACTACATACGCACGGAACTAATTATATATCTCACGGATATCTTTCTATCTATCTATACCATATCAATCGATCATCTATCTGTTCTCTATCTTTGCACATCTAACACCTAAACTACTGTCATTTCTATTCTGCATTCTATTCCAGTACGTGGCACACGGATGGTGCAGATGGACGGCACACGAATGACACATACGGACATGGATAGCACCGGCACTGGTTTTTCCAGTACTGGAAATATCAGGGCGTGTGACGGGGGGCCTAAAAGACTATGCCCTTCTCAGGATCCTTATCTCTTCATTAGATTAAATTATTGAGGAACAGAAAAGTTGCATTTACATTAAAAGATTATTGCAAAACACAAAATGCTCGTTCATTGTGTGAAACGAGCTTTTATGAAAGATCTGCCGAGCACCGGCAGTCTATGTGCACTGAGCGACCTACGGCGGGGCATGCAGTCTGCTGTGTAACTAGGCTATTAAACGACCACTAATAGGTAAACGGACCAACTCTTTAGTACCGCCGGTCGGTCCGTGTGAACGGACACTTAGAAAAAGTGCCTCTGATTTTGGAGGACCCATCCTGTCCTGCACTGCAGAAAACTCATTGATGTGACATGTGTAATGCTACATTTTCCCTGTGGCGGCGCTGCAGCTTTTCTACATAGATTACAGCTGATCTTTGAGGGTCTCAGCAAGGGGGCACTTTGTAATCTGTTTATTGTCAAGGAAAAAGAGCAAAAAGTAAGACCCTGAATGTGACCGTAGAAAATCTCCACTCTCCGGTGATAACTTTTGTTTCAGAGTACCATCTTCATGACCTTCCTATTCCATAACGATTCACTTATATAATTTCTTAAATTTCCTACTTCCAAACATCTTCTTTCCATTGTTTACCTCCAGGCTCTGTTTCCTTTGTAATACTATTATTTTAGTACTATTACCCAGTGTACTAATCCCTACAATACTACTGCTGCGATATGGCACGTGTATTGTGACTACCATTCATGCGACTGCACCAGACTTACTAAGGAATACTTTTTTTTTTGAACCTGTCAGCAGGTTTTTGCCATGTAATCTGAGATCAGCATGATGCAGGGGCTGAGACACTGATTCCAGTGATGTGTCACTTACTCAACTGTGTTTTGCAGTTTCAATAAAATCAGTGTTTTATCAGCAGGAGATGATCACTACAGGACTAGGTGTCTCTGGCCTCCTGGTCCAACCACGCCCCCCCAGCACTGATTAGCAGCTCTCTCTCACTATACAGTGTACACAGAAAGCTGACCATTATTGGGGTGGGCAGGGTTATAAAGGGCTCAACATCTGAGCTGTGCTAGATCTGCAGCAGGGAAAATTGTGCTTGTATCACAACTTCTGTACCCAGTAATCTAAGTGACACATCACTGGGATCAGGGTATCTGTCCCTACATCATTGTGCTCTCAGATTACATTATTATAGCGCCATTTATTCCATGGCGCTTTACATGTGAGGAGGGGTATACATAAAATACAAGTACAGTAACCTTAAACAATACAAGTTACGACTGGTACAGTAGGAGAGAGGACCCTGCCCGCGAGGGCTCACAATCTACAAGGGATGGGTGAGGATACAGTAGGTGAGGGTAGAGCTGGTCGTGCAGCGGTTTGGTGGATCGGTGGTTACTGCAGGTTGTAGGCTTGTCAGAAGAGGTTGGTCTTCAGGTTCCTTTTGAAGGTTCCCATGGTAGGTGAGAGTCTGTTGTGGTAGAGAGTTACAGAGTATGGGGATGCGCAGGAGAAATCTTGTATGCGATTGTGGGAAGAGGAGATAAGAGAGAGTAGAGGAGGAGATCTTGTGAGGATCGGAGGTTGCATGCAGGTAAGGACAGGAAGATGAGGTCACAGATGTATGGAGGACTCACGCTGTGGATGGCATTGTATGTCATGGTTTGGGATTTGAACTGGAGTTTCTGTGTAATGGGGAGCCAGTGCAGTAATTGACAGAGGGGAGAGGCTGGGGAATAGCGGGGGGGGGGGGAAAGGTGGAATAGTTGGGCAGCATAGGATAAATTGGGAGTAGATTGGAGGGGTGCGAGTGTTAGAAGGGAGGCCACAAAGTAAGAGGCCACAGTGGTCAAGGTGGGAGAGATGAGGTCTAAGGTTTTTGCAGATTCTTGATTAAAGGGAACCTGTCACCTTGTTTTGCCGCTATAAAGTGCGGCCACTGGCTTTCGGGGCTTATCTACAGCATTCTATATAATGCTGTAGATAAGCCCCGGGTCCAACCTGAAAGATAAGAAAAACAAGTTTTATTATACTCACCTGGGGGCGGGCCGATGCGGTCCGGTGCGTTGGGCGTCGCAGGTCCGGGTCCAGTGCCTCCCATCTTCATGACGTCCTCCTCCTTGCTTCGTGTCGCGCTCCTGCGCAGGCGTACTGATCTGCCCTGTTGAGGGCAGAGCAAAGTACTGCAGGGCGCAGGCGCCGGACCTCTCTGACCTTTCCCAGTTCCTGTGCATTGCAGTACTTTGTTCTGCCCTCAACAGGGCAGATCAGCACGCCTGCGCAGGAGATCGACCTGAAGCAAGTAGGATGATGACATCGCTAGATGATGGGAGGTGCCTGACCTGGACCTGCAACACCCATCGGACCGGATGGTCTTCTTTCCTTCTTTCAGGTCGGACCGGTAGCTTATGTACAGCATTATAGAATGCTGTAGATAAGCCCCGAAAGCCAGTGGCTGGCAAAACGAGGTGACAGGTTCCCTTTAAGGAATGTCTGGAAAATATTTTTGAGCTGGAGTTGGCTGTAAGCGGACAGGGCTTGGATATGTGGTTTAATTACGTAGCTAAAAGTTGCTGACAGATTCCCATTAAGGTGGCCCAAAAATATACTGCCCATTACACATTAATATTTTCAGCAGGAAACTCTTTTGTGGAGATCCCATACTGAGGAAGGGTTGGTGGCTATTAGGAAACATGCTCTTATATATCCTACTAGTTGCATAAGTACAATGTTGCACCAAGAGAATACACATTACAGTTGTCTCATCTTCTGTAGTAGCGTACTGATCCTTAGGCTTCCCGCTTGTACGACAGTTGGGCCAGCGGCGTGACCATAAACTATGCGCTCTCCAGCTTAGGTTCTGCAGCATCAGAGACGCTGGGGCTCTGAAACTGGCTGGGAACTGGAGGTACCAGTGCACTCCAATGATTCGGCGAGCCTCAGAGCAGAGCTTACAAGCCCTACTGACAACGAGAAGTAAAATTTGCAGTTTGCAATTTTATCCATTAACAAACATGAGAATAAAGCCGGACATACACATTAGATGGCTGTTGGCCGAACGATACTTCAGCCAACTGATTGATCTCGGCGGTCTCTCCCATACTCAGGAGCACCACTCTCTGATGCCGGCTTATCTCCGGGAGACTGAAGCGATCGACAGTCGGAAATTGGAATGCAACCAGTTGACTTTAAGAAGGTGTAAAGTTGATCATAGAGATGAAGGAAGGGCTAGTTCAGGGCTAGCTTCATCAGAAGATGGAGGAAGGGCTGAAGTCTATAGAAAAGTTGAAGAAGCTCCAAGCAGAAACAGTGAAGGATTAACAGTGAAGGCTTTTGTTGATGTCCATAAATCTGAAGACAAGCGCAGTAGACAAAAGACTGAAGACATGGACGTCAAAGGAAACTACTGAACACTGAAAGAACAAATAAAGGGGATGGAAAGAACAAACTGGAGAACATTAGAAAGTCCTTTGAGCAAAGAAAACAAGATGGTATAGAGAACAATGAGGAGTTTTGGCTGCAAAGTTGCAGAACTATCTGGAATGAGGGTTCCTAGAAATTGGGCAGATCACCCAACGAAGGAGCAAAACACTTGTTTGTTGGGTGAAAGGATCTTTTGCTTTGCCTAACTTTCATTGCGTTCAGCAGTACATCGCCCTGTGTAAACTGGACCTGTGCTGCCGAGAACACTTGCAGCCTATGCACTGGAAATCTGAAGGGTGGCTGGCATGTGTAAATGGAATAATACATCCTATGTTGGTTCCTATGAGTGAGCACAATACTGGGCAGACGCCGGCTGTGTTCCATAGGAGGCATCTGCCTGCAACTACAGCAACTGGAGCTTGCTGATTGCTGTAGTTTAACCATTTGAATGCCCTGTCAATCTTTGGCAGTGACACTTTAATGACGTCGTTGCAGATGCATGCTTGAGCCGGCTCTCATCGGCCCACAGTGATGAGCATATGGGGAACCCATGGGTGACCACTGCAGCCAGTGGCCTGCTGAAGCCTCCTGGTAACTGCCATCTTGGCGCTCCGTGAAGCCCAGCTGCGGACTAAGCTTCATAGGACAAAAGTGATTTTGATATGGTCTGTAATATTATGCTATTGCAGTATATTATGCACGTGATCAAATGATTGCCAGTTCAGGTCTTCAAAAAGGACAAAAAAAAATAAAAATAAAAACTAAAAGTTTTTATCAATATAAAAAAAATTAATTCAAAATTGAACTACTCCTTTTTTCCACTATTAAAAATATACAAATAAAAATATTTGGCATCATAGCATCAGCAAAAGACTGATCTACCAAAATATAAAGTTAATTGACCCGATCAGTAAACACCATCAAGAAAAACAATCAAAATCCCAGAATTGTGGTTTTCTGACCTCTGTGCCTACACTAATAAGATCCAGCCGATAAGAAGTGATCAAAACTTCAAACCTACCCTATAATAATATCAATAAAAATGTCAGATCACCATGCAAAAAAACAAGCCTTCACACAGCTTCATAGATGTAAAAGAGGAGAAATAAATAAGAGCGCATAAATGGAAAATTGGACAAAAATGGGTTAAACCACTTTTGAATGACCAATCAGCGGTCACCTAACGCCGCCGATGAACTGGGGTAAAAGCACCTAAAAAAAGAGAAACTTGAGAAAGGGAACTTAACTACACCTGAACCACCCATAGTAGATAAATGAGATTGAGTAAAGAACTTAGCGTGCACTCAGTCAAGTAAGACAAGGTGCTGGTGTAGCGGACATGAGGTCCCAAATCTAGAATAATATAATACACCACACACTTAGTTGAATATGATGCAAGGGGGAAAACTATTATTTTATTATATTACAGATTGGTAGTTTAGGCAAGGCAATATATGACAAGCGATTAAATTTTTAACGTTTCGGCTCAACCGGAGCCTTTATCAAAAAAGTCGCTGAAAAATAAAGAGAAAACAAATAAATAGCAAATATATAATCACAATGAAATAATAAAGCAAATGAGACAATGAAGGTAAATATACAAAAATCATCCAGTGGTCAGATATTATATACAAATAGTCACACAGAGAAAAGATATACAGCTTGGCCCATATCAAACATGCAAGGAAAAGATAAATATATACACTTGTTCTGGCGGCAAAGGAGCTTCGGAATATGCGGAGTTACCTTGAGGTCCAGTGCCAATGAATACAAAGAGAAGGTGCAAAAACCAACAGGGTGTCAGAGTAAAGGTACTGCCACACTACACAATCCCGCTAGCGATCTCGTTAGCGTCGCATACTAATGAGATCGCTAGCGGGATTGATTCTATATCGCTAGTAGCTACCTATTTTAGCGATATAGTTAACGACGCTATCGCGGTTAGCGATCTCCTTAACGACTTTAGCGGTACAAAAGTACCGCTAAATCGCTAAAAAAGGTGCCACACTCAGCGATTAGATACTTACCAGCGGGACGCCAGCGATGAAAATAGGGTCCGGAACGATCAGGACGACGGACGAGATCACAGCAGGGGCCACGTCGCTGGTAGATGCCGCACACAACAACATCGCTAACGGGATCGCTAAATAGTGACGTTTTTTAGCGATCCCGTTAGCGATGTTGTTTAGTGTGGCATACCCTTAAGGCTGTAGGAAATAATGAGAAGGTATTAAGTCTATTGAACACAAGAAAGGAAGACTGAGGGTGAAAAGGTGAATTACCTAATTAGTAGCAGCTGTTCACAGGGAATCGTAAATATGTCACATAATGTAGCTAACAGTCTGTAGGAAGAAAGGAGAACAAGTGTATATATTTATCTTTTCCTTGCATGTTTGATATGGGCCAAGCTGTATATCTTTTCTCTGTGTGACTATTTTGTATATAATATCTGACCACTGGATGATTTTTGTATATTTACCTTCATTGTCTCATTTGCTTTATTATTTCATTGTGATTATATATTTGCTATTTATTTGTTTTCTCTTTATTTTTCAGCGACTTTTTTGATAAAGGCTCCGGTTGAGCCGAAACGTTAAAAATTTAATCGCTTGTCATATATTGCCTTGCCTAAACTACCAATCTGTATATAAATAAATAATAGTTTTCCCCCTTGCATCATATTCAACTAAGTGTGCGGTGTATTATATTATTCTAGATAAATGAGATTGTGCATATGTGGGAGCAGGGAGCTGGAGTCAGACACAGCCAGACTACTCATAGAGAAGGCAGTGGTGGTTTATTACCATCTTTCCCTTCCTGAAAGCTGTATACACAGCGCTAAACAAGTACTGGGTACACAGCATATAGGAAACCCTAAAAGCGCTTCCTCCTCTGTACAGAGGAGCCAGCTATGCTATGTGGCTGGGAGGTTGAATTTCTTCTGTAACTGGGGCTACTTTACCATCTCCAGTTACAGGGAAAATCAGGCAAAAAAAAGTATGTAAATATTTAACTGCCCCCCAGATGTCCTTTATGACCTTATGGTGGCACTATGTAAAATATAAGGGAAAATAACTTCATAGATAAAAAAAAACAGGAAAAACAACAATTAAAAAATGCCTCGCCCCGCCTCATAAAGAAAAAAAGTGTCCAACATAAAAAAAATATTTTTATGTAATAGGGAACAAAATTTAAAATGTATTTTAGTGGTAATTTATGGTTATAAAAAATGTGAAAAACAGACACATTTTTTTATTTATATTCTTATTGATGTGGAAAAAAATAGAGAATATGAAAAGAACATAAAAATTCCGCACACTGTATCACAAAAAAAGTACAACATTATTTGAATATTCAAAAGTGAAAATTTGTAAGTTCTTTAAACCGAATAATTGAAAAAAAATGAAAATGTGCCCGGTCATGTAAATGGATTGATCTTGCATTGGTTAAAGAGTAACTGTCATTTTTTATATGAATCAATAGTACAAATGAAAATAAGAAACCTTGTAATAGATATTATCAAACAAATCTGCTTCGTTCTCCTCCTGGTCTGATCATTCATTCACAAAATTCTCAGTTCTTGGGTAAACTGTGTTTTCAGTGAATAAAGATGTTTCTATTACTGAGATAGGAAATGACAGTTGGTGCTCATAAAGTTCTATGGAACTAGTAGTGGAATGTTTGTGTCAGCTTCTGGCTCCTCCCTCTCCATAGAAGTTTATAAGCACAAACTGTCATCTATTTCAGTACTCAGAAAATCTTTCTCCACTGAGTACAGATTTTAGCCATGAATTGGTAGTCAAAGATCAGTCAAGGAGGAAAAAGAGGCAGATTTCTACTATTTTTACTATCATTTTAGACTTTCATTACAGGACGATGTTTGCTTAGATGCCATAATCGATTAATATGTCTGTACTGTACATGTTAGAGCGATGCAGTAATGTAAACATTAACAATTCACAGTATAGAAAGGTTAGGTTGATACGGTAATTATATGAAGTATGCATTTTCCATTCCTTGCAGAAAACCCCAACAACCTACTCAGCCCCCTGGCCACTCGTAGACGCCTATCTGTAGGCGAAGACTGGTCTCAGGACATACACCTCGGGCAGCAGAGTGAATTACGTTACTCCTATCATGTCACCTGTGACGAGCATTACTACGGTGACAGCTGTTCTGACTACTGCCGGCCGCGGGATGACACTTTCGGACATTATGTTTGTGACCAAGAGGGAACGCGGTTATGTCTGAATGGCTGGAAGGGAGAATACTGTGCTGAGCGTGAGTATCTATGAATACCCTCTAAAACGCGTTGTGACTTTTTTTGTCCTTTTCTTTTTATAACATCAGCTTTACACATAACAAAGTGTCAAAAGTCCCAAATACAGATTAAGAAGCAAAGAGCCCTAATACACATTACACTAAAGTCATCTGAACCCGCCGATATTGATGGATTCGGCCAACAGGCCAATATCTATGGGGCAGCAACCCACGGATGGTCAGAGAAGATGACAATCGAACATGTCCAACTTTGGACTGCTGATCGCATTGGTCTACCTAAGATAAGCCTAGTTAGTGGCTTTCTCATAGAGAACACAGGAGTGCTCGGCGGAACTGGCGCTCCTCTGTATGTGAGGGTCGGCTGAGATGGAGTACGACGGCCGACAGCTATTTACCTAAGGTCGACCGAACTCACCGAAATAGGCAGACTGTCTAAGGTGTATGGCGGCCTCCTGACTCTCACCTAAGAGATGATTTTGGGGGACAAAAGGATCAGCAAAGACTGGTTTGATTTCCAATGCTCGAGTGTTTTGATCTCCAGTTAATAAGATGCTGCCAGAGGAATCTGGCAGTGGCTCTTTCTAAAAGAACACAGAGCCTGGTGTTCCTGTGTATGGCGGAGGCAGGAGAGATTGCTGTCTAATGTCTCAATACATCCCAACGAGCCCGACAGACGAGTAGGTGCTTTAGGCTAAGTGTTTATCTGATCCCTTTATAAGGAAAACATTGCAATACTGCCAAAAAGTGTCCATATAATAGTGCCTTAATAATATTATACAGTACCATATAGTGCCCAAGTAACCAACCAACTCACTTTTAGGTGCAGGCATGGCATGCTGACCATGGTGTTTTTTTTTGTGCTAAATTTGGACACAGATTAGGTTTGGATGCCCGGGGTTTCCGTTGGCGCTCCACTGGCAGAACCAGGCAAACTGCAAACCCTAATTTGGAATATAATCAATTCACATGTGACAGTAACAGTTTCACTTGGGCGCTGCTGACAATTAAAAAAAAAAAATAGTCCGATAACAGAGCTTTATTGTACAACGCGTTTCAGACTGCTTCTTACATATAAAGAAAGGGCACACCCCTAACATTGCAATGAATCTTCTGCATAGAAATGTAAATTTTTTAAAAAATATATAAGAAACAAATAAACACACTACTGTGCAAAAGTTTTAGGCAGGTGTAGATAAAATACTGCAAAGTCAGAATGCTTTTAAAAATGGAAGTGTTAATAGTTTATTTTTAATCAATAAACAAAACAAAAAGTGAATGAAGAAAAATGAAAACTAAATCACATCAATATTTGGTGACTGCCCCTTTACCTTCAATATAGCATCCATTCTTCTAGACTGTGATTTGTAAGATTATAGTCAGGTGCATGAATAACCAATTATTGCAAATGAGTGATAATGATCATCATTTTCATGTGTAGGTTGAAAGACCAAGCTCTGCTGTAAAGGTTAGGTTATGGAAGACAGTTTCATGTCATAAGTCATATACCATAGCAAGACTGAGCACCGCAATAAGATACAGGGTAGTTATATTGCATCAGCAAGGTCTCTCCCAAGCAAAAATTTCAAAGCAGGCTGTGGTTTCAAGATATGCTGTTCAAGCTATTTTGAAGAAGCACCAAGAAATATGCAACAATGAGGACCGTAGATACAGCGATGAGCCAAGTAAAAGGTGCAGCAGATGAAAGACACATAATGCTTTCATCCCTTCTAAATCAGAAGATGACTAGCAGTGCCATCAGCTCAGACCAGGCAGCAACCACTGGCACCCAGATATACATATCTAATGTTTAGAGAAGTCGTCTTTATGGAAGAATTGCGGCCAAAAATCCATACCCTCAAGATGGAAACAAGGCTAAGTGTCTCAGGGAGGACTCTGATAGGCCGCAAATCTATTCTTCAGCAGGACAATGACTCCAAACATACAACAAATTTCATTAAGAATTTGTGCAGTTTTTTATGGAACTCAGCAGGAGGTTGTTCCAAAACATCTCGAAGAACTAACCACACCTTCTGTGAATGTTGGATTGCGCAAATCCTTTGGTCTCTTCATTAAATCCGAGACTCAGTGATGTTGAGATCAGGGCTCTGTGGGTTCGTATAATCACTTCCAGGACTCATTTTTCTTTTTCATGCTGAAGATAGTTCTTAATGACATTAGCTGTATGTTTGGGGTCAACATCAATAGAAGATCTGTAGTTAGTTCTCTAAGATGTTTTGGGACAGCTTCGCTGCAAAGTTCCATCAAAAATTACACAAATTCTTAATGATATTGGCTGTATGATTGGAGTGGTTGTCCTGCTGCAAAATAAATCTGGAGCCAATCAGACGCCTCCTTGATGATATTACATGATGGATAAGTATCTGACTCTATCGCTAGGGTCACACTATCAGTATTTGACATCAGTGGTGATGTGTTTCTATTATACTTTTTCTCTGATTGTTCCTCACCTGGTTTTGGCTTACAAATACTGATGTAAAATACTGACCAAATACTGATAGTGTGACTGTAGCCTATTACTGATCACACCATTAATTCTGACAAAATCCCCAACTCTATTGCAGCCCCAATCTTGCAGGGACCCTCCACCATGCTTCACTGCTGCCTGCAGACACTTGTTATTGTAAAGCTCTTCAGCCCTTCGGTGAACAAACTGTCTTCTGTTACAGCCAAATATTGACTAATCAGTCCAGAGCACCTGCTGCTATTTTTCTGCACCCCAATTCAATTTTCAGTCAACTAGCCTTATTTCCATATTGAAAGGTAAGGCTTTTGGCCATAATTTTTATGTGAAGACCACTTCTATCCAGACTTCTCCTAATGGGTGTAGCTGGGTCCCACTGGTTGCTGCCAGTTCTGACTTGATGGCACTGGTGGACAAATTCTGAATTCGAAGGAAAGTAAGCATGTTGTGCCTTTTATCTTCTGCACCAAGTTTCATTGGCCAACCACTGTGTCTATGATGCTCACCACTGCCTATTTCTTGGTCCTTCTTCAAAAGAGCTTGAAGAGCACATCTTGAAACCCCGGCCTGCTTTGAAGTCTCTGCCTTGGATGATGCAGTATAACTACCTTGTGTCTTGAGGCTGTGCTTAGTCTTGCCATGTAACAAGTATGACTTGTAACATGAAACTGTCTTCCACATCCTCACCTTTGTAGCATAGTTTGGTTTCTCTCACCTAGTCTTAAGTCTCCTGCACTGCCATTTTTGTTGGTTTTTATGACTGTGTTTCAACCTACATATGAAATGATGATCATTATCACCAGTTTGGCATAACCCTACAAAATACATGAGTTTGTGCAAATGCACCTAGAAAAATTTATCCTGTTTTGATGACAAAGGGCGGTCACACCAAATATTGATGTCATTTAGATTCTTCTTTAGCTCATTCACTTTGAATTTTGTTAATTGATAAAACCAATTAACGCTTCTATTTTTTATAGCAGCGTTCCTTCCACACCTGCCTAAAACTACACCACAACATGAGTTTTGAAGTTTTTTGGGGGGGTTTCGTTAACTGGCCAGATTGTTGTTCCACCACCCCTAAGGCCGGGACTACACTGAAACTTTTTTTTTTAATGTATCCGATTCATTTTTACTAATAAGTGACAGCTGCAGTCCACGCAATTGATTTTTTTGTAGCGCTTCTGATTGATTTTGACTATTTAGCTACAGCTGCAGTCCATGCAATTGAATGCAACTTTTTGGACTGTAACTCGATAGTCAAAATCAATCAGAAGTGCTACAAAAAAAAATCACAGCGAAGCCCTCATCTACTCATACACGTTTGCCTCGATCCTACAGAAATAGGGCATTTATCTATTATCAATGGCTATACTGTATACAACCACGAACCTTTATTTTTACAGCATATAAGACGCCTGTATCACATTATAACCGTTCTCTTCCTCGTACATCTGAGTTTGTCACCTAAAGCGATGACGATCTTATATAATCCTATAGGTTGCAAGCACAGAAGCCCCGTGCACTCGACCAGCTGTGCATCGCGGAACCTGGAGCATTTCTATGAATGCAAATCATGTCTTCAGATAATTGCCCCGAGCTTAAACCCTCGCTTGGTCTTTTCACACTGACTTTTCTCTCCAAAATGAGCCCCAATTATCTGCGTCACTTATTATGGGCCTGAATAAGCAAACAGGCATCACGTGAAGTCCTGCGGTGCTACCGATTCACGATGACACGGTCGGCCAGAGAACTCGACGAATATAGTGCAACTTTTTGTGACTTAATGCCTCTGTAAATCTTCTGCATCTACCTCGCTGTTTGCTCATCTCTGGCTTCTCCCAATCCTTCCACAATATCCTCCTAAGCTAAACACATCGGACAGGGTAGATAAAAGGCAAGAGGAGTTGGTCTGAGCACAAAGACCTAAAAGCAGCATATGGTGACTGGTTATGGGCCGTGCACCCTGCCAGACGGTCATCAAGGTAAATAGGAGTGTGTAGGGGGTTGGGGACATGTGGTTTTAACCAGATTTCATTGTGAGTAGGGAAGACAGATTAATAGCCCCCTCCTCGTTGGTCCCCACTCCCCAATTGTTCTGTGCACAATAGAGACAGGCGGCGTGCATTAAGCACCCTCCATCCCCCCTTGGGCAGGTGCTGTTTGTGTATGGGGCTGATATCTGCAGTTACAACATCTCATCTGTCTGCCACTCAGCAGCCATAGAGAAAAAAATCTAATAGCGCAGGCGGGACTGATGAGGGACGATGTGATACAATGAGGGGCTGATGATGAGAGCTCATAATAAATGCAACGCTTGTTAACACATGCTAATAATGTATATTTGCTCTTCCAAACCAGTGATGATACAAATGCAGGTTATTCCGATTATTATTTTTTTTTTCAGCAATGGTGAAAACATATCAGAAAATAAGCAAAACAAAAAGTGTAAAAAAAAATAGAATAGTAAAAAAAATGAAAAATTGAGATCAGATGGCAGCAACAGTGCCTAAAAAAAAGTCTTGCAGTCCACAGATGTCTCTTTCCCGCTTTTATCTCGGAAGCAACTTAATGCGATGGGTCTAAAAGCAGATGTAGCTGTCAAGAGGCCATTAATGAGAAGCCAAGCAAATAGGAAGAATGGTGGCACAAGGGCTGGAGAAGCCTGGACATCGGAGAACAGGAGGAAGGTTTTATGGACTGATGAGTCTAAATAGGAGATGGATAGAAGGAACAGAAGGAAGTATGTTCACCCACCGCAGCAATGAAAGGCTTTTCACAGCGGGTCTACGATCATCAGTTGGCCGTGGTGCAAGTTAGACAATATGTAGAACATCTGGAGTTGTTCACTGATTTTTAATGAAAGGAATCAGGAGAATTACTCGAAGAAGGCAAGATAAAGACTCAAAACCAACTGATGTGAAGAGCAAGAGGACAGAGGTGGTGGGGGGCGTCAAGTACTGATCAAATCATCCGGCTAAAGCCCCCAATACACATCACATAGCTGGCAGGTATCTCGGCCGACTCTCCCATACACAGGAGCACTTGCTGTCCAAGGCTACTTTCACACTTGCGTTTTCTTGCGCAGCGCATCTTGCACTATCGGACGCATGCGCAATGTTCCCCTATCTTTAACATGGCGGGCGCAGGGTCTAGCGCTTGCACGCGTTCATGTGCGTTTGTCGTGCGCTGCGCATTTTCCCGGTGTGCGCCCATACGCGCTAGACGCTACATGTTGCATTTTTTTTTTTGGTCAACCGCTTTAAAAAAACGCGTGCGCACGTGTGCGCATGCTATGCGCAAAAAATAACATTGCAGTCTATAGGGGCGCTGGCGTGCGCATGGCTTTGCGCTCGTCAGCGCTTTTGCACGCACGCGATTTTTCTGTAAATAATGGAGCCAGAGATGATGGAGCCAGAGATGATGGAGCCAGAGATGATGTAGACAGAGATGATGTAGACAGAGATGATGGAGCCAGAGATGATGGAGACAGAGATGATGGAGACAAGAGATGATGGAGCCAGAGATGATGGAGACAGAGATGATGGAGACAGAGGATGATGGAGACAGAGATGATAGAGCCAGATGATAGATGATAGAGACAGAGATGATAGAAATGTGACACATAGACAACGCATGCGCCAAAAACGCAAACGCATGCAAAAACGCATGAAATCGCAAACAAACGCTGCGTTTTTTTTGTCGAAATGCGCATGCTGATGCGACTAAATATCGCAGCGTTTATAAGCGTTTGCATGCGTTTTTTTAATGCGCTTCATGTGCGCTCGAAACGCAGCGCAAAAAAACGCAAGTGTGAAAGTAGCCTTAGAGAACAAAAGGTTCCGCAGTCTAAAATCAGACATCGGGATTCTTAGAGGGCTATTCCCATCTCCAAGATATTAGACCAATATGTAGTAGGTGAAATAATAATAATAATATTAGCAAATCCCTCCAATTAGAAATGAGCATAGTTTTTCTGAATCGCTATAACTCTTTCCTCATGTGCAGGTATTGCAGGATCTTAGGTGTCCATGGTTACGACCACTAGCAACTAACTGTCACTAATAATAATCTTTATTAATAATAATAATCTTTATTTATATAGCGCCATCATATTCCGCAGCGCTTTACAGTTTAACAGTTTCAAAACACAAGTCATAAGTAACAATGTTAACAATACAATAATTAAAGCAAAATAAGCCGCCCCTGCTCGTGAGAGCTTACAATCTACAATGAGGTGGGGGAGATACAAAGTACAGGTGTGTAGATACTATCAGTGGTGGTAACCAGCATCGGACGGGAGCACCTTGGGCCCACCAGAGAAAATCATTCTTAGGGCTCACTATGTAGTTACACAGAAATAAATAGAAGACCATCAATTGTGCTGTAAAACGCGCTAATATCCGGGTATAATATAAAGTAGTACAAGTCTCAATTATGTAGCAGGAGTCGGGTAGCCCCCTCATAGAATATAATGTAGCCCCCTCATACAGTATAATGTAGCCCCTCATAGAATATTATGTAGCCCCTCATAGAATATAATGTAGCCCCCTCATATAGTATAATGTAGCCCCCTCATAGAATATAAAGTAGCCCCCCATAGAATATAATGTATAATATAATGTAGCCCCCCATAAAACATAATGCAGACCTCATATAGTATAATGCATCCCCCTCATATAATATAATGTAGCCCCCTCATAGAATATAATGTAGCCCCTCATAGAATGTAATGTAGTCCCCTCATAGAATATAATGCAGCCCCCCATAGAATATAATATAGCCCCCCATAGAATATAATGTAGCCCCCTCATAGGGTATAATGCAGCCCTCCGCAGAATATAATGTAGCTCCCTCAGAGTATAATGCAACCCACTCATAAGGTATAATGCATTTCCCCCATAGAATATAATGTAGCCCCCTCATAGGGTATAATGCTGCCCTTCATAGGGTATAATGCTGCTCCTCATAGCTATAATGCTGCCCCCTCATAGGGTATAATGCTCTCCCCTCATAGGGTATAATGCTGCCCCCTCATAGGGTATAATACTGCCCCCTCATAGGGTATAATGCAGCTCCCCCATAGAGTATTATGCACCCCCTCATACGGTATAATGCAGATCCCCCAACCAGGACACACTGATTTTTATATATATATATATGTATATATATATATATATATATATATATATATATATATATAGTGGCATTCCACACTGTGTGTGGATGGGGATCACTCGCTTTGCTGGTCTTAGAGGTAAACACTGGCACGCTCAAGGTTAAAACAATAGTCCATTCAGTTTATTATAGCAAACTTGACACAAAATACAGTCTTTCACTGATCCCAATCAGCACAACACGGATCTTTATCCGTTACCTGTTGGCGTCGGCCACACCGGTTCCCGAAGACCTCTTAGCTTCAGAGGTATCCAGCAAACATCAAACACAGTCTTTCTATCACGAATACTTCTCTCTGATCCTGATCAGCCTAACACGGTTGTCAAGACTGTTACCTGTTGGATTGCCACACAGGTTCCTGGACGCCTCTTGTCATCAGAGGTATCCCAACATCAAAACAGTCTCTTTCTCACCAATACTCCTCACGGCTTGAACACAGTCTTCCTGACCCCGGTCATCATACCACAGACTCTTGTTTGTCACCTGTTGGCCATGCAGGTTCCCGGATCCCTCAACCTCAGAGGTATCCAATAATCATTTCTCACTTCACTCTGACCCCGGTCAGTGTCACTCATGGTTTTCAAGACCGTCCACTCTGCTGGCTCAAGCTCATCAGCATTGCTTCCCCAGTCTGTGCGACGTCCAGCCTGGACGTCAGGGAGCTCTGTCCAGGCTGACAGACTCCCAACACTCACAGGCTCTTCACAGTCTCAGACTACACTCCATGTGCCAAACACTTCCTTACATACCTGTAGCCACTCCCCCAGGTGAGGTATGGAGCACATGGTCTGGTCACATGCACATGACCTAATCACAGGTCCTCAAAAAACTCACAACCACCAATGGGCGGTGTATGTGTGGTTAGCCAGTCCCACCCAGCTCTCCAGCTAACCCTGTAAGCCACCCTAGAAAATAAACACAACTCTTGTATGACTACAAGTTCCAGAATAACATTACTTTGGCTTACAGCGCAGAGGAGCTCTGCGACACATACCTGCCATTTACCATGCCGGAGACTGTCTTTCCATCCAAATCACGCCTCCATGCATATCTTGAGGAGCATATACAGCACCCCCTAGCTGCAGCATGGGTCACTGCACCACATACCTCCCCCCTTTGTTCAAACTTGTGGGGTTGAACACTTATTCTAAACCGAGGGCCTCGAGACAGGGTACTCATGTCACCTTGCCCTACAAGTCAAGGGGACCGTCTCAGTCAATTTTGGGCATCATTCGACATCACCCCTTTGTTAGACCTCACCCGCCCCCAGCAGTCAGTATGTCGGCCTTGTCTTTCGGTCTGTGTCACCAGACCCTTTTTAATCAACCCACTTTCCACATGTGCCCCTTCACACAACCTTTCTTTCCATGGCCGCCTCCTACGGTTGTTGCGGTCATGAGTCCATCGTCCAGTCGAGCCTACTAGTTGATCTAAGTCTGACCCTCTGTCCTTTTGTCCGCTACAGGGTCTCCCACTTAGGTCGCTCAGCCCTGAGCTAACAAAGGTGTCATCTCCTCTAACCCTCATTGTTTCAGATCGCCTACTGCCAGTCCCCAGAGAAGCCTCTCGTCTCTCCATATCTCGGGCTGGAAGCAGTCGCACTCTTTGTTCCAACTCCTGTAGCTGTTCCTTAATCTGCTTTCTTTCCCAGATCAGCTGCTCTACCTCTCGTAGGTACGTCACTCATATTCCAGGAGCATTCAGATGTTCTTAAGGCTCTCCACTGAGCCAACAACGAATGGAACTATCTCTTCTTCACCAGCCACCTTGATCTCGCCATCAGTTGGAATCCTCACTCTCTTCACCCCGGATCTATTCACGATCTCCTGCATCACTTTTCCAAGTCTTCCAATGACTTTCCCCACCAGATTTCTGGGTACTGGAATTATGTCTTCTACAAAGCCCAGCCGACTTTGAGCTTCCCTTACCAGCTCCAGGCGTCGAGCGGCTTTCATATTACCCAACATGATCATCTGTTTAGAGCGGAGACATTGAAGATGCATATCCTTCAGGACAGCCACCCGCTTCTCTGTGACTTCCCTATCCACCAGTATCACCAACTGGTTCGTCTCAGTGGCACAGTTCACACTATAGGCTTTTACTGCCTTTTTTAAGGCCTCATCCATACCCTCGCTGGCACAGGCTTCTAACATGTCTTCAGGTACCTCCATCACGCACTTAAAGAGCGAAGCCTCATTCTCTTCCTGGTTTACCTTGGACACTTCCTGAGATTTATCTTCTTCCAGACACCTTGCCAAGATGGGCACTGGCAGCTCCGCCTTGTTATCATTTGGGCACGGCCGCTGTAAGTCTTCGACCACCAACTTCTGCTGCAGAAGACCTCTTTCTGCTTCTCTGAGCACCTCCACGTCTTCTCTTAATGCCTTATTCACACTTTGCCATGTTGACAGGTGACCTCTGAGCTCAGAGACTTCCTTCTCCAGCTCATCCACTCTATGCTCAGCAGTTTGTCTCAGGGCCTTTTCTTGTTCGATATGGTCTTTAATGGTCTTTAGTTCGGCCTGTAAATCAGCCGACTTTTGCTTCTCACAAGACAACTTTTTAGCAAGGTCCTGGCACTCCTGTGCTTTCTCCCCAAACTGAGCCTTGACGGCCGCACACTTGGACTCCAGGTGGCGCACCTGCTCCAATTTCACGGAGTTGGCGACTTCCATATCCGACCCCTTCAACCTTTCTTGAAGCTCTGCCCGGTCATCCTCAGGTACCTCTCGACTCTTTGTACCTTCAGAGAGCTCCACACTCTCCAGTGTCCCTATGGATGCAGGTGACCCCGACCTTTGTACCGGGTATTCGAAATCCCTCAGGTGCAACCCTCACTAGAGTCACCGGGCTCCCCGAGTCGACAAGACCAACCACATCTTCATTATTTATCTGCAGGGCACAGCCCCGTAGCATTGTGCCGGATGGGTAGTTCATAAGGCAGACTGGACACACATACTACATTTGCCCCTGGCAACAGTTCGTCTGCACCACCCCTTTTACATCGCGATGCTCCGCCCCATTTTTGGCAACCATCCCTGCATGGGTTACCGCCCCTTTTAGGTCCACCACCCCTTTTAGGGACATTACCCCACTCTGGGATACACCCCGTGGACTCCCCCACGGCTCTCTTAGGCCCCAGTCCTACAGTACAGTTTGTCTTTTCGGCTTGTACTGGCCCTTTAAGAGTTTGTGTGACCTGGTTCACACTGTCCTCCTATGACACCTCCCCAGCTCACTGCCACCTCTTCTGTTGCAGCCACAAACCACCGGCACCTCCGGCTGCCGATCACAAACCGCTGTGACTGTTACTGCAGCTCCTGCTGCAGAACCACTTGCTGCAACTGTAGCTCCCGCTACCTCAAGTCCCTGCACGGCTCCGCACCGTCAACTTCGTGAACTCGCCGATCCACAGCAAAACCTTCGTAACCCCGCCGAGTTACAGCCACACATCTTCGTAGCCCCACCAAGCCACAGGAAGTTGAAAAAAAAAAAAAAAATTAATGGACTTGCCGATCCACAGAAAAAAAAGCAAAAAACCTGCACACGTGCTTCTTGGGCCGCTGCCGCATTCTCCACCAATTGTGACGTTCCACACTGTGTGTTGGCGGGGATCACTCGCTTTGCTGGTCTTAGAGGTAAACACTGGCAAGCTCAGGGTTAAAACAATAGTCCATTCAGTTTATTACAGCAAACTTGACACAAAATAGTCGTTCACTGATCCCAATCAGCACAACACGGATCCTTGTCCGTTACCTGTTGGCGTCGGCCACACAGGTTCCCGAAGACCTCTTAGCTTCAGAGGTATCCAGCAAACATCAAACACAGTCTTTCTCTCACGAATACTTCTCTCTGATCCCGAACAGCCTAACACGGTTGTCAAGACCGTTACCTGTTGGATCGCCACACAGGTTCCTGGACGCCTCTTGTCCTCAGAGGTATCCAGTAAACATCACAAGTCTCTTTCTCACCAATACTCCTCACGACTTGAACATAGTCTTCCTGACCCCAGTCATCATACCACAGACTCCTGTCTGTCACCTGTTGGCCACGCAGGTTCCCGGATCCCTCAACCTCAGAGGTATCCAACAATCATTTCTCACTTCACTCTGACCCCGGTCAGTGTCACTCACGTTTTCAAGACCGTCCACTCCGCTGGCTCAAGCTCGCCAGCATTGCTTTCCCAGTCTGTGCGACGTCCAGCCTGGACGTCAGGGAGCTCTGTCCAGGCTGACAGACTCCCAACAATCACAGACTCTTCACAGTCTCAGACTATATTCCATGTGCCAAACACTTCCTTACATACCTGTAGCCACTCCCCCCCAGGTGAGGTATGGAACACATAGTCTGGTCACATGCACATGACCTCATCACAGGTCCTCAAAAACTCACAGCCACCAATGGGCGGTGTATGTGTGGTTAGCCAGTCCCACCCAGCTCTCCGGCTAACCCTGTAAGCCACCCTAGAAAATAAACATAACTCTTGTAGGACTACAAGTCCCAGAACATTACTTTGGCTTACAGCACAGAGGAGCTCTGCGACACATACCTGCCATTTACCACAATGCCGGGGACTGTCTTTCCATCCAAATCACGCTTCCATGCATATCTTGAGGAACATATACAGCGCCCCCTAGCTGCAGCATGGGTCACTACACCACAATATATATATAAAGTGCAGAAGGATTTTGTTTGCTGCACTATAAAGTGAAATACAAAAGTATATATAATATAAAAATCCATAAACAAGTCAATCTGTCGCACGAGTGAACTTTCGTTTTGCTCCTGATGATGTATTTACTTTCTGACGTGCATCTGATTTTTTAAAACGTCAAGAACGGCACAGATGGGATTGTGGTTTCTTCCTGACATGCGCAATTGACTTCATAGGACGCTGGTAACAGCGCTATTAGATATGGGGTGAGGCATGTGGCATTATAATCCTCACAGCTGATCACATTACAATCTGTTGCGATGTTTATGGATTTTTATATTATGTATATAGTACAGACCAAAAGTTTGGACACACCTTCTCATTTAAAGATTTTTCTGTATTTTCATGACTATGAAAATTTTACATTCACACTGAAGGCATCAAAACTATGAATTAACACTGTGGAATTATATACTTAACAAAAAAGTGTGTAACAACTGAAATTATGTCTTATATTCTAGGTTCTTCAAAGTAGCCACCTTTTGCTTTGATTACTGCTTTGCACACTCTTGGCATTCTCTTGATGAGCTTCAAGAGGTAGTCTTTATTCAATGAATTTGTCTAGCAGAAACCTTCCTCATTATGCCTTTATCTGCATAAATCCATCTGTGCTATTTATCAGCCTTGAATCTCTTCACAGTACAATGATCATGCTTAAGTTTTCGTGAAATATGTTATGTTTTCATACCTTGTACAAGGCATTGCACTCTTTGACGCTATTCGGCAGAAGAGAGATCATTTTTCTTTCCCATATAGCTTGAAACCTGTTGCACGCTTAATAATGTGGCAAATCCTTCTTAAGTAGTTTTCCTTTACTTGGGCTCACCTGGCAAACTAATCACAAGTGTTTGAGATTGATTTCAGAGACTCAAAGAGCCCGAGACCCAAATCATCCATGAGGTTAATTCAAAAGTGAAAATTTACATCTTTATGACACTTGGAACGCGGTGTATATGCCCATAATTTAATTGAAGGTTCAATTTCTGTATCTTCCACTACTGTAGACAAATAGGTTCCTCTGCTCCATATTTAGTACTCTAGAGAAAAGGAGTCTAAATGACCATACAATGAGTGCAGCTATCCCAATAGTTTGAAAGTTGGAATAGCAAAAAACTCCCACGATATAGCACCTGATAGCAACAAATATCCTTATAGCTGTTAATTTAACAGCTATGGGATATTTGTTGCCATCAGGTGCTATAGCGCGGGAGTTTTTTGCTATATCAATTTTTAATCAGTATTCCGACAGGCCGCCACACAGAACCTGTCCAACTTCCAGCAGCTTTAGTTACCATGAGCTTGAGAGTGCCAGTATGTTGATTGTGAGTTTATGAGAGTTACTGAACACAGAGAGTAGTCAGAAATGGCACGAAATGCCATCATGGACCACAGGCTGTGTACCTCCTTTAATAGGGGGCTTTAAAGGGGTTGTGAGAAACCTAATAGTCAATGACTATCTAATTTTAAAAGCTAACCACTTTTGTGATTTACATCAACTGAAAATTCCCTACTGTTCCCTGCTCCAACTTCCTGATTCAGAATTTTCTTTCACTTCCAATAACGTTCCGTTTGAGTCTCCCAGCATGCACTGGGGAGTCTTAATTGGAACGTCATCAAGTGGCTGGGGCTGCGGTCACTCCTCACAGCTGCTTTCACCACTCTGAAAAGGGACATCATAGTGACGTCCGTTTCAGAGACTGGACTTGTCTCTTCTACAGAGCATGCGTTGGTTGCCAATTCTGATGCATGCACACTATGCTCTCCCTGCTCTCTCTCTTTTAATGTTCACTGGCAGTGTGCTCCCTCACCAGCTCGTCACTTCTCTTTACTGGGCATGCGTAAGTTGTTAGTTCCAACACATGCTCAGTTTGCTTTCCCTGTTCATTTTCCTATTTTCCTTTCAATATGCACTGACAGTGCACTCCCTCCTTGGCTTAAAATAGGAGCGATACGATAGGGGTGAATAATAGAGTGCACTGTTAATCAAGAGACAGCGATTACAACAAAGTGGAAGTGTACATTGAAATCAATAGGGAGAGTATACTGTGCATGTTCGGAATTAACAATCAGCGTATGCTAAGAAGAATAGAGAACAGCCCAACCCCTAAAACGGACGTAACTGATGATGGCAATGAAATCAGCTGTGAGGAGTGACTGCGGCACTAGCTCTCTGATGAAATCCCAATTCAGGGAGGTAAAAGAAGCAGTGGGGAGTGACCGTGGCACCTTCTCCTTGATGACATCCTATTTCAGGCATGTAAAAGCAGTGGGGAGTGATAGCTACCCCAGCCCTTTGATTAAGTCCTGTATAAAACTCCAGAGTGCATTCTAGGAGACTCAAACACAACGTCATCAGAAGTCAAAAATCCTGAAACGGGAATTTGGCGTACAGAGGGAACGGTGGTGAATTTTCAATTGATGTAAATTATAAAAGTGTTTTAAAATTAGATATTTAGACATTGACTATTAGGCTGGGGCTACACGGCGACATGTGCAGTGCGACACTGAAGTCACATAGACACATTGCAAGATTAGATGTAATTTTTGTAACGATCTTGCACTGCGACACAGAGTTGCTAATGTTTCCAAATGTTTTGGGTTTTCAAGCTACGCACTTGCCAAACACTTCAATGCAAACCACACGCAAGACATGCAACTTATCTGCAACTTGATACCTAAAGAAATGAACCGAAGTATAAGTTGGTGTGCATACAGCGTGTAGGCGCATGTTCACACTGCCCATTAAACAGACAAAACCCAAGATAAAAACATAGCAATGAAATACCCTGCAGTAAATAAACAGGAATAGTGCATGAAAACAATATAGGGTGCTCAGTTAACATAATTTTGATTAAAAAAAAAATGTAAAAGCCGTCCCACAACGTCACGGTGACCCTATTCGGGACAGTCCTAATCTCTAATATCTGCAGCTTGGCTGTTTTTGTTTTACAGCAAAATGAGATGCAAAAAATAGTCAAGTGACAGCAAGTTGTGACAAGTTGCACGCATTTTTATCACGCAACTTTTCAGGGAACCACTGTCATGTAACACGTCTCTGTGTAACATTAACCTCAGGTTTCAAGCAAGCCTTTCAATCTGCTGCAGGGTAGGAGGCTTATATACCGTAAGAACAAAGGCATGTTAATATTCAACATTCCGGATCCTTCATTTACCTGACATCTGCTGAACTAATGTTGTCCATATAGCTAATATATATTAGATGATTGATCAGTGCTGATGTAAGATGTCCAAGCGAGGTAGTTGTGGGCGAGCTTCTGTTCCCACTCACTTTTGCATCCTACAGACAACTCGTGTCCCAGCCCTGGTGTGCTGCTGTGTGTGAGGGGCATGACACTTACTTCAGGGCCGCAGGCCTCTTCTGACTCCAGGAATCCCTCTTCTGGAACCAGGGCAGCAATCAATCCAGGAGACACGAGGTTCATAAAAAAAAAAACTTTTACTTGGTGAATGTCAGTATATACAGGCAGGTGTAGAGGATAAGGACCAACGGGTTGTCTTCTTTCTCACAGGTATCGGACACAACTTCAGCCCTGGTACTCGGTATAGGTAGAACATCCCTTTTACTATCTTCTCTAGCTCTTGGGGATCTTCTCCTTTTCTAGCAGTATACAGCTCTGGCAAAAATTAAGAGACCCCTGCACAGTTTTCTAAAAATCGGCTTCTCTACATGTCTGACAGCCATTCCATTCCAGTGTCAGTTGAATTCCAACCAGAGTTCACCTCATTCTACTTAATGTGCTTCTGATTAGGTGATCAGATGAACCAAATCTTATTTAACAAAGGAAAGTATAAAAAACACTGCTGTGGTGTTCACAATCCTCTTGCAATAGGACAAGCTGGATGGCAAAACAAGTGCAAGTAATATCCCAAAAGTAATAGGAATGAAAAAGTAACTTTTAACCATGTCAAAGGAGTTGAAAAGAAAAGTCTTGAGTGAGGAAAAGACGGGCTCAATTCTGGCTTTACTAGCAGAGGGATACAGTGAGTGTTTTGTTGCCTCCATCCATAACATTTCTAAGACGGTAGTCCATTACAACAGGGTCAAGCAGCAGACATTAGGGACAACAAAGCTACAGACCGGCAGAGGGCGAAAACGACTCTCCACTGACCGGGATAACAGTCATCTTATTCGAATGTCACTGAGCAACCGCAGGATGACATCAAGTGACCTACAAAAGGAATGGCAAATGGCAGCTGGGGTGAAGTGCACGGCAAGAACAGTTCGTAACAGGCTCCTAGAGGCAGGGCTCAAGTCATGTAAAGCTAGAAAAAAGCCTTTCATCAATGAGAAGCAAAGGAGAGCCAGGCTGAAGTTTGCCAAAGACCATAAGGATTGGATCATAGAGGACTGGAGTAAGGTAATCTTCTCTGATGAGGCTAATTTTCAGCTTTGCCCATGACCTGGTCGTCTAATGGTTAGACGGAGACCTGGAGAGGCGTACAAGCCACAGTGTCTTGCACCCACTGTGAAATTTGGTGGCGGATCGGTGATGATCTGGGGATGCTTCAGCAAAGCAGAAATTGGGCAGGTTAATCTTTGCGAAGGACGTATGACTCAAGCCGCATACAAGGTTATCCTGGAAAAAGTTTATTCCTTCTGCTCAGGCAATGTTCCCCAACTCTGAGGACTGTTTTTTCCAGCAGGACAATGCGCCATGCCACACTGCTAGGTCAATCAATGTGTGGATGAAGGACCACCACATCAAATCCCTGTCATGGCCAGCCCAATCTCCAGACCTGAATGCCATTGAAAACCTCTGGAATGTAATCAAAAGGAAGATGGATAGTCACAAGCCATCAAACAAAGAAGAACTGCTTAAATTTTGTACCAGGAGTGGCATAAGGTCATCCAAAAGCAGTGTGAAAGACTGGTGGAAAGCATGCCAGACACATGAAAGCTGTGATTAAAAATCATGGTTATTCCACAAAATATTGATTTCTGAACTCTTCCTGAGTTAAAACATTAGTATTGTTGTTTCTAAACGATTATGAACTTATTTTCTTAGCATTATTTGAGGTCTGCAAGCACTGCATTTTTTTGTTATTTTGACCATTTCTCATTTTCTGAAAATAAATACAAAATTTATTGTTTGGAAATTTAGAAACATGTTGTCAGTAGTTTATGGAATAAAAGAACAATTTACATTTTACTAAAAAATATACATATAAGGCCGGGGTCACACTGGCGACAAAAACGGACGACTGCAATATGATGAAATATCGCATTGCAGTCGGACCAATGTTAATCTATGGAGCAGCTCCCAGCATCGGATTTTTTCTCGGCCATTTTCCTCGGACCGAGACAATCACAGCATGCTGCGATTGTCACCGATCGGTCGACAATCGCCAATGCAAGTCTATGGGTGCAATGAAAAATCGGATTACAAAAGGACCACACATGTGACTTGCGATAAAATCGCACCGGTGTCCTTTAGAAAAGCCGGCAATTCATCCCCGGCTATACTGTAAAATCACACTGACAGGTTTAATAAAGAAAAGAAAGAATACATATTCAAACATAGAATACATATACAGTACAGACCTAAAGTTTGGACACACCTTCTCATTCAATGATTTTTCTGTATTGTCATGACTCTGAAAATTGTAGAATCACACTGAAGGCATCAAAACTATGAATTAACACATGTGGAATTATACATTACACTTTACAAAAAAGGGTGAAACACCTGAAAATATGTCTTATATTCTAGGTTCTTCAATGTAGCCACCTTTTGCTTTGATTACTGCTTTGCACGCAGAAAAGGTGAACGGCTGGACTCTACATGCCTGGTTCCCACCGTGAAGCATGGAGGAGGAGGTGTGATGGTGTGGGGGTGCTTTGCTGGTGACACTGTTGGGGATTTATTCAAAATTGAAGGCATAGTGAACCAGCATGGCTACCACAGCATCTTGCAGCGCATGCTATTCCATCCGGTTTGCGTTTAGTTGGACCATCATTTATTTTTCAACAGGACAATGACCCCAAACACACCTCCAAACTGTGTAAGGGCTATTTGACCAAGAAGGAGAGTGTTGGGGTGCTACGCCAGATGACCTGGCCTCCACAGTCACCAGACCTGAACCCAATCGAGATGGTTTGGGGTGAGCTGGACCGCTCACCGCTTCAATTTTGAATAAATCCTCAACAGTGTCACCAGTAAAGCACCCCCACACCATCACACCACCTCCTCCATGCTTCACGGTGAGAACCAGGCATGTAGAGTCCATCCGTTCACCTTTTCTGCGTGCAAAGCAGTAATCAAAGCAAAAGGTGGCTACTTTGAAGAACCTAGAATTTAAGACATATTTTCAGTTGTTTCACACTTTTTTGTAAAGTGTAATGTGTAATCCACATGTGTTAATTCATAGTTTTGATGCCTTCAGTGTGATTCTACAATTTTCATAGTCATGAAAATACAGAAAAATTTTGAAAGAGAAGGTGTGTCCAAACTTTTGGTCTGTACTGTATATATATATATATATATATATATATATATTATATATATATATATATATATATTGTGGTACACCAAAGGGGGTCTTGCTGGATGGGAGATATATTTCTCTTAGCAGACTGAAGTTTGGTCAGGATTTTCCCTGATCACAAGGACCTGTGATGAGGTCATAGTCACGGGATCAGGTCAGCTGATGTGTACCTCACCTGAGGGTGTGGATTAGGCCTATTTAACAAGGATCTGTTGTAGTATGTGGGTGGAAGGAAGGAAGGAGTTTGGCTGGAGTCAGCCTGGAAGAGTGTTTTGTTACAGTGTGCCAGTGTGCACCAAGAAGCAAGTTCCAGTCCACCCGGAATGGCACCTGGCGGTCTCTGCTGACCTGCAGCCGCTTAGTTAAGCCCGTTCCAAGCAAGGGTGAGTCTGGGACCAGTGGTTCTCCAAACTGGAGTGATTTATGTTCTGTTTTGATTTTGTTATCTGGACTTTTGTTGAACCCGTCATTAAAACCACTGAACTTTGAACTGAACGCCTGTGTGTTTGCCTCATTACTGCGGCCCGGCCCCTGCCTACCAGAGCGGATCCCTACAATTGGTGGCTTGAAAGCGGGCACACGCAGTGAGGTCAGGCTGTGGTATTGTTTTTTTTTTTTTTTTTTCCTCTGCATGACAGTCGATGTCCTGGGTGAAGAAAGTAACGCAAAACCCGGTGGAGAACTGTCCGGAGATGGAGAGCACAGTAAAAATGCTGGTGGAGGCCATGCGACAGCAGCAGCAGGCTATGCAGCAGCAACAGCAGGCTTCACAGCAGCAACAGCAGGCTATGCAGCAGCAGCAGGCTACACAGCAGCAGGCTATGGAGCAGCAGCAGGCTATACAGCAGCAGGCTATGGAGCAGCAGCAGGCTATACAGCAGCAGGCTATGGAGCAGCAGCAGATATTTAATCGACAGCAACAGGAAACCAATAGTCTACTGATGCAGCACATCACAGCGCCGCAGACAGCAGGAGCTGCCCGGGGATGCCAGGATGTCCGGAAAGCGGTGCGTACAGCGATCCCAAAGATGGAGCAATCAGATGACGTCGAGGTATACCTGGAGTTGTTTGAAGGCGTGGTTAAGAGGAAGAGACTGCCCCGGGACCAGTGGGCCGAGATCGTGGCTCCGTTTTTGGCTCCAGGACCCGCGAAAGCCTATAGGGACCTACCCCCCGAGCATCAGAGGGACTACGAGATCGTCAAGGGTGAGATACTCGCACGTCTTGGGGTAAATGTGTTAGTCCGGGCCCAGCGGGTACACCAGTGGAAGTTTTCCCCTTCCGAGCTAGCTCGGTCCCAGTATTATGACTTGATACACCTGATAGAAAAGTGGTTGCAGCCGGAGGTGTTGTCACCCCGCGCTATGCTGGATCGTATAGTGACTGATAAATTCTGGAGAACTTTGCCCCACACCCTTCAAACATGGGTTGGACAGGCAGCCCCTACTGATGGTCTCCAAATGGTAGACCTCATTGAAAGATATGGGGCTACCAAGGAGATACAGGGAGAGACTACCCGGAAGGTAATGAGTAAATTCCCCAAACCTTCACCCGCCGTTCAGCGAGCAGAGACTCGGAAGGCCGCCCAGGACACGTTTGGGGACGAAAGGGGCGCCATAATCTGTTGGCGGTGCCAAGAACCAGGACATATGAGAGCTGATTGCCCCCACCTGACTGAGCCCATGGACACAAACTATGGGTACTATCAGTCTCACTATGCCAACACATGTGTGCAGTGGGCAAACCAGAGGGACCCAGTATGAACCATTTGTGTAAAGTGGAGGTGGAGGGTAACCCTGCTGTGGCTCTGCTGGACTCAGGGAGTCTCGTGACCCTAATACGAGCCAGCCACGTCCAAATCAGCGAGTATACTGGTCGGAAAATGGGTGTATTGTGTATACATGGGGACCTAAAACATTATCCTACCGCCCTGGTGATGATCAACACGCCAGCGGGGAGGAGGTGCCACGAGGTGGGGGTGGTGGTTAATTTGCATTATGAGGTAATAATGGGGAGAGATTTTCCGTTATTTTCTGTGCTTTGGCCTGTAATTACCCATCCCACGGAACAGTCATCGGCACCAGTGGCAACCAGGTTGCATTCTCCAGAAATCGGGCATGAACCTGGTGGCCCAGAGGAAGATGTGCTGGCGGTAGGAGTACCTGTTCTTTCGGTGGAGGAGGAAAAACCCTCTCCTGTAGAAGTGTTAGCTGGGGAGGTGGAAGACTTGCCACCGGGACCAGAATTGTCAGACTTAAATGTGGCAGGTGACAATTTTGGTACGGCGCAACTCCGGGACCCTACGTTGGCTCGAGCTCGGGAAAATGTACTGGTTGTCAATGGAGAACCCCAACAACCCGGGGCAGCTACAGTATTTCCCCGATTCGAGCTGAACCAAGATTTGCTGTATCGGGTTGAAAAAGTACGTGGGGAAATTGTCGAGCAATTGCTGGTACCTCAGTCGTATCGTAAGTTGGTAATGGACCTAGCGCATGCGCATGTACTGGGGGGACATCTGGGTCAAAAGAAAACCCTAGACCGAATTCTACAACGGTTTTACTGGCTAGGAGTCTATGAAGAAGTTAAACGGTATTGTAACTCTTGTCCCGTGTGCCAGGTAACCAGTCCGCAGCCTCATTTTCGGAGTCCCTCGGTGCCATTACCAATTATAGAGGTCCCGTTTGAGAGAATAGCCATGGATCTGGTGGGGCCTGTTAATAAATCAGCGAGGGGTCACCAACATATCCTCGTAGTTCTAGATTACGCTACCAGGTATCCTGAGGCTATTCCCCTGCGCCACATCTCTGCCAAACTTATCGCAAAAGAACTCATGGGTATGTTCTCCGGGTGGGAATCCCTCAAGAAATCTTAACAGACCAGGGGACCCCCTTTATGTCAAAAATCATGAAGGAACTCTGCCACTTGTTGAGTGTTAAACAGTTGCGCACATCGGTCTATCATCCTCAGACGGGTTGGTAGAAAGGTTCAATAAGACCCTGAATATGTTGAAAAAAGCTGTCTCTAAAGATGGTAAGGACTGGGATCTCTTGTTGCCATACCTGATGTTTTCAGTGAGGGAGGTGCCCCAGGCATCTACGGGGTTCTCGCCCTTCGAACTATTATATGGCAGACATCCCCGTGGCTTACTCGATATAGCTAAAGAGACCTGGGAGAACCAACCAACTCCCCATAAAAGTGTGATAGAACATGTGGCCAAAATGCAAGAGAGAATGGAGACAGTCCTACCATTAGTCCGAGAACATAAGGAAGCAGCACAAAGGTCACAGAGGCAGGTCTATAACCGGGAGGCACGGGTAAGGTCCTTTAACCCTGTGGATCAGGTGTTGGTACTTGTGCCTACAGTGGATAGTAAGTTCCTTGCAAGGTGGCAGGGACCCTACGAGATTATGGAGAAGGTGGGTCCCGTAAACTATAAAGTACACCAACCAGGGCGAAGAAAGCCAGAACAGGTATACCATGTGAATCTGCTCAAACCATGGAAAGACAGAGACCCTCTTGGTGAGGATTGTCCACGGCCTGCATTTCCAGTAGAGAGGGCTCCCTTGCCTCAGGAGAAGGCAAGAGAAGTCCTCTCCGCCGTCAAAATAGCAGACACTTTGTCTCCTAGACAAGTTCAGGAGGTCCGAGAGTTTGTTAGCCGAAATACCGATGTTTTTTCAGAGCTCCCTGGCCGTACCTCCCTAATCCAACATGACATTGTCACGGAGCCGCAGGCCAAAGTCCGATTAAAGCCATATCGGGTGCCTGAGGCCCGGCGACAAGCCATCTCGGAAGAGGAAAGAAGATGCTGCAGTTAGGGGTTATTGAAGAGTCCCAGAGTGAGTGGGCCAGCCCAATAGTCCTAATACCAAAACCAGATGGGACACTAAGGTTCTGTATTGACTTCAGAAAACTGAATGAAATTTCTAAATTTGACGCCTACCCCATGCCCCGGGTCGATGAGTTAATAGAGCGGTTTGGGCAGGCCCGTATTTTTCAGTCATTGACCTCACAAAAGGGTATTGGCAGGTGCCCCTAACAAAAGCAGCGAGAGAGAAAATGGCTTTTGTAACACCCGAGGGACTGTTCCAGTATATAGTCCTACCCTTCGGGTTGCATGGCGCTCCAGCGACTTTCCAGAGGTTAATGGACGTTGTTCTTCGTCCTCATCGCCGATATGCCGCGGCCTATCTCAACGATATTGTGGTGTACAGTACAGACTGGGAAAGTCACTTAGCCAAGGTACAGGCGGTGATTGATTCTCTGCGACAAGCAGGGCTAACTGCCAACCCAAAGAAGTGTTCCATAGGGTTGGAGGAAGCTCGGTACCTGGGGTATGTGATTGGGAGAGGAGTTATCAAACCTCAAATAAACAAAGTGGAGGCAATCCAAAACTGGCCCCGTCCCCTCACCACAAAACAAGTGAAAGGGTTTTTGGGGTTAGTGGGATATTACCGGCGGTTTATTCCCAATTTTGCAACCCTGTCGGCGCCGTTAACTGACTGCCTGAAAGGGAGGAAGTCAGTAATGGTGTGCTGGAATGATCAGATTGAAGAAGCGTTTGTAAAACTAAAAGGGGCACTGTGTGGGTCACCAGTTCTGATCACACCCGACTTCAAAAGAGAATTCATTGTCCAGACTGATGCGTCAGAGGTAGGTCTGGGTGCCGTGCGTCGCAGGAGGTTAACGGGGAGGAGCATCCCATTAGTTTCCTGAGTCGAAAGCTTACTCCAGCTGAAACCAGATACAGCATTGTAGAGAGAGAGTGCCTGGCCATCAAATGGGCACTGCAGTCATTGCGCTACTATCTGTTGGGGAGAACGTTTCGTTGGTAACTGATCATTCCCCTCTGACTTGGATGAGTCAAGCCAAAGAGAGAAATGCACGAGTCACCAGGTGGTTTCTGTCCCTGCAAAATTTCAAATTTTCAGTAGAACATCGGGCAGGCAAATTACAGGGGAACGCAGATGCACTGTCCAGAGTTCACTGTATGCCATGTGTCCACCCTCCTAAGGTTGAACAAAGGGGGGAGGTATGTGGTACACCAAAGGGGGTCTTGCTGGATGGTAGATATATTTCTCTTAGCAGACTGAAGTTTGGTCAGGATTTTCCCTGATCACAAGGACCTGTGATGAGGTCATAGTCACGGGATCAGGTCAGCTGATGTGTACCTCACCTGAGGGTGTGGATTAGGCCTATTTAACAAGGAGCTGTTGTAGTATGTGGGTGGAAGGAAGGAAGGAGTTTGGCTGGAGTCAGCCTGGAAGAGTGTTTTGTTACAGTGTGCCAGTGTGCACCAAGAAGCAAGTTCCAGTCCACCCGGAATGGCACCTGGCGGTCTCTGCTGACCTGCAGCCGCTTAGTTAAGCCCGTCCCAAGCAAGGGTGAGTCTGGGACCAGTGGTTCTCCAAACTGGAGTGATTTATGTTCTGTTTTGATTTTGTTATCTGGACTTTTGTTGAACCCGTCATTAAAACCACTGAACTTTGAACTGAACGCCTGTGTGTTTGCCTCATTACTGCGGCCCGGCCCCTGCCTACCAGAGCGGATCCCTACAATATATATATATATATATATACACACACATTTCATTGTGACATATTTATATATTTATAGTTCATACACTTCTACATAGTATAATAGCCGATAATTCAATTGCCGGCTTTTGTGAAATTACAGAACCCGACATGAAATGACACATGGTTTACATACAGTTAAGCATATCATTTCATGTAGTTTGATATATGGCTTTCACTAACAATTACATGAGTGTATGTGTGCAAAATTTCATACATGTAGGGGTTAATTAAATGTGTAAATTCGTTGAAAAAAATGCGTGGGCTCCCGCTGTATTTTCTCCACCAGACAGGCAAAGCCAGCTAGTGGGGGCAGATAATAATAGTCTATGGAGGGTGCATTTATTTTGTGCCCCCCCTGGCTACTAACATCTGCCCCCAGCCACCCCAGAAAAGGCAAATCTATAATTAGATGCGCCCTTTCTGGCACTTAGCCCGTCTATTCCCATTGCCCTGTAGCGGTGGCTAAAGGGTTAATAATGGGTTAAAGCCACCTTGCTATTGGAAGGTGACTTTAAGCCAGTTTTTTTTTTTTTTTTAAATCAGATGATTTTTATTTAAAAATTGTCAGCATGAAACTTTGACAGTACATTTAACTTTAGCATATAATATAAACCGTATTCAACCTGACAGGCAATATAACTATTCTTACATCCTAAGTCCCCTACCCTCCCCCCTCCCCCCTAACCCCGTCCCTTTAAATCATTGCACATATCACACACCATGTCACATTTTGAATCCTTTTTTCGAGACAACCCCTTACGATCCCTGTTTAAAGTACCAACTCAGAGGGTCAAGGGCGCGTAGGCAGACGCATTCTTTCTCTCATAAGAGCCTCCGAAGCCAGGCCCAGGTGCTCTATCCAGCCACCCCACACATTCTCAAACTGCATGTGTTGACCTCTTTTCGCATATATGTTCTGTTCCATCATAACAATAAAGTTAACCTTATTAATCAGTTCTTGTCTAACTGGCGCTTTGTCATCTAACCAGTGGGCCGCAATGAGCTTTCTGGCAGCATATAGGATTCTGGCTATGGTCAGCTTTCCCCACTCATCAACCGCAATATCCTCCATGCACCCCAATACACACGTCAGCGGGTTCCTTATAAGATCCACTCCCATTACCTCCTGTGTCAAATTAAGTGTTTGTACCCAAAAGTTCTGTAGGGCAGGGCAGGACCACATCATATGTAGGAGATCTGCCCCATCCTCAGAGCAGCGCGGACAGCAGGAATCCCTCCTCAGGCCCGCCCTCTTCATCCAGACCGGAGTCCTGTATACCCTATGTGTTAGGTAGAGTTGTGAGACTCTCCTGGCTTCACTCATAGAGACCTTGGGGATGAATTGTAATACGCTCTCCCACTGAGAGTCCGAGATTGGTCCCACATCCTCTTCCCATTTTTCTCTGGACTTAGCCGGGTGCCGTACCAGGAATGAATCCAAAAAACCCCTATATACGAGGGAGATGAAACCCTTAGTGCCCCTTAGTGACCCTATAAGATTCACCATCGCATCTGATTGCACCACTATTCTTGATGTTTTAAGCTGTCGATTGATTGCATGCCGCAGCTGCAAATATTGAAAAAAGAGGGATTGACTTAGAGGGAACTCCTCCCTGATCTCCTCAAAAGTCTTAAGCATGACGCCAACCAACAGCTGTGACACAAACCATATCCCGACCCTTCTCCATTGAGCAAATCCCCTCAGACGCATTAACTCCCCCAGTCTCGGGTCAAACCAAACCGACGAGAAGCGCGTGAGCTCCGTAATGCCCCTCCATTGTCTAACTCTTTGCCAAATCTTGTCCACCATAGCGATCGTCGGGAGCCTTTTAGGGTTCACCCGGAACCTACCAGCCTCTAAACTAGCAAGCAACGGACCTCTGCCCACTATAAACTCAATGAGCTTCCCAGCCGACGTAGATTGGGTAGGCTCCCCCCACCCCACCATATGCTGACATTGGGATGACACATAATAAACCCACGGGTTCGGGATTGCCAGGCCCCCCTCCTCTTTTGACCTCTGTAGTTGTTCAAGTTTAATGCGTGCCCTACTACCCTTCCAGATCAAGTCCCGGAAAAGAGAATCAATCCGGTAGAATTTATTTTGCGCCAACCAGACAGGCGTATTATGGAATATATATAGGAGTTGGGGCATGAGGATCATTTTTAGTAAATTTGCTCTACCCGCCACAGACAGGAATAGTTTCTTCCACGCTGCAATTTTTTGTTGAAACTTATTGATAAGGGGGGTAAGATTGAGCCGTTCATATTCCTCCAATTTAGCAGAGATCACAATGCCCAAATATTTAAACTCACTAACCACCCTCAAAGGGGTCCCAGGATCTAGCACTAGGGGAGCAGCAGAGTCCACGGGAAGCAACACGGATTTATCCCAGTTGATAGTCCAGAAATAGAGCCAAATTTACTAATAACTGCCATAGCCGAACTTAGGGAGTCGCTCGGGTCAGCCAGAAACAGTAGCACATCATCCGCATATAAGGCCACTTTCTCTACGTGGGAGCCATATTGGAATCCCCGAATATCTGTGGTACCACGTATCTTTGCAGCTAACGGTTCTACAGCGATCGCAAACAGCAGGGGGGACAGGGGGCACCCCTGCCTCGTTCCCCTATGTAGGGAGAAACTCTCAGACAGCAGACCATTAACCCGTATTTTAGCACTAGGGGATGTATATAGCAAACGTACCCAACCCACAAACAGATCACCAAATCCCATGGTTTTCATTACCGCCCACAAATACCTCCACTCCACACTGTCGAACGCCTTAGCGGCATCCAGGGAAACTATTACTCTCTGTCCCACATTATCCGCCCTCGCCTGCATGTTTAAGTATAATCGCCGGAGATTTATAGCTGTGGATTTATTGGGCATAAACCCTGACTGGTCTTGGTGAATTAGGGATTCGATGACCTTGTTAAGTCGGTTCGCCAGCATTTTGGCCAATAACTTAATGTCAGTGGTCAACAAAGAGATCGGACGATATGAAGCTGGGTCCGTCAAATCTTTTCCCTGCTTTGGTAGGACAACAATTATCGCCTCTCGCATGGACCGGGCAGCTCCCCCCCCGCCAAACTCGCAGTGTAAACCTCCATCAACTTGGGAAGCAACACCTCTTTGTATTTTTTGTAGACTTCTCCTGGGATACCGTCCCCCCCTGGGGCCTTGTCACTAGGTACAGAGCCAGAGCGGCCTCAAGTTCCTCCATATCAAAGGGCTCCTCAAGAAGCCTCTGCTCCGCCAGTGAGAGTCGTGGAAGCCGCACCCCCACTAAAAAGTTATCAATTTCCTCCTCCGATGGCTGCACATGTGACTGGTACAGATTTGAGTAAAATCCCATCATTACCTCCAGTATGGCCCTACTGCCTGTATGCTCACATCCGTCTTTCCCCTTTAATTTAGTGATATACGCCGATTCCCTTTGGGCCGCCACCACCCTGGACAGAAGGTGACCCGCTCTCTCTCCCTCCTCGAAAAACTTCATCGTGCAGAACAGCCTTTTCCTCTCCGCAGTTTTCATAGTCATATTACAAACCTCTCTCTGCGCTGATCTCAAACGTTCTCGGGCCTCAGGGGTTTGCTCCTCAATTAGTGCCGCCTCTGCTCCCTCTAATGACCTAATCAACTCCTGGTCTCTCCTGCCCGTTTCGGTTTTAACTTGCGATATGTTTTTAATGCACAACCCTCTGAAGTAAGCCTTCATGGCTTCCCATACCATCAATACCGAAGCCGAGCCCATATTAATTTTAAAGAATTCTGTCAGGTCATCCCCCACATGGCCGTCCAGATCAATCAGCTGGAGCCAGAACGGATTTAGCCTCCACAGGGGTCTCCTGGAAAACTCAGAGCCCTGCCCCTGAAGCACCACACACATAGGCGAGTGATCCGACAGAGTTCTAGCCAAATAAGTTACCTCACCCACTAGACTTAGCATCGGACCATTCCCCAGGGCCAGATCAATCCTTGACAGCGAGGCAGAGGCAGGAGAGAAGCAGGAGTACTTATAAATTCCGGGGTGATGGGTTCTCCATATGTCTATTAGTGCAGTCTCCTTCAGAACCGCCCCAAAGGGGGTGCAATTACCACCCAGTCTCAGTGCCTCCCGACCACCTCTGTCCCAATGGCATCAGGAACATTGTTGAAGTCACCAATTATCAGAAAGGGAACCCCCGGGAAATCGCCCACTACCTCCATGACCTTGTGCAGCACTTTCCCACAATACGGCGGCGGGATATATATCGAGATCAGTAGCATCAGTATACCAGACAATTTACATAGCAAGCATACGAACCGTCCCAGCGGGTCTATAATCACTTTACACTGTTCAAAAGGTATACCTGTGCGAACAAGAACACTGACCCCCCGTGAGTATGTGGAATATGTTGCATGATACCCCGCCTGCAGCCATCTTTTTTTAAGAAGATGCGTTCTACTCTTTATCAAGTGGGTTTCTTGCAAGCATATGACTGCAGGTTTGGCATCAAGCAAGAAAGTAAACATTGCCTGTCTTTTTACTCCGGACGCCAACCCTCTAACGTTCCAACTTATTATTTTTATTTTATCCGCCATTACCCTGCAACCCCAATACCGTGTCATCCATTTCCTCATTTGTGAATTAGTAAGGCTGTCTCCCCTCGAACCTGTGTGACATAGACAATAGTTTAACATTCCCCCCTCCCTCCCCACCCTCCACCCCCCCTCACACAATACCCCAACTTCACCCAACTCAAGCTTTCCATCTCCTCCAGGTGTCACGGAGGAGAGGGCGTACTTTATCCGATTCAGAGTATCCACTTCACCGAAGCAAACCCGCTTTACTCCCCAAACTCTGGGAGTAGCATATGGCTAGTGATTGCAGCCAAACAATACTCAACAGTTAACCATAAAACATTCACATTTAGCTTTCTGTTAAATACATTTAACATGTCCAGAACACATGAACTAGAAAAAGGTAGGAAAATTTCTCCCCCTCCCCCTCCAATGCACAGCAAGATTATTTCCCAAAATGAGAGGGAGGGTCTTCCTCCTGAGAAAAAGGTATTCAGGAGGGAAGAGCGGATATATGTAAGATCCGGTCCCGATTAAAGGACAAGACCCGTCCCGATTAAAGGACAAGTCAGCTCAGTCAGCCAGCGGAGTCCTTAGAATTTGCCTTGCTGAGACGCGTCTCGTTGCTGTCCATCCAGTTAAGGGCCTCCTTTGCATCCGGGAAGAAATGGACAGTGTCCCTCCCGTCTACCACTCTCAGTTTAGCCGGATATATCATTGAGTACGGCACACCCAGGGCTCTCAACCTCTTCTTAATGTCAACGAATTTGGCCCTCTGCTTTTGAACCTCCATAGAGAAGTCCGGGTAAATGGAAATCCTGGAGCCGTTGATTTTCAGGTCCGGATGATTCTTGGAAAAGCGAAGAATAGCATCCCTGTCCCGATAATGCAGAACCTTGACAAGCACTTGTCTTGGAGGACGGCCAGGGGGGAGGGGGAACGCGGGGACACGGTGAGCTCTTTCCACGGCATATAAACGGGACAGGTTGTTC
Organism: Oophaga sylvatica; assembly: GCA_033576555.1. Classification (NCBI taxonomy): domain Eukaryota; kingdom Metazoa; phylum Chordata; class Amphibia; order Anura; family Dendrobatidae; genus Oophaga; species Oophaga sylvatica. Next base: position 22,843,240 of record JARQOD010000008.1, on the reverse strand, counting down.
TGGCCAATAGTGTTCAACAGCCACTGTTCAAAGAACTCGGTGGGTGCAGAGCCTTCCGTTTTTTCCGGCACCCCAATAATCCGCATATTATTACGTCTTGACCTATTCTCTAGGTCATCAGTCTTTGCCTGCACAGCTGACATTGCAGTGGCCATACGCTGATGCTGCTTGTCAGATTTTGCAATAGTATCTTCCACAGTGCTAATACGTTTCTCAGCTTCCCCCATCCTCTCCTTAGTGACATGCATGGGTGCTGTAACTTAGACATGCTGGCCTGCAGGACCCCAAGCTGTGCTGCCACCTCAGTAATAGTAGTGTGAGAGTGCATTGCCAGCTTGAACAAGTCTTTTAATGTGGGCTCCTCTGGGATCACCATCCCCCCCATTTGCCGCTTACATTCCTCCATCTCACCTCTCTCCCATTTCATAGTTCCTTGGTCTTCCTCCCGGCTTTCACAGTCACTCTCCTCACCATCCTCCACACCAGATTCCTCTGGCTCCTCTGCACTCCCCGCAAGCCCCCTCTGACCTCTACCTGCACTTGCCGGACACCGCTTATCTTCCTCCAGCCTGGCGAACCTCCGCAGTTTAGACACTGCATCTGACCTGCTGGGGATTCCCCCATCTTCCTCCGGGCCCGCCATCAATACATCTTCTCCACCGGCGCCATCTTGTGCCTTCTTCTCCGATTCGCCTGCTGGCCTTTTGCTTCCTTTCTTCCCAGCCATTTGCTTGTGCACTCCTGATTTACAGAGCCTGTGGTCAGGGTCAACACCCTCTCCAAGGAATGTGAATTTAACAGCTAAATAGTGGCTGCAATCTATCAAACTGTCATATATCCAGCGGGAGCTCCTGCTGCACGCGTCTGATCACATCTCCCTCAGGCCACGCCCCCCAAGCCAGGTTAATAATTGAGAGTTGTCAATTAGACATCGATTATTAATCCTATTGTATGAAATAAAAAGAAAAAAAACACGCACACATTGATTAAAAATCATTTTAATGAAATAAGCACAGTTTCTGACCATCTTTTATTGTACTGGTATTCCTTCAATTCCCTTCTTCTCCTGTAATAAAAAAAATAAATAAAACAACATTATTCTTACCTCTCCAGCGCTCAGTCAGGTCCAACGCTGTAATCCTTCACAAAGGGTTAACAGGTTTACTGCGGGGACCGGAGCTAATGCTGCAGCCTCGCAGTAAATCCCCGAATGAATGAGTTCCTCTCCCGGCTAACAGGAGAGGAAGTGATTAGCTGGGAAGCTTAATTGATTGTTTCCCAGGCTAATCAGTTCAGGTCAGCCCGGGGACTCCCTCTGACGTCACTGATGCTGTGCGGTGTCCCCGGCTGACCTGAACTGATTAGCCTGGGAAACAATAAATTAAGCTTCCCAGCTAATCACTTCCTCTCCTGTCAGCCGGAGGGGAACTCATTCATTCGGGGTTTACTGCGAGGCGGCAACATTAGCTCCGGTCCACACAGTAAACCTGTTAACCCTTTGTGAAGGATTACAGCGTTGGACCTAACTGAGCGCTGGATAGGTAAGAATAATGTTGTTTTATTTTTATTTTTTTTATTACAGGAGAACAAGGGAATCGAAGGAATACCAGTACAATAAAATATGGTCAAAAACTGTGTGTTTATTTCATTAAAATGATTTTTAATTAATGTGTGCGTGTTTTTTTTTTTATTTCATACAATAGGATTAATAATCGATAGTTGTCTAATTGACAACTCTCAATTATTAACCTGGCTTAAAGTCACCTTCCAATAGCAAGGTGGCTTTAACCCATTATTAACCCATTAGCCACCGCTACAAGGCAATGGAATAGACGGGCTAAGTGCCAGAAAGGGCGCATCTAATTATAGATTTGCCTTTTCTGGGGTGGCTGGGGCAGATGTTAGTAGCCAGGGGGGGGGCACAAAATAAATGCACCCTCCCTAGGCTATTATTATCTGCCCCCACTCCCTGGCTTTGCCTGTCTTGTGGAGAAAATACAGCGGGAGCCCACGCATTTTTTTTCAACGAATTTACACATTTAATTAACCCCTACATGTATGAAATTTTGCACACATACACTCATGTAATTGTTAGTGAAAACCATATATCAAACTACATGAAATGACATGGTTAACTTTATGTAAACCATGTGTCATTTCATGTTGGGTTCTGTAATTTTACAAAAGCCGGCAATTGAATTAGCGGCTATTATACTATGTAGAAGTGTATGAACTATAAATATATGTATATATATATATATATTATATATATATATATATGTCTCAATTACATATATATATGTATTCTATGTGTATATATCTATTCTTTCTTTCGTGATTTAAAAACTATTCATTTGGATCCATTATATGTCGGTTTTGCTAGCCACCGACAAAATCTCGCCAGACGGATTTCAAACGGATGTCAAACGTACGCTCAGATGCGACAAAATCGCATCATCGCATTCCAATCGGATGACAGACGGATCAATGTTCAGGAAACATTTGTGCGATTATCGGCCGTCAAAAACGGTCCGATTTTTTAGACGGTGTGTGTGACTCCAGCCTAAAGAGAAAAATCAGACAAACTGAAAATTTTGCAGTGGTCTCTTAATTTTTGCCAGAGCTGTATATGGATAACATCTCACTCTGCCTCTTAGGCCTCTTTCACACATCCGGTGTGCGCCTGACGGCGCCCCCGGCATTTGGCCGCAGCGCCGCATCAGAAAACCTGATGCGCCGCTTGCGTTTTTTTTTGCATTGACTTGCATTAGCGCCGGATGGCGCCGCATGTCAATGCGTCGTATGCGATTTTGTCCGGATGCGGCGGAAATGTACATTCCGGCGGCCGGACAAAACGCAGCATGTAACGTTTTTTTTTTTTTGCCGGATTCCCCTGATGTCTCCGGGCATCAGAAATCATCCGACAAAAAAACGCATGCGGCGCAAGCGGCGCATCAGGTTTTCTGATGCGGCGCTGCGGCTAAATGCCGGGGGCGCCGTCAGGCGCACACCGGATGTGTGAAAGAGGCCTTAGGGTTTGAGTCCTGTTTCTCCTGCAGCTTCGCGGAAGGAGTGTGCCCACAGGCTCCAACGTCTATCTCGAGGTTTCCAAGCTGAAAAAAGACGGATTTTGGTAAGACCTTACCTGTAAAATCCTTTTCAGCGAAGGAAGGAAGGGAGACACAGTCATTACTAGTGTGTAGGCGGAGCCCACACAGGATAGAACACCTCAGATTAAAAAAGTGTTGACCGGCCCCTCCAGCTTGGGCTCCTCCTACTCCAGTTCTCCAGTCCGTACACAAGCTAAGGAAGAGCAAATATCACCAGCGGAGCAACATAACCCCTTCTGAGGAACTTCAGAGAAAAAAACAAGACAGGTTATGCATATAATAGAGAAAACCACACAGTCCCAGGTACTACTCACTGAACCTGACCACTGCGATGAGCTGGCAATGCTGGAACAGAGCCTTAACGCGCCGACCTCAGCCCAGATACTCGCTATCAGAGAAGGGTCACGCCGTATCTTAAAACACAACAACACACTTCTGCCATGGAGGGATGTGTCTCCCTTCCTTCCTTCGCTGAAAAGGATTTTACAGGTAAGGTCTTACCAAAATCCGTCTTTCAGCAGCAGATGGAAGGAAGGGAGACACAGTCATTACTAGTGGGACGTCCCAAAGCAGTCCAGAAATTAAGGGTGGGCAAAAAAACCAACAGAGGCAGATTCCCAACAACTTAGATAAATGCGCAACCAGCGCTAAATACAAGTTAACAAGAACTTTAAACTACCGCCGTCTGCAGGACCCTACGTCCTGAGGCCGCATCAGCGGAAGCACTGACGTCCACCTTATAAAATTTCGTAAACGTGTGGACGGAGCGCCAGGTCGCCGCCCGGCAGAGCTGAGCTGCCGAGGCCCCTTGATGAAAAGCCCACGATGAACCCACAGCCCTCGTGGAGTGAGCTCGAATCTTAATCGGGCAAGGTTCGCCCTTAAGTCGGTAAGCCTCTAAAATGGCCGACCGAATCCAACGAGCTATAGAGTCCTTGGAAGCTCGTTGACCACGTCGACGACCTGCTGGAATTACAAACAGAGAATCCGACTTCCGAAAACTTTGAGTAATAGACAAATAGAACTTCAAAGCCCGCACTAAATCCAAAGTGTGCAAAGCCCGTTCCTTCGCATTCCTCGGCTCCGGACAGAGCGAGGGCAACACAATATCCTGGTTAACATGAAATTGTGACACCACCTTAGGTAGAAAGTCACCCCGAGTGCGAAGCACTACGCGATCCGGATGAAACTCCAGAAAAGGGGGCGAGCAAGAAAGAGCCGCCAACTCAGAAACCCTTCTCAAAGAAGTGACCGCCACTAGGAAGGCAACCTTCCAAGAGAGCAAAGAAAGGCTAACAGAGTCCATAGGCTCAAAAGGCCCATGTTGAAGAGCCTCCAAAACAAGATTGAGCCGCCAAGGAGACACAAACGCCTTCCGCGGCGGAAACTGACGGGTCACTCAGCGAAAAAAGGAACGTACGTCCCTACGCGAAGAGATAGCCTTCCGAAACAGCAAGGACAGAGCAGAAACCTGCCCCTTCAAAGTGCTAACTGCCAAACCCTTGTCCAGCCCGTACTGCAAAAAGGCCAACAAATTGGGAATGGAAAAAAACCGAACACCACGAAAAGAAGGCTTCCCAAGCCTTGTGATAAATCCTAGTAGTAGCCGGACCTCTGGCAGCTCGCAGAGTGGCAATGACTTCGGCTGAAAAACCTTGACGGGTCAAGATTTCGGTCTCAAGAGCCACGGCGTCAAACGCAGAGACTTCAGGTCCGGATGGCGAACGGGCCCTTAAGTTAACAGGTCCGGGCGAAGAAGGAGTGGAAGTGGAGGCGCTGCCAGAAGCGACACCAGCGTCGAGAACCACGTCCTCCTTGGCCAATCCGGGGCTATCAACATAGCCGAGACTCTCTCCAGTCTGATCCGATGCAAAACCAGAGGAAGTAAGGATATCGGCGGGAACACATAGATTAGCTCGAATTGGTCCCACGGAGCCACCAGAGCATCCACCGCCACAGCCTTCGGGTCCTTGTACCTGGACATGAACGTCGGTAACTTGGCATTGAACCTGGATGCCATCAAATCCACTTGGGAGTTCCCCAACGGGAGCACAGCAGTGCAAAAATTTCCGGATGAAGACTTCATTCCCCGGGATCCATCTTTTCGCGACTGAGGAAGTCCGCCGTGACATTCTGAACTCCAGGAATGTGAATCGCAGAGATGGCTGGCACCCTGGCCTCGGCCCATACCAGGATCCGAGACACCTCCATCATGAGCCTGAAGCTCCTCGTCCCACCTTGATGGTTGATATACGCGACCGCCGTCGCGTTGTCCGTCTGCACTCGGACTGGTAGACCGCTTAAAGGGACCGTCCAGTGTTGGAGGCAAAGAAAAATTGCCCTCAATTCCAGGATGTTGATCGGCAGGATAGACTCTTCCGACGACCATTCTCCCTGAATCCAGAGATCGTTCCAGACACCCCCCCAGCCCGTCAGGCTGGCATCGTGTTTATGACCGACCACCTCGGAGGGAGGAAAGACTTCCCCAGGGATAACGCTTCCGGACGTAACCACCATCCTAGAGACTCTCGCACCCTGTGGGAGATGATGACACTGCAATCCAGCGAAGCCTGCGATCGATCCCAACGGTTCAAAATGAGCATTTGGAGAGCCCTGGAATGAAATTGGGCAAACGGAAGTGCCTCCATCGACGCCACCATCAAACCCAGAAGGCGCATACACCTTCGTAGGGACATTGCTGTCGAAGACTTCATAACCTGTACATGTCGAAGGAGACCTGCTTGCTTGTCTGGAGGCAGAGACACCACTGCTCGTACTGTGTCGAAATGCATCCCCAAAAACAGGATCGACTGCGACGGCTCCAGAGACGACTTCTCCCAATTGACCAGCCACCCGAAGTCCTCCAGAAGCTAAAGGGATAGATTGCGAGCCGTCACCGCCTCCTCCTTTGAGGACGCCACAATCAAAAGGTCGTCCAGGTAGGGAAGAATCGTAACCCCCTGTTTTCGAAGGATCGCCATGAGAGGTGCCAAAATTTTTGTAAAAACTCTGGGCACTGAGGCCAACCCGAATGGCAGGGCCACAAACTGGTAATGGTCCTGACCTATGGCAAAACGAAGGAAACGTTGGTGGGCCCTTCCGACGGGAACATGCAAATAAGCGTCGCGAATGTCGATTGACACCAAAAAGTCGTTCTGCGACAGGGCCGCCACCACCGAGCGAAGCGACTCCATGCGGAATTTCCAGGTGCGGACATGTCGGTTCAATCTTTTGAGATCCAGAATGGGGCGAAATTTGTCCTCCTTTTTGGGGACTACAAAGAGGTTGGAATAAAACCCTCTTCCCCGGTCCTCCGGCGGAACCGGTACCACCACACCCTTCTGCAGAAGGGAATCAACCTCCCGCAGTAGAGCGGCAAATAGCTCGGGCTCTGACGGAATGCGAGATTGACAAAAACTGTCCGGGGGTCGAGCAAGAAACTCTATGAAGTAGCCTGCCGACACAACCCGCGTCACCTAGGCGTCCGAAACACGGGAAGCCCAAGTCGATTCGAATTGGAGCAGGCGACCTCCCACTCGAGAGCCCTCGAGTGAGACCCTGGCGTCAGTCCGCCTTAGCGGGCTTTTTGTCAGCTTCCTGCTTGTCTTGACGGAAACTCTGTTTCCAGTGAGTGCGGGATTTCTGAGAGGTTTTTTTTCCCGAAAAAGATGGACGACCCGATCCCCAAGAGGGCTGACCGAACCGTCCTCTGGACCGAAAGGACCGCCGACTACTACCGGCACTAGGCCTGCCGGACGCAGAAGTCACAGCTCTTCGCTGCGGTAAAGCCGTTTCTTTTGCCTTTGCCTTGACAATCAGCTCCGTGAGGTCAGATCCAAAAAGCTGACCACCCTTGTAAGCTAAAGATAGCAAACCTTGCTTGGAAACCGCATCCCCGGTCCACTGTCTAAGCCACAGTGCTCTCCTGACTGTGACCGCCGAGGATTGTGCCCTGGACAGCAGTGACGCAGTATCCAAACCTGCATCACTGCCATATCGGGCTGAGTCCTCCAACAACTTGAAAAGCCCATCTACCTCGGATAGTGGGGATCCATCTTGCCACGCCGTCCGTAGACGGTCTAACCAGCTCAGGGAAGCTTTACAAGCACACATGGACCCTAGTACTGCTCTGAATCCATGACCCGCGGCCTCGTAGATGGATTTCGCCGCCATCTCCGTTTTTCTGTCCAGCGGATCCTGCAGACTCGCCTTCCCTTTAACAGGAAGTAATGAGGATTTGCTAAGCTGGGATAAAGGGACATCCACTTCAGGAGAAGGAATCCAATTATCAATCAACTCCGTCGGACACGGATACAGCGTCTCAAAAAACCGCGTCCCCTGAAAACGTTTATCTGGACACAGGCGTTCCTTCTCCACTGCCCCATTAAGCTCATCCAGAGATGGTAATGCTGATCGCGACCTATGCGACTCCTGAAACATCCGGGCCGACTTACCAGGACGTCTAGTTACCTCCTCCGGTAACTGTAACGCCTCCCTCATGGCTCCAATAAAAGCCTCTGTACGGCCCAAAAGAGAGGCAGAGTGTCTCTGCCGATCCTCCTTTTGCGAATCGGACATCTCCCCATCCGAGCTTGAAGGGAACCCTCCATACCAGAGATCTCCGAGTCGCTACGCGGGAAGGATGGCACCGGCCTGTGGCGCTTCCTGCCATGAGAGGATCTAGCTGACACCCAATAACCTAGAAGGTCAGACAGGCCATCAATAGAACGAGTGAGGGCCTCCATTTTGACATCACTGAAGCCTCCGACCACTGCGCTTGACGCCGTCGAGGTCTGCGTGTCAGATACGCGAGACTGATCCTGTAGCGGATCTGGGAGACGGTCCGCACCTCCTGGACCCTGATCTGACATGCCCTCACACAGTATATGGCAGGTTAAACCTGTCAGTAACTAGAGCAGTGTGGTTTCTTAATGGGACGAAAAAAGAACGCTGAAGGGTTAAAGCTCTTAAAGGGAGAGCTACCCCAGCTGTCCCTCACTTAAGGGTTAACCGCCTATTAGGGGTTAATGTCGCAGACTCCCCACAACCTCTTTTAAATGAAAAGGGTGTGCGAGCCCCAAACAAAAAAAGGGGCCTCTATATGAGGCCACAGCTGCAGGACAGCGCAATCTGCCACCTAATTATTACTCAGAAAGGTGCCCTGCGCTGTGGGGGTGAGGGAGTTAAGCTTCTGCCCTGACAGGCAGAAGCGACTAACCCAGCTGGCCGCGGTGCTGTGTTCCTTCGGTTCTGTCGGGAGGAGAGGAGAGTGAGGAGCTCAAGGAAGCCTCAGTAATGGCCGCCGCGCTGTGAGAGAGAAACCGGAAGAGAAGAGTGCAGGAGAAATCGCGCGCTCAGAGCGCTTCCTGCCCGAGAAGACTGGGAAAGCGCTAAGCCACGCCCCCCGCCGGCTTCAAAAAAATGCGTGCGAACTCCTCCGCTCTCCTCTCCTGCCCGCTCCCATGTCCTGCAGGCATCCACCTGCGGACAAAAAAACACCAGTCACCAACATAATACATGTAGCAGCGGCTGCCACAGCAGCCGCTGAAGCACTCACACACATTAAAAAATGCAGAGTACTCACCCAGCTGAGCGCCACAGGGACCCCCAGGGATTTGTGGCGCTATGCCCATAGCTTCCCCCCCAGGGCGGGGAACGCAGTGACCCCAGAAGCGCGGTTTGCGTCCCCGCCAGGGAAGCAGCCCTCATCCCCCAGGGCCGGCAGGGTTCTGCAGGGACCACCTTAAAGGGTAATACAGATCCGCCAAGGAGAGGTGGGGGTCCAGCAGCGCTGAGACCCCTGAGACCTCAAAACCACAGGGGTCCAAGTCTCTGTCCGATAAAAATAAAAAATTTTCTGAGGAGCTGCTCCTGCAGCGACTATCCTCTGTGACCTCAAATTTTAGACTGGAGAACTGGAGTAGGAGGAGCCCAAGCTGGAGGGGCCGGTCAACACTTTTTTAATCTGAGGTGTTCTATCCTGTGTGGGCTCCGCCTACCCACTAGTAATGACTGTGTCTCCCTTCCTTCCATCTGCTGCTGAAAGAGGACTCGTGCAGAGGGGTTCTCTGGCAACCCACTGCCCCAAGTTCCTGGGCTCACGCTGTCCCTAGTAGCCCCCTGCTCAGCACTCACTGACTCTATCACTTCCTGTACCTGACACAAGCTCTCAGCTCCCCCCTTCAAAACTGGGCCAGCTATTACAGTTAACCCTGTCTAAGCTAACTGCAGCCCCTGTGAGTGTTACCCTTTTACTTAACATACATAAACATCAAATATATTTAACCTTTTAGAGTGTCAGGGAGCAGACCATCAGCCCCACCTCTCCTACACTGTCAAAATGAGGAATTTAGTCTAAGGCCTCATTTAGACATTAGTCGGGTAAAGTTATTTTTTATGCTGTACAAAACATAATCATTCTCGGCAGCACATTGTCCTGTGTAAATAGGACCTGCGCTGCCAAGAACAATGGCAGCCGATGCACACTGAGCGATCTATTAAAGAGTCTGAAGCGCAGTCTGCCTGTATCAGCAAGCTATTGAATAACTGCCCACCCACCAGCAAACATGTTGGTGGCCATTTAATGCTGTACATAGTAATAATTAGGTTTGATAAATATGCCCCATTATGGGGTACACCTTTTTTTCTCACCATTGTCACCATTAGTTGATGTGTATCACTGTATGCAAATAAAGTGTCATATGTCAGGAGTTCTGTGGTGCTTGAAAGTTTGTGAACTCTTAAGAATTATTTCTGCATAAATTTGACCTAAAACTACATCATACTTTCACAAAAGTCATATCGGCTTTAAGGAATTTTAGCCAACTCCTCCCTACGAAACAGCTTCAGCTCTGTTATGTTGGTGGGTTTTCTTCTCTGAACTGCTCTCTTCAGGTCAGGATTGAGATTACGTTCTTTGCCATGGCCATTCCAACACCCTAAAGTTACTCTTCTATAACCGTTCGTTTATAGAACAAATTGTGGCTTTTGGGTGTTGTTTTGTTGTATTGCCCACGTTCCCTTGAGATTCAGCTCGTTGATAGTCGTCCTGATATTTTCCTTTGAAATTTTCTGCTATAATTCAGAATTCATTGTTCTGTCAATGATAGCAGACATCCTGGCCCAGATGTAGGAGAATAGGCCCAAACCATGTTACTTCCACCAACGTGTTTCACAGACAGGATGAACTTTCATACTTTAATGCAGTGATTTTCTTTCTCCAAACATAACATTTTTCATTTATACTAAAAAGCTCTATTTCAGTCTCATCGGTCCAAAAGACATTGCTCCAGTAGACTTCTCTGGCTTGTCTACATGATCTTTAGTAGACCGCAGATGGGGCAGCAATGTTTTTTTTTGAAAGCATTGACTTTCTCCTTGCACTCCTGCCATGCACACTATTGTTGTTCAGTGTCCTCCTTATGGTGGACTCATGAAAATTAACATTAGCTAATGTGAAGAGGCCTTTAGTTGTTTAGAGGTTACCTTGAATTCTTTTGTAATGATAAACTGTATTGTTGGCGAGTTGCCACTAGGAATGATGAATATGTGGTAATTAAAATAAGTACCCTTTATTGAGGAGTTTTCAAAATCAGAAAACGGTTCTTGTCTCAGGATGGGAGCCTTCGTCAAATCACCTAATGAAGGCTCCGGTCCCAAGCCGAAAACCGGTCCTTTGTTCATCCAATGATACACTTCCACAAACGTTGTGAAGATCAGACTTTTATAGCTCCCTCTTATTTTAAATAAAACTGGTCACCCACTGATATGGACCATTTTATATTATTGCTAAATTTTAGGGTCTTTACAAGGGGGCGTGGCTCACAGGGTAATAATGCAGAGCAGCCTAAAGACACGCCCCAGTGGAGCCTGTGAGCCACGCCTCCTTAGTAAAATCATAAAATTGAATAATAAATAAAAAGGTCCATATCTCTGGACTTAAAAAAAAATAGATCAGAATTCTGAGGAGCAGTGGGAGTAAAATATGAGCAAAACTGACCACTTCTGTCTTGGTGACAGATTTTTCCTTAAACCATCTTTCTTTAAGCTCTTTATTGGGGAAAAAAACAAACAAAATATAAATTCTGTCACTTTTTATTGTGTTTAAAATTGTAGGCTATTCATTGGGCTGCAAACTAAAGTGTTAACTTTATTTATAGGTATTGAACGATTACGGCGATATCAAATGTAATGTTTTCTTTTTGTTTTATTACTTTTGAATGATAAATATTTCACTGTAAAAAAAAAATCACTTTATTTTGTGATTTAATATTCTGAGGGTCAGAAAATTTAACATTTTTCATCACTTATTTTTTGGGTGGGAAAAGACATTCATTGGTGTCATTTTGTGGTTACAAGAAATGGAAAATAAAGAAATACGTTTCTGTTTTTCATGGTTTTTTTAAGACTACAAAATACTATAAAAATTTCATTTAAAAATCAGTTCACTTTCTGTAAAAGATTATTTTTATATATGGAATGTGTTGTTTTTTTTTTTCCCAACAGGGGCAGAGTTAGTAACATAGATTTGGATTCTCAGTGGGCATTTTTAAATGTTTTTTTACATGTTATTCATTTTTTTCACATATTGTGCTCCTTATACGGGACAAAGACCCTTGAAGGGGACTTATATTTAAAATTCTTTTTTTTTTACCTGATTTCCCCCGTAACTGGTATGTGAGCCCTTGTGGCAGAGG
>JARQOD010000008.1:22754339-22831334 GCA_033576555.1 Oophaga sylvatica | reverse complement strand
TTTTTGTTTCCCCGTCCCGGCATAAAATCCGGGGGGGCGAAAGGGGCCCTTTTTGATGGGGGGGAAAGGGGGGGGTAGGGAAGGAGTGTGAAAGGCCCTTTTTGGGGTTTGAGTCCTTTTTCCGCAGCTTCGGAAGGGGATTCCCAAAAGGGCCCAAACGCTACCCGGGTTTCCAACTAAAAAAAGGGGGGGTTTTGGTAAGACCTTCCCTGAAAAATCCTTTTCAGCAAGGAAGGGGAAGGGACCATCAAATATGGTGGCGACCCCCACGGGATAGAACACCTCAAAAAAAAGTGTTCCGGGCCCCTCCAGTTGGGCCCTCCTACCCAGTTCTCCTCCGTACCAAGCTAAGGAAAAAAAATCCCCAAGGGGAGCAACAAAACCCCTTTTTGGGAACTTCAAGAAAAAAAAAACGGTTATGCATATAAAAGAAAAACCACACAGCCCCGGTACTCTCACTAACCGCCACTGCGAGAGGGGGAAAAGCTGGAACAGACCCTTTTAACGGCCGACCTCACCCAAACTCGCTATCAAAAGGGGTCACCGTACTTAAAACACAACAACACCTTCTGCCATGGAGGGTTTCCCCCTTCCTTCCTTCGCTAAAAGGATTTTACAGGTAAGGTTTCCCAAAAATCCGTCTTTCACAGAAAGGAAAAAGGGGAACACAGTCATTACAGGGGGTTTTCCCAAACACCCCAAAATTAAGGGGGGAAAAAAAAACCAAAGGGGCAGTTTCCCCAACAACTTAATAAAGCCAAACCCACGCTAAATAAAGTTAACAAAAAATTTAAAAAAACCCCGTCTGCAGGACCCTATCCGAGGCCGCCAGGAACACTGACGTCCATTTTTTAAAAAAAATTTTGAAAAAAGGGGGAGGGAGCGCCACCCCGCCCGAGAGCTGAGCTGCCGGGCCCCCCTTGATGAAAAGCCCCGAGAACCCCCAGCCCTCGGGGAGTGAGCTCAAAACTTAATGGGGCAAGTTTCCCCCTTTAAAGGGTCGTAAGCCTCAAAAAAAGGCCCCACCAATCCAACACATGAGTCCTTAACCGTTGACCCTCGACGACCGCGGAATTACAAAAGAAATCCGACTTCCGAAAACTTTGAGTAAAAGAAAATGAATTTAAAAACCCCCACTAAACCCAAAAGTGGCAAACCCTTCCTTGCTTTTTCCCCCGGCTCCGGACAGAGGAGGAACACAATATCCTGGTTAACATGAAAAGTACACCCCCTTTTGTAAAAGCCCCCATGCGAAGCACTACGCACCGGGATGAAACCCAGAAAGGGGGCGAGCAAGAAAGGCCCCAACTAAAAACCCTTCCAAAGAAGTACCGCCACTAAAAGAAACCCTTTCCAAAGAGGCAAAAAAGGCTAAAAGACCAGGGGCAAAAAAGGCCCCCATTTGAAGACTCCAAAAAATTGACCCCCAAGGAACACAAACCCTTCCGGGGGGGAAACTGGGGGTCACTCAGCGAAAAAAGGAACGACGCCCACGCGAAGGTACCCTTTCCCAAAACAGAAAGGACAGAGCAAAACCTCCCCTTAAAGTGAAACGCCAAACCTTGTCCGCCCGTATGAAAAAAGGGGCCAAAAATTTTGGGGAAGGAAAAAAGGGGGAAAACCCCCCACGAAAAGAAGGCTTCCCAATTTTTGTATAAACCTAAGTAGCCGGCCTCTGGCATTTTCGCAAGTGAAATGACTTGGGAAAAACCTGAGGGGGCAAATTTCGGGTTAAGAGCCACGGCGTAAACCAGAACTTCAGGCCGGAGGCGAACGGGGGCCCCTTTAATTAAAAGGGGCCCGGGGAAGAGGGGTGGAATGGAGGCCGCCGAACAAACCCGTCGAAACCACGCCTCCTTGGCCCCAACCGGGTACAACATACCAGACTCTCTCCACTGATCCAGCAAAACAAGGAATAAGGATATCGGGGGAAAACATGATTAGCTCAAATTTGGGCCAAAAGGACCCCAAAACTCCCCCCCACACCCCTTGGGCCTGTACCTGGCGAAGTCGGTAACTTCATTAACCGATCCACAAACCACTTGGGGAGTTCCCCCAAAGGGGGCACAGCAGTGCAAAAAAATTTTGATAAACTTTTTTCCCCGGGATCCTCTTTTCGCGACTGAGGAAATCCCCGGACATTCTGAACTCCAAAGTGAATCGCAGGATTTGGTGGGGCCCTGCCTCGGCCCATACCAGGATCCGAACACCCCACATGGCCTGAAGTCCTCGTCCACCTTTATGGTTGAAAAACCGCCGCCGTCGCGTTGTCCTTGCACTCGGACTGTAGAAACCCCTAAAAAAGGGCCGTCCGGGTTGGGGGAAAAAAAAATTCCCTCAATTCCCCGGATTTGATCGGGGGGATAGACTCTTTCCACGACCTTCCCCTGAATCCAAAATCGTTTTAAACACCCCCCCAGCCCGTCAGCTGGCATCGTGTTTATGACCACCACCTCGGAGGGGGGAAAAAATTTCCCCGGATAACCTTCCGGACGTAACCACCACCAAGACTTGCACCCGTGGGAGATATACACGCAACCACGAAGCCTGCGATCGATCCCAACGGTTTTAAAAAGGGCATTTTGGGAGCCCGGGGAAAAAATTTTGGGAAACGGAAGTGCCTCCATCACGCCCAAAAACCCAAAGGCGCTACACCTTCGTAGGGGCATTGCGTCGAAGCTTATAACCGTACATTTGAAGGGGGCCTGCTTGCTTTCTGAGGAGAGCACCACTGCTCGTACTGTGTCAAATGCATCCCCAAAACAGGGGCGACTCGACGGCTTTTCCGAACGACTTCTCCCCAATGACCACCCCCCCAAGTCCTCCAAAGTAAAGGGTAGATTGCGACCTCACCCCCCCCCCCCCCCCCCCCTTAGGACCCCACAATCAAAAGGGGTTTCCCGGAGGGAAGAATCTAACCCCCTTTTTCGAAGGACGCCAAAAGGTCCAAAAATTTTTTAAAAACCGGGCACTGGGCCCAACCCCAATGGGAGGGCCACAAACTGGTAATGGCCTGACCTATGGGAAAAAAAGGAAACGTTGGTGGGCCCTTCCGACGGGAACATGCAAATAAGCGTCGCGAAATGTCATTGACACCAAAAATCGTTCTGCGACAGGGCCGCCACACCGAGCGAAGCGACTCCATGCGGAATTTCCAGGTGCGGACATTCGGTTCAATCTTTTGAATCCAAATGGGGCGAAATTTGTCCCCTTTTTTTGGGAACTACAAAGAGGTTGGAAAAAACCCCTTCCCCGGTCCTCCGGCGGAAAACCGGTACCACCAACCCTTCTGCAGAAGGGAATCAACCTCCCGCAGTAGAGCGGCAAATAGCTCGGGCTCTGACGGAATGCGAGATTGAAAAAAACTGCCCGGGGGTCGAGCAAGAACCTATAAAATTACCTGCCGACAAAACCCCCGGGTCCCTAGGCCCCAAAACCCACGGAAGCCCAAGTCGATTCGAATTGGAGCGGGCGACCTCCCACTCGAAGCCCTCAGTAGACCCTGGCGTCAGTCCGCCTTAGCGGGCTTTTTGCAGCTTCCTGCTTGCCCTTGAGGGAAACTCTTTTCCATTTGAGTGCGGGATTTCTGAAGGTTTTTTTCCCGAAAAAGATGGACGACCCGATCCCCAAGGGGGCTGAACGAACCGTCCTCTGAACCGAAAGGACCGCCGACTACTAACCGGCACTGGGCCTCCCGGACGCAGAAGCACAGCTCTCCTGGGGTTTAAAAAGCCTTTCTTTTGCCTTTCCCCTTGACAATAGCTCCGGAGGTCAGATCCAAAAAGCTGACCCCCTTGTAAGCTAAAGATAGAAAACCTTGCTTGAAACCCATCCCCGGTCCACTGTCTAAGCCACAGTGCTCTCCTGACTGTAAACCGCCGAGGATTGTGCCCTGGACAGCAGTGACGCAGTACCAAACCTCACACTGCCATATCGGGCTGATTTCCCCAACAACTTGAAAAACCCATCTACCTCGGATAGTGGGGACCACTTGCCACGCCGTCCGTAGAGGGTCTAACCACTCGGAAGCTTTACAAGCACACATGGACCCTAGTACGCTCTGAATCCATGACCCCGGCCTCTAGAGGGATTTCGCCGCCTCTCCGTTTTTCTGTCCAGCGGTCCTGCAGACTCGCCTTCCCTTTAACAGGAAATAATGAGGATTTGCTAAGCTGGGATAAAGGGACATCCACTTCAGGAGAAGAATCCAATTATAAATCAACTCCGTCGGACAGGATACAGGTCTCAAAAACCGCGTCCCCTGAAAAATTTATCGGACACAGGCGTTCCTTCTCACTGCCCCATTAAGCCATCCAGAATGGTAATGTGATCGCACCTATGCACTCCTGAAACATCCGGGCCACTTACCGGGACGTCAAATTACCTCCTCCGGTAACTGAAAAGCCTCCCTCATGGCTCCAATAAAAGCCTCTGTAGGGCCCCAAAAAGAGAGGCAGAGTTCTCTCCGATCCCCCCTTTTCGAATCGGACATCTCCCCATCCGAGCTTGAAGGGGAACCCTCCATACCAAGATCTCCGAGTCGCTACGCGGGAAGGATGGCACCGGGCCCGTGGCGCTTCCTGCCAGAGAGGACTAGCTGACACCCAATAACCAAAAAGGTCAACAGGCCATCAATAGAACGAGTGAGGGCCTCCATTTTGACATCATGAAGCTTTCCCACCACTGCGCTTGACGCCGTCGAGGTCTGCTGTAAGATACGCAGACTGATCCTTAGCGGACTGGGGGACGGTCCGCACCCCTGGACCCTATCTGAAAATGCCCTCACAAAGTATTTGGCAGGTTAAACCTTCAGTAACTAGGCATGTGGTTTCTTAATGGGACGAAAAAAGAACGCGAAGGGTTAACTCTTTTTAAAAGGGGGAGCTACCCCACTTTTCCCTCACTTAAGGGTTAACCCCCCTATTAGGGGTTAAGTCGCAGACTCCCCACAACCTCTTTTAAATGAAAAGGGTGGCGAGCCCCAAACAAAAAAAAGGGGCCTCTATATGAGGCCACAGCTGCAGGACAGCGCAATCGCCACCTATTTTATTATAGAAAGGGGCCCTGCGCTTGGGGGGGGGGGAGTTAAGCTTCTGCCCTGACAGGGAGAACGACAAAACCCCGCTGGGCCCCGGTGCTGTGTTCCTTCGTTCTGTCGGAGGAGAGGAGAGTG
Organism: Oophaga sylvatica; assembly: GCA_033576555.1. NCBI lineage: Eukaryota > Metazoa > Chordata > Amphibia > Anura > Dendrobatidae > Oophaga > Oophaga sylvatica. The sequence goes on along the minus strand of JARQOD010000008.1, from coordinate 22,826,161 downwards.
AGGAGCTCAAGGAAGCCTCAGTAATGGCCGCCGCGCTGTGAGAGAGAAACCGGAAAAAGAAGAGGCAGGAAAATCGCGCCTCAGAGCGCTTCCTGCCCGGAGACTGGGAAAGCGCTAAGCCACGCCCCCCCCCGCTTCAAAAAAAGGCGGCGAACTCCCTCCCGCTCTCCTCTCCGCCCCTCCCATGTCCTGCAGGCATCCACCTGCACAAAAAAACACCATCACCAACATAATACTGTAGCAGCGGCTGCCACAGCAGCCGCGAAGCACTCACAAAACATTAAAAAATGCAAGTACCACCCCCTGAGCGCCACAGGACCCCAGGGGTTTGTGGCGCTATGCCCATAGCTTCCCCCCCAGGGCGGGGAACGCAGTGACCCCAGAAGCGCGGTTTGCGTCCCCGCCAGGGAAGCAGCCCTCATCCCCCAGGGCCGGCAGGGTTCTGCAGGGACCACCTTAAAGGGTAATACAGATCCGCCAAGGGAGAGGTGGGGGTCCAGCAGCGCTGAGACCCCTGAGACCTCAAAACCACAGGGGTCCAAGTCTCTGTCCGATAAAAATAAAAAATTTTTGAGGAGCTGTCCTGCAGCGACTATCCTCTGTGACCTCAAATTTTAGACTGGAGAACTGGAGTAGGAGGAGCCCAAGCTGGAGGGGCCGGTCAACACTTTTTAATCTGAGGTGTTCTATCCTGTGTGGGCTCCGCCTACCCACTAGTAATGACTGTGTCTCCCTTCCTTCCATCTGCTGCTGAAAGAGGACTCGTGCAGAGGGGTTCTCTGGCAACCCACTGCCCCAAGTTCCTGGGCTCACGCTGTCCCTAGTAGCCCCCTGCTCAGCACTCACTGACTCTATCACTTCCTGACCTGACACAAGCTCTCAGCTCCCCCCTTCAAAACTGGGCCAGCTATTACAGTTAACCCTGTCTAACTAACTGCAGCCCCTGTGAGTGTTACCCTTTTACTTAACATACATAACATCAAATATATTTAACCTTTTAGAGTGTCAGGGAGCAGACCATCAGCCCCACCTCTCCTACACTGTCAAAATGAGGAATTTAGTCTAAGGCCTCATTTAGACATTAGTCGGGTAAAGTTATTTTTTATGCTGTACAAAACATAATCATTTCGGCAGCACATTGTCCTGTGTAAATAGGACCTGCGCTGCCAAAACAATGGCAGCCGATGCACACTGAGCGATCTATTAAAGAGTCTGAAGCGCAGTCTGCCTGTATCAGCAAGCTATTGAATAACTGCCCACCCACCAGCAAACATGTTGGTGGCCATTTAAGCTGTACATAGTAATAATTAGGTTTGATAAATATGCCCCATTATGGGGTACACCTTTTTTTCTCACCATTGTCACCATTAGTTGATGTGTATCACTGTATGCAAATAAAGTGTCATATGTCAGGAGTTCTGTGGTGCTTGAAAGTTTGTGAACTCTTAAGAATTATTTCTGCATAAAATTTGACCTAAAACTACATCATACTTTCACAAAAGTCATATCGGCTTTAAGGAATTTTAGCCAACTCCTCCCTACGAAACAGCTTCAGCTCTGTTATGTTGGTGGGTTTTCTTCTCTGAACTGCTCTCTTCAGGTCAGGATTGAGATTACTTTTCTTTGCCATGGCCATTCCAACACCCTAAAGTTACTCTTCTATAACCGTTCGTTTATAGAACAAATTGTGGCTTTTGGTGTTGTTTTGTTGTATTGCCCACGTTCCCTTGAGATTCAGCTCGTTGATAGTCGTCCTGATATTTTCCCTTTGAAATTTTCTGCTATAATTCAGAATTCATTGTTCTGTCAATGATAGCAGACATCCTGGCCCAGATGTAGGAGAATAGGCCCAAACCATGTTACTTCCACCAACGTGTTTCACAGACAGGATGAACTTTCATACTTTAATGCAGTGATTTTCTTTCCCCAAACATAACATTTTTATTTATACTAAAAAGCTCTATTTCAGTCTCATCGGTCCAAAAGACATTGCTCCAGTAGACTTCTCTGGCTTGTCTACATGATCTTTAGTAGACCGCAGATGGGGCAGCAATGTTTTTTTTTAAAGCATTGACTTTCTCCTTGCACTCCTGCCATGCACACTATTGTTGTTCAGTGTCCTCCTTATGGTGGACTCATGAAAATTAACATTAGCTAATGTGAGAGAGGCCTTTAGTTGTTTAGAGGTTACCTTGAATTCTTTTGTAATGATAAACTGTATTGTTGGCGAGTTGCCACTAGGAATGATGAATATGTGGTAATTAAAATAAGTACCCTTTATTGAGGAGTTTTCAAATCAGAAAACGGTTCTTGTCTCAGGATGGGAGCCTTCGTCAAATCACCTAATGAAGGCTCCGGTCCCAAGCCGAAAACCGGTCCTTTGTTCATCCAATGATACACTTCCACAAACGTTGTGAAGATCAGACTTTTATAGCTCCCTCTTATTTTAAATAAAACTGGTCACCCACTGATATGGACCATTTTATTTATTGCTAAATTTTAGGGTCTTTACAAGGGGGCGTGGCTCACAGGGTAATAATGCAGAGCAGCCTAAAGACACGCCCCAGTGGAGCCTGTGAGCCACGCCTCCTTAGTAAAATCATAAAATTGAATAATAAATAAAAAGGTCCATATCTCTGGACTTAAAAAAAAATAGATCAGAATTCTGAGGAGCAGTGGGAGTAAAATATGAGCAAAAACTGACCACTTCTGTCTTGGTGACAGATTTCCTTAACCATCTTTCTTTAAGCTCTTTATTGGGAAGAAAACAAACAAAATATAAATTCTGTCACTTTTTATTGTGTTTAAAATTGTAGGCTATTCATTGGGCTGCACAACTAAAGTGTTAACTTTATTTTATAGGTATAGAACGATTACGGCGATATCAAATGTATATGTTTTCTTTATGTTTTATTACTTTTGAATGATAAATATACACTGTGAAAAAAAAATCACTTGATTTTGTGATGAAATATTCTGAGGGTCAGAAACGTCAACATTTTTCATCACTTATTTTTGGCTGAAATGACATTCATTGGTGTCATTTTGTGGTTACAAGAAATGGAAAATAAAAGAAATACGTTTCTGTTTTTCATGGTTTTTTTAAGACTACAAAATACTATAAAAATACATTTAAAAATCAGTTCACATTTCTGTAACGATTATTTTTATATATGGAATGTGTTGTTTTTTTTTTCCCCAACAGGGACAGAGTTAGTAACATAGATTTGGATTCTCAGTGGGCATTTTAAATGTATTTTTACATGTTATTCATTTATTTCACATATTGTGCTCCTTATACGGTCACAAAAGACCATTGAAGGGCACTTCAATATTTAAATATTACTTTTTTTTTTACCTGATTTCCCCTGTAACTGGTATGTGAGCCCTAGTGGCAGAGGAATTTCAGCCTTCGGCTGAATAGCGAAAGCTCAAAAATAAAATAAAAGGTCCGGTCTTTAATGGGTTTAGCGAATAGGATATTGTAATGTTTCAGTTCATCCACCAGGGGTGCTGTTCTGTTTCTAATGGAGATTAAAAGGAAAACTCACACAAAGGGAGATCACAGGTAAGTGAATGCGCTTGGTAAATGTATTTTCACTTTCTTTTACAGCTATCTGTCTGCCTAGCTGCAGCGAGTCGCATGGTTTCTGCGAGGTGCCTGGGGAGTGCAAGTGTCGTATGGATGGCAAGGTCGGCTCTGTGACGAGTGCGTGCGTTACCCGGCTGTTTGCACGGGTCTTGCTCGCAGCCATTTGAATGCACCTGTCAAGAAGGCTGGGAGGGCTGTTCTGCAATCAAGATCTGAACTACTGCACCAATCACAAACCGTGCCACAACGGGGCCAGCTGCACCAACACCGGTCAGGGGAGTTATTCCTGCAACTGCCGAGCGGGATACACGGGAACCAACTGTGAGATTGAGAGCAATGAATGTGCCAGTAACCCATGCAAAAATGGAGGCAGCTGCAACGTAAGTCAACATGCCCAGTCTTTTATCACTGGCCAGCTGGGCTCCGGCTACATTGGAGCCTGGTCCTGTAGCGTAGGTGCAGCTACATGGACATGTTTATGACCAAGCATTTCACATGAGAGCGAGGCATTTTATATCTTCATTAGCATCTGTGGGAATATCAAAGTGTTCCCATCACTCCAAGCCAATGCTGATATAAAAGCACAGTGGCTCCTCCGCCTACAGACAGCAAGATCCTCAATGTAGCCCCAGCCCAGCTGTTTCCTCTCCACCACTTTATATATAAGACGATCTTATTAGTTATGGTTAAAGGCAAACTCAGACCTTTAAAAAAAAACTCTGATCACCCAATACTCCACCGATCCAGCACGGAAACCCTGGCGGTTCCCATTGGTTGGTAAGTAGCCACTGCAGCTAATCAGTGGCCACAGCAGTTGTGCACCGTGCTACCCCATCATGGATCCTACTGCCGAGATGTCAGCAACTTGGTTCTGAAGATGGATGGGAACGTCGGTGCTTCTTTCCTGGATTGGTGGGGGAACATTTTCTGCTTTTTCTTTTCTTTTTTAAAGGTTGGAGAACCCTTTTAAAGGAAAGCTATGATCAGAAATGTACTTACTGGTTAAATCGGGCTTTTGTGTTATATGTACAGTACAGACCAAAAGTTTGGAAACACCCTCTCATTTAAAGATTTTTCTGTATTTTCATGACTATGAAAATTGTACATTCACAATGAAGGCATCAAAACTATGAATTAACACATGTGGAATTATACATTACACTTAACAAAAAAGTGTGAAACAACTGAAAATATGTCTTATATTCTAGGTTCTTCAAAGTAGCCACCTTTTGCTTTGATGACTGCTTGCACACTCTTGGCATTCTCTTGATGAGCTTCAAGAGGTAGTCACCGGAAATGGTCTTCCAACAATTTTGAAGGAGTTCCCAGAGATGCTTAGCACTGGTCTAATGTCCATTCCTTGTGTTCTTTAGTCCAAACAAGTCTCTTCTGCTTGTTGCCTGTCCTTAGCAGTGGTTTCCTAGCAGCTATTTTACCATGAAGGCCTGCTGCACAAAGTCTCCTCTTAACAGTTGTTGTAGAGATGTGTCTGTTGCTAGAACTCTGTGTGGCATTGACCTGGTCTCTAATCTGAGCTGCTGTAAACCTGCGATTTCTGAGGCTGGTGACTCGGATAAACTTATCCTCAGAAGCAGAGGTGACTCTTGGTCTTCCTTTCCTGGGGCGGTCCTCATGTGAGCCAGTTTCTTTGTAGCGCTTGATGGTTTTTGCAACTGCACTTGGGGACACTTTCAAAGTTTTCCACATTTTTCGGACTGACTGACCTTCATTTCTTAAAGTAATGATGGCCACTCGTTTTTCTTTACTTAGTGCTTTTTCTTGCAAATAAAAATCTAACAGTCTATTCAGTAGGACTATCAGCTGTGTATCCACCAGACTTCTGCACAACACAACTGATGGTCCCAATCCCATTTATAAGGCCAGAAATCTCACTTATTAAACCTGACAGGGCACACCCGTGAAGTGAAAACCATTTCCGGTGACTACCTCTTGAAGCTCATCAAGAGAATGCCAAGAGTGTGCAAAGCAGTCATCAAAGCGAAAGGTGGCTACTTTGAAGAACCTAGAATATAAGACATATTTTCAGTTTTCACACTTTTTTGTAAAGTGTAATGTATAATTCCACATGTGTTAATTCATAGTTTTGATGCCTTCAGTGTGAATGTACAATTTTCATAGTCATGAAAATACAGAAAACTCTCTAAATGAGAAGGTGTGTCCAAACTTTTGGTCTGTACTGTATTTTAAATGAAAAACTAAAATTAATAACTTAGCAATTTTCACACAGGCCACTGAGGTTATTTTCTACTTCCTGTTCTTCGTTTTCAGCAGGCTCCTTATCATCAAAGGCAGGATTACAATAACAACAGGTAACACCTCACTACACTGCTTATGGCACAGTATCCACCATTCACAACAGGTGATATCACAGCTCACCTCCTCCTCATGTACAACGAATGATAACACCCCTTTATACAGTAGATAACACAGGATCCACCATTCACAATAGGTGATGTCACAGCTCACCTCCTCCACCCTTCACAATGACACACGTTCATTAGATGCTTCAATACAAAACATAGGGTGGGAGTCTGTTTATTGCAGTTAATGTTCATGTGTTGTGTCCTGAATCAGGAAGTTAGATTCTAAAAAAGCCCTACTGGCCGGTGTGAAAATTGCAAGTTATATTTTCTCTTTTTAATACAGATTGTGATATGGAAAAAGACATTACCAAAAATGTAAAAAAAAAATACATAACATAAAATCCTGATTTAAACAATATTTAATTTTCCGATGAAGTTATGACCCCGACACCCATTTACTTCTCTGCAGGAGCTATGATCACCCTACGTATTTCACTTTTAAAGGAACAATCCAGGCAAAAGTTGGTATTATGTGCATTGGACACTGGGATCTGACCGCTGCAACACCCAGCGATCCTGAGAGAGGAGCTTTGGATCTCCAGAATGCCATGGAGGTGCCCACGCTCCATCTCAGCTCCAGTCATTGTCTATGGGACTATCGGAGAAAGTCGAGCACAGCTATCCGCAGAAGTCCATAATCAATGAATGGAGTGGAAGTAGAGGATGCACATTTCCACTGCATTTACATGGGACTATGCAGACCAGTATATGTGGGATTGCAGGGGGCCCAGCGGTTAGACCCCCAGCAATCTCCTATCCGATCAATAAGGGATACCTTTCAGTTGAGGTAATAACCCTTTAAGGAAACACTGCGCAGTCCAAAAACAGCAGAGCGGGAATATCCACAGGTTATCGCTGCCACCGGAGCCCCTGCACTAGGCAAACCATAGCCCATCAGTTTTGCCCCAAGTGTTCCTTTATAGATCAGTATTGATCTTTATGCAAGGATTTATTTTTAACCCATTGATGGCAGGCTTGCAGAATGTAACTCGTTTTTTGTTTCAACTATCTCCACTGTCTCTGTTCTCACATATCCAGCATTTTTTCTCCAGCAGGCTTGATATAAGGTTGTTCCATACTGTATATCTACTACTTAGCAGGAACGAGTAGTAAATCCTCGCTGAAAGTCTATGTAATTAGCAGACTTGGCAAAGAGGTTGTACAACACTTTTAGGCCTGTATCACACATGGCTGAAACATGGAACATGCTTGGATTGCAATATCTAGCACATCTGGCGTGTTTCCTGACTTAGGCCGGGATCACACATGCGACGAAGTCGTCCGACACTCGCATGTGAAATCCCAGCTCTGGCACCGGCACTCGGGAGTGGAGCGAGCGGCTGCATGTAGTTCTATGCAGCCGCTCGCTCCACTCCCGAGTGCCAGTGCCAGAGCTGGGATTTCACATGCGAGTGTCGGACGACTTCATCGCATGTGTGATCCCGGCCACAAGCTAACTACGTCACTACTGTTGAAAATTTGTGAAACCTTCAGAATTTTCCATATTTCTGCTTACATTTTTTATGAGTTCACCTGTTGAGGTGGATTCTCTAAGCTCCAGGGTGAAGTTGGACAACAAAGACTGAAGGAGACGGCACAGCATGCAAAACTTTAAGCAAGGACCACGGGTAACAGTGTTAGTAGTGTGAACAAGTTCAGTGAAGAGTTACTTAAGATTACAGCACACAAATGGTTAGTTACTGGTTTGAACCAGGAGGCAAATGCAGATGAGTTTGCCGAGATGGTTACCAGCTGAGAAAACTGGGAAGGCTAACTCCAAGTAACATAACAGACAGCTAACTAATATTCAGACACACATAAGTTTCCAAGTTGGCTTTATAAGGAGTGTGCTGGGCAACTTGTGAAACCTGACGTGGAGCATAGCAAAGGGCCACAGCTATAAGGAAAGGGAGCAAAGCCTGGCCCTGCAGCCAGGACAGGTGCATAACCAAGTTTGACCTAAAACGATATAAGATTTTTATAGACCTAAAAGTAGACAAAGACATAAAAATCAAACTAATTAGTAAAAAATATAGGTTTTAAATAATAAAAATGATCCAATATCGCATGTCTGCGAGTGGAAAAAGTATGTGAACCTTTAGGATTAGCAGACAACTTGAAGGTGATGTTTTCAATTAATTGGATGACAATCAGGTGTGAGTGGGTGAGCTGTTTCATTTAAAAAGCAGTTATCAATCAAAATCTGATCTTCTTTACAACATATTTCTAGTAGTGTATCTTGGCAAGAACAAAGGAGATTTATGAAGACCTCAGAATAAGAGTTGATGTTCATCAGGCTGGAAAAGGTTATAAAACTATCTCTAAAGAGTTTGGACTCCACCAATTTCAAGTCAGACAGACTGTGTACAAATGGTTGACCTACAAAGATCACTCCTAGAACAAGGCTTGTAATAGTTTGTGAGGTCACAAAGGAACCCACGGTAACCTCTAAGTAACTAAAGGCCTCTCTCACACTAGCTATTGTTAATTTTCATTAGTCCACCATCAGGAGAACAATGAACAACAATGGTGTGCATGGCAGGATTGCAAGGAGAAAGCCACTGTTCTGCAAAAAATAACATTCCTGCCCATCTGCAATATGCTAAAGATCATTCGGACAAGCCATAAGGCTATTGGAACAATGATTTTTGGGTGGATGAGACCAAACTCTTTTAAATGAGAAATGTTATGTGTGGAGAAATAAAAACACCACATTATAGCATAAAAACTTAATTTCTGAAAAACAGTTGTGGTAGTATTGTGTTTTTGGCCTGTTTCGCTGAATCTGGGCCAGGAAAGCTGCCATATATGATTGATTCTGAATTATAGAAGCAAATTCTAAACAAGATCATCAGGACATGTGTCCATGAACTAAATCTCAAGAGAACATGGTTTAAGCAGCTAAACAACAACCTAAAAAAACCAAGTCCTTCTACAAAAGAATGATTTCAGAAGAGTAAAGTTAAAGTTTTGAAATGAACAAGCCTAAGTCCTGAACGTAATCCTATAGAAATGTTGAGTAAGGACCTCAAGCGAGCAGTACATGGGAGAAAACCCACCAACATACCAGAAGTACAGCTGTTTTGTAAAGAGGAATGGGCCAAGATGCCTCCAAATAGATGTTCAAGACTAATCAACAATTACCGAAAATGTTTAAATGCAGTTATTGCTGCAAAAGGAGGTCAAACCAATACTGAAGGCAAAGGTTCACATATTTTTACCAGTCAGACATGTGATATCGGATAATGTTCCTCAATAATAAAAACTGGGATCAATGATCACTCAAGATGCAGTGACGACACCTGAAGGCAATAGGACAATAGCTATGGACAATTCAACAATTAAGTCACTGGACAAACTCTTCAAATCAAGGAACATTTCACTGGGGACGAAGGCATGGCTCGTACAGTCTGGTCTTTTCTGTAGTAACATATGGATGAGAAACGTGTACGATAAAGAAACATGACAGAAGAACAATTAACGCAATCGAAAAGTGGTGCTGGAGAAGGATGTTATCAGTATCATGGATGTCAAGAACAAACAAATTAATTTTGGAACAAATCAAGCCAGACACTTCTTCTGAAGCAATGATCACTAAGCTTTGACTTTTCTACTTTGGACACATCATACGAAGAGAGCAATCACTGGAAAAGGATATCATGGTCGGAAGAACAGAAGGATTAAGGCGAATAGGACACCAGCAACCTGATGGCTTGATACAATCAAGATAACGGTGGAGAAGACCCTGGTGTACCTATCTAGGCTGCACAAGATCGATCTTCCTACAAGAGTGTTCATCCATCAAGTCACCATTGCTCGAGATCGAGCTGAAGGCCCATAATAATTAATATTTTTTACTCATTTGTCTGATTTGGTTCTTTTTTGTCTACTTGAGGATTGTGCAAGTTCTCCCACTTAAAAAGATGAGAGAGGCCTGTAATTGACAGCATAGGTAGACCGCAACTATGAGAGTCAAAATGAGAAAACAAATCCAGAATTTCACCTCGTCTGATTTGTCCAGATTTATTTTGCAAATTAAGGTGGAAAACAAGTATTTGGTCATTATCAAAAGTTAATCTCAATATTTTGTTATATATCCTTTGTTGGCAATGACAGAGGTCAAACATTTTCTGTAAGTCTTCACAAGGTTGGCACACACTGTTGGTGGTATGTTGGCCCATTCCTCCATGCAGATCTCCTCTAGAGCAGTGATGTTTTGTGCCTGTCGCTGGGCAACACGGACTTTCAAATCCCTCCAAAGGTTTTCTATGGGGTTGAGATCTGGAGACTGGCTAGGCCACTCCAGGACCTTCATATGCTTCTTATGAAGCCACTCCTTCGTTGCCCTGGCGGTGTGCTTGGTTGGGATCATTATCATGCTGAAAGACCCATCCACGTTTCAATGCACTTGCTGATGGAAGGAGGTTTGCACTCAAATTCTCACGATACATGGCCCCATTCATTCTTTCATGTACATGGAAACAGCCCCAAAGCATGATTTGCCACCCTCATGCTTCACAGAAGGTATGGTGTTCTTTGGATGCAACTCAGCATTCTGTCTCCTCCAAACACGAGTTGTTTCTACCACACAGTTCTACTTTGCTTTCATTAGACCATATGACATTATCCAAATACTCTTTTAGATAATCCAAATGCTCTCTAGCAAACTTCAGACGGGCCCGGACATGTACTGTCTTAAGCAGGGGGATAAGTTTGGCACTGCAGGATCTGAGTCCCTGGCGGTGTAGTGTGTTACTGATGGTAGCCTTTGTAACAGTGGTCCCAGTTCTATGCAGGTCATTCACTAGGTCCCCCAGTGTGGTTTGGGGGTTTTTGCTCATCATTCTTGTGATTATTTTGACCCCACAGGGTGAGATCTTGCGTGGAGCCCCAGATCGAGGGAGATTATCAGTGGTCTTGTATGTCTTCGATTTTCTTATTATTGCTCCCACAGTTGATTTTATCACACCAAGCTGCTTGCCTATTGCAGATTCAGTCTTCCCAGCACGGTTCAGGGCTACAATTTTGTTGCTGGTGTCCTTCGACAGCTCTTTGGTCTTCACCATAGTGGAGTTTGGAGTGTGACTGAGGTTGTGGACAGGTGTCTTTTATACTGATAACAGGTTCAAACAGGAGCCATTACTACAGGTAATTAGTGGAGGACAGAGGAGCCTCTTAAAGAAGAAGTTACAGTTCTGTGAGAGCCAGAAATCTTGCATGTTTTTAGGTGACCAAATACTTATTTTCCACCATAATCTTCAAAATAAATCTTGCCAAATCAGACAAGGTGATTTTCAGGATTTGTTTTGTCATTTTGACTCTCATAGTTGTGGTCTACCTATGATGTCAATTACAGGCCTCTCATCTTTTTAAGTGGGAGAACTTGCACAATTGGTGGCTGACTAAATACTTTCTCCCCCCACTATATGCAGAAACATGAAAAATTTTAAAAAGTTCACAAGCTTTCAAGCACCGCTGTACATGAGGCCGTTGACTCATGTAAAGAGACATGACGGTTGGCCGGGTATTGTGATCTGAGAGTGGTCCGGTGTTTCACAGACGTGTGACACCATGAAATCAGCCTTATCATGTGAGAGGTAATGCAAAACATAGCAATTGTAAAGTATCAGGAGCAATCATACAGACGCTAGACTGCCATAAACACCGCACAACACATGCATGATGTCAGGTACGTATGTACTGTATTCCTGCATCCTAACATAGATGTAGAGCACTTACTACCACACATTAGCAAGTACAAAATCCATCCCTCCATATAAATATGTGTCACATCACCATACAAAGCGTTTCATTTCCACTGTCATTGTGAATGGAGCCTTCAGGCAGGTTTCACACATGCGACATTCACAAGTCAAAAACAGACGCCATCTCTCGACCGGTCGCAGGTCTCCTGACCCGAACTAACAGCTTTATACACACGTACCTATATATCAGGCTATTAGGTTCTGATCAGTAGACCTTTGCCATCTGTACTCGGACCGTGAATGTCGGACATGTAAAACTAGCCTTAAAGGAATATTCCTATCTCAAAAACTAGGACATGCTCTTATTTTTGTGACCGGTGGGTGTCCGACCCACTATTCCTGAGTGCAAAAGGGACACAGCGATGTATATTGTTGTGATTGCTGGAGGTCCCAGAGATCATAAAGTGGTGGTATATCCCTTACGAGATGGGAATATCCATTTAAAGAGGTTTTCTGTAATCCTATTAATTCTCTATTTTCTAATATACTTTGCTTTCTTCACTTTTTACTAAGATCTTTGCTTGCTCTCTGTGAACGATAAACATTAAGAGGATTGTCCACCTTCTGGAAAATTTCTACATCTTTTGTGCTTATGTGCATGTAACTGGGGCTAAAAATAATTTTTGCAATTGTTTTTCATCAACAATTTTGCACCATTTGCCTTTTACAGCCCGTGTGCTGCGCTGTCTATTGCTGGCTGCAGAATGAGTTATCTGAGAGTCCGTCAGCCTGATAAGAGAGTTTGTAACTCCTTCATTTGTCTGATTAATGACCAAAGAAAGTTGATTGTAGAGAAAATTAAAGAACCCGTAAAAGCCAAACAGTGCAAAAACTCCACTTGTAAAAATTGTATTCAGCCATAAATACATGCATTTAAGAAGAAAAAAAAAAAGAAATTGTTAACAAAAGTGAGCAACTCCTTTAAGGCCATACACCCAGACAGCAGAAACATGTTTTTTGTGTGTTTGCAAAAATCTCCTGCATTTTTCATGAAAACTCCTACCCACTGTCCGTTAAAGATGTTGAACTGTGACTTTTTTTGGTGCATTTTTCCCCCTTTAGGCTTCTATCGGGAGCCCGAAAAACACATGTAAAATACCACATCTGTGTTTTATGGCAGATTCCCAGTGTTTCTGCACTTATAAAATGCATTGACAAAGGGGAAAAGCAACAAAAACAAAAAGATCAAAGCAGATTGCTATTGTGAATCGCGGTGCGGAAACCTGCAGAAGAAAAATGCAGCGTTTCCCCACATGGGAATTTGGCCTCATATCATCTATGGGGTGATAAAAGTGTCCCAAAAATTTGCTGCCAAGGTATGTGAACATGACATGTTAATTCCAATGGTGGAATCTTCAAGGTTTTCCTAGGTGAAGACCCTTCAGGAAGCAGCTTTGCCGCTAGTTGCTTTGCCGATCTTTGCGGTGGCTCCAGTGCCGATGGCTTTTTCTGTGGTTTAAACTATAACTAGTGATTGACTTCCTCGCAGAAGCCTCCCAGGAGATAAACATGCTACTTCTTTTAACTAATTCGAGGTTTCTAAACCCTGAAGCACTTAAAAGAGGTAACAGAGGACAGAACACATGCACAGCAATGTCTTTTTTTACATTGCTGTGCACTATGATCATTTTTTTCCAACAGTTTTGCCTGAAAAAAATGCCGAGTGCACATATCCTCATAATGAATCAGAGATCTCCGCTCTTATAGACGCTCCAACAGGTTTTTACAAAAAAATATCCATTCCATTAACCTCCAGCAGAGCTTTTCGAAATTGTTCATTAGAAACTTGCAAAACTTTTTATTTTAGTGGATACAGAAAACCTCTCTCTTTAGGGCAAATGTTAAAAAAAAAAAACTAGTGCAAATAAAAATTGTGATGTCACCTCCAATTAAGCGATAGGAGACCCGTCAGGACCCCTAACCGTTAGAAACCGCCAGGCAACAGTTTCAGGCAGGTGTGGCAGAAATGCTACTCTCAAAAATAGAAGAGTTAATTGTTTGCTTTTTTTTTAGCAATTTGCAAAGTGAAAGAACAAAAGAGAAATCTAAATCACATCAATATTTGGTGTGACCGCCTTTTTCCTTCCAAACAGCATCGGACAGACATGATGATGTGAGATCGGGCTCTGCGGGGGCTGGATCATCTCTTCCAGGACTCCTTGTTCTTCTTTACACTGAAGGTCGTTTTTTACGACATTGGCTGTATATTTTGGGTCGTTGTCCGGCTGCAGAATAAATTTGGAGCCATTCAGATGCCTCCCTGATGGATAAGTGCCTACTTTTCCCAGCACCGAGGGCACCATTAATCTTGACGAAATCCGCACCTCCATTTGCTAGGAACCTTAGACATTCTTCACTATTACCTGCAGATATATTATAAACCAGTGATTTTATCAAATTACTGCAAGCAGCCGAGTGACACATTACTGGCATCAGGATCTGTCTGTACATTATAGTGCTCTCAGATTAAGTAGCAAAAACCTAGTGACAGATTCCTGTTAACCAATATACTGAAATGTGATCTTAGATGGGGGGGGGGTACTTGGGTTGAGTCCTCAGAGCGGTCACTGGCAGATGGAACGGGTTGGTAGGAGAGGTCAGAACCAGGAGGGCAGACAAGGAACAGTATGAAAAGATGTAAAAATAGTAACAACCTATCATTCACGATAATTGTGCAATGTGAATGGGTTGAGTGACCAAACTATGTGTCCAAAAACAATAGTTCATAGTGCATGAAATCATTAAGAAGGTCAAAAAAATTCTCGTTCAATTTTGTGAAATGTAAAACCGAGATTGACCGTTCAATAGATTGACCGATAAAAAGGAGGAGAGGAAATTCAAGTCCTAAATAGGGTTGACTGCGTTCCACAGTTGATGCATTGGAATTAGTACATTTTCACAGATGGGCGATGGGTACATGATCGTAATTAGCCAAAACGTTTTAGAGTCGTTAATTCAATCAAATATCCTTTATATGGTATGAAATGTTTCTACAATACTTTGTGAATTTATGTATTCAAAATAATTCGTATCATACGGGATATGAACACTGAAGACGCCTATACTTCAGACTATTTGTCTGTGTCAGAGAGCCCAATGTTCGATGTTACGATCTCTATTCAACCTCTTTATTTGCGATTCTTCTCTTGTATAAACTCTCGTTTGAAATTGTTTGCTGGTCGTGAGATGCGATCACATCCTTCAACGTTAACGGTTATCTGCTCATGCAAACAAAACCTTAGTCTGTGGCAAGTGACGTTCCACCAGGAAAAAATCCCAGAAATGTCAAATTGAAACTTCAAAGGCTTTATTATAATGCTGATATATATATATATATATATATATATATATATTATTATATATATATATATATACAGGTCCTTCTCAAAAAATTAGCATATAGTGCTAAATTCATTATTTTCCATAATGTAATGATTAAAATTAAACTTTCATATATTTTAGATTCATTACACACCAACTGAAATTTTTCAGGTCTTTTATTGTTTTAATACTGATGATTTTGGCATACAGCTCATGAAAACCCAAAAATCCTGTCTCAAAAAATTAGCATATTTCATCTGTCCAATAAAATAAAAGTGTTTAAAACAAAATAAAAAAAAACCCATCAAATAATAATGTTCAGTTATGCACTCAATACTTGGTCGGGAATCCTTTTGCAGAAATGACTGCTTCAATGCGGCGTGGCATGGAGGCAATCAGTCTGTGACACTGCTGAGGTGTTATGGAGGCCGAGGATGCTTTGATAGCGGCCTTAAGCTCATCCAGAGTGTTGGGTCTTGCGTCTCTCAACTTTCTCTTCACAATATCCCACAGATTCTCTATGGGGTTCAGGTCAGGAGAGTTGGCAGGCCAATTGAGCACAGTAATACCATGGTCAGTAAACCATTTACCAGTGGTTTTGGCACTGTGAGCAGGTGCCAGGTCGTGCTGAAAAATGAAATCTTCATCTCCATAAAGCATTTCAGCCGATGGAAGCATGAAGTGCTCCAAAATCTCCTGATAGCTAGCTGCATTGACCCTGCCCTTGATGAAACACAGTTGACCAACACCAGCAGCTGACATGGCACCCCACACCATCACTGACTGTGGGTACTTGACACTGGACTTCAGGCATTTTGGCATTTCCTTCTCCCCAGTCTTCCTCCAGACTCTCGCACCTTGATTTCCGAATGACATGCAAAATTTGCTTTCATCAGAAAAAAGTACTTGGGACCACTTAGCAACAGTCCAGTGCTGCTTCTCTGTAGCCCAGTGCTGCTTCTCTGTTTCTGGTTCAAAAGTGGCTTTACCTGGGGAATGCGGCACCTGTAGCCCATTTCCTGCACACGCCTGTGCACGGTGGCTCTGGATATTTCTACTCCAGACTCAGTCCACTGCTTCCGCAGGTCCCCCAAGGTCTGGAATCGGTCCTTCTCCACAATCTTCCTCAGGGTCCGGTCATCTCTTCTCGTTGTACAGCGTTTTCTGCCACATTGTTTCCTTCCAACAGACTTCCCATTGAGGTGCCTTGATACAGCACTCTGGGAACAGCCTAATTGTTCAGAAATTTCTTTCTGGGTCTTACCCTCTTGCTTGAGGGTGTCAATGATGGCCTTCTGGACATCAGTCAGGTCGGCAGTCTTACCCATGATGGCGGTTTTGAGTAATGAACCAGGCAGGGAGTTTTTAAAAGCCTCAGGAATCTTTTGCATGTGTTTAGAGTTAATTAGTTGATTCAGAAGATTAGGGTAATAGCTCATTTAGAGAACCTTTTCTTGATATGCTAATTTTTTGAGACAGGATTTTTGGGTTTTCATGAGCTGTATGCCAAAATCATCAGTATTAAAACAATAAAAGACCTGACAAATTTCAGTTGGTGTGTAATGAATCTAAAATATATGAAAGTTTAATTGTAATCATTACATTATGGAAAATAATGAAATTTAGCACTATATGCTAATTTTTTGAGAAGGACCTGTATATGATAGCGGTTTCCAATGGTTAGGGGAACCGAACATAAAGAGTTTGTACCAAGATTAGGCGTTACCTCCGATCCATCACTGCTCTCCGCTATCTTCACCTCTCCACTGAGGATGAATAGAGAGGAGGTGCGCATGTCAAACTCCACTCCACTAAGATGGGGCTCTTCCAGCAAAAGGTTTTCCCCCAAATGGAAGTTATCCCCTATCATATGGATGGGGTAACTTCTAATCTTCTACATACGCTTTAAACCCAATTAAAAAACAATATCAGACACAAACTGTGGACGTGAATGACGCTGTTTTTGGAATTAGCCATGTTTTTCTAACTAAAGTCTCCTAATTTTCTTTTGCACTAGGTTTTACGATTTACCCCATTATGTGCACGTGTGTATAAACATCGTCAAATACATCCTTATTAACAACTCATTTTTTCTCCCTCTGTGTCCTTGCACATTATCTTCTCCCATCATTTTCCTTTCATTCGCCCTGTCCATTATTTCCCTTGGCTGGCTTCCACTTTTTCCAACCTTTCTATTTATTTTGTACTCTCAATTAAACTACCTTTCTCTCTCCAAATGTCTTCCCGCTCATTATCCCCCTTCTCTGATTCCATTACCCCTTACCCTTCCCATCTCAGGACTTGGAGAATGACTACAAATGTGTATGCCCTCGAGGTTTTTATGGCAAGAACTGTGACATAAGTGCCATGACGTGTGCCGATGGCCCTTGCTTTAACGGTGGCACCTGCGTAGAGAAAAGCATTGTAGGTGGTTATGTCTGCCGTTGCCCCATCAATTACCATGGATCCAACTGTGAGAAAAAAATTGATCGTTGCACCAACAACCCGTGTCTGAATGGTGAGTCTTCACCACTACATAATTCTTGTGACTGTTCCCTTCTTCAGGGTTACATCCTATAACTTTGTAAAATCTCTTCTTAGGTGGCCATTGTTTGGACGTTGGGCGTAACGCAGTGTGCAAATGTCGAGTGGGCTTTTCAGGATCTCGGTGTGAAGTAAATGTCGACGACTGTGCCATCAACCCCTGTGCCAATGGCGGCACCTGCGTAGATGGGCTGAACACCTACACCTGTTCCTGTACTCTTGGTTATGGTGGTAAAGATTGTACCCAACGAGTAGATGCCTGCAGCGCCAAGCCCTGCCTTAATGGAGGCACCTGCTTCACCCACTTCAGTGGCCATGTCTGCCAATGTTCCTCAGGCTTCATGGGTTCTAGTTGTGAGTTCAGGGTTCAAGAACCAACTTCATCTTCTTACTATGCTGATCCTCCATCCAACCTAGCCCTAACGGCTTGCCTAGGTGTGATCACGTTGAGCTTGCTGGCGTGCGGTCTGGTCCTCCTTATGAGAGGTATTAAGAAAGGATTCATCAATCAAAAAGGGATAGTCACCAATGACTTAGAGCACAAGAACAACCTAAAAGAGAAGGAGCCTTTTCTTATCTCACCTCCACATTTCAAGATGCCCAATCAGGACTGCCTTAGGGAAAAATCCCGAAGCAAGCAGAAGCTACTCCCGGCATCAGACATAGAGGAGGAGAAAGATGGCCGCCGGTGAGTTGCTCTGACATTACAGATGTACGGGTAATGTGGATACAAAAGTTTAACCTTTTCCGCCTATGGCCAATGTTTGCCTTTGATTTTATCTTCCTTTTCATCCAACAGTCATAGCTTTTTTTTACTTGTTTGTTGACAATGCCATACGTGGGCTTGTTTTTTACAGGATGAGTTGTAGTTTTCAAAGACATCATTCATTTCACCATATAATGTGCTGAAGAATGGGGGGGGGGAAACAAAGTGTAGTGAAAAAATTTAATACTAATACTGTTTTTTGGGGGGGTTTGTTTCTATGGCATTCATTGTGTGGTAACAATGAACTGGCAATATGGTTCTCCAGATCAGTACAATTATGGTGATAATTATGGCCAATCTTTTTTAACTGTTTTTTTTTAGCGTTTTATTTTACCCGTGAACTTTTTTTTTAAAGGACTTGGGGAAAAAAAATCATATTTGGTTTGTATCGCCATTTTCTGAGACTTTTTATGTATCCAGCAATAGACCTGTGAAAAGACTTGATTTTTGAGTGCCAAGCTGTAGTTTTTTTTATACGATTTTGGGGTAACCTACGATGTTCTGATTGTCTTTTATTGGATTCTTTTGGGGAAAGGTGTGTAGACCAAAAAACAGCAATTCTGGAAATTATTTTCTTTTTTGCTATATGAAGTGTACCATATGGATTAAATATACACCGTGTTCCATATTATTATGCAAATACTATCATTCTCTGATTTTCCTAAAAGTTTGATGCAAATGAGTCAGTATAATATCCAAATCATAAATCATTAAGAGTATTAATCAAGGTGTATTGGATGAACCTTCCAGTGATAACAGTAGATTTTTTGCATAACTAAAAAACTCAAGATGCACTGTTCCAAATTATTAAGCGCAACAGAGTTCCCAGACATTTTTAGGTTGTAAAGAACTGAAAATGGTCATTTGTTGAATCTGCGGCATTAAGAGGTCACATTTACTGAAATTAAAAGCTTTTCTAATCAAAAACATCTTAACAGGCTAAGTTACATGGTAAACACAGGACCCCTTCTTTGATATCTCCTTCACAATTCTTACATCTATTGAAATTTCTTTCCATGATGTCAGACTCGCCTCTCAGAGCTGCTGTCTTGATGTGATCGACCTCCCATCCTCATAGATCATTTGATTGAGGATAATCCAAAGATTCTCAATAGAGCTGAGGCTTCAGGGAGGATGGTTGCCACAAGTGATGAGCGAGCACGCTCGAGTGATCTCCGAGTGTTTGGGCGTGCTTGGAGATTTAGTTTCTGTCGCCACAGTTGCATGATTTGTGGCTGCTTGAAAGCCTGAATACATGTGGGGATTCCCTAACAAACAGGCAATCCCCACATATATTCAGGCTGTCAAGCAGACGCAAATCATGCAGCTGCGGCAACAGAAATTAAATCTCCGAGCACGCCCAAATACTCGGAGATCACCCGAGCAACGAGCATACTCGCTCATCACTAGTGGCCACCCATGAGTTTCTCTTCCTTAATGCCCAGAGCAGCCAATAACTCAGAGGTCTTTGCAGCACGAGATGGTGCATTGCCAGCATGAAGATGATCTTGCTACAGATGGCACAGTTCTATCAGTACCAGGAAGAAAGTGGTCAGTCAAACTCTATATACAGTGCCGAGGTGATTTTCACACCTTCAAAGACCCTAAAAGAGCCTACCAACTCTCGCACCATGATTCCAACCCAAAACATGACTCCGTCATGTCTTTGCTGACGCTGCAGCCTTGTTGGGACACAGTGGCCGTCCATCAAAAATCCACTAATGCATCCATCTGTACCAACCAGGGTTGCACTGCATCATTAGTAAACAAGACTGTTTTAAAATTAGTCTTCATGTAGGTCTGGACCCACTGAAACAGTTTCTACTTGTGAGCACTGTTTAGGGGCAGCAAAATATTAGGTTTCTGCACAAGTCCTGGAGGATCCTACATCTTGAGGTTCATGGGACTCCAGAGGCACCAATAGCTTCAAATATCTTTTTAATGCTTTGCAATGGTATTTTAGCAGCTACGCTCTTTATCCGATTAATTTGTCTGGCAGAAACCTTCCTCTTTATGCCTTTATCTGCACAAACCCGTCTGTGCTCTGTATCAGCCTCGTCGCTTCACAGTACGATGATCAAGCTTAAGCTTTCTTGAACTATGTAACATGTTTTATACCATCAAGCATTGCACTATTTGACGCTTTTCGGCAGCAGAGAGATCCTTTTTCTTTCCCATATTGCTTGAAATCTGCGGCATGCTTAATAATGTTGAACGTTCTTGTTAAGTAGTTTTCCTTTAATTGGGCCTCACCTGGCAAACTAATGATCCCAGGTGTTTGAGATTGATTTCAGTGACCCAAAGAGCCCGAGACACAAACAGTCCATGAGGTTATTTGAAAAACAACAAATTAAATCTTTATGATTCTTCAATCCAATTTGCATAATTTGGAACGCGGTGTAATTATATGTTGATATATTAGACATTTACAGACGTGGCAATACCGAATATGTTAATTTTATTTTTATACAGTCCTTATTTTTACATGGGGAAATGGAGGCGAGGGGGGAATGTGATTCGAATTTGTATGCTTTTTTTAATTTTAAGTCTTTATTTTACTTTTTTTTTTTTAAGTTCCCCTAGGAGACTTGAACATGCGATTGTTTGTTCTATATACTGTAATACCACAGTATTGTAATATATAGCTTAAATCATGGTCTCCTATAAAGCCCAGACCGTGACTGGGCTTCACAAGCACCAACAAGGCAGCCATGCAGATACCGGTTGCTTAATAACGCTCCATACATTCGCATGCAATGCATCTTACATGTACAGCGGATGTTGGGAACGGGTTAATACTAGTGGTATTATCGGTAAGTAGTAACATATCTCCAGTAGTCCCTTTACCTTCTATAACAATTGTGTTTTTCTTATAGCGCAAAGTCAGATGTCAGACACAGCAATGCCATAGGGCAGCACCAAGATGCTGTTTGTCATCCAATATACCTTCTTCCAGGCTCCTCTGAGCAGTGCGTGTTCGCCACCGAGGTACCAATCCTTCAATTCATCCATATGACAGAATAAAACCTCACTTTTTTATAAGACTTCTTGCAACGGTTATGTGGCTGACGGCTTAGCTGAGCCTTCAAGTGTCTTTTCTGGGGAAGGTGGGGAATGTCACTGCCGTACATGCCAGCGGCATGGGGATCAAAATAATGGGGAGTTTTAATACAAAACGTCCAATTCTTGGACTCACCCAATATCATCTTCCATGGGAAAGTCGGAAGGACCCCACATAAATAACCAGTGGGTTTGAAATTGGCAGGTTTTGGTCTTTAACTTTGGAGCTCGAGAGTTTGGCCATGTACTGCTGCAATCAAAATTATTCACACTTCCATTGCAAATGACATTTTTATTGAAATGTACAAACTTTCTGCAGTAAATCAATAAAACAAGAACAACCTAAAGTCCTAAAAAGTTGGGACGCTGTGTAAAATGCAAAGAAAAGGAGAATGCGATGATTTGGAAATCTCTTCTCGACATATTTTATTGAAAATAGAACATAAATCACAGATCAGAAGTGGAACGTTGGACATTTTTCCATTTCATTTTTAAAATTTTTTTGGGAACTGGGGTTGTGTATAAATGGCTCAACACAACTAATATAATAACTGTTTCCTCCAAATACATCTCAAAATTCCACTTTTACTGTCACACTAGTAAATTATTTCTACTTCTTCATGACGAGCGCTTTAGTACTTACTAGACCTCTCTGGCTGTTATGACCTGCTGCAGATGTGATGTATAGCCAGACACGGGATTATAGAAGCAATCCCGAGAAATCTTAGCCTATTCGTCATTAGCAATGGCCTCCATATAAGTAATATTCTTGGGCTTGCTTCCTGCAAATGCCTTCTTCAAGTCCCACCAGAGATTTTCTATGGAGGTTCAAGCCAGGTGACCGTGATGGCCACTCCAAAATGTCTTCTGAAACTAAGCCTTGGTGGACTCTGAGGTATGTTTGGGATGACTGTCCTGTCGTAAGATCCTATGTCGCTCAAACTTCACCTTCCTCACAGAAGAGATGACGTTTTATCATGGTTCAGAATTATTCTACTTCTTCATGACGAGAGTCTTTAGTACTTCCTAGAGCCATTCTTGCTGTTATGACCTGCTGCAGATGTGATGTATAGCCAGACACAGGTTTATAGCAGCAATCCCAAGGAATCTTAGCCTATTCCTCATTAGCAATGGCCTCCTTATAAGTAATATTCTTGGGCTTGCTTCCTGCAAATGCCTTCTTCAAGTCCCACCAAAGAAGGCAGTGATGTCTACATGCTTCACTGTAGACATTACCGAGCCCCTGCCATGTTTCTCTGTAGGCTTCACTGAGGCAATGTTATGCTTCATTGTAGGCATCACTAAGTCCTTCCCCTACGATGCTTCACTGTAAGCATCAGTCATCAACATGCTTTACTATAGACATCAACTAGCCCTCATGATTCTTCACGGTAGACATCGAGCTCCCACCATGCTTGACAGCAGGCACCACTGAGCCCTAACCATATTTGACTGTAGGTATCACTAACCACTGCTATTCTTCACTGTAGCCATCACCGAGCCACCACCATGCTTCACTGTAGCGCATCCTTTTTCATTGTATGCTTAAACTTTTCCTCCTCCAGACATTCCACTAATCAATCCATCTCAGTTTTGTTTCATAATTTCACAGAACAAAATCTAAAACTTCTGAGGCTTATTTATATGGTCTTGAGCATATTGGAGATAACTACTCTTGTACATCTTGGAATTCGGGTATGGAGACTGGCAGCGTGCTTGCTGCAGGACTTTTTCCAAATCTGGTGGCAGCTGGAGACAGCTTCTTCTTTCTGCCACGTACAGATAGTCTGCTCATTTTTCCAAGAATTTCAAGCTTGAGAACTCCACTTCCATCTTTATCTCTAGAAATATTCAAAGTCTTTGTAACTTTTTTATCCTTTTTTTTGTTTGTGCAAGGCAATGATCTCTTCTCTTAACTTTTTGGGCCACTCTCTTGGCTTAGCCATATTTCTACCCTGAGGTCAAACATCACAGTCTACAAACCAGCCCTAGTCACGCCAGTCCAGGTATTTGTTGTGTTTTAGCTTAAGCTCACCTGATCCAACTAATGAAGCCCTTGATTATTATATCATGCCATGCTTCACTGTAGGCAACACAAAACTTTTTTACTTCTTTTTTCAATCCCCATTGGGGACTCAAACTTGTGATCTCCTATTCTATAAAACTGCCATAATACAGTATTACAATATATAGTCCTAATCATGGTTTCCTATGAAGCTTAAACAGCTTCTAGGTTTTACATAACTACCAGAATGGCAGCTACAATGAGAAACCATCAGCACCCTCATCGCATCGCAGTGGTGAGATAAGGGCTCGGAAAAGACTCCCATGCAGGTTCACATGCACATCTTAAACGCAACTGTCAGTGACTTGACAGCTGCACTTAAGGGGTTAACAGCAGCAAGCTGAACTGACTTATCTGTCATAGAGCCTTACAGGGTTAAAAGTGGTATTTTGTGAATTTAGAAAAAATACTTGTTATATTAGTAGTGTTGAGCGATACAAATTGTTCTTGTTCGATGGGTTGTTTGCAAACAGCAGGAGGTTTGTAAATTTTGCCAATGGACAGGATTTGTAATGGGGGGGTGTGAAAATTTTGACTGTAACTGTAGTTTCCGTTGAGGACTTACACTTTTTCCATGCGTTCACTTAGGGCCCCGTCTCACATAGCGACTCACCAGCGATCCCGACAACGATATGAACTTGTCAGGATCGCTGCTGAGTCGCTACATGATCGCTGCTGAGCTGCCAAACAGGCAGCGATCAGGACAGCGAGTACGCCGGTAACAAGCGACACACGGGGCGGCGCCTAGAAACCCGATGTTTACCTTGGTTACCAGCTCCCCTGCACCAGCGAGCTGGTATCTAACGTAAACATCGGGTTTCTAGGCGGCGCACGGCGCCTAGAAACCCGATGTTTACCTTGGTTACCAGCTTCAGCTCGCTGTCTACCGCCTGTCACACGCAGCGATGCGTGCTGGCCAGCGATCAAAGAAAAGTCCAGGACATTCAGCGACGATCAGCGATACCCAGCAGGGGGCTGATCGTTGCTGCATGTCAAACTTGACGAGATCGCTTCTGAGATCGCTGTTGCGTCACAAAATTTGTGACTCAGCAGCGATCTAGCTATGTGAGACGGGGCCCTTATGGTATTTGTGTCTATAGCAAAGAGACCAAATCAAACAGAGAATCTTCTACAGGTAAAGCAAGGCAGTAAGGAGAACCCGCTTTTCTGATACTGCTTAAGGCCAAGTTCAGATACATGTATTTCACAGTATATATAAGAACTGCAATACCTGGACTGTCTGCAGGTCTCCTGACCCAAAATTGCAGCCTCACATAATCTTATAAGGCTGTACGTTCGAGTAAGAAACTAGCGGGCAGCCCAGTGACTACTTAGCTTCTGCAGCTATCAATAGTGACAAGAGCATGTGATTAGTCTGACAGAGGGAGATCACTCCATCTGTCATTCCATCGGTACCCTGACACCACGATCTGGGGATGCCGATTTTTGAATACTGCACCCGGAGGTCTAGCAATGGCCTATTGAGGCTGCTTTATACCACCACTATCGCAACTGGCCAGAGGAGTGGTGTAATAGGATACTTATCAGTATAGTACTTGCAGGTTTAGTTAATACATTGCACTACATAAGTAGTGAGGTGTACTATTTATGCGATTAAAGTCCACTTGGGAGAGATAATAAATGTTGTAAAAAAAATGCTTTAGGTGTTCAAAATATCAAGTGTAAATATCAAATATCAATGTAAAAAAAAGTTTCAAAATCCTAGATTTTCCAATACAAGTTTTTATGTTTAGAAAAAACAAACGCCCGACAGATTTGGCATTGCCGTTTTCTGTATCAACCTGTACTATAAACATGGCAAACACTGCAAAAAAAACCCCCCACAAAATCAGAACTGCGGTTTTGTTTGAAAAATTCATACAGAGCCCAAAATGATACCAATAAAAACAGGAGCTTGTTAGCCACAAAAAAAGAAAGAACTGCGACTCTCAGAGGACTCAATAAGGAAATTCTTTAAAAAGTGATTTTCTTCTGCAAAAGTAGTAAAACATAATAAAGATATAAATTAGGTATCGCCTAGATTATATTGAGGCATAAACATGAAAATGTATCGTTAGTTATCCCTCACTAAAATACAAAAGTTATGGGCACGAGAACAGGACAAAAACTGAAAAATTATGTTGTGTAAAATTAGAAAAAAAAAACAAAACAAAACAAATTTTATCTAATTTTGGCGATACTGTCGGACCTGTATGGAATGCCAGAATAAAGATAAAATATTAATTAAATTATACCAAATGGTGTTTGGAATAACTAGAATTGCTGATTTTTTTAATTATTTTTGCCTCCTAAAGAATGTAATAAAAAGTGATCAATATGACAAATGTGCCACAAAATGGTATCAACGAAGAGTGTAGCTTCTCACACAAAAATTAAATCCTCAAACAGCTCCATAGACAGAAAATGATAAAACTTGTGGCTTTCAAAATATGGTGAAAAAGCAAAAGATAAAAAAATTTTTTTAAAGATAAAGTCAAAACTGGGAAGGGGTTAAAAAGTTAATTCCCCCAAAAATCAAGTTATTCCCTATTCATAGGATAGGGAATAACTTGATGATTGCTGTGGGTCCGACAGCTGGTGCCCCCCCAGCGATCCTGCTCTACAGCCCCGTCTTGATGGAGCAGAGGTACACATGTGCAGTGTCTATGGGACTGATGAAACTAGCCAAGTGCAATGCTCGGCAGCCACAAAGACAATGAATGGCGTGCAGGCTGCGCAAGGGCACCGCTCATCCTTCCCGACGGGGTGTAAGAATCCAGTTCTAAGGATTTCAAAGTCCCAATTTCAGTATCGCTCAGGTTCCCAGCATTTAGAGTCCCACCAATCAGCAAGTTATCCTGTATCCCTGATTTTTTGGGGAATAACCCCTCAACATTTTCGCAGGAAGTGATGTTGCGTTTCCCGTTGAAATGAACAGGTGCGAGATTATTGCAGAACACAAAGTTGCCGTAGATCAATCTCACGCACGTAAATAAAGATTTATGCTCATCTGATAAAGTAACGACATGTCGCCAAGATGGACAATAACTTAATGATCAGTGCGGAGATGAACTCTAGGACCCCCCCCCCGCTAATCCTTATAATGAAGGGGCCGCAACTGTAAAGGGACAAGCAGCCGACCTAAAAATGAATCTGGCTACAGCCCCTTCATTTTCAGGATTGGTGGGGGTCCCAGCGGTAGCCATCACCCCTTTAGGCAAATGGAAAAAGTCACAAACATAAAAACCTACAGATATATGTAAGAAAAAGTCACCACTATTATTATCCAGAGGCCACAGACCAACCCATATGGCCCCCAAAGACAAAGTGTTCACGTAGATAATACTATTGTATGTGGCACAATGTGCAAAACCCTACAAAGTAAAAGAACGCATTTTCAATAAAAAAGGCTTCATCAGGGTGCTGAGCATCACCATGCAAAAGGGCTTCATCAGGGGTGCTGTGTTGCCATACAAAGTAGCTTCATCAGGGGTGCTGTTCGTCACCATGCAAAGTAGCTTCATCAGGGGTGCTGTGCATCACCATGCAAAGGGGCTTCATCAGGGGTGCTGAGTTTTGCCATACAAAGTACCGTCGTCGGGGGTGCTGTGCATCACCATGCAAAGTAGCTTCATCAGGGGTGCTGTGCATCACCATGCAAAGGGGCTTCATCAGGGGTGCTGTGCATCACCATGCAAAGGGGCTTCATCAGGGGTGCTGTGCATCACCATGCAAAGAGGCTTCATCAGGGGTGCTGAGTTTTGCCATACAAAGTACCGTTGTCAGGGGTGCTGTGCATCACCATGCAAAGTAGCTTCATCAGGGGTGCTGTGCATCACCATTCAAATTGGCTTCATCAGGGGTGCTCCCACATGACAGCAACAGGATGAGTAATTTGGAACCGACTATTGTTTACACATATAGTTATGTTTCCCTGTATATTGTCGTTTGGACTAGTTGTTTTAAGCACATTATTGAAACCACATTCTATTATTTTGTGTGTTGAGCCGCAAATTATAATATTGGGATGGAGATGAGCTTTTCTGTTGCATGTAATATCATCAAAGTGTATGCTTTTTCTTTGGGGGGTCATGAGGGATGGTCTGTGACTTTATCATGGGTCTGGACGCCTTAGAATTTTATAATTGTGTGTATTTGACTCCCATTTCTTCTGTCTGGATAATAACAATAAAATAATGACATTTTCTAACGTGTAACTTAACATACAACCTTGTTTAAAAGTAAGTCACTTTCTCTGTTGGTTCTTTATGCCGCTGTCTTCATACATTGACTGGCATTCCACATTTAATAAGGGGTGCCTACTTGACACTTAAAGGGTTATTTCCAAAAACAAGAAGTTATCCCCCCTCATTTACAACATAGAGTATAACTTGCTGACTGAAGGGACCCCTGGCAATACCAAGATCAGGGTTCTGCATCCTCAACCTGAATTTAGGAGCAGAATGCATGCGTGGCCACCGTTCTACTCATTGTCTATTGGACTGATGGAAATGACCAAGCACAGCCTCAGCAGCCCCATAGACAATTCATGGAGCAGAGGCCACGTGCACTTCCAGGGTAGAACTTAAATGTTTTTGTGAATATCCCTTTAATTGCTTATGCGACTCCGTTCACACCTTATATCTGACATTTGTATATTAACCCGAATTCTCCTATCATAGGTGTAATTCACTTCCGACACAAGACTGACCGTCATCCTTTACCCTTCCGTGGAAAAATACTACCTTTTTACCATCTTCACTTTTTTTTTTAAGGCGCTATTTATTTTTCAGCTTTCCTTGTAAATATTCCAACAGATGTATATATATTTTTATATTTATTATTTGCGCTGCTGCTGCTAAAAAGAAGAAACACAACAACATAAAAAAGGACTGCCGAAAAAGTAAGAATTATTATTCCATTGCCAAAGGCTTCAGGACCAGTGGGTTCTGGCGACTCCTCCATTTGCCGGACGCTGTGGTGACCCTGCCTTCCCCGTAGTACGGCTGTCGTTGTACTGGGAGGCAGAAAAAAAAATGGGAGCTTCGAAGAGGACATAATTAATAACGCAAGACCCTGGCGGGACTCTTCCGATGAAAACCTCATGGATGGACTTTTTTATTTATGCGGGCTCTGATCCTGTGACTTGTTTTTGATCCAAAGACTGCTTCTATTTTCCTCAGACTGGTTATAGCTTTCTCATGTTTGTACAATTCAGACTTAATAAATGTATATTTAATGCACCCGATTCTGTAGAAGTGCCCTCTAGATGCTGCGGCCTTCGTACGCCGCTCACACAACGGTAGATGTGATGTATACAGATGGTGCTCACCCTCCCCGGGTCCAGCGCCGCCTCTCTGCCACTGCTCTGCTCTGTGTTTCAGGTTCAGCGGTGTCATCACATCTACAGCACATGTCACCGCTGCAGCCATTCACTGAGTGCAGTGGTTCTGCTGAGGTAGAAGACATGAGCCACTTAGCTCAGTGATTAGCTACTTTTCAGGAGAGAATGACCAGGTACTGGTAACACTTTGGGAGGGCAAGAGTCTACTGCCATGTTACCCGTCGTAGAACTAAATGCAGACTCCTCTCCGGTCATGTCCGCATCAACAGGATTTTGCATCCCTCATAACATAACAATTATCAAGCAATTATATATATAAAGGGAATGAATCATCAGAAAACTTGTCATTTAAACCAAGTTTTTATTTATTTATTATTTTTGATTTTTTTATGTTTTATATCATAATCTGCTTTAAAAAAAATAAATAAATCTGGTAATTTCACCCTGGGCACTGGGATTGTTCTAGACTCAGAGTTCCTGCTGTTTCAGGAAATTTACAGGTACATCAGGAGCATATAGATGTGTTGTCAGTCATTGTACAGGAGGAGGAGGAGGTGAGCTGGTGGATCCTGTGCTATCTACTGTATATAGAGGTGTTATCAGTCATTGTACAGGAGGAGGAGGTGAGCTGTGATATCACCTATTGTGAATGGTGGATCCTATGTTATCTGCTGTATATAGAGGTGTTATCAGTCATTGTACAGGAGGAGGAGGTGAGCTGTGACATCAGCTATTGTGAATGGTGGATCCTGTGCTATCTACTGTATATAGAGGTGTTATCAGTCATTGTACAGGAGGAGGAGGTGAGCTGTGACATCACCTATTGTGAATGATGGATCCTGTGTTATCTACTGTATATAGAGTATTATCAGTCTTGTACAGGAGAGGTGACTGTATCACCTATTCTGATGGACCTGTGTATCTACTGTATATAGAGTGTTATCAGTCATTGACAGGAGGAGAGTGAGCTGTGATATCACCTATTGTGAATGGTGGATCCTGTGTTATCTACTGTATATAGAGTGTTATCAGTCATTGTACAGGGGAGGAGGTGAGCTGTGACATCAGCTATTGTGAATGATGGATCCTGTATTATCTACTGTATATAGAGGTGTTATCAGTCATTGTACAGGAGGAGGTGAGCTGTGACATCAGCTATTGTGAATGGTGGATCCTGTGCTATCTACTGTATATAGAGGTGTTATCCATCATTGTACAGGAGGAGGAGGTGTGCTGTGACATCACCTATTGTGAATGGTGGATCCTGTGTTATCTACTGTATATAGAGGTGTTATCAGTCATTGTACAGGAGGAGGTGAGCTGTGACATCACCTATTGTGAATGGTGGATCCTGTGTTATCTACTGTATATAGAGGTGTTATCAGTCATTTACAGGAGAAGGAGGGAGCTGTGACATCACTATTGTGAATGTGGTCCTGTTTATCTACTGTATAAGAGGTTATCAGTCATTGTACAGGAGGAATGAGCTGTGACATCACCTATTGAATGGTGGATCCTGTGTTATCTACTGTATATAGAGGTGTTATCAGTCATTGTACAGGAGGAGGAGATGAGCTGTGACATCACCTGTTGTGAATAGTGTAGTGTAATCTACAATATATAGATGTGTTAAAATGCAAAGACACCAATTCTGGAGTTGCTGCGAACCACCAGAAGGTCTTTAAAATAATTTTTATTGAACCATAATAAAAAGAAAATTGGTACATGTGTAGTATAGTAGTGTAATGAGGAGGGAAAAGTGATGGGGGAACATCAATACCCTGAAGCACACACAAGTACAGCGTAATTACGGTACATCTAACTCATATTATAATAATACTAGATGGAGGGCAGTAATGTCACAATGGGTGCAGGCTTTGCAGCGTTGAGAATCTCTTCCCCCCTATGTGCTCACCCATCTATCCACGAAAGTTCATTTTAAAAATTGTCTGTGTCTGACCGTGTACCGAACATACCACATCTCCTGGCCATGGGAGGAAGCAAAAGACAATACTGACATTACAGCAAGAGATCGCAGAGGATACATTTTGTGAGGTAAAATATTGTTTAAAAACAGTGAAATATTTTACCTCACAAAATGAATCCTCTGCGATCTCCTGCTGTAATGTCAGTATTGTCTTTTGCTTCCTCCCCTGCCCAGGAGATGTGGTATGTTCGGTACACGGTCAGACACAGACAATTTTTAAAATGAACTTTCGTTTGTGGGAAAACCCCTTTAGTGTGACCGGCTTCCTCTGCTTGTAGACACGTCGCACATCTGTGGCCTGGATCAGCCGAATGATTCACTGCACCTGTGTGTAATTCGCGCAGGTGCAGTAAATCAGACCACTGCCATCTTTGTGAAGGCAGATAGCGGCGGTCACATTAAAACTGTGCATGCGCTCCTCCTGTACAAAGATAGCAGTGGTCAGTGAATCATTCGGCTGATCTCGGGGGCGGCGTGTTCGCGACGATGTTCCGCTGCTGGTACCGCGCAAGAGGCTACGTACAGCGTATACAGTGTGTGTATGGTGCGTACTGTGTATACAGTGTTTGTGTGGTGCGTACGGCGTATAGAGTGTGTGTGTACGGCGTATAGAGTGTGTATGTGTACGGCGTATACAGTGTGGGTGTGTGTACGGCGTATACAGTGTGCATGTGTGTGGTGTGTACGGCGTATACAGTGTGTGCATGTACGGCGTATACTGTGTGTGTGTGGTGCGTACGGCGTATACAGTGTGTGTGTGTGAGGTGCCTACGGCGTATACAGTGTATGTGTGCGGTGTGTACGGCGTATTCAGTATGTGTGTGTATGGGGTATACAGTGTGTGTGGTGCGTACGGCGTATACAGTGTGTGTGTATGGTGCGTATGGAGTATACAGTGTATGTGTGGTGTGTACTGCGTATACAGTGTGTGTACGGCGTATGTGTGTGTGTGGTGCGTATGGCGTATACAGTGTGTGCGTGGTGCGTACACAGTGTGTGTGTGGTGCGTATGGCGTATACAGTGTGTGTGTGGTGTGTACGGCGTATACAGTGTGTGTGTGTACGTCTGTGGTGCGTACGGCGTATAGTGTGTGGTATGTACAGCGTATACAGTGTGTGTGTGGTGCGTACGGCGTATACAGTGTTTGTGTGGTGCGTACAGCATACAGTGTGTGTGTGTATGGCGTATACCGTGTGTGTGGTGAGTACGGCGTAGTGTGTGTGGTGCCTACGGCATATACAGTGTGTGTGTGGTGCCTACGGCATATACAGTGTGTGGTGTGGTGCCTACGGCGTATACAGTGTGTGTGTGTGTGGTGCCTACGGCGTATACAGTGTGCATGTGGTGCGTACGGCATACAGTGTGTATGGCATATACAGTGTGCGTGTGGTGCGTACGGCGTACACAGTGTGTGTGTGCGTAAGGTATACAGTTGTGAACGTGGGTGCGACACTATAGTGTGTGTATGTACAGCTTAGTGTGGTGGTGCGTACGCGTATACAGTGTGTGTGTGTACGTGTGTGGTACAGCGTATAGTGTGTGGTTGTCAGCGTTACGTGTGTGTGGTGCGTACGGCGTATACAGTGTGTGTGTGTACGTGTGTGGTGCGTACAGCGTATAGTGTGTGGTATGTACAGCGTATACAGTTGTGTGTGTGGTGCGTACGGCGTATACAGTGTGTGTGTGGTGCGTACAGCATACAGTGTGTGTGTATGGCGTATACCGTGTGTGTGTGGTGAGTACGGCGTAGTGTGTGTGGTGCCTACGGCATATACAGTGTGTGTGTGGTGCCTACGGCATATACAGTGTGTGTGTGGTGCCTACGGCGTATACAGTGTGTGTGTGTGGTGCCTACGGCGTATACAGTGTGCATGTGGTGCGTACGGCATACAGTGTGTATGGCATATACAGTGTGCGTGTGGTGCGTACGGCGTATACAGTGTGTGTGTCTGTGTGGGGTGCAACGGTGTTCCGCTGGTGGTACCTAACAAAAGGCTGGTACCACCAGCAGTTTCCATGCTGAGACACCCATCACTTGGGTGTCCCAATATGGCGGTCGGTGAACTTCCTCCGCTT
Source organism: Oophaga sylvatica (assembly GCA_033576555.1). Classification (NCBI taxonomy): domain Eukaryota; kingdom Metazoa; phylum Chordata; class Amphibia; order Anura; family Dendrobatidae; genus Oophaga; species Oophaga sylvatica. The sequence continues at coordinate 22,793,256 of JARQOD010000008.1, read as the reverse complement.
GGAATTCTGGGATACGGTAACATCTCCACAGAACAGGAAATTAAAACATTACAAGGCAATTATATAAATAGATAGTGAGCAAGTGCAAAGAGTCCACGAGGTCATATAACATGTATTATTATCACACACAAATGCCCATGTGCATACACATACTCAAAAGAGATGTATGAATTGAGATGTCAGTGTGGAGGGCCCCTCAGCCCTGATACACCATGGGTAAGCAGTGCATATGGCACTGATTCGTACATCTCTTTCTGGTATGTCTATGCACCTGTGCATTTATGTGTGAAAACACGGATTTTGGTAAAAACTTACCTGTAAAATCCTTTTCAGCGAAGGAAGGAAAGAGACACAGTATTCATTACTGATGGGTAGGCGGAGCCCCAGATCAGGATGTCACCTCAGATCAAAAGAGTGCTGACTGGCTGGCCCCTCCAGCTCGGGCTCCTCCTACTCAGCTCCAGTCGTACCAAAGCTTTTAGGAAAAGAGCCAAGATCACCAGCGGAGCAACATAACCCCTTCTGAAGGAACTTCAGAGAAAAAACACAAGGATACAGGTTATGCATGCAAAGAAAGCCAAAAACCACAGAGTTCCAGGTACTACTCACGGAACCTGACTACTGCGATGAGCTGGCGATGCTGGAACAGAGCCTTAGCGCGCTGACCTCAGCCCAGATAATCGCTATCAGATAAGGGTCGCGCTGCATCTGAAAACATCAACACACTTCTGCCATGGGAGGGTGCTGTGTCTCTCTTCCTTCCTTCGCTGAAAAGGATTTTACAGGTAAGTTTTTACCAAAATCCGTGTTTCAGCTGCAGATGGAAGGAAGAGAGCCACAGTATTCATTACTGATGGGACGTCCCAAAGCAGTTCAAAAATAAGGGTGGGAAAAACCAACAAAAGGCAGAAACCCAACAACCTTAACAACAAAGCGCAACCAGCGCTAAACACAAGTTCATCCAGAACTTTAAACTACAGCTGCCTGCAGGACCCTACGTCCGAGGGCTGCATCAGCGGAAGCACTGACGTCCACTTTATAAAACCTTGTAAACGTGTGGACAGAGCGCCAAGTTGCCGCTCGGCAGAGCTGCACTGCCGAGGCACCTTGATGAAAAGCCCACGATGAGGCCACAGCTCTCGTGAAATGGGCTCGAATCTTAATCGGGCAAGATTCACCCCGAAGGCGGTAAGCTTCCAAAATAGCTGACCGGATCCAACGAGCTATAGAATCCTTGGAAGCTCGTTGACCACGCCGACGACCTGCTGGAACCACAAACAGGGAGTCCGTCTTACGAAAACCTTGAGTAATAGATAGATAAAACTTCAAGGCCCGCACTAAATCCAATGTGTGTAAATCTCGCTCTTTCGCATTTTTCGGATCCGGACAGAGTGAAGGCAACACAATATCCTGATTAACATGAAATTGTGACACCACTTTAGGCAAAAAATCACCCCGAGTGCGAAGCACTACACGATCCGGAAAAAACTCCAGAAAAGGAGCGAACAAGAAAGAGCTGCCAACTCAGAAACTCTCCTCAAGGAAGTGACTGCAACAAGGAAAGCCACCTTCCAAGAAAGTAAAGAAAGGCTAGCAGAAACCATAGGCTCAAAAGGTTTATGCTGAAGAACCTCCAAAACAAGGTTGAGCCGCCAAGGAGACACGGGTGCCTTCCGCGGCGGAAACTTACGAGATATACCTCGGAAAAAGGAGAGCACGTCTCTATTTGAAGCAATGGTTCTCCGGAACAATAAGGACAGAGCAGAAATCTGACCTTTCAGAGTGCTGACTGCCAAACCCTTGTCTAGCCCATGCTGCAGAAAAGCCAACAGGTTGGGAATGGAAAATTTTCTCGGGTTCCGAGAGGACCCCAAACACCACGAAAAGAAGGTTTCCCAAATTTTGTGGTAAATCCTAGTAGTAGCCGGACATCTTGCAGCACGAAGGGTAGCAATGACCTCGGCTGAGAAACCTCTACGGGTCAAGATTTCGGTCTCAAGAGCCACGCCGTCAAACGCAGGGACATCAAGTCCGGATGACAAACGGGCCCCTGAGTCAACAAGTCCGGTTGAAGAGGGAGTGGAAAAGGAGGTGCCGCCAACAGCGACATTATTGTCGAGAACCATACCCTTCTTGGCCAGTCTGGAGCTATCAAAATAGCTGGAATTCTCTCTAGTCTGATCCGACGCAGTACTAGAGGAAGTAAGGATATCGGCGGGAATACATAGATCAGCTCGAACTGATCCCACTGAGCCACTAGAGCATCCACCGCCACCGCCTTCGGGTCCTTGTACCTGGACATGAATGTCGGTAACTTGGCATTGGACCTGGATGCCATCAAATCCACTTGGGGGGTTCCCCAGCGAGAGCACAGTAGTGCAAAAACTTCCGGGTGGAGGCTCCATTCCCCGGATCCATCCTTCTGCGACTGAGAAAGTCCGCTGTAATATTCTGAACCCCTGGAATGTGAATCGCCGAAATGGCTGGTACACTGGCCTCTGCCCAAATCAGAATTCGGGACACCTCTACCATGAGTCTGGAACTCCTTGTCCCACCTTGGTGATTGATATACGCGACAGCCGTCGCATTGTCTGTCTGCACTCGGACTGGCAGACCGCTCAAAGGGACCGTCCAATGTTGGAGGCAAAGGAAAATCGCCCTCAATTCCAGGATGTTGATCGGAAGAAAAGACTCTTCCGATGACCATACCCCCTGAATCCAGAGATTGTTCCAAACACCCCCCCAGCCCGTCAGGCTGGCATCGGTGGTTATGACTGACCACTTCGGAGGGAGGAAAGACTTCCCCAGGGAGAATGCCCCTGGACGTAACCACCATTCTAGAGAATCCCGCACCGCGCGAGAAATGGTGACACTGCAATCCAGCGATTGCGACTGGTTCCATCGACTCAAGATGAACCTTTGGAGAGTCCTGGAATGGAACTGGGCAAAAGGAATTGCCTCCATGGACGCCACCATCAGTCCCAGAAGACGCATACACTTCCGTAGGGACATTGCCGTTGAGGATTTCATAATCTGTACATGTCGAAGAAGACATGACTGTTTGTCTGGTGGTAGGGAAACTACCGACCGAAACGTGTCGAGATGCATTCCCAAAAAGAGGATTGTCCTCGATGGTTCCAGGGACGACTTCTCCCAATTGACCAGCCAACCGAAGTCCTTCAGAAACTGAAGAGACAAATCCCGAGCCGTCAACGCCTCCTCCTCCGAGGAAGCCACGATCAAAAGATCGTCCAGATAAGGGAGAATCGTAATCCCCTGTCTTCGAAGGATTGCCATGAGGGGCGCCAGAATTTTTGTAAAGACCCTTGGCGCTGAGGCTAAGCCGAACGGCAGAGCCACGAACTGGTAATGATTCTGACCTATGGCAAATCGAAGAAAGCGCTGATGAGCCTTTCCGATGGGAATATGCAAATAAGCGTCGCGAATGTCGATTGACACCAAAAAATCGTTCTGTGACAGAGCCGCCACAACGGAACGAAGCGACTCCATGCGAAATTTCCGGGCATGGACATGCCGGTTTAATCGCTTGAGATCCAGAATCGGGCGAAATTTGTTCTCCTTTTTGGGAACTATAAAAAGGTTGGAATAAAAACCTTTCCCTCGGTCCTCTGACGGAACCGGTATCACTACACCCTTTTGTAGCAGAGATTCGACCTCTCGCTGTAGAGCGACAACAAGCTCGGGTTCCGACGGAACGCGAGATTGACAAAAAACATTTGGGGGTCGAGAAACAAACTCTATGAAATAGCCTGCCGACACTATCCGCGTTACCCAGGAATCTGGAACGCGAGCCATCCAAGTCTCCTTGAAAAGAAGCAGGCGACCCCCCACTCGAGAATCCTCGAGTGGACCCCTGGCGTCAATCCGACTTTGCGGGCTTCTTGTCAAGTTCCCGCTTGTCCTGGCGGAAACTCTGCTTCCAGGGAGTACGAGTTTTCTGAGAGGATTTCTTTCCTGAGAAGGAAAGACGACCCGATCCCCACGAGGAGTGACTAGATCGTCCTCGGCCCCGAAAGGACCGCCGACCACTATAGACACCAGGCTTACTGGACACCGAGGCCATGGCCCTACGCTGTGGTAATGCTGATTCCTTCGCCTTAGCCTTGGAAATCAGCTCTGTGAGGTCGGATCCAAAAAGATGGCCACCCTTGTAAGGTAAGGCCAACAACCCTTGTTTGGAAACTGCGTCCCCGCCCACTGTCTGAGCCATAAAGCTCTCCTGACTGTGACCGCTGAAGCTTGCGCTTTGGCCAGCAGAGATGCCGTATCCAGACCGGCATCAAAGATATAACAGGCTGCCGTTTCTAACCATTCACAAGTTTCCCGTATCTCAGATAACGGAGATTCATTTTGCAACTCCGTCTTCAGACGTGCCAGCCAGCTTAGAGAAGCTCTAGCAGCACACATGGATCCTAGCACTGCTCGAAATCCATGACCCGCAGCCTCATAGCTTGCTTTTGCCGCCAATTCTGCCTTTCTATCCAAAGGCTCCTGTAAGCTCGCTTTTCCCTTAATAGGGAGTAGTGAGGATTTACTAAGCTGAGATAAAGACACATCCACTTCAGGAGCAGAAGTCCAATTAGCCTTTAACTCCGCAGAGCAAGGATAAAGTGTATCAAAGAAATGCGTTCCATGAAAACGCTTATCTGGACATAGACGTTCCTCCTCTATTACACTATTAAGCTCATCCAGAGCTGGCAATGTTGTACGCGAAGCACGGGACTCCTGGAACATGCGTGCTGATTTACCAGGATGACTAGTTACCTCCTCCGGTAACTGTAATATATCTCTCATGGCTTCAATCAATGCCTCCGTACGCTTCGCCATAGAGGAACGCCCCTGCGGCTCGTCCGCATCAGAATCGGATATTTCTCCATCCGAATTTAAAGGGGAACTCTGCCCAATATCAGATACATCTGACTCGCTCCGTGTAGAGGCCGGTAACGGCCTGCGTCGCTTCCTCTGAGAGGAATTAGCAGACACATATTGACCTAAAAGGTCAGACAAGTTGTTGATCGATCGAGCGATATCGTCCAATTTTCCACCGCTGTCGACCGCAGCGCTAGACGCTGTGGAGGTCTGCGTATCTGATTGCCGTAATGGCACTGGACATGGTCCGCGGCATCTGAACTCTGTTCAGACATGCCTCACCTGTATGAGCAGGTCAAAGCGGTAATACCAGCAAAAACTATGCGGTTTTTTATTTATTTATTTTTTTTAAAACGCTGAAGGGTTAACGCTCCACCAAGCAGGGTTACCCCAGCGGTATTCAGTCAAAAAAATTTAGCTGGTAGAAATAACCCTCAGAGGGGTTAATATTGCAAACTCACCACAATATATATATTTGTGAGCCCCAGCCAATTTTTATGTCTCTAATGAGACTGCAGCTGCAGGATAGCGATCGCTGCGCTGCGGGGTGAGGAATCAGCACTCACCCAGCTGGCCGTGGTGTCTTATGAGAGGAGCGGTCTGAGGAGCCCAGGAGCCTGTGTAATGGCCGCCACAGTGAAGGAGTCGCAGGAGAAACGCCAGAGCGCCGCGTCTTCCTGCTCAGAAGACCGGGAATAGTTAGGCCACGCCCCCCGCCAGCTCGAATATTGAGCGCGAACTCCCCCGCTCCTGCTCCCTCTCTGTCCTGCAGGTATCTGCCTGCGGACAAAAAAATCACCACATCTACTTGTAACAGCGCTGTCACAGCAGCGCTGAAGCATACTGACATACATGTAGTAGTGCTGTCACAGCAGCGCTGAAGCATACTGACATACAAGTAATAGCGCTGCTCAATCAGACGCTAAAGCACTCACACATTATTATAATAAAAATTTTGTGTGGAGTACTCACCAGCCAAGGCGCCACAGGGACCCTCAGGGTTTCTGGCGCTGTGCCCATGCTTCCCCCCGGGGCGGGAAGCGCAGTGACCGCACGTGTGGTTTGCGTCCCGCCAGGGAACCTCCTCATTCCCCGGGCAGGCACGGTTTGAAGACTTGAGTAAATGCAAATCGCCCTTGGGAATAGGTTGGGTACAAAGCTTCCTCGGTACCCTGAGAACCGTATCACCAACCTATGACCAAGCTCTCCTGTACGAATATTAAAAATCAAAAAATCTTTGGGGTCGAGAACAAATCATGAATAGCCATGCGACCATATCCCGTTGACCCAAATCTAGACGGAGCTGAAGTTTTGAGAGCGCGACTCCCAAAATCATTTCAGCTGCAGATGGAAGGAAGAGAGCCACAGTATTCATTACTGATGGGTAGGCGGAGCCCCAGATCAGGATGTCACCTCAGATCAAAAGAGTGCTGACTGCCTGGCCCCTCCAGCTCGGGCTCCTCCTACTCAGCTCCAGTCTAAGATTTGAGGTCCAGAGGATGGTCGCTGCTAATGCAGCTCCTCAGAAGATTTTATTATTTTATATTCGGACAGGAGACTTGGATCACTAGTTGGTCTAGAGGTCTCAGGGGTACCAGCGCTGCTGTACCCCAACCTCTCCCTTGGCGGATCTGTATTTACTCAAAGTCCCTGCAGAATCCTTGCCGGCCCTGGGGGATGAGGAGAGCTTCCCTGGCGGGACGCAAACCACACGTGCGGTCACTGCGTTCTTCGCCCTGGGGGAAGCATGGGCACAGCGCCAGAAACCCCTGAGGGTCCCTGTGGCGCCTTGGCTGGTGAGTACTCCACACAAATTTTTGATTATAATATTATGTGTGAGTGCTTAGCGTCTGAATGTAGGGCTTCAGCGCTGCTGTGACAGCGCTGTTACAAGTAGATGTGGTGATTTTTTGTCCGCAGGCAGATACCTGCAGGACAGAGAGGGAGCAGGAGTGGGGGAGTTCGCGCTCAATATTCGAGCTGGCGGGGGGCGTGGCCTAACTATTCCCGGTCTTCTGAGCAGGAAGACGCGCGCTCTGGCGTTTCTCCTGCGACTCCCTCACTGTGGCGGCCATTACACAGGCTCCTGGGCTCCTCAGACCGCTCCTCTCCTCATAAGACACCACGGCCAGCTGGGTGAGTGCTGATTCCTCACCCCGCAGCGCAGCGATCGCTATCCTGCAGCTGCAGTCTCATTAGAGACATAAAATTGGCTGGGGCTCACTAATATATATATATTGTGGTGAGTTTGCAATATTAACCCCTCTGAGGGTTATTTCTACCAGCTAAATTTTTTGACTGAATACCGCTGGGGTAACCCTGCTTGGTGGAGCGTTAACCTTCAGCGTTTAAAAAAAAAAAAAAAAAAAAACGCATAGTTTTTGCTGGTATTACCGCTTTGACCTGCTCATACAGGTGAGACATGTCTGAACAGAGTTCAGATGCCGCGGACCATGTCCCAGTGCCATTACGGCAATCAGATACGCAGACCTCCACAGCGTCTAGCGCTGCGGTCGACAGCGGTGGAAAATTGGACGATATCGCTCGATCGATCAACAACTTGTCTGACCTTTTAGGTCAATATGTGTCTGCTAATTCCTCTCAGAGGAAGCGACGCAGGCCGTTACCGGCCTCTACACGGAGCGAGTCAGATGTATCTGATATTGGGCAGAGTTCCCCTTTAAATTCGGATGGAGAAATATCCGATTCAGATGCGGACGAGCCGCAGGGGCGTTCCTCTATGGCGAAGCGTACGGAGGCATTGATTGAAGCCATGAGAGATATATTACTGTTACCGGAGAGGTAACTAGTCGTCCTGGTAAATCAGCACGCATGTTCCAGGAGTCCCGTGCTTCGCGTACAACATTGCCAGCTCTGGATGAGCTTAATAGTGTAATAGAGGAGGAACGTCTATGTCCAGATAAGCGTTTTCATGGAACGCATTTCTTTGATACACTTTATCCTTGCTCTGCGGAGTTAAAGGCTAATTGGACTTCTGCTCCTGAAGTGGATGTGTCTTTATCTCAGCTTAGTAAATCCTCACTACTCCCTATTAAGGGAAAAGCGAGCTTACAGGAGCCTTTGGATAGAAAAGCAGAATTGGCGGCAAAAGCAAGCTATGAGGCTGCGGGTCATGGATTCCGAGCAGTGCTAGGATCCATGTGTGCTGCTAGAGCTTCTCTAGGCTGGTTGGCACGTCTGAAGACGGAGTTGCAAAATGAATCTCCGTTATCTGAGATACGGGAAACTTGTGAATGGTTAGAAACGGCAGCCTGTTATATCTTTGATGCCGGTCTGGATACGGCATCTCTGCTGGCCAAAGCGCAAGCTTCAGCGGTCACAGTCAGAAGAGCTTTATGGCTCAGACAGTGGGCCGGGGACGCAGTTTCCAAACAAGGGTTGTTGGCCTTACCTTACAAGGGTGGCCATCTTTTTGGATCCGACCTCACAGAGCTGATTTCCAAGGCTAAGGCGAAGGAATCAGCATTACCACAGCGTAGGGCCATGGCCTCGGTGTCCAGTAAGCCTGGTGTCTATAGTGGTCGGCGGTCCTTTCGGGGCCGAGGACGATCTAGTCACTCCTCGTGGGGATCGGGTCGTCCTTCCTTCTCAGGAAAGAAATCCTCTCAGAAAACTCGTACTCCCTGGAAGCAGAGTTTCCGCCAGGACAAGCGGGAACTTGACAAGAAGCCCGCAAAGTCGGATTGACGCCAGGGGTCCACTCGAGGATTCTCGAGTGGGGGGTCGCCTGCTTCTTTTCAAGGAGACTTGGATGGCTCGCGTTCCAGATTCCTGGGTAACGCGGATAGTGTCGGCAGGCTATTTCATAGAGTTTGCTTCTCGACCCCCAAATGTTTTTTGTCAATCTCACGTTCCGTCGGAACCCGAGCTTGTTGTCGCTCTACAGCGAGAGGTCGAATCTCTGCTACAAAAGGGTGTAGTGATACCGGTTCCGTCAGAGGACCGAGGGAAAGGTTTTTATTCCAACCTTTTTATAGTTCCCAAAAAGGAGAACAAATTTCGCCCGATTCTGGATCTCAAGCGATTGAATCAGCATGTCCACACCCAAAAATTCCGCATGGAGTCGCTTCGTTCCGTTGTGGCAGCTCTGTCACAGAACGATTTTCTGGTGTCAATCGACATTCGCGACGCCTATTTGCATATTCCCATCGGAAAGGCTCATCAGCGCTTTCTTCGATTTGCCATAGGTCAGAATCATTACCAGTTCGTGGCTCTGCCGTTCAACTTAGCCTCAGCGCCAAGGGTCTTTACAAAAATTCTGGCGCCCCTCATGGCAATCCTTCGAAGACAGGGATTACGATTCTCCCTTATCTGGACGATCTTTTGATCGTGGCTTCCTCGGAGGAGGAGGCGTTGACGGCTCGGGATTTGTCTCTTCAGTTTCTGAAGGACTTCGGTTGGCTGGTCAATTGGGAGAAGTCGTCCCTGGAACCATCGAGGACAATCCTCTTTTTGGGAATGCATCTCGACACGTTTCGGTCGGTAGTTTCCCTACCACCAGACAAACAGTCATGTCTTCTTCGACATGTACAGATTATGAAATCCTCAACGGCAATGTCCCTACGGAAGTGTATGCGTCTTCTGGGACTGATGGTGGCGTCCATGGAGGCAATTCCTTTTGCCCAGTTCCATTCCAGGACTCTCCAAAGGTTCATCTTGAGTCGATGGAACCAGTCGCAATCGCTGGATTTCAGTGTCACCATTTCTCGCGCGGTGCGGGATTCTCTAGAATGGTGGTTACGTCCAGGGGCATTCTCCCTGGGGAAGTCTTTCCTCCCTCCGAAGTGGTCAGTCATAACCACCGATGCCAGCCTGACGGGCTGGGGGGGTGTTTGGAACAATCTCTGGATTCAGGGGGTATGGTCATCGGAAGAGTCTTTTCTTCCGATCAACATCCTGGAATTGAGGGCGATTTTCCTTTGCCTCCAACATTGGACGGTCCCTTTGAGCGGTCTGCCAGTCCGAGTGCAGACAGACAATGCGACGGCTGTCGCGTATATCAATCACCAAGGTGGGACAAGGAGTTCCAGACTCATGGTAGAGGTGTCCCGAATTCTGATTTGGGCAGAGGCCAGTGTACCAGCCATTTCGGCGATTCACATTCCAGGGGTTCAGAATATTACAGCGGACTTTCTCAGTCGCAGAAGGATGGATCCCGGGGAATGGAGCCTCCACCCGGAAGTTTTTGCACTACTGTGCTCTCGCTGGGGAACCCCCCAAGTGGATTTGATGGCATCCAGGTCCAATGCCAAGTTACCGACATTCATGTCCAGGTACAAGGACCCGAAGGCGGTGGCGGTGGATGCTCTAGTGGCTCAGTGGGATCAGTTCGAGCTGATCTATGTATTCCCGCCGATATCCTTACTTCCTCTAGTACTGCGTCGGATCAGACTAGAGAGAATTCCAGCTATTTTGATAGCTCCAGACTGGCCAAGAAGGGTGTGGTTCTCGACAATAATGTCGCTGTTGGCGGCACCTCCTTTTCCACTCCCTCTTCAACCGGACTTGTTGACTCAGGGGCCCGTTTGTCATCCGGACTTGATGTCCCTGCGTTTGACGGCGTGGCTCTTGAGACCGAAATCTTGACCCGTAGAGGTTTCTCAGCCGAGGTCATTGCTACCCTTCGTGCTGCAAGATGTCCTGGCTACTACTAGGATTTACCACAAAATTTGGGAAACCTTCTTTTCGTGGTGTTTGGGGTCCTCTCGGAACCCGAGAAAATTTTCCATTCCCAACCTGTTGGCTTTTCTGCAGCATGGGCTAGACAAGGGTTTGGCAGTCAGCACTCTGAAAGGTCAGATTTCTGCTCTGTCCTTATTGTTCCGGAGAACCATTGCTTCAAATAGAGACGTGCTCTCCTTTTTCCGAGGTATATCTCGTAAGTTTCCGCCGCGGAAGGCACCCGTGTCTCCTTGGCGGCTCAACCTTGTTTTGGAGGCTCTTCAGCATAAACCTTTTGAGCCTATGGTTTCTGCTAGCCTTTCTTTACTTTCTTGGAAGGTGGCTTTCCTTGTTGCAGTCACTTCCTTGAGGAGAGTTTCTGAGTTGGCAGCTCTTTCTTGTTCGCCTCCTTTTCTGGAGTTTTTTCCGGATCGTGTAGTGCTTCGCACTCGGGGTGATTTTTTGCCTAAAGTGGTGTCACAATTTCATGTTAACCAGGATATTGTGTTGCCTTCACTCTGTCCGGATCCGAAGAATGCGAAAGAGCGAGATTTACACACATTGGATTTAGTGCGGGCCTTGAAGTTTTATCTATCTATTACTCAAGGTTTTCGTAAGACGGACTCCCTGTTTGTGGTTCCAGCAGGTCGTCGGCGTGGTCAACGAGCTTCCAAGGATTCTATAGCTCGTTGGATCCGTCAGCTATTTTGGAAGCTTACCGCCTTCGGGGTGAATCTTGCCCGATTAAGATTCGAGCCCATTCCACGAGAGCTGTGGCCTCATCGTGGGCTTTTCATCAAGGTGCCTCGGCAGTGCAGCTCTGCCGAGCGGCAACTTGGCGCTCTGTCCACACGTTTACAAGGTTTTATAAAGTGGACGTCAGTGCTTCCGCTGATGCAGCCCTCGGACGTAGGGTCCTGCAGGCAGCTGTAGTTTAAAGTTCTGGATGAACTTGTGTTTAGCGCTGGTTGCGCTTTGTTGTTAAGGTTGTTGGGTTTCTGCCTTTTGTTGGTTTTTCCCACCCTTATTTTTGAACTGCTTTGGGACGTCCCATCAGTAATGAATACTGTGGCTCTCTTCCTTCCATCTGCAGCTGAAACACGGATTTTGGTAAAAACTTACCTGTAAAATCCTTTTCAGCGAAGGAAGGAAGAGAGACACAGCACCCTCCCAAGGCAGAAGTGTGTTGATGTTTTCAGATGCAGCGCGGCCCTTATCTGATAGCGATTATCTGGGCTGAGGTCAGCGCGCTAAGGCTCTGTTCCAGCATCGCCAGCTCATCGCAGTAGTCAGGTTCCGTGAGTAGTACCTGGAACTCTGTGGTTTTTGGCTTTCTTTGCATGCATAACCTGTATCCTTGTGTTTTTTCTCTCTGAAGTTCCTTCAGAAGGGGTTATGTTGCTCCGCTGGTGATCTTGGCTCTTTTCCTAAAAGCTTTGGTACGACTGGAGCTGAGTAGGAGGAGCCCGAGCTGGAGGGGCCAGCCAGTCAGCACTCTTTTGATCTGAGGTGACATCCTGATCTGGGGCTCCGCCTACCCATCAGTAATGAATACTGTGTCTCTCTTCCTTCCTTCGCTGAAAAGGATTTTACAGGTAAGTTTTTACCAAAATCCGTGTTTTGATGACCGCATGGACTCTTTGCACTTGCTCACTTCTGTGTTTATGTATGGTATATTTGAAACCTGGCAAAACCTTTAGCCCCAAGTTCACTGAAATAGACTGTCAGGACGTGTCTAGCATGTAAATGCATTCCAAATTAAAATGGCACCACATCCTATTTAACAAAAGGGCAACGAAGCTCTGAACTTGCAGCTGCACAAGCAGGAAGTCACAGAGACCAAGATTAAGTCAATGTAATAAACCTTGTCCAGATTGCACAGATCCAAATCTAAAAAAATATCAAAATATTATGGGAAATTAGGAATGCTACAACTAGAAATGAATGACAAATGTAAACCGAAGGAAAAACACAGCATTTGTCAACCCACTGGATTTTTTGCAGTTTCTGAACCAGTTTTGTGACCATATATGCAATTTTTTGAGTCGAAGCATACATACAGGGGTTGGACAAAATAATGGAAACACCTGGAAACATTAACAAAAGTTAGTTTAATATGGTGTAGGGCCACCTTTTGCGGCGATTTCAGCCTCAATTCTCCGAGGTATGGATTCATACACGGTGTGAATTGTTTCCAAAGGAATTTTAGCCCATTCTTCAGTGAAAACACCCTCCAGTTCTTTGAGAGACGATGGTGGCGGAAATTGACTTCTAACTTGAATCTCTAAAATCGACCATAAATGCTCAATAATGTTGAGGTCTGGGGATTGTGGGGGCAGATGAGATGCTCAACTTCATTAGAATGTTCCTCGTGCCATGCTTTAACGATTCCAGCTGTATGAATTGGTGCATTATCATCCTGAAAGATGGCGTTCCCCTCCGGGAACAGTGCTTGAACCATAGGATGCACTTGGTCGCCCAAAATGCCTAAATAATCGCGGCTGTTAATTCTTCCATGAAGGGATATCATTGGCCCGGCGGATCTCCAGGAAATAGCACCCCAGATCACAGAACCTCCGCCATGTTTTACGGTTGGGAGAAGGCAGTCTGGATGGAATGCTTCTTTCTGCTGTCTCCAAACGTACACGTGGCCGGAGGTCGGAAATAGGTAAACGATGATTCGTCTGAGAATATCACGTTTCCACTGCTCGAGGGACCAATTCTGGAGGCTTCTTCACCACTCTAAACGCTTGGAAACATTTGTCATTGAGAGCAGCGGTTTTCGAATTGCAGCTCTTCCGTGGAATCCAGATTTGTTCAGCTCCCGATGAACAGTTTTCGTGAAACTGGCTTCTGTAGGTGTTCATTGAGCTCAGCAGTGATTTTCGGAGCCGTGGTCTTGCGATCCTCTCTCACAATTCGCTTTAGAGTCCGACGTTCTCTCTCAGTCAACTTCGACTTTCGGCCAGACCTGTGCTTTGCTGCGGATGTTTTTCCTTCTCTTTCAAACGCAGTCATTACTTTGGAGACAGCACCTCTTGACACGCCAAACATTCGGGCACTTTCGGTTACACTAGCGCCTGCCATACCGGCACCAACAATTTGGCCTTTTTGAAAATCCGAGAGGTCTGCCATTGGTATCAGGTTCTCATTAATGTTCTTACAATTATGCAAAACAAACAGTTAATTTACATACACATATCACAAATAATCAACTACAAAACATTACCATATGTCACGGTCTGCATGTTTATAACATGTTCGAAGATTATGATACCAAAACTTTAGGTGTTTCCATTATTTTGTCCAACCCCTGAATATCTTTCCGTATAGAGGGGTGGTGACAATGCTGTCCTGATCCACAACAGCAGACTTTCAACCTAATTTTCATAGACTCCTTGGTGAGACTGTGGATGACTTTGAGTTTGAAGGCGTTGGCTCTGCCCCACTATTGCCTAACCTTTAACTGAAGATCTCCTCTAAATTGGCTGTACTTGGGGAACACCCTCTGCGCTCTGAACTTGCAGCTCCACAAGCAGACATGGCCTAAATATCAATTAATGCGGTTTATATTGGGGAGATGATGACTATTTGTAAACCTGTGATACTTATTAACCCTGTGCTGTCCACAATATACAAGGGATCAGATGATTAACTATGCACAGCCTACTGAGCTCAGAACATGCAGCTCCACAAGCAAGCATGTTCTTCATGTTAACTAATGTGGTATAGATTGGGGAGAAGATGAGTATTTATAAACCTAGGATACTTTATTAACACTGTGCTGTCAATAACACACTGGGGGCATGTGATGATCACTGTTTATTCACAGCACAAACATGGGAAAATAACCAAAACCAGAATGTAGATTTGTGAAAAGCACAGAACAGATTTCCTTTTCTCCTTCATGGTGAGAGGATTTAACAAAAGTGAAAAACAAAAATAAACAATAGGACTAAACCGATTACCAGTATTGATCAATGATGCTCCCAGTTAAACTGATTCCATAAGTCTCCGTCCTTTCCCTGCAATGGAGAGGCTTTGAAATTGTCGGCACAAAGCTTCTGGGGCCACGTGCCATAACCGTATTCATTCAGTTGAGTGTACAGCAGATCCTTCACACGCCTGTACAGGTCTGAGGAAGCCTGGCACATAGGAAGAGAACGCTTACAGTTATTATATAGATATCCGCACACAGAAATGCTGTTTCTAACTCTCTAATATACTTTTGTGTTTTTGTTAAAACAAAGGATCCACCCGTCACGGGTTTACCACGACAGAGAGGGGCCAGAAGGCCACAGCGTCTGATTTCACGTACTCCTGCACTGATTAGAAGCACTTCTCCTTCAAATGGTGCACGTTTCTGCTAGAAGTGCAGATGATAAACTGTTCAGTTTACGGTCTCTGAAGCTTGGATGATCTCAGCTGCCCAGTATTGGGCCACTCCCCTCTCCTATATATACTCACCTTTGGCAATCTGGATTGCCAGTGTTTGACTTAAACTGCCTGGTGTGGAATAGAGGTGTCGGTTGTTGGTAGAGGTGTTTGGATTGTTGTGGGACTGTTGCTTGGTGTTTTGGCTGTGTGCAAATCCTCATGCTCTCCTATTTGGTTTACCTTCCTTTTCTCTCTGGTGTACCTCTTTGTTGTCTGTGAGTTCATATTTGTATGTTTGGTATTTTCATTTATTCCTGTAGGTCCTCCCTTGGATTGTTGTGGGACTGTTGCTTGGTGTTTTGGCTGTGTGCAAATCCTCATGCTCTCCTATTTGGTTTACCTTCCTTTTCTCTCTGGTGTACCTCTTTGTTGTCTGTGAGTTCATATTTGTATGTTTGGTATTTTCATTTATTCCTGTAGGTCCTCCCTTGTTATTCTGGTTTGTGTATATACAAACACTATTACTCCCCACTTCCCTGGGTGGGGGAGGGGATAGATATAGGTCTGATTCTGGAGTTCGCCAGAAGTAATTTGGGGAGCAGGGATATCTAGGGCGCCCTAAGCGTTAGGGACAGCGAAGGAGCCCCTGGTCCGGGGTATTCCGAAAACAGAGTTGTGACATTAACACTGGCCAATACTGTTTTTTCATTCCATCATGGAGTCACGACACAGCTATCGGGTGATCCGGGGTTTCTTACCAGTCCCTAACACTAGGGGGCGCCCTAGCTTGCCTTACTCCCCGGCACACTTCTGAAGGTGAAGATACCGTGGCCTCCACCCTTGCCTTATCTCCTGAGTTAGCCCTCGGTCTATTCTCTTCCTCCACCCAGAGAAGAGGGGCGCTACTGTACTCCGTAGTACACCAACCTGACAAACAAGAGTTAACAAAAGACGGATTTTGGTAAGAACTTACCTGTAAAATCCTTTTCAGCGAAGGAAGGAAGAGAGACACACTAGTCATTACTAGTGGTAGGCGGAGCCCAGATAGGAGTGACACCTCAGATTAAAAAGAGTGTTGACCGGCCCCTCCAGCTCGGGCTCCTCCTACTCAGCTTCTCCAGTCGTACACAAGCTAAGGAAGAGCAAATATCACCAGCGGAGCAACATAACCCCTTCTGAAGGACTTCAGAGAAAAGACAAGAATACAGGTTATGCATGCAACAGAAAGAAACCATACAGTTCCAGGTACTACTCACTGGACCTGACCACTGCGATGAGCTGGCGATGCTGGAACAGAGCCTTAGCGCGCCGACCCCAGCCCAGATAATCGCTATCAGAGAAGGGTCACGCCGCATCTGAAAAACAACACACTTCTGCCATGGGAGGGAGCTGTGTCTCTCTTCCTTCCTTCGCTGGAAAGGATTTTACAGGTAAGTTCTTACCAAAATCCGTCTTTCAGCAGCAGATGGAAGGAAGCGAGACACACTAGTCATTACTAGTGGGACGTCCCAAAGCAGTCCAAAAACTAAGGGTGGGAAAAAAACCAAAAGAGGCAGAATCCCAACAACCTAGATAAATGCGCAACAGACGCCAAATACAAGTTAACTAGAACTTTAAACTACGGCCGCCTGCAGGACCCTAAGTCCTAAGGCTGCATCAACGGAAGCACTGACGTCCACCTTGTAAAACTTTGTAAACGTGTGGACAGAACGCCAGGTCGCCGCTCGGCAGAGCTGAGCTGCCGAGGCCCCTTGATGAAAGGCCCACGATGAAGCCACAGCCCTCGTGGAGTGAGCTCGAATCTTAATCGGGCAAGGTTCGCCTTTAAGTCGGTAAGCCTCCAAAATGGCCGACCGAATCCAACGAGCTATAGAGTCCTTGGAAGCTCGTTGACCACGCCGACGACCTGCTGGAATCACAAACAGAGAGTCTGACTTCCGAAAACCTTGGGTAACAGACAAATAGAACTTCAAGGCCCGCACTAAATCCAATGTGTGCAAGGCCCGTTCCTTTGCATTCCTCGGGCCCGGGCAAAGCGAGGGCAACACAATATCCTGGTTAACATGAAATTGCGACACCACCTTAGGTAGAAAGTCGCCCCGTGTGCGAAGCACTACTCGAACCGGGTAAAACTCCAGGAAGGGAGGCGAGCAGGAAAGAGCCGCCAACTCAGAAACCCTTCTCAAAGAGGTGACCGCCACTAGGAAGGCAACCTTCCAAGAAAGTAAAGAAAGGCTAGCAGAGTTCATAGGCTCAAATGGCCCATGCTGAAAAGCCTCCAAGACAAGGTTGAGCCGCCAAGGAGACACAGGCGCCTTCCGCGGCGGAAACTGACGGGTTACTCTGCGAAAAAAGGAACGCACGTCCCTACGCGAGGCGATAGCCTTCCGAAAAAGCAAGGACAGAGCAGAAACCTGACCCTTCAGAGTGCTAACTGCCAAACCCTTGTCCAGCCCGTACTGCAGAAAAGCCAACAAATTGGGAATGGAAAAAATCCTCGGGTTCCTTGAAGAACCCGAACACCACGAAAAGAAGGCTTCCCAAGTCTTGTGATAAATCTTAGTAGTAGCCGGACCTCTGGCAGCTCGCAGAGTGGCAATGACTTAGGCTGAAAAAACTCTACGGGTCAATATTTCGGTCTCAAGAGTTACGCCGTCAAACGCAGAGACTTCAAGTCCGGATGACGAACGGGCCCTTGGGTTAACAGGTCCGGGCGAAGAGGAAGTGGGAATGGAGGTGCTGCCAAAAGCGACACCAGTGTAGAGAACCACGTTCTCCTTCCAGTCTGATCTGACGCAGCACCAGAGGAAGCAAAGATATCGGCGGAAACACATAGATTAGCTCGAATTTGTCCCACGGAGCTACCAGAGCATCCACCGCCACAGCCTTCGGGTCCTTGTACCTGGACATGAAGGTCGGTAACTTGGCATTGAACCTGGATGCCATCAAATCCACTTGGGGAGTTCCCCAACAGGAGCACAGCAGTGCAAAAAATTTCCGGATGAAGACTCCATTCTCCGGGATCCATCTTCTCGCGACTGAGGAAGTCCGCCGTGATATTCTGAACCCCTGGAATGTGGATCGCAGAAATGGCTGGCACTCTGGTCTCGGCCCAAATCAGGATCCGAGACACCTCCACCATGAGCCTGGAACTCCTCGTCCCGCCTTGATGGTTGATATACGCGACCGCCGTCGCGTTGTCTGTCTGCACTCGGACTGGCAGACCGCTCAAAGGGACCGTCCAGTGTTGGAGGCAAAGGAAAATTGCCCTCAATTCCAGGATGTTGATCGGTAGAACAGACTCTTCCGATGACCATACTCCCTGAATCCAGAGATCGTTCCAGACACCCCCCCAGCCCGTCAGGCTGGTATCGGTGGTTATGACCGACCACCTCGGAGGGAGGAAAGACTTCCCCAGGGATAACGCTCCTGGACGTAACCACCATCCTAGAGATTCTCGCACCCTGTGGGAGATGATGACACTGCAATCCAGCGAAGCCTGTGATCGATCCCAACGACTCAGAATGAGCCTTTGGAGAGCCCTGGAATGGAAGTGGGCAAACGGAAGTGCCTCCATGGACGCCACCATTAAACCCAGAAGGCGCATACACTTCCGAAGGGACATTGCCGTCGAAGACTTCATAATCTGTACATGTCGAAGGAGACATGCCCGCTTGTCTGGAGGTAGGGACACCACTGCCCGTACTGTGTCGAAATGCATCCCCAAAAACAGGATTGACTGCGACGGTTCCAGAGACGACTTCTCCCAATTGACCAGCCACCCGAAGTCCTCCAGGAGCTGAAGGGATAGATTGCGAGCCGTCACCGCCTCCTCCTTTGAGGACGCCACAACCAAAAGGTCGTCCGGGTAGGGAAGAATCGTAACCCCCTGTCTTCGAAGAATTGCCATGAGAGGCGCCAGAATTTTTGTAAAAACTCTGGCCGCTGAGGCCAAGCCGAATGGCAGAGCCACAAACTGGTAATGGTCCTGACCTATGGCAAAACGAAGGAAGCGCTGGTGAGCCCTTCAGACGGGAACATGCAAATAAGCGTCGCGAATGTCGATTGACATCGTTCTGCGACAGGGCTGCCACAACGGAGCGAAGCGACTCCATGCGGAATTTTCGGGTGTGGACATGCCGATTCAATCTTTTGAGATCCAGAATAGGGCGAAATGTGTCCTCCTTTTTGGGGACCACAAAAAAGGTTGGAATAAAATCCTCTTCCCCGGTCCTCTGGCGGAACTGGTATCACCACACCCTTCTGCAGAAGGTTTTCGACCTCTCGCAGTAGAGCGGCAAATAGCTCGGGCTCTGACGGAATGCGAGATTGGCAAAAACTGTCCGGGGGTCGAGAAGAAAACTCTATGAAATAGCCTGCCGACACGACCCGCGTTACCCAGGCGTCCGGAACGCGGGAAACCCAAGTCGTTTCGAATTGGAGCAGGCGACCCCCCACTCGAGAGCCCTCGAGTGGAACCCTGGTGTCGGTCCGCCTTGGCGGGCTTTTTGTCAGCTTCCCGCTTGTCTTGACGGAAACTTTGTTTACAGGGAGTGCAGGATTTCTGAGAGGTCTTTTTTCACGAAAAAGAGGGACGACCCGATCCCCAAAAGGACTGACCGAATCGTCCCCTGGACCGAAAGGACCGCCGACCACTACTGGCACTAGGCCTGCCAGACGCAGAAGCCATAGCCCTTCGCTGCGGTAAAACCGCTTCTTTTGCCTTTGCCTTGGCAATCAGCTCTGTGAGGTCAGATCCAAATAGCTGACCACCCTTGTAAGCTAAAGATAGCAAACCTTGCTTGGAAACCGCGTCCCAGGTCCACTGTCTAAGCCACAGTGCTCTTCTGACTGTGACCGCCGAGGATTGCGCCCTGGACAGCAGTGACGCAGTATCCAGACCTGCATCAGCCATATCGGGCTGCATTCTCCAACAATTGGAGAAGCCCATCTACCTTGGATAACGGAGATCTATCTTGCAACACCGTCCGTATACAGACCAACCAGCTCAGGGAAGCTTTACAAGCACACATGGATCCTAGCACCGCTCTGAATCCATGACCCGTGGCCTCGTAGATGGATTTCGCCGCCATCTCCGATTTTCTGTCCAGCGGATCCTGCAGACTCGCCTTCCCTTTAACAGGAAGTAAAGAGGATTTACTAAGCTGGGATAAAGGAACATTCCACTTCTGGAGAAGGAATCCAAATAACAATCAACTCCGTCAAACACGGATACAGTGCCTCAAAAAATCATGTCCTGAAAACGTTTATCTGGACACAGGTGTTCCTTCTCCACTGTCCCCATTAAGCTCATCCAGAGATGGTAATGCCGATTGCGATCTAGGCGACTCCTGAAAAATCCGTATTCTATATCAGAGATCTCTGATTTGCTACGCGGGAAGGATGGTACCAGCCTGTGTCGCCTCCTGCCATGAGAGGATCTGGCTGACACCCAATAACCAAAAAAGGTTAGGCAGGCCATCAATAGAACGAGCGAGGACATCCATTTTGGCATCACTGCAACCTCCGACCGCTGCTCTTGACGCCGTCGAGGTCTGCGTATCAGATACGCGCGACTGATCCTGTAGCGGATCTGGGAGACGGTCCGCACCTTCTGGACCCTGATTGCCCTCACACAGTATATGGCAGGTCAAAACCTGTCAGTAATTAGAAAAAAGTGTGGTTTCTTAAGTGGACGAAACAAGAACGCTGAAGGGTTAAAGCTCTTAAAGGGGAGAGCTACCCCAGCTGTCCCTCAATTTAAAATATCAGCAGAATATGTCAGCAGTATAATTAACCCTTTATGTTCTGATCCAAGCTGGAATAGAACCTACGGCGGGTAGTTGTGGGATTCTTGCGCTGAAAGGGTTAACCATCTAATAGGGGTTAATGTCGCAGACTCCCCACAACCTCTTTAATGAAAAGGATGTGCGAGCCCCCTTATAAGATAAACAGCTGCAGGACAGCGCAGTCTGCCACCCATTAGTGCTTCAGAAAGGCGCCGCGCTGTGGGGGTGAGGGGGTTAAGCTTCTGCCCAGACGGGTAGAAGCGACTCACCCAGCTGGTCGCGGTGTAGCGTCTTGCCGGGAGGGGAGGAGAGTGAAAGGCCCGAGGAAGCTTTCAGCCTGCTTCAGTAATGGCCGCCGCGCTGTGCCTCCGATGCGCTCCATGAGAGAAGCCGGAAATGGAGACAGCAGTAAAGCGCGCGCTCAGAGCGCCGCGAAAATTCAAATAAAAGGCGCGCAACTCCTCTCCTATGTCCTGCAGGCATCCACCTGCGGACAAAAACACTAGTCACCGACATGTATACATGTAACAGCGGCTGCCGCAGCAGCCGCTGAAGCACTCACAAACATTATTAAAAATGTGGAGTACTCACCAGCTGAGCGCCACAGGGACCCCCAGGGGTTTGTGGCGCTGTGCCCATCGCTTCCCCCCAGGGCGGGGAACGCAGTGACCCCAGATGCGCGGTTTGCGTCCCCGCCAGGGAAGCAATCCTCATCCCCCAGGGCCGGCAGGGACCACCATACAGGGTAATACAGATCCGCCAAGGGAGAGGTGGGGGTCCAGCAGCGCTGAGACCCCTGAGACCTCAAGACCACTTCTGGTGATCCAAGT
This sequence comes from Oophaga sylvatica, assembly GCA_033576555.1. NCBI lineage: Eukaryota > Metazoa > Chordata > Amphibia > Anura > Dendrobatidae > Oophaga > Oophaga sylvatica. The sequence continues at coordinate 22,771,688 of JARQOD010000008.1, read as the reverse complement.
CTCTTGTCCGATGAAAATAAAAAAATCTTCTGAGGAGCTGCTTCCAGCAGCGACTATCCTCTGAGACCTCAAATTTTAGACTGGAGAAGCTGAGTAGGAGGAGCCCGAGCTGGAGGGGCCGGTCAACACTCTTTTTAATCTGAGGTGTCAATCCTATCTGGGCTCCGCCTACCCACTAGTAATGACTAGTGTGTCTCTCTTCCTTCCATCTGCTGCTGAAAAATTCCAGGCATACAAAATATTAACTCACATATTACAAGGGAATGCACCGGGGCGTGGAGGTAGGGGAATAAACCAAAATAGAGAAGGATAGGGAATTACCATGAATACAAATCAAGTAACAGTCACAGATAACTCCTCCAACTCTTCTTCTCATATGAGCTCCTCTCCCTCCGTTAGCCATGCAGCAAATGCTAGCTCTGACAAGGATTTGTAACAGAGCCCAGATTATAAAGGGGAAAGGAGTGGCTAACCAAGCCCAGCTGTGAGCACAGGGATTTCCAACATGGCCGATTAACCCCTGTTCTGCCAGTAGAAAAACATATTTAAAATGAAGGAGATGTTGTTCTTCTCAGCGCAGGAGTAGGAGCAGTCAGACGCTGCGGTCTTTTGGCTCCACACTGTAGTGTTAACCCCGTGACACATGGATCCTATTACTGCTCTGGCTGGACAACTGTAGCAGCTCAGCATGGAGGTGGCCGATCTTCGCTCTGTTGTAACACAACACTCAAACATGGCTAGTCTGGGGACTGCAACTCCCAGGCAGCGCCAGGTGGAGCCCAAGATCGTTTTGCCTGACAGGTTCTCTGGGGGCGGGACAAGTTTGTTGTGTTCATGGTGGCCTGTAAGCTACACTTTAAATTACGTCCTTACTCCTCTGGAACTGAGGAGCAACGGGTGGAGATCGTAATTTTACTCCTTCAGGGTAACTCTCAAGCATGGCTATTTTCTTTTCCAGCAAACTCTCAGTCGCTTTAGACGGTTGAGTACTTTTTTCAGGTGCTCAGCCTATATTACTGAGAGAAACACACAGAGATCACATCCAGCCTATATTACTGAAACACACAGAGATCACATCCAGCCTATATTACTGAAACACACAGAGATCACATCCAGCCTATATTAGTGAGAGAAACACATAGATCACATCCAGCCTATATTACTGAGAGAAACACACAGAGATCACATCCAGCCTATATTACTGGGAGAAACACACAGAGATCACATCCAGCCTATATTACTGAGAGAAACACACAGAGATCACATCCAGCCTATATTAGTGAGAGAAACACATAGATCACATCCAGCCTATATTACTGAGAGAAACACACAGAGATCACATCCAGCCTATGTTACTGAAACACACAGAGATCACATCCAGCCTATATTACTGAGAGAAACACACATAGATCACATCCAGCCTATGTTACTGAGAGAAACACAGAGATCACATCCAGCCTATATTAGTGAGAGAAACACATAGATCACATCCAGCCTATATTACTGAGAGAAACACACAGAGATCACATCATGCCTATATTACTGCGAGAAACACAGAGATCACATCCAGCCTATATTACTGAGAGAAACACACAGAGATCACATCCAGCCTATATTGTAGTGAAAGACACTCCCAAACTAGAAAAATCTGAAACTCGGATCTGACTTCAAACTGCATATCAGCGGGTCTAAAAATTACGGAAGTAATACAAATTAGACTTAAAGGGAATCTGTCACCCCAAAATAGCCATATCAGATAAAGATATGGCTGAATAGTGCGTCCCATAACTAAACTAACGGTGGGTATCATATCTTTGTAAAGTTGGTGATTGTAGGTGTCAATCACTGCAGTCATGTCCGGAGGGCAGCGCTTTTCATGTCCTCCCCCGCCCCTCGTCATCTGTTGTGTTACGCCGTCTGTGGTATTAGCTTCCCGAAATTGCGCCCACTGTTAGCTTAGTTATGGGACGCACTAATCAGCCATATCTTTATCTGATATGACTATTTTGAGGTGACAGATTCCCTTTAAACTCACATGTCCAAAGAATTGTATACGGTTTTGTTTATCATAGAAAACCCGTCGCCTGGCTGCAATTTGTTTTAAAAAAGCAAATTCATCCTCCCCAGGTCCATCAGCCAATCAGTGAGCATAGCATCTACATGAGCTCACTGAATGGCTGCAGCACTACTGATTTGACGTCAGCACTGCAGACAATAACTGACACCGGAAGAAGCAGCAGAGACCAAGTGCTGGACTTGGGAGCACAGCTGTTTTTTTTTTTTTTTTTTTTAAATAAACTGCAGGGGCGGGGGTTTCTAAAAACAGGAAACCCCTTTAAGTAATTGTTGCTTTTCTGTGCAATTCAATAACTGGCCACTAGATGGCATCACAAGTTAGCAATGGAATACTGATGTGACACAACGGAGACCTCAAGAATCTGAATTTCTATGTTCACAGAAAACCTCTCATACATAATGCAAGATCGTGAGTAAGTAGCACCGCCACGTTTTATGACAGGCCCCTTAACAGAAGCGGCCTCCTTCTGAATTATCCAGCAACGACGTCCTATTAAATAGGAAAGCCGTTCTTACAAAATATGCAGGAAGACTGCGGGCCACAAGCCTTGCCTACCTTAGCATGGGATAACTGTCCTGAATCTGCGCTTTCCCTAGTAATCGCTGGACATTCATGTAGTACATAAGCATGGCTGCTTTACAAAGTCGGCTCCCAGAAGAAGGCGGCAGGCTGAAATGGCTGTCAATGTGATAAGAGGGAAAATAAAATACAGCTGTGCATCATTAGTGACAACGCCGGGGAGCAATTACAGCCGCCGCTCACAGTACAGTCAGTATCGCTGACAGCCGGAGTTTCTCGGGATGTTCATTTCTTCCCAGTAGCTGCACTTTCTGTAAGGCGGCTGGGCAGCATTTTAACACTATTTACCTGCAGATTATTTATATACCTGCAGATAAATGGCATTTTTGCACCAGATCGAGGAGTTAAGAGAGCAATGTGGAAGATCAGTCATGTTATATTCCTAAATAATGTCCCAGGGCCTAGAATCTCATCAGTCACCTACTTTTTTTTTTATAAATAAAAGTATTTTTATTGAAATTTTCCCACAATTTTTAAACAAACATAATACGTAATCGAAAATCATGCTGAATACAGAAGCTACACAGAAGGGAAAGGGGAGAGACAAGAACACAAAAACAGTCGTCACCATACTGATAAGACAGAGAGAAAACATTTCTCTTTGGATGTCATTCCAATCTATACATTTCTAGTGCACCTAAAGTACATATGGGTCCAATACCTAGAAGTCTTCTTTATTAAATCAACCCTAATCTGTGTCTCATTAATTCGTTAGATACGAGCTCTGGAACTCGTCAATCCATGAAGCCCATAGTTGTTAAAATTTATGAATGGTACCAGTGATGAGCGAACGTACACGGATAAGGTGTTATCTGAGCATGCTCGTGTACTAACCGGGTGTCTTTGGCGTGCTCGAATAATGTGATCGAGTCCCCGCGGCTGCATGTCTAACGGCTGTTCGACAGCTGCAACACATGCAGGGATTACCTGTTCATTAGGCAATCCCTGCATTTGTTGAACCGTCGAACAGCCGCAAGACATGCAGCCGAACATATTTTTTGAGCGCGCCGAAGACACTCTGCTAGCACCCGAGCATGCTCATGTAACACCTTATCTGAGCACGTCGCTTTTCTTATATACCCCCTTTTCCATATTTAGAAACCAGTTTATTTTATTAGTGTATTCCTTTTCTTTTGGGTTCTTGGTATCCAACCAATGTTGTGCTATTAGTTTTATCGCTAAGTTCAGCATAAGAGCATAACTGGAGGTATTTATAAAAGTCCTTTGAGCGAATATCAAACTCCCCCTGTAATTGTGCAAAGGCCTTAAACACATTGTCTGAAACTAACCGACCTACGCGTCTCACCCCCTTCTCCTTCCACCTCTCAAAGCCAGCCAAAATTTTCAGATTGACCAACCGAGGGGTTTCCCACATTGATGTAAATTTCAAACATCCCTCTATTAGCTGCAGTTCTCTTATCTTCCACCATATCTTAGGTGTTAATAATCATGTGGGGGCTTTTTTCAAAGAAGATTTACATGTATTACTCTCCAGGGCATCTTACAATGACCGGCTACCTACCACCTGCTGCAAAAGAAGATTTAGAGAATTTTTAGCGGTTCCCTCTCATCCCCGATAGTGATGAACCTGAGCAGCTAAGAAGTATACTCAAGGATTGGGTACTGTGTTAGCTGCTCAGGTTCAACATTATCAGACCTCTGACTTTTCTCTCGGTAAAGTTTCCAGTTTAACACAGACCGTCTCCCCCTTTCCACAGCAATGATCTGAATATGCCATTAATAGCTTGAAAGAACAGAGATGAGATCCAAATTGGTGAATTGTGAAGAAGATATACAGCTGGGGAAATAAGTATTTGATCCCTTGCTGATTTTGTAAGTTTGCCCACTGACAAAGAAATGAACAGTCTATTATTAAGGGTAGGTTAATTTTAACATTGAGATATAGAATATAAAAAATAAAATTCAGAAAATCACATTGTATAAATGATATAAATTTATTTGCACTCACTGTGTTTGGAGGGAGAGAAATGCTGCCTATGACCCTAAGAACACCATCCCCACTGTCAAGCATGGAGGTGGAAACATTATGCTTTGTGGGTGTTTCTCTGCTAAGGGCACAGGACTACTTCACCGCATCATTGGGAGAATGGATGGAGCCATGTACCGTAAAATCCTGAGTGACAACCTCCTTCCCTCCGCCAGGACATTAAAAATTGGTCGTGGCTGGGTCTTCCAGCAAGACAATGACCCAAAGCATACAGCCAAGGCAACAAAGGAGTGGTTCAAAAAGAAGCACATTAAGGTCATAGAGTGGCCTAGACAATCTCCAGACCTTCATCCCATAGAAAACTTATGGAGGGAGTTGAAGCTCCGAGTTGCAAAGCGACAGCTTCAAAATCTTAATGATTTAGAGATGATCTGCAAAGAGGAGTGGAGCAAAATTCCTCCTGACATGTGCGCAAACCTCATCATCAACTACAAGAAACGTCTGACTGCTGTGCTGCCAACAAGGGTTTTACCACCAAGTATTAACCCCTTAGTGACAGAGCCATTTTGCAGCTTAATGACCGGGCCAATTTTTACAATTCTGACCACTGTCACTTTATGAGGTTATAACTGTGGAACGCTTTAACGAATCCCGCTGATTCTGAGATTGTTTTTTCGAGACATATTGTATCACGTTAGTGGTAAAAAAAATTTTTTATATGACTTGCGTTTATTTATGAAAAAAAGATGGATTTTGGTAAGAACTTACCTGTAAAATCCTTTTCAGCAAAGGAAGGAAAGGAGACACACTAGTCATTACTAGTGGGTAGGCGGAGCCCAGATAGGATAGACACCTCAGATTAAAAAGAGTGTTGACCGGCCCCTCCAGCTCGGGCTCCTCCTACTCAGCTCTCCAGTCGTACACAAGCTAAGGAAGAGCAAATATGACCAGCGGAGCAACATAACCCCTTCTGAAGGACTTCAGAGAAAAAACACAAGAATACAGGTTATGCATGCAACAGGCAAAAAACCACACAGTTCCAGGTACTACTCACTGAACCTGACTACTGCGATGAGCTGGCGATGCTGGAACAGAGCCTTAGCGCGTCAACCTCAGCCCAGATAATCGCTATCAGAGAAGGGTCACGCCGCATCTGAAAACAAAACAACACACTTCTGCCATGGGAGGGAGCTGTGTCTCCTTTCCTTCCTTCGCTGAAAAGGATTTTACAGGTAAGTTCTTACCAAAATCCGTCTTTCAGCAGCAGATTGGAAGGAAAGGAGACACACTAGTCATTACTAGTGGAACGTCCCAAAGCAGTCCAAAAACTAAGGGTGGGAAAAACCAAAAAAGGCAGAACCCAACAACCTAAGTAAATGCGCAACTAGCGCTAAACACAAGTTAACGAGAACTTTAAACTACAGCCGCCTGCAGGACCCTACGTCCTAAGGCTGCATCAGCGGAAGCACTAACGTCCACCTTATAAAATTTTGTAAAGGTATGGACGGAGCGCCAGGTCACAGCCCGGCAGAGCTGAGCTGCCGAGGCCCCTTGATGAAAAGCCCACGATGAACCCACAGCTCTCGTGGAGTGAGCTCGGATCTTAATCGGGCAAAGTTCGCCCTTAAGTCGGTAAGCCTCTAAAATGGCCGACCGGATCCAACGAGCTATAGAGTCCTTGGAAGCTCGCTGACCACGCCGACGACCTGCTGGGATCACAAACAGAGAGTCCGACTTCCGAAAACCTTGGGTAACAGACAAATAGAACTTCAAAGCCCGCACCAAATCCAATGTGTGCAAGGCCCGTTCTTTCGCATTCCTCGGCCAGAGCGAGGACAACACAATATCCCGGTTAACATGAAATTGTGACACCACCTTAGGTAGGAAGTCACCCCGTGTGCGAAGTACTACACGATCCGGGTGAAACTCCAGAAAAGGAGGCGAGCAAGAAAGAGCCGCCAACTCAGAAACCCTTCTCAAGGAGGTGACCGCCACTAGGAAGGCAACCTTCCATGAAAGCAACGAAAGGTTAACGGAGTCCATAGGCTCAAAAAGGCCCGTGTTGAAGAGCCTCCAAGACAAGATTAAGTCGCCAAGGAGACACAGGCGCCTTCCGCGGCGGAAACTGACGGGTTACTCCGCGAAAAAAAGGAACGAACGCCCCTACGTGAGGCGATAACCTTCCGAAACAGCAGAGACAGAGCAGAAACCTGACCCTTCAGAGTGCTCACTGCCAAACCCTTGTCCAGTCGGAATTGCAGAAAGGCCAACAAATTGGGAATGGAAAAAATCCTCGGGTTCCTTGAAGAAACCGAACACCATGAAAAGAAGGATTCCCAGGTCTTGTGGTAAATCCTAGTAGTAGCCGGACCTCTGGCAGCTCGCAAAGTGGCAATGACTTCGGCTGAAAAACCTTGACGGGTCAATATTTCGGTCTCAAGAGCCACGCCGTCAAACGCAGAGACTTCAGGTCCGGATGACGAACAGGCCCTTGGGTTAACAGGTCCGGGCGAAGAGGAAGTGGAAATGGCGGCGCTGCCAGAAGCGACACCAGTGTCGAGAACCACGTCCTCCTTGGCCAATCTGGGGCTATCAACATAGCCGGGATTCTCTCCAGTCTGATCCGACGTAACACCAGAGGAAGTAAGGATATCGGCGGGAACACAGATTAGCTCGAATTGGTCCAACGGAGCCACTAGAGCATCCACCGCCACAGCCTTCGGATCCTTGTACCTGGACATGAAAGTTGGTAACTTGGCATTGAACCTGGATGCCATCAAATCCACTTGGGGAGTTCCCCCACGGGAGCACAGCAGTGCAAAAATTTCCGGTGAAGACTCCATTCTCCGGGATCCATCTTCTCGCGACTGAGAAAATCCGCCGTGATATTCTGAACCCCTGGAATGTGAATCGCAGAGATGGCTGGCACTCTGGTCTCTGCCCATACCAGGATCCGAGATACCTCCACCATAAGCCTGGAACTCCTTGTCCCGCCTTGGTGGTTGATATATGCGACCGCCGTCGCATTGTCTGTCTGCACTCGGACTGGCAGACCGCTTAAAGGGACCGTCCAGTGTTGGAGGCAAAGGAAAATCGCCCTCAATTCCAGGATGTTGATCGGCAAGACCGACTCTTCCGACGACCATACTCCCTGAATCCAGAGATCGTTCCAGACACCCCCCCAGCCTGTCAGGCTGGCATCGGTGGTTATGACCGACCACCTCGGAGGGAGGAAGGACTTCCCCAGGGATAACGCTTCCGGACGTAACCACCATCCTAGAGACTCTCGTACTCTGTGGGAGATGAGGACACTGCAATCCAGCGAAACCTGCGATCGATCCCAACGGTTCAGAATGAACTTTTGGAGGGTCCTGGAATGAAACTGGGCAAACGGAAGTGCCTCCATGGATGCCACCATCAAACCCAGAAGGCGCATACAGCCTCGAAGGGACATTGCTGTCGAAGACTTCATAACCTGTGCATGTCGAAGGAGACATGCTTGCTTGTCTGGAGGTAGGGATACCACTGCTCGTACCGTGTCGAAATGCATCCCCAAAAACAGGATTGACTGCGACGGTTCCAGAGACGACTTCTCCCAATTGACCAGCCACCCGAAGTCCTCCAGGAGCTGAAGGGATAGATTGCGAGCAGTTACCGCCTCCTCCTTTGAAGACGCCACAATCAGAAGGTCGTCCAGATAGGGAAGAATCGTAACCCCTGCCTTCGAAGAATCGCCATGAGAGGCGCCAGAATTTTTGTAAAAACTCTGGGCGCTGAGGCCAACCCGAATGGCAGAGCCACAAACTGGTAATGGTCCTGAACAATATTTAAAAAATTCCATAAACAATTTTAAAAATGGGATGTATATCCAATAATTACCCATCGGTCAATATGTGAATTATATTATGGACAATACTACAAATATACAGCAAGATATAATATCCATAAATGAATCATATAATGCAAAAGATGCAAACATTAGAGGCTATATTGGTGTGATACAAATATTTAGGCACCATATGCCGCTATCCTTATAATATGAGCCTCAAATAAATGGTAGAAAGGAGTATATATATATATATATATATATTATATATATATATAGCTAGTGCCATGTTGTTAGTACAGCTCTGTACTAACAACATGGCACTAGCCATATATATATAGACGGATTTTGGTAAGAACTTACCTGTAAAATCCTTTTCAGCAAAGGAAGGAAAGGAGACACACTAGTAATGACTAGTGGGTAGGCGGAGCCCAGATAGGATTGACACCTCAGATTAAAAAGAGTGTTGACCGGCCCCTCCAGCTCGGGCTCCTCCTATCCTGCTTCTTCAGTCGTACAAAAGCTTAGGGAAGAGCAAATATCACCAGCGGAGCAACATAACCCCTTCTGAAGGACTTCAGAGAAAAAGCAAGAATACAGGTTATGCAGCATGTAGGCAAAAAACCACACAGTTCCAGGTACTACTCACTGGACCTGACCACCGCGATGAGCTGGCAATGCTGGAAAGGAGCCGTTAGCGCGTCAACCTCAGTCCAGATAATCGCTATCAGAAGAGGGTCACGCCGCATCTGAAAACACATTAACACACTTCTGCCATGGGCGGGTGCTGTGTCTCCTTTCCTTCCTTTGCTGAAAAGGATTTTACAGGTAAGTTCTTACCAAAATCCGTCTTTCAGCAGCAGAATGGAAGGAAAGGAGACACACTAGTAATGACTAGTGGGACGTCCCAAAGCAGTCCAAAAATTAAGGGTGGGAATATAACCAAGAAAAAACAGGCAGAATCCCAACAACCTTGGTAAATGTGCAACAGGCGCCAAATACAAGTTAACTAGAACTTTACACTACAGCCGCCTGTAGGACCCTGCGTCCTAAGGCCGCATCAGCGGAAGCACTGACGTCCACCTTATAAAACTTTGTAAACGTGTGGACGGAGCGCCAAGTCGCCGCTCGGCAGAGCTGAGCTGCCGAAGCCCCTTGATGAAAGGCCCACGATGAGGCCACAGCCCTCGTGGAATGAGCACGAATCTTAATCGGGCAAGGTTCGCCTTTAAGTCGGTAAGCCTCCAAAATGGCTGACCGAATCCAACGAGCTATAGAGTCCTTGGAAGCTCGTTGACCACGTCGACGACCTGCTGGAATCACAAACAAGGAGTCTGACTTCCTAAAACCTTGAGTAACAGACAAATAGAACTTCAAGGTCCGCACTAAATCCAATGTGTGCAAAACCCGTTCCTTTGCATTCCTCGGGCCCGGGCAAAGTGAAGGCAAAACAATATCCTGGTTAACATGGAATTGCGACACTACCTTAGGTAGAAAGTCGCCCCGTGTGCGAAGCACTACTCGATCCGGGTAAAATTCCAGGAAAGGAGGCGAGCAAGAAAGAGCCGCCAACTCAGAAACCCTTCTCAAAGAAGTGACTGCGACTAGGAAGGCAACCTTCCAAGAAAGCAAAGAAAGGTTAGCAGAATCCATTGGCTCAAAAGGCCCATGCTGAAGAGCCTCCTGGACAAGGTTGAGCCGCCAAGAGACACAGGTGCCTTCCGCGGCGGAAACTGACGGGTTACCCCGAAAAAAGGAGCGCACGTCCCTACGCGAGGCGATAACTCTCCGGAACAACAGGGACAGGGCAGAAACCTGACCCCTCAGGGTGCTAACTGCCAAACCCTTGTCCAGCCCGTACTGTAGAAAAGCCAACAGATTGGGAATGGAAAAAATCCTCGGGTTCCTTGAAGAACCCAAACACCACGAGAAGAAGGCTTCCCAGGTCTTGTGGTAAATTCTAGTAGTAGCCGGACCTTTGGCAGCTCGCAGAGTGGCAATGACTTCGGCTGAAAAATCATTACGGGTCAGTATTTCGGTCTCAAGAGCCACGCCGTCAAACGCAGAGACTTCAAGTCCGGATGACGGACAGGACCCTGGGTTAACAGGTCCGGGCGAAGAGGAAGTGGAAATGGCGGTGCTGCCAAAAGCGACACCAGTGTCGAGAACCACGTCCTCCTTGGCCAATCTGGGGCTATCAACATAGCCGAGATTCTCTCCAGTCTGATCCGACGCAGCACCAGAGGAAGTAAGGATATCGGCGGAAACGCATAGATTAGCTCGAATCGGTCCCACGGGGCCACCAGAGCATCCACCGCCACAGCCTTCGGGTCCTTGTACCTGGACATGAAGGTCGGCAACTTGGCATTGGACCTGGATGCCATCAAATCCACTTGGGGAACTCCCCAAAGGGAGCACAGCAGTGCAAAGATCTCCGGATGAAGACTCCATTCTCCGGGATCCATCTTCTCTCGACTGAGGAAGTCCGCCGTGGTATTCTTAACTCCTGGAATGTGAATCGCAGAGATGGCTGGTACTCTGTCCTCGGCCCAATTCAGGATCCGAGACACTTCCACCATGAGCCTGGAACTCCTCGTCCCGCCTTGGTGGTTGATATACGCGACCGCCGTTGCGTTGTCTGTCTGCACTCGGACTGGTAGACCGCTCAAAGGGACCGTCCAGTGTTGGAGGCAAAGAAAAAATTGCCCTCAATTCCAAGATGTTGATCGGTAGAACAGACTCTTCCCATGACCATACTCCCTGAACCCAGAGATCGTTCCAGACACCCCCCCAGCCCGTCAGGCTGGCATCGGTGGTTATGACCGACCACCTCGGAGGAAGGAAAGACTTCCCCAGTGATAACGTTCCTGGATGTGACCACCAACTTAGGGACTCTCGCACCCTGCGAGAGATGAGGATACTGCGATCCAGTGCAATCTGCGATCGATCCCAATGACTCAGAATGAGCCTTTGGAGGGCTCTGGAATGAAACTGGGCAAACGGAAGCGCTTCCATGGAAGCCACCATCAGACCTAAAAGGCGCATACACTTCCGAAGGGACATTGCTGTCGAAGACTTCATAGTCTGTACATGTCGAAGGAGACATGCCCGCTTGTCTGGAGGTAGGGACACCACTGCCCGTACCGTGTCGAAATGCATCCCCAAAAACAGGATTGACTGCGACGGTTCCAGAGACGACTTCTCCCAATTGACCAGCCACCCGAAGTCCTCCAGGAGCTGAAGGGATAGATTGCGAGCCGTCACCGCCTCCTCCTTTGAGGACGCCACAACCAAAAGGTCGTCCGGGTAGGGAAGAATCGTAACCCCCTGTCTTCGAAGAATTGCCATGAGAGGCGCTAGAATTTTTGTAAAAACTCTGGGCGCTGAAGCCAAGCCGAATGACAGGGCCACAAATTGGTAATGGTCCTGACCTATGGCAAAACGAAGGAAGCGCTGGTGAGCCCTTCCGACGGGAACATGCAAATAAGCGTCGGGAATGTCGATTGACACCAGAAAGTCGTTCTGCGACAGGGTTGCCACAACGAAGCGAAGTGACTCCATGCGGAATTTTTGGGTGTGGACATGCTGATTCAATCTTTTGAGATCCAGAATAGGACGAAATTTGTCCTCTTTTTTGGGGACCACAAAGAGATTTGAATAAAAACCTTTTCCCCGGTCCTCTGTCGGAACCGGTATTACTACACCCTTCTGCAGAAGGAATTCCACCTCTCGCAGCAGAGCGGCAAATAGCTCGGGCTCTGACGGAATGCGAGACTGGCAAAAACTGTCCGGGGGTCGAGATGAAAACTCTATGAAATAGCCTGCCGACACAACTCGCATTACCCAGGAATCCGGAACGCGGGAAATCCAATTCGCCTTGAATTGGAGCAGGCGACCCCCCACTCGAGAGCCCTCGAGTGAGGACCTGGCGTCAGTCTGCCTTGGCGGGCTTCTTGTCAGTTTCCCGCTTGTCTTGACGAAAACTTTGTTTCCAAGGGGTGCGGGATTTCTGAGAAGACTTCTTTCCTGAAAAAGAGGGACGACCCGATCCCCAAGAAGACTGACCGGATCGTCCCCTAGACCGAAAATACCGCCGACCATTACCGGTACTAGTTCTGCCAGACGTAGAAGCCATAGCCCTTCGCTGTGGTAAAGCCGCTTCTTTAGCCTTTGCCTTGGCAATCAGCTCTGTGAGATCAGATCCAAATAGCTGACCACCCTTGTAGGCTAAAGACAGTAAACCCTGCTTGGAAACCGCGTCCCCGGTCCACTGTCTAAGCCACAGTGCTCTTCTGACTGTGACCGCTGAGGATTGCGTCCTGGATAATAATGACGCAGTATCCAGACCTGCATCACAGCTATATCGGGCTGCAGTCTCCAATAAATCGAGAAGACCATCTATCTCGGATAATGGAGATCTATTTTGCAACACCTTCCGTAAAAGGACCAACCAGCACAGGGAAGCCTTAGAAGCACACATGGATCCTAGTACTGCTCTGAATCCATGACCTGCAGCTTCATAGATGGATTTCGCCGCCATCTCAGTTTTTCTGTCCAGCGGCTCTTGCAGACTCGCTTTCCCTTTAACCGGAAGCAATGAGGATTTACTAAGCTGGGATAAAGGAACATCCACTTCAGGAGAAGGAATCCAATTATCCGTCAATTCCGTTGAACACGGATATAATGCTTCAAAGAACCGTGTCCCTTGAAAATGTTTATCTGGACACAGACGTTCCTTCTCCACTACCGTATTAAGCTCTTCCAGAGCCGGTAATGCTGACCGCGACTTATGGTACTCCTGGTACATGCGGCCCGACTTACCAGGCCGTGTAGTTACCTCCTCCGGTAACTGTAACGCCTCCCTCATATCTTCAATTAAAGCCTCTGTTCGGCTCACAAGAGAGAAAGAATGTCCCTGCCGATCCTCCTTATCCGAATCGGATAACTCCCCTTCTGAGTTTGAAGGAGAACCCTGTCCGCATTCCATATCAGATACCTCTGATTCGCTACGCGGAAAAGATGGCACCGGTCTGCGCCGCTTCCTGTCATGAGAGGATCTAGCTGACACCCACTGACCTAAAAGGTCAGACAAGCCATTAATTGACTGAGCGATGGCATCTAATTTGGTATCGCTGTAAATCGCAGCGCTTGATGCCGTCGAAGTCTGCGTATCAGATACTTGCGACTGATCCTGTAGCGGATCTGGCAGATGGTCCGCACCTTCCGGACCCTGAACCGACATGTCAGCAGTAAATGGCAGGTCAAAACCCTGTTAGTAACTGGAAACAGTGTGGTTACTAAGCAGACTGAGCAAGTACGCTGAAGGGTTAAAGCTCTTAAAGAAGAGAGTTACCCCAGCTATCTCTCAGTATATAAATAACCTCCTGCGTTCTGATCCCTACCGGGTAGAACCTGCGGCGGTTATTGCTGAAAGGGTTAACCCTTCATAGGGGTTAATGCCGCCAACTCCCCACAACTCCCTATATAAAATAAAAGGAGTGTGCGAGTCCCAGGTCTCTATAAGAGAACGCGGCTGCAGATAAACGCTATCTGTCACTTGGAACACAGATAGGTTCTGCGCTGTGGGGTGATGATATTCACTCACCCAGCTGGCCTCGGTGAAAGTATACCTTAAACAGGAGGAGCGGAGCATGAGGAGCCCGGAGCCTCTGTAATGGCCGCCGCGCTGAGAGAAGCCGGAAGAGAAGGACAGTGAAGCTGCAGTCTCCTCAGAGCGATTCCTGTCACAAAAAGAGCGGGAAGCGTGAAGCCACGCCCCCCTCCGCTTCAGAAAAGAGCGTGAACTCCTCGCTCTCTGCTCTCCTCTGTCCTGCAGGTATCTGCCTGCGGACATAAAATACAGTCACCAAACATGTCATCTAATACATGTACCAGCGGCTGCCCAGCAGCCGCTGAGAGCACACACACATTCACATAAAAATGCCGTACTCACCAGCCGAGCGCCACAGGGACCCCAGGGGTTTGTGGCGCTGTGCCCATCGCTTCCCCCCCGGGCAGGGAACGCAGTGACCCCCGATGTGCGGTTTGCGTCCCCGCCAGGGAAGCAATCCTCATCCCCCAGGGCCGGCGTGAAACTGCAGGGACCACCATACAGGGTATTACAGATCGCCAAGGGAGAGGTGGGGGTCCAGCAGCGCTGAGACCTGAGACCTCTAGACCACTTCTGGTGATCCAAGTCTCTTGTCCGATAAAAATAATAAAGTTTTCTGAGGAGCTGCTTCCAGCAGCGACCATCCTCTGGACCTCAAATTTTAGACTGAAGAAGCAGGAGTAGGAGGAGCCCGAGCTGGAGGGGCCGGTCAACACTTTTTAATCTGAGGTGTCAATCCTATCTGGGCTCCGCCTACCCACTAGTCATTACTAGTGTGTCTCCTTTCCTTCCATTCTGCTGCTGAAAGACGGATTTTGGTAAGAACTTACCTGTAAAATCCTTTTCAGCAAAGGAAGGAAAGGAGACACAGCACCCGCCCATGGCAGAAGTGTGTTGATGTGTTTTCAGATGCGGCGTGACCCTCTTCTGATAGCGATTATCTGGACTGAGGTTGAAGCGCTACGGCTCCTTTCCAGCATTGCCAGCTCATCGCGGTGGTCAGGTCCAGTGAGTAGTACCTGGAACTGTGTGGTTTTTTGCCTACATGCATGCATAACCTGTATTCTTGCTTTTTCTCTGAAGTCCTTCAGAAGGGGTTATGTTGCTCCGCTGGTGATATTTGCTCTTCCCTAAGCTTTTGTACGACTGAAGAAGCAGGAGTAGGAGGAGCCCGAGCTGGAGGGGCCGGTCAACACTCTTTTTAATCTGAGGTGTCAATCCTATCTGGGCTCCGCCTACCCACTAGTCATTACTAGTGTGTCTCCTTTCCTTCCTTTGCTGAAAAGGATTTTACAGGTAAGTTCTTACCAAAATCCGTCATATATATATATCTAGTGCCATGTTGTTAGTACAGAGCTGTACTAACAACATGGCACTAGCCATATATATATATATATATATATATATATATATATATATATATATATATATATATATAATATATATATATACTCCTTTCTACCATTTATTTGAGGCTCATATTATAAGGATAGCGGCATATGGTGCCTAAATATTTGTATCACACCAATATAGCCTCTAATGTTTGCATCTTTTGCATTATATGATTCATTTATGGATATTATATCTTGCTGTATATTTGTAGTATTGTCCATAATATAATTCACATATTGACCGATGGGTAATTATTGGATATACATCCCATTTTTAAAATTGTTTATGGAATTTTTTAAATATTGTTCAATAAAGTTTTTGATATATGGCCATATGCTTCCGGTTTCTCGTTTGAATATACTGATTTATGGGAAGTGCCATTTCCCTAGGCTCAAATTTTTAGGATATATGGTAATGGTCCTGACCTATGGCAAAACGAAGGAAGCGTTGGTGGGCCCTTCCGATTGGAACGTGCAAATAAGCGTCGCGAATGTCGATTTGACACCAAAAAATCGTTTTGCGACAAGGCTGCCACAACGGAGCGAAGCGACTCCATGCGAAATTTTCGGGTGTGGACATGTCGATTCAATCTCTTGAGATCCAGGATGGGGCGAAATTTGTCCTCCTTTTTGGGGACCACAAAGAGGTTGGAATAAAACCCTCTTCCCCGGTCCTCTGGCGGAACCGGCACCACCACACCTTTCTGCAGAAGGGGATCTACCTCCCGCAGTAGAGCGGCAAAAAACTCGGGCTCTGACGGAACGCGAGATTGACAAAAAAAAAACTGTCTGGGGGTCGAGAAAGAAACTCTATGAAGTAGCCTGCCGACACAACCTGTGTCACCCAGGCGTCCGACATGCGGGAAGCCCAAGTCGGTTTGAATTGGAGTAAACGACCCCCCACTCGAGGGCGCTCGAATGAGACCCTGGCGTCAGTCCGCCTTAGCGGGCTTTTTGCCAGCTTCCCGCTTGTCTTAACGGAAATTCTGTTTCCAGGGAATGCTGAGAATTCATTTTTTTTTTTTTGAAAAAAAGACGACCCGAACCCCCAGAGGGCTGAACGAATCATCCCCTGGACCGAAAGGACCGCCGACAACTACCGGCACTAGTCCTGCCAGACGCAGAAGTCACAGCTCTGCGCTGCGGTAAAGCCGTTTCTTTTGCCTTTGCCTTGGCAATCAGCTCCGTGAGGTCAGATCCAAATAGCTGACCACCTTGTAAGCTAAAGATAGCAAACCCTGCTTGGAAACCGCGTCTCCGGTCCACTGTCTAAGCTACAGTGCTCTTCTGACTTACTGCCGAGGAATGCGCCCTGGAAAGCAGTGACGCAGTATCCTCCAAGAACTTGAAAAGCCCATCTACCTCGATAGAGGGGATCCATCTCGCCACGCCGTCCGTAGACGGTCCAACCAGCTCAGGGAAGCTTTACAAGCACACATGGATCCTATTACTGAATCCATGACCCGCGGCCTCGTAGATGGATTTTGCTGCCATCTCCGCTTTTCTGTCCAGCGGGTCCTGCAGACTCGCCTTCCCTTTAACAGGAAGATTTGCTCAGCTGAGATAAAGGGACATCCACTTCAGGAGAAGGAATCCAATCATCAATCAACTCCGTAGAACACGGATTGAAAACGTTTATCTGGCGCTCCTTCTCCACTGCCCCATTAAGCTCATTGGTAAAGCTGATCGCGACCTATGCGATGAAAACATCCGGGCCGACTTACCAGGATGTCTAGATACCTCCTCCGGTAACTGTAATGCCTCATGGCTCCAATGCTTGTGTCGCTTCCTGCCATGAGAGGATCTAGCTGACACTCAGTAACCTAGAAGGTCAGACAGGCCATCAATAGAGACTAACGAGGGCCTCCATCTTGACACCACTGGAACCTCAGTCGAGGTCTGCGTGTCAGATACGCG
>JARQOD010000008.1:22649394-22754239 GCA_033576555.1 Oophaga sylvatica | reverse complement strand
GCTGGATGCGCTGGGTTTAGACAGTCCATTTGGCTTTTCAAAAATTTTTCCCAAAACTGTTAATAAAAAAATTGTATGCCATTAACAAATAAGCAATCAATTCACACTCATTCTAGTGGTTGGTTGGAAAAGCTGCTTTTCCCCGTGATCGAAAACCCTTGGTCATTAATTACTTTGTATTGTACAATATTTAATGAAAACTGAGCTGTTGAAGGAACAATACCTGGAATATTTTCTGTTTCTTGGGACGCGGTTTTTGCACCTGTGAACGACTAGATGTGGTTGAAGGCTCGTGAGAACCTCTGACCCAAAACCTGTAGAGAGTTCAAAAAGTTCTATCAGCGTTCCTACGGTTTCATCACAAGTCATGAGATACAAACACTAAGTCCAGACACTTGTGGAGGCCTTCAGTATACAGCTTCATGTTACCTCTGTTTGGGTAATATGTTCCTTATATATTAAAGTATGATCACTTACAGTTAAAGGTCCAAAGCCTGAGATTACACTAAAACAGAAATTCTGAAGGTAACATGTCTCCTGACTTCTTTCAGGTGTTTGGTTTTGTTATAGAGATTTGTATAGTTTTTTAATCAGAAAATACTGTAATACATGATTTTCCCGGTATTTTTTAGTTTTCCTAGGGACTTGAAATTGCCATTGATTGCTTTTTACTATATACTATAAAATGGCAGTATTGCAGTAAATATTGAAAATGATGGTCCCCTACGAAGGCCTGAAGGCCAGCAGCCAAGGGTTTGGCTTTACCACAATGGGGTCAACGGAGGCCTTCAGTAAACCCTGAAGGAGAAGCCTCAATGTTAAAGTCCTGGAAAACCCCATTTGAAAGGTTAAAAGCAGAGATCGGAGCGGGTTCTGATCTCTGCTATGAAAGGCAGGGGGCTGGTCATAAAAAATTTAGCTGTCACCTTTCATTTGTGTCTAATTCTTCTTTTAAAAGTCTATTTTATTTTATATTTGTCTGTTACTTTTTTTATGTTTAACAATATGGTTGGGGTTTTGGGCTTTAAGATGTTTGTAACTGATATTTTCAGCTTTTTGAAAAATCAAAATTTTTTTTTGTGCAAATGTCTTCCAGTCCCTCTTTGGACTAATTTTACGTATTTTTGGAATATTAGCTCAAAATTTGACGTATTTTAGTATAATGTGTGATGTTTCATGGTATTAAGTTGCAAGATAGATTAAAGAAACACTGCCATCTAAATTTTTGTATTAAATGAGTGTATATGTGTATGTAATGTAGTTTGAGTGTGTTAATATACTCACTTACCGCCGCTCTTTCCAGTGTCCAGCACTGTTCTCCTCATCTGATTGATGTCACCGCTCTGCAAGCTCGCTGGGTCACGCTGCGCTCCGCGTGACCTGGAAGTGACTTTTACAATGTCAGCCTATGAACATCAGGGCGAAACTCCATAGACTTTCATAGTAAGGCCGGGGTCACACATGCGAGAAACTCGCACGATTCTCGCATGAACATGCAGCCCCACGCTCCGGTCCGACTGCCAGCGGCAGTGCCGGGTGTTCATACAAGTTTCTCGCATGTGTGACCCCGGCCTAAAAGAGGCTTCCAGCTCACCCATCAGGTATAGAGTGATCCAGATAGTCCCAATTGCGGTGACTTCACAGAGAAGAGGAGAAGAACGGCTCTGGACACCGGAAAGAGCAGTATATTAATGCATTCATACTACATTACATGCACACATACGCACACTTAATAAAAAAAAAAATTCTTTAAAGACAAAAGTAAAAAACATTTGTTTATTTTGTGCAAAATTCAAGAATTTGTTGCAAAAAAAACCAAACCACAAGACAAAAAAAAAAAGAAATCTGAGTTAAATCCCCCCCCTTGCAAACTTTTACAATTTTTTGCCACTTTGCGAAAACCTCGTCACTTTCCTAAAAAAAAATAAAAGAAAACAACAAAACAGGCAGGGCTTAATCCCTTAACGACCGCTGATACGCCTTTTAACGGCGGTCATTAAGGGTACTTAAACCACATCGCCGTTAATTAACGGCGCTGTGGAAAAAGTGAATAGGCCCCCCAGAGGCGCATTTTCTCGGGGTCTCGGCTACCGGGGTAGCCGAGACCCCAGAGAACATGAATCGGGTCGGTTTTTACCGACCCGATGTTGCGGTCGCCGTTATTAACCCTATAACAGCGACCGCAACAAAAAAAAAATAAAATCTGATGTGCCATTTAATTTCTCTGTCCTCTGATGTCATCGGACATCAGAGGACAGAGAAAAAGGGTCCCGGGACCCCCCTCGTGTCCCCCAATGTTCCCGTTGTGGCCCGCGGGCCCACCTTCCTCCTCCGGTGGGCGCCGCCATCTTGAATGGCGGGCGCATGCTCAGTGCGCCCGCCGCGTTCTGCCGGGGGGGTGGGCAATTTTCTATGGGGTCTCGGCTGCCGAGGGTAGCCGAGACCCCAGAGAACATGATCGGGGTCGTAGTTACCACTCCGGTGTCGCGATCGCCATTATACTACGTATAATGGCGACCGCAAAAAAAAAAAAAAAGATTTCTCTCCCCTCTGATGTGATGCACATCAGAGGGGAGAAAATGAGGGTCCCCCGTCATCGCCCCCCCTATACTTACCGGTGTCCTCCGTCCTCCTCAAGGCCCCAGGAAACCGGCGTCTTCTTCCTGCAAAAAAAAAATGGCGGGCGCATGCGCAGTGCGCCCGCCAATCTGCTTGGCAGCAGATTCAAAAAAAGTTTAATTCATTCTCACAAAAGTGCATTTTGATCACTGTGATAAACTATCACAGTGATCAAAATAAAAAAAACAGTACATAACCCCCCTTTATCACCCCCTTAGTTAGGACATATAATAAAATATAGAAATTATATTTTTTTTCATTTTTCTGTTAGGGTTAGGGTTATAATTAGGGTTAGGGTTATAATTAGGGTTAGGGTTAGCATTAGGGTTAGGGTTAGAATTAAGGTTAGGGTTATAATTAGCGTTAGGGTTAGGCTGGGTTCATACTGCGTTATGGCAGTCCATTAGACGGACTGCGTTACACCGCGGTATAACGCGGTGTAACGCAGTCCGTTAACGCTGCCATTCACCCCCATTTGAGGGCGCATTGCGACGAATGCCGTAAAGCGGCATGCGTTCGCGACGTGCCATCATTCAGTGACGGAGCCTCGGATGCGGGCTGCAGCGTCTGGGCTCCGTCACCGCTAGCGAAGATGAATCATCTGCTGATTCCTCTGCGCTAGGGGTATAGCATAACGCGATCGCGTTATGCTATACCGTTACCAGCCCGTCAACGCTATGTGTTGAACGGGCTGGTAAAACGCAAAATTAACCCAGCCTTAGGGTTAGGGTTATAATTAGGGTTTAGGGTTACAATTAGGGTTAGGGTTACAATTAGGGTTAGGGTTACAATTAGGGTTAGGGTTACAATTAGGGTTGGAATTAGGGTTGGGATTAGGGTTAGGATTAGGGTTAGGGTTGGGATTAGGGGTGTGTTGGGGTTAGGGTTGGAGCTAGAATTGAGGGGTTTCCACTATTTAGGCACATCAGGGGGTCTCCAAACATGACGTGGCGTTCAAAAGAGTCAGATGGCGCTCCCTCCCTTCCGAGCCCTGCCGTGCGCCCAACAGTGGTTTACCCTAACATATGGGGTATCAGGACAAATTGCCCACCAATTTTGGGGTTCTAATTTCTCTTGTTACCCTTGGGAAAATAAAAAATAGCTGGCTAAAAAATCATTTTTGAGGAAAAAAAAATTTTTATTTTCACGGCCCTGCGTTTATAAATTTCTGTGAAGCACTTTGGGGTTCAAAGTGCTCACCACACATCTAGATAAGTTCCTTAGGGGGTCTAGTTTCCAAAATGGGGTCACTTGTGGGGGTTTTCCACTGTTTAGGCACATCTGGGGCACTGCAAACGGAACATGACCCCCACCAACGTCTGCATTCCAAAACGTTATTACTTCCTTTCCAAGCCCTGCTGTGCGCCAAAACAGTTTCCCCCCCACATATTTAGTATCAGCTACTCAGGACAAATTGGACAACAACTTTTGGGGTCCAATTTCCTTGTGAAAAATCAAAAATTTGGGACTAAAAAATCATTTTTGTGGAAAATTGATTTTTTTTTTTTCACACCCAGGCGTTAAACTTTTGTGAAACACTTGGGGTTCAAAGTGCTCACACAGATCTAGATAAGTACCTTAGGGGGTCTAGTTTCCAAAATGGGGTCACTTGTGGGGGTTTTCCACTGTTTAGGCACATCTGCGGCACTGCAAACGGAACATGACCCCCATCAACGTCTGTATTCCAAAGCTTTTTACTTCCTTTCCAAGCCCTGCCGTGGCTCCAAACAGTTTCCCCCCCCACATATTTGGTATCAGCGTACTCAGGACAAATTGGACAACAACTTTTAGGGTCCAATTTCCTTGTGAAAAATAAAAAATTTGGGACTAAAAAATCATTTTTGTGGAAATTTTTTTTTTTTTTTTCACACCCAGGCATTATAAACTTTTGTGAAACACTTGGGGGTTCAAAGTGCTCACAACAGATCTAGATAAGTACCTTAGGGGGTCTAGTTTCCAAAATGGTGTTACTTGTGGGGGGTTTCCACTGTTTAGACGCATCAGGGGCTCTCCAAACGCGACATGGTGTCCAATCTCAATTCCAGCCAATTTTGGTTTGAAAAAGTCAAACGGTGCTGCTTCCATTCCAAGCCCTGCCATGCGCCCAAACAGTGCTCCCCCCCATATATGGGGTATCAGCATACTCAGGACAAATTGGACAACAACTTTTGTGGTCTAATTTCTCCTGTTACCCTTGGGAAAATAAAAAATTGGGGACTAAACGATCAGGTTTGTGGAAAAAATATGATTTTTTATTTTCACGCCCGGGCGTTATAAACTTCTGTGAAGCACTTGGGGGTTCAAAGTGCTCACCACACATCTAATAGTTCCTTAGGGGGTCTAGTTTCCAAAATGGGGTCACTTGTGGGGGGTTTCCACTGTTTAGACACATCAGGGCCTCTACAAATGCGACATGGCGTCCAGCCAATTCCGCGTTGAAAAAGTCAAACGGAGCTCCTTTCCTTGCGACCTCTGCCGTGCGCCCAAAAAGTGGTTTACCCCAACATATGGGGTATCGGCATGCTCAGGAAAATTGCACAAAAACTTTTGGGGTCTTGTTACCTTGGGAAAATAAAAATTGGGGTGAAAAGATCATTTTTGTGGAAAAAATATGATTTTTTATTTTCACGTCTCTACGTTATAAACTTGTGTGAATCACTTGGAGGTTCAAAGTGCTCACCACACATCTAGATAAGTTCCTTAAGGGGTCTAGTTTCCAAAATGGGGTCACTTGTTGGGGGTTTCCACTGTTTAGGCACATCAGGGGCTCTCTAAACGCGACATGGCATCCAGCCAATTCTGCGTTGAAAAAGTCAAACAGCGCTCCTTCCCTTGCGACCTCTACCGTGCGCCCAAAAAGTGGTTTACCCCCACATATGGGGTATCAGCATGCTCAGGACAAATTGCACAAAAACTTTTGAGGTCTTATTACCCTTGGGAAATTAAAAATTGGGTGAAAAGATCATTTTTGTGGAAAAAAAAATATTTTTTTTTTCACGGCTCTACGTTATAAACTTGTGTGAAGCACTTGGAGGTTCAAAGTGCTCACCACACATCTAGATAAGTTCCTTAAGGGGTCTTGTTTCCAAAATGGGGTCACTTGTGGGGTGTTTCCACTGTTTAGGCACATCAGGGGCTATCTAAACGCGACATGGCATTCAGCCAATTCTGCGTGAAAAAGTCAAACGGCGCTCCTTCCCTTGCGACCTCTGCCATGCGCCCAAAAAGTGGTTTACCCCCACATATGGGGTATCGGCGTATTCAGAAGAAATTGCACAACAAATTTTGTGGTTCATTTTTTCTTTTAACACTTGTGAAAATAAAAAAACTTGGTTCCGAAGTAAAGCTTTTGCAAAAAAAGTTAAATGTCAATTTTTTCCTTCCACATTGCTTCAGCTCCTGTGAAGCACTTTAAGGGTTAATAAACTTCTTGAATGTGGTTTTGAGCACCTTGAGGGGTGCAGTTTTTAGAATGGTGTCACTTTTGGGTATTTTCTATCATATAGACCCCTCAAAGTGACTTCAAATGTGATGTGGTCCCTAAAAAAAAATGGTGTTGTAAAAATGAGAAATCGCTGGTCAACTTTTAACCCTTATAACTTCGTAAAAAAGAAAATTTTGTTCCCAAAATTGTGCTGATGTAAAGTAGACATGTGGGAAATGTTATTTATTAAGAAATTTGTGTGACATATCTCTCTGATTTAAGGACATAAAAATTTAAAATTTGAAAATTGCTAAATTTTCAAAATTTTCGCCATATTTACGTTTTTTTCATAAATAAACACAAGTCATATCAAAGAAATTTTACCACTAACGTGAAGTACAATATGTCTCGAAAAAACATTCTCAGAATCAGCGGGATTCGTTAAAGCGTTCCAGAGTTATAACCTCATAAAGTGACAGTGGTTAGAATTGTAAAAATTGGCCCGGTATTAAGCTGCAAAATGGCTCTGTCACTAAGGGGTTAACAGAAGGTTTTGTGATCAACCATCCACAACAAATTTTCTATGATGTACGTACAGACCCCCCGAAGATGCGGCCAGTTTTTGAAGTGGCATGCTCTGGGGGGATTTGGGTTCGGGACTTTGCATGAAAAATTTGGATACATTTTCCCCATTTGTAGCTATACAAAGAAAACAGGGGAGGGAAGCATACGCTACATATCAGCGGTGAATTTTCCGCATGAGTTATTGTATGGAAAATCCACAGTATGATACGGTACCAGTTAAGTAGATGGAACGCAAATCTGTGAGAAATCCGTAAGAAAATCCGCAGCGAGGTCCTCGTGTAACAGAAGCGGATTTTGCTACGGAAAAGCTGGCGAAACGTCTGCAGCAAATCTGCTCCGAGAGCATTTCGACTATTAGTAAGATGGTACAAGGGTTAATAGAACTTTCGTGTAAGTTCTAGGAGTCACATTAAGGGAGATTTCCACCTACCAAGTAATTCCTCATGGTGCCTGATCTGTGCTTCACTCGTCCTTTCTGGGTCGTCTGACAAGGACGCGCACAGATGATCTTCCCTGCCAGAAATAGACGTAGCAGGGCGGCCAAAATATGTCTGCATGTCGCATTCTGCAACCGTGATGCTGGAAGGGGGGAGTCCCAGGAGGGGAGGGATTGTGGGGAACAAATAGAACCCTTGGACTGAGAAAGTTACGGAAAAGTTTTAGGCTCTACTGACCATCGCACCTGTCGTGATGTCGCCCCGACCGCGCAGACCACAACGAAGGATATTTAGATTCTTCATGGCGTATGATTTAACTCCTTTGCAACCAGCTTCATTTACGCCTTCACGATTTAACAAAACATCATCACCATCCGCAATATTTTCTATCTAAAGACCCCCCCAAAAATCAGTCTTCTATCTGAAGTTTCTTCTGTTTTTTTTTTTTACTCCATTTATAAGTTCTCTCGTTTTTTAATGATGCTCCAAATTTAGCGTACACCGTGCGTTTGCATACTTATGCAAAGAAATCCTCAGAATATGGGGGGAAAGTAAAAAATAAAAACAAAAACATGCAACAAAATACCCTTCCCGACATAGAACGTAAAAGTGCATCCTACGTTGTGGGGTCCCATGTTTGGTGTGGTTTCAGGGGCCCTGGCATAACGTAAAAACGTTACGAATTTCAGAAAATGGCAACGCAAATTTTTTAACATTTTCTATTTATTTTTTAATTTTTTTACAAAGTTCTGATTTTTTTTCCCATCACTTAAATAAAAAAAAGCTCAGTCTGGTATCGCTGTAATATCATACTGGCCTTAAAAAAATGATAGTGAAGGATCATTTCTACTGCACAATGAACAGTGAAAAAAACCAAAACAAAAGGGAAGAATTGATTTTTTTTCACCATTTTTCTGCACTTTTTCCCCTTTTTTTAGCCTGCCATTATATGGTAAAATGAATGCCGTGATTTAAAACTAAAGTTCCAGTAGGAAAAGAAACAAGCCCTTATACGGCTATGTCGAGGGGTAAAGAGTAACGGTCACTCCCATTTTTATGACATAAGATTTTCTTGCATGTACTATTAATTTATCAGAGAAATCTGCTTCTTTCTCCTCCTGAACTGTTATTTTAGTCTCAAAATTATGAATTCCTGGAGAAAATCTGTATTCCGTGAAGACAAATTGTTACATTACTGAGATAGGAGATGACAGTTAGTGTTTATAAAGTTCTATGTAGGTGAGAGGGGAGGAGCAGCTATGCTTCTAGCTCCTCCCTCTGCTTTCCCCTTTGCATAGAATCTTTTAAGCACCAACTGTCATCTCCTATCTCAATAACGTAAAAATATGTCTTCACTGAATACAGATTTTCCCCAGGAATTGAGAATTTTGAGAATGAAAGATCAGTCGAGGAGAAGGAGAAAGAAGCAGATTTGTTTTGAAAGATATATTACAAAGTTGCTTATTTTCACATGTACTATTGATTTAGAAAACAAAAATTACAATGACGGTTACTTTTTAGTTATGGGTCTCGGAAAAAGATTAGAATAAAACAAAAGCGCAAAATATAAATTGGCGTCTGTGGGAAGGGGTTAAAACATCAAGCTGTAAAACTTAAAGGGGTTTTCCTATGAACAAAAGTTTCATTTTAATCATGAGATCTTGGAATAATTAATAACGTCCACAATGGGATGTGATTAAATAAAATGTGCCTGTGCTGAGATAATCTTATAAATGTGTCCCTGCTGTGTCCTGTGTAATGGTTGTGTCTGACTGTACAGGGACATGGTCTGATCATACCACATCTCCTGGGCAGGGGAGGAAACAAAAGGCCACGTGCACACAATGAGTATTTGGTGAGTTTTTTTTACCTCCGTATTTGTAAGCCAAAACTAGGAGAGTCAGAGGAAAGGTATAATACAAGTATGTCACCACTTCTCTATTTTTTACCGGATTCCGGTTTTGGCTTGCAAATACTGATGGGAAAAAAACTCACCAAACACTCAACGTGGACAATGTAAACAATTGTGCAAAAAAATAAAAATAAATTAAACCATTTAATTAATTGACCATGGGTCGTCAAGGCTTCTAAGCCTTTAATTGGCCAGAAAAGATGTGTAATAGTGAACAATGAACCCCTTTCTGACATTTGCAGTAATAATATGTCCCTGTGCCCTGGGCCTTATTGGCGTGGGACACATTTTGACGTAATTTTTGATATGCAACACTGCGACCGAAGTCTCAGTGATCGCATTAGAGTTCCGACGCCATCTTACCTCAGGGTAGATGGTGTCGTCATCCTGGGGAGCTGTCGGCACCCTTCCGCAACTACGATTGCTGTGATTGGCTGTTCCATTTTGAACAGAAAATTGCAGCATTTCTCATTGTTTCAGGTAATCAGGTTGCCTGAAACACTGAAGTCCCAGGGTATGATCGGTGCTCTAAGAGCACCGATCATAGGCTGGTGCCTTGCAACGCCAGGCATCAACTGGACCCGCTCTAATTGGTACTATCGATGATTACATCGATCGCACCAATCGCAAGTCACAGACGCGGTGTGATCGCCCTGTGACCTGGTTGTGTCCTGGCTGTGACCTGCCTAGGATCGGAGCTGTAAGAGCACCCACCAATCCTAGGCTGGTGACTGGCAACGCCAGCGTGACCTCAGCCACCTCTAATCACCAATAGGGTTGAGCATTCCGATACTGCAAATATCGGGTATCGGCCGATATTGGCTGTATCGGAATTCCGATTCCGAGTTCCGATATTTTCGTCATATCGGATACCGGAATCGGGATGTCACTGTCACTGTCAGTGTCCGTCTGTCGGGTCTGTCAGGAGTCAGCGACACTTACCTGGCAGAAGATCTCCGGCGGTCACGGCCTGGACTGCTTCATGGCCGCCATCATCTTTCCCCGGCGGTCACATGCAGTTTCTCGCGATAACTGCAGTGACTACTGGGTAATCCCGGCCGTAAAGCAGTCAGTCCGATGACGTCACCGCCGGGGAAGCAGGTAATCAGCTGTGCTGCGCCGGGATGTCAGGCTCTGCCTGTCATTGCGATGTAGCAGAGCTGGATCGTCGTGGGACTGTCGTTATGGACTGCGTCTGACAGGTGGTATACTGTTGGTTTGTTTTTTTTCTTTTTTTACAGGAGATCGATGGCGTCGCAGGAATGAGAGAGTAATAAAAAAAATGAAAACTGTGTTGTCTCTTTTATTTCATTAAAAGACTTTTTTCTTGCTGTGTCTTTTTTTTACACATTTAAAAACTTTGGGATTAATAATGGATCGGTGTCTTATTGACGCCTCTCCATTATTAACCGGGCTTATTGTCACCGTGCAATCAACAGTGACATTAACCCCTTATTACCCCACTTGCCACCGCTACAGGGCAAGTGGGAAGAGCCGGGTAAAGTGCCACAATTGGCACATCTTTTGATGCGCCAAATGTGGGGCTGCTGTAGCCTGGTATTATCAGGCTGTTGAGGGCCAAAATCCATGGGCCTTGACAGTCTTTTAATACCAGGCCGCAGCAGTCTGCATTTTACTTGGCTGGTTAACAAAAATAGGGGGACCCCTACGCCGTTTTTTTTTCGAGGGGATCCCCTATTTTTGTTAACCAGCCAAGCTAAGCAGACTGCTGTGGCCTGGTATTATCAGGCTTGCAAGGTCCATGGATATTGGATCCTTACCAGCCTGAAAAACCAGGCCTCAGCGGTCTGCTTCATCTGGCTGGTTAACAAAAATAGGGGAGACCCCACGCCAATTTTTTTCGAGGGGATCCCCTATTTTTGTTAATCAGCCAAGATATGCAGACTGCTGTGGCCTGGTATTATCAGGCTGGCAAGGTCCATGGATCTTGGCTCCTTAACAGCCTGAAAATCCAGGCCTCAGCGGTCTGCTTCATCTGGCTGGTTAACAAAAATAGGGGGGACCCCACGCCATTTTTTTTTCGAAGGGAACCCCTATTTTTGTTAATCAGTTCCCTCTGACGTCACTGATGGTGTCCCTGGCTGACCTGAAGTGAAAGTGGAAAGCAATCAATTAAGCTTTCCACTTCCTCTCCTGTCAGCCAGGAGAGGAACTCATTCATTTGGGGGTTTACTGTGAGGCTGCAGCATTAGCTGCGGTCCCTGCAGTAAACATTAACCCTTTCTGAAGGATTACACCGTGGGACCTGACTGTGCATCGGATTGGTAAGAATAATTTTGCTTTATTATTTTTTTTTATTACAGGAAATGGTTTTAGCAGGTAAATAAAATATGGTCAAAAACTGTGTGATTATTTCATTAAACTTCTTTTTTATTAAAGTGTGTGTGTTTGATTTTTCTTTCATACAATAGGATTAATAATTGATAGTTGTCTGATTGACAGCTCTCAATTATTAACCTGGCTTAAAGTGACCTTTCAATTGCAAGGTCATTTTAACCCCTTATTAACCCATTCGCCACCGCTACAGGGCAATGGGAATAGACGGGCAAAGTGCCAGAAAGGGCAAATCTAATTAGAGATTTGCCCTTTCTGGGGTGTCTGGGGGCAGATGTTAAGTAGCCGGGGAGGGGGCCAAAAAAAATGGTCCCTCTCTGGGCTATTATTATCTGCCCCCACTCACTGGCTTTGTCTGTCTGGTTGCGAAAATAGGGCGGGAGCCCACGCATTTTTTTTCAGCAATTTTACACCTCATATATATATATACATGTCATTGAATTTGTGACACATATATATTTATATTTATAGTTCATACACTTCTACATAGTATAATAGCCGCTAATTCAATTGCCGGCTTTTGTGAAAATGCAGAACCCGACATGAAATGACACTTGATTTACATAGAGTTAACCATGTCTTTTCATGTCCTTTGCTATCTGATTTGCACAAACAATTACATGAGTGTAAGTTTGCAAAATTTCACACCTGTAGGGGTTAATTAAAGGTGTAAATTCGTAGCAAAAAAGTCCGTTTTTTTTTACAACGAATTTACACCTTTAATTAACCCCTACAGGTGTGAAATTTTGCACACATAGACTGATGTAATTGTATGTGCAAATCAGATAGCAAACGACATGAAAAGACATGGTTAACCCTATGTACACCAAGTGTCATTTCATGTCGGGTGCTTCTGTCTTTTCACAGAAGCCAACTTTACCCGGCAATTGAATCAGAGGATATTTTACTATGTAGAAGTGTATAAACTATACATATATGTATATATATATGTCACAATGACATGTATATATATATATATATGTATTCTATGTGTGTATATTTAGTGTTTACAAGGAAAGAAAGAGGTTTTTTTAGTTGCGATATTTTGTTCCCATAGACTTACATGGGATTCCGTATCGGTATCGGGTATCGCCGATATTTTAATGGTATCGGCGATACCATTCCGATTCCGATACTTTTGGATATCGGAAAGTATCGCTCAACACTAATCACCAATCACAGGGCACAGACATGGTGTGACCACTCTGTGACCTGTCTGTGACTGCCCTGCACTTCTTCACAGGGCCGCCATCAGGGCATTACTGCCATTACTGGCGTATGGGGCCGGCCCAATGCGCAGAGGGGACCCGGAGCGGAGCTCACCGGGGCCGAGCGGCAGAATCGACTGGGCGTCCTCCGACGCACGATCAGTTAAAATCTGTTGCCTTGCAGGAGATTCCTCCCGCAAGGTAACAGTTAACAGCGGCCAGCCAATCACAGGCCGGCAACTGACATCAGCGCGCATGTCGCTGACGTATGACATCATTGTCATACGCCGGAACAACGCTGCGCGCCTCAGCCTCCGGCCTCGGAGAGGAGGACACACCTCAGAAGCTCAGCCAGGTAAGGAAAAACTTTTTTTTTTTTGTAAAGCCGCGTTATGGGGGATATTATACCGGTATGGGGGGAAGGGAATGATTATACATTATACTATGAGGTGCATTATATCCCTATGGGGCTGATACATTATACTATGGGGCTGCTACATTACCCTAAGAGGTGCATTATATCCCTATAGGTCTGCTACATTATACTATGAGGTGCATTATATCCCTATGGGGCTGCTGCATTATACTATGGGGGGTGCATTATACTGCCATGGGGGTGCATTATACTGCTATGGGGTGAATTATACTGCTATGGGGTGCATTATAGTACTATAGGGTGCATTATGCTGCTATGGGGGTGCATTATAGTACTATAGGGTGCATTATACTACTTTGTGGGTGCATTATACTATAACTATTGGGTACATTATACTACTATGGGGGTAAATTATACTGCTATATATGACTATGGGGTAAATTATACTATTATGGATGACAATGGGGGCAATATGGAGAAACATGAGACAGAATGGGAGGATACGTGGGGTCCAGAATGTGGGATATTATTACTGTAGGGGCTAATTAAAGGATATTATTTTCAGTGTGGGGGAGGAGATGTCCTGTTACTGGGCAGGGTGACACGGTCGCGTATTCTTTTCATCTGGCGTAGTGTAGAGGTTGGTGAAAAATTGGGTTATGTGCTTTAGATAACGGTGTTATTTTCTAGATAACTGTGATGCCGCACACCTCCATCACTTCTTTTGTGCGATATGACTCTCTGTCTCTGATTTAAGGGCATAAAAATTAGAAGTTTGAAAATTGCAAAATTTTCAAAATGTTTGCAAAACTTCCGTTTTTTTTTCACAAATAAACATAAGTCATATCAAAGAGATTTTACCACTAGCGTTAAGTACAATATGTCACCAAAAAAAATCTCAGAATCGCAAGGATTTTTTTGAAGCGTTGCAGAGTTGTTAAACTCATAAAATGACAGTAGTCTGAATTGTAAAAATTGACCTGGTCAATACCGTGCACACCACCTTCAGGGGTAAAGGTGTTAGTGTGAAGAAAAAAAAATGTAAACCATTTTTTTAAAACAAGCATACTTTGTGAAGTAGACAGTGTTGTTCTTTCCAAAATGAAATGTAAAACCAGTGCAAAAAAAAAAAGAAAAAGTTGCTTATGGCTTGTCTATGACACGTGCCAGGAAGCACACCTTCTCTGACAAAAAAGCTTTGCTTTCATTATTTTTCTTCTGTAGGACAATTAGTACTGAGGGGACTTAACCTGCCCTCCTTGTTTGTAGTGAATCAAGAATGAAAAATAATGCTGTTAAATACTAAGTGACTGGGCTATTTTCCATTTTTTCATTTTTGTTTTTTCCTCCCCTTCTTCCAAGAGTCATATCTTTTTTATTTTTCTGTCCACATAAACATATGAAGGCTTTTTTTTAGGGACAAGTTGTACTTTTAAATGACATCATCCTTTTTACCATGTGGTGCATGGGAAAGCGGCATGGGCGTACCCACCGTGGGGCAGGGGGGGCAGCTGCCCCCCCCCTAGAAGCAGGGGCGCACAGTGAAAAAAACGGCCCGTTCAGTGCCGGCGGGCCCTTTAATCACGGGCGGAATGTGGTGAGGAAGGCCTTGCGGCCTTCCATATGCAGCACAGGCGACGTGATCGTCATCACGCCGCCTGCGCACCCTGATGACGTCACGCCGCCTGTGCCAGGAGAAGACGGAGTCCAGCGCACGCATCTTCAGAGCAGCGGGGGAGATAGGTGAGTACTGGCATTTTTTTTTTTTTACGCGGGCCCGGCCTATGGGGGATTATGCTGGCTATGGGGGGATTATGCTGGCTATGGGGGGATTATGCTGGCTATTGGGGGATTATGCTGGCTATGGGGGATTATGCTGGCTATGGGGGGATTATGCTGGCTATGGTGGGATTATGCTGGCTATGGGGGGATTATGCTGGCTATTGGGGACATTTACCTGCCTATTAGGGACTCTCGCACCACACCAGTCTGACCCTGAGCTAAAAGTGGAGTTGCGCCAATATGTGCACTGATGAGGATGAAATGATATGGATTGGCAAGGCTGCAGTGATGGGCAGTGCAGGCTGTATGTCTCTGTGGGCAGTTTTATTGCTGGTATATTGTTTTTGTAGCGCTGTATATATATTGGTATTTTACTAATAGCAATTTGGAATCCTAGGAAATAATGATATCAAGAAAGAGAAAAATTGCTTCACTTGTGACAAATATGGAACAGAACATTGACCATCTCATTAGTGAAAAGCAGGCCCGTAGTTCCCATTGAAATACCAGTAAGTTTGTTGATTTTTAACTTTACTTGTTCTTTATTTTAAGTATTGTGTTTGTTCCTGTTAATTTATATTTTTTTTACCTCAAAATAAGAGTGTAGTATATGGTGTATACAGGGTCATACACATCGTGTGCGGTATATAGAGTGTAGTATATGGTGTATACAGGGTCATACACATCGTGTGCGGTATATAGAGTGTAGTATATGGTGTATACAGGGTCATACACATTGTGTGCAGTATATAGAGTGTAGTATATGGTGTATACAGGGTCATACACATCGTGTGCGGTATATAGAGTGTAGTATATGGTGTATACAGGGTCATACACATCGTGTGCGGTATATAGAGTGTAGTATATGGTGTATACAGGGTCATACACATCGTGTGCGGTATATAGAGTGTAGTATATGGTGTATACAGGGTCATACACATTGTGTACGGTATATAGAGTGTAGTATATGGTGTATACAGGGTCATACACATTGTGTGCGGTATATAGAGTGTAGTATATGGTGTATACAGGGTCATACACATCGTGTGCGGTATATAGAGTGTAGTATATGGTGTATACAGGGTCATACACATCATGTACGGTATATAGAGTGTAGTATATGGTGTATACAGGGTCATACACATTGTGTGCGGTATATAGAGTGTAGTATATGGTGTATACAGGGTCATACACATTGTGTGCGGTATATAGAGTGTAGTATATGGTGTATACAGGGTCATACACATCGTGTGCGGTATATAGAGTGTAGTATATGGTGTATACAGGTCATACACATTGTGTACGTATATAGAGTGTAGTATATGGTGTATACAGGGTCATACACATCGTGTGCGGTATATAGAGTGTAGTATATGGTGTATACAGGGTCATACACATCGTGTGCGGTATATAGAGTGTAGTATATGGTGTATACAGGGTCATACACATCGTGTGCGGTATATAGAGTGTAGTATATGGTGTATACAGGGTCATACACATCGTGTGCGGTATATAGAGTGTAGTATATGGTGTATACAGGGTCATACACATCGTGTGCGGTATATAGAGTGTAGTATATGGTGTATACAGGTCATACACATTGTGTGCGATATATAGAGTGTAGTATATGGTGTAGATGTGTGGCCCAGCTTCGCAAGGCACACATATCTCCTGGAAAATGCACAGGAAGGTAACTGTAAAGCTTGATATTCATTCACGCACACTTCTCAGCATTGCCACTAGAGGCATATTAGACTCTTTAGTAGTGTGACGTAGCAGTCAGTGAGGAGTCTGTTTCCTGTCTTAGGACAGTAAAGTCAAGCCTAGGGTGGCTCAGGAGTGAGTCATTCCAGTCAGAGCTCAGTCTGAGCTAGATAGAGGAGATTCAAGTTCCTGTCTTTGGACAGAGAAGTTCAGATTCCAGTCAGACAGACGGAGGGAGAGGAGAGAAGTCTGAATCCTGACAGAGCTTGTGTAGCTCATCTGATAAGAAGGTGGAGGCTAGTACGGGTGAAGAGAACCATCCTAGCCTAGTCAGAGCTACTCCTTTAACCTGCTACTCAGAACAAGCTGTCTGTGTTCCTTAAGAAAGAAGGAAGGAAAGGAATCACAGCAGTTATACCAATGAGTCAACAGAGGACAGGTCAGTGAGCACTGAAGGAAATCTGACCTTGGCACGATTGCTACACGTGCTTATGTTAAGAGCGAGAGCAGGGCGAAGGGCGAGTGGAGAAGTAAGAGTGACAAAGGGACAAATCACCCTCACTCAGTCAACCGGACACCGGGGTCCGAAGCATTGCTAGTACTTCACGTCTAGTAATAAGAAAACCGGAGGCTTTCTGGACTACAAGTCGCAGGAGGTAGCCCTAAGCTCTGATACGTAACCGGAGTCAGGGAGAACAGGGACTTTGAGCAGGACCCTGCAAAAGTAAGGACTTAGTTCTCTCAACATCTGATAATCAGAGACATAGAAGGCTCCACCACAATGTTAGCCGGGTGCAGTTGCTATTGAAGGAGTTGCACTTGACTTTATGCAAGTTGTACTCACACACATAAAGAGGATAAAGGAGGCCTCTAACCTGCTCAACAGTTTTCTTGAATGTGCATTCTCCAACCTAACCAGCTTCCGGGACATACCTGCAACATCTACAAGTAAAGGTATGGAAAGAGATTGCATTGTGTGTGACTGAATTCTTATCTGCACCCTGCATCACCACCATAGACTTTGAGGGACCAGTCCCACCTGTGGGGGACCTAACACCTGGCTGCCATAACATCCCCTCAGAGATCTACCCTGCAGCGCTGGTCAATCAGATCAGAAACCACAGGTGGCGTCACAAACTATTCTAATCTACAAGTCCCCTGTAAATATCCCCCATTGCATGACCGCCAGGGCCACGGACCGAGCTCTGCTGCCAGTGACAACTCCCATAGACTTCCATGGGCTCGGTTCCGAGTACCCCATAGCCCTGGTATCCACACATGTGGTGCGCGTCATCTTTCCTGGCGTCACGAACAGGATACGAAGCTTGCAAAATTGTGAGTCCTGTGTTGCCTATATTGACTGTTTTGTGCAGAAAAGACTGTTTGCTGTTTTGTCGTTTTTGGCGCCAATTACCGCCATTTTTACCGCCATATTCGCGCCCTGAGGCGCTGTTGAAGAAGGTGGGCGTGCATTCGTGGGCGTGTACCCCCCCTGTGGCGCGAAAGTTATGGCCGCCCTCTCAAAATGCTATTATAATGTGAGATCCTACCCCACTGCAAGGGAGATCCGCCTCCTCTTAATCTTCTATGCAAAAAAGAGGAAGCGCAAATCCCGCCTCCACGGAGGTGACCAGATCGTTCCTGATGGAGAACACAGTCTGGCCTGGGGAGAGATGGCAGAAGGACAAGAGCAGCTATGCAGTGGAGCGGTGGAGCGCAGGCCCTGCTCCCCGGAGAAGCTGTTGTTTGAACCGGAGCCATCCCTAATACAGAAACTTCAGCAAACCTTGCTGGAGTGCAAGGAGGAGAATGCGGCGCTTAAAAAGTTGATCCAGCGCCAGGCTGACATGGAGGAGACCGAGAGACGCTGGCGTGCCCAGACACAGCGGCTGCTGTGGGACGCAGTGCTCTCTCCCACAGGCATAACGCCATCACCTGACTTTCCTAAGTCCCTGCTGAAGAAAGCTGAAGGAAAACCGGAGGCCGGCCCCAAAAGAGCTGTACCTGATCCCACCGATGGAGCGGTGGAAGAGAAGGAGGCTGAGGAGGTCCTGCCTGTTCCGGAGTGCCAGCTAGGCCAAGAGGCTGCAGCAGATTACAGTTCCCCGGTAGGAACACCGGAGGGGTCCCAGCCATCATTGCCAGAAATCGATTGGGACGCAATGCAGTATCTGGATGACGTCACCTATGCTGTAAAAGTGGAAAATGAGCAGCGACGCCGTGATCTGGATAAACAACGTCAACAGGAGCAGAGAGAGGCGCAGCAGCGGTACCATGAAAAGTTCCTTGCTGATAAGGAGGCCGTCCGGAAGAATAAAGGTACGCGACGGGAACCGCGGCGCCAGGGGTGCATAACTGGGTTCCAACTCCGCAAAGGCTGGGGCTTCATACATGAGCCGGGCCTATACCAAGAGATCTTTGTGAGTCGGAGAGATGTGGAGTCCCATTTAACCATCGGGCACCCTGGGAGGGATCTTGTAAACGGGGACATTGTCAGCTACACGCGGCACTGGGGGTTAAAAGGGTGGTACGCCTTAAACGTCACCCGTGTCAGCGACCCCGTTCCTGAAACCAGTGAGGTCTCCTGTGCCACCGCACCGCAAATCCCAGCAGCGTCATATTTGGCGTCCGCACCAGGCCGTGCACCAGCATCACCCCCTGCGTACTCCTCTGCACCCAAGACCCATTATGAATCGCAACCTGTGACCATTTCTGCATCGCAATCTGAATTGTACACTGCGGCACCTTCTACAACGCAATCTGCGTTCTACGCCAGGGAGACACCCGTTGGGTCCCCAGATCAAACCAAAGATGTAGCTACACAAACGTACATTGCAGGACATGATCTTCTTGTAATGGGTTCCCGAGGTCATTGTATACTTCTGGCCCCAGGAATGGAAAAAGTAATGGTCACAAGCAAGAAAGATGAAAACCAGTAGGACCCAGACAGGGGTTTACTGCAACTGAACATGTATAAAGTTTGAAGAAGTTTTATAAAAATTTGCACTTTACTATTGATAAATGTTTACATAGTATGTTTGCTTATTTAAAGTAGAATGCCCGGCTGGGTAAAAAAAAAAAAAAGAGTTAAAGTAAAAGTTGATTGAAATGTGATTTTACTTGAAAAGTGTTTTATCATGCAAAGGACTGCGTGGCTGTGGACTTTGCCAGCCCAAAAACTTTCTTTGTAAATAGTTCGCACTTCGGTGCCCCATTTTGGTTTTACATAAAGCCTTACTACCTCTGAAGAAAAACCCGTATGGTGTGGCCTAGAGTGAGGTCTGCAGCAATGAAGTCCTGCAGCCCACCCAGGACCCACGTGGGAGGTTTTTGGTGCGGGTCCTCCACAAGAATCTTGTCTTATACTATGTATATTTATTGAAAAGTATTTTGATAATTTTCTACTGATCTATGTACAAATTGTAACGTTCAAGAGTCCGTACCTCCCGCAAGGGATGAGTTATTATGTTGATGTTATATGCAAAACAAAAAAATGTTTTTCTTTTCTATTTCAGCCCGGGAGTGCTGAGTTTAACTAGGGGGGGATGTGTAGCCCAGCTTCGCAAGGCACACATATCTCCTGGAAAATGCACAGGAAGGTAACTGTAAAGCTTGATATTCATTCACGCACACTTCTCAGCATTGCCACTAGAGGCATATTAGACTATTTAGTAGTGTGACGTAGCAGTCAGTGAGGAGTCTGTTTCCTGTCTTAGGACAGTAAAGTCAAGCCTAGGGTGGTTCAGGAGTGAGTCATTCCAGTCAGAGCTCAGTCTGAGCTAGACAGAGGAGATTCAAGTTCCTGTCTTTGGACAGAGAAGTTCAGATTCCAGTCAGACAGACGGAGGGAGAGGAGAGAAGTCTGAATCCTGACAGAGCTTGTGTAGCTCATCTGATAAGAAAGTGGAGGCTAGTACGGGTGAAGAGAACCATCCTAGCCTAGTCAGAGCTACTCCTTTAACCTGCTATCCAGAACAAGCTGTCTGTGTTCCTTAAGAAAGAAGGAAGGAAAGGAATCACAGCAGTTATACCAACGAGTCAACAGAGGACAGGTCAGTGAGCACTGAAGGAAATCTGACCTTGGCACGATTGCTACACGTGCTTATGTTAAGAGCGAGAGCAGGGCGAAGGGCGAGTGGAGAAGTAAGAGTGACAAAGGGACAAATCACCCTCACTCAGTCAACCGGACACCGGGGTCCGAAGCATTGCTAGTACTTCACGTCTAGTAATAAGAAAACCGGAGGCTTTCTGGACTACAAGTCGCAGGAGGTAGCCCTAAGCGCTGATACGTAACCGGAGTCAGGGAGAACAGGGACTTTGAGCAGGACCCTGCAAAAGTAAGGACTTAGTTCTCTCAACATCTGATAATCAGAGACATAGAAGGC
Source organism: Oophaga sylvatica (assembly GCA_033576555.1). Lineage (NCBI taxonomy): Eukaryota > Metazoa > Chordata > Amphibia > Anura > Dendrobatidae > Oophaga > Oophaga sylvatica. Next base: position 22,733,452 of record JARQOD010000008.1, on the reverse strand, counting down.
TCCACCACAATATTGGCCGGGCGCAGTTGCTATTGAAAGAGTTGCACTTGACTTTATGCAAGTTGTACTTGTGTCGACCCGCCACCACAATTGTGGATTACCAGGGCAATGGGGTACTCAGAGCCGAGCCCATGGAAGTCTATGGGGATTGTCACAGGTAGCGGTGGCTCGGTCTGTGGCCCTGGCGGTCTGGCGTATGTTGGGGGAATATTTACAGGGGATAGATATATTTACAGTTCGTGACGCCACCTGTAGTCTTCTGGTAATTTGTACCAGCGCTGCTGTAGATCTCTGAGGGGATGGTGAGGCAGCTAGATGACGGGTCCCCTACAGGTGGGACTCTTCCCTCAGGTCGGTAGTTATATAGGGATTGTGCAGGCATGCAAATAAATAACTCAGTCTCACACCGTCAGCGTCTTTCCATACCTTTACTTGCAAGATGGTAAGGCAGGTCCCAGGGAGGCTGATGGGGTTGATGGAGGATGAGCTTTGAGGCAACGGTTAAGCAAGTTAGGGGCCTCCTTTACTGTCCAATAATGATGAGTCCAACCAGCCTGAAGCGTAGTTCCCTCTATAATTCCAGCTATTCCAAAGCTGTTCTGCCCGGTCAGTTTTTGTGATTGGAGCCTTCCTGTGAGAAAGCTGAATTCCTATCTTGTCGTGCACTGACTCAAGGTCCTCACTTCCCCTGACCCCAGTTACGTACTGACTATTCGGGGCTGCTTGCCGCGACCTAAGGTCCGGTAAGTCTCTGGCTCTCTCACCACCAAGCGTGAAGCTCTAGTGATCCTTCGGTCCCCAGTGACCGGTTACAATGTGCAGGTATCCTATACCTATGGCACTTCTCTGTTCTCTTCCACTTTGCCCTTCGATTTGCTCAACTCTTAATAGATATCTCAGTCCGTTTTCCAGTGGGGTACAGCTCTGACCAGGCTGAGGTGATCTATATCTCGCCCTTACTGGCCTCCACTTTCTGAACTGCTAAACAGGCTCAGTCTGGATCTCTTCCTCTCCTCAAGTCCAGGCTAGACCGTTCTCTCTGAAGACCGGACACTGACCGACTGACACTCCCCTCCACACCCCTGCTGGGTGTGTCAGAAGTGTACGTGATGTTATGAAGAGCCCTTAACTGTTACCTCTCCACTCATCCTCCTGGTATTGTGTACCAGGGCTACACATTCCCCCATGGTAAACGACAGCACTCCCGGGCTGTAAAATATAAAGAGACAATTTGTTTATGCATTAAACATCAAACATTAAACATTAATTCGTCCCATCCGGGAGGTAAGAATGTCTTGAACGTTGCAAACAATAACATTATAGAAAAATACAAATATTAAATAACATTTTCATATAAATAGACAATATGCTTGTGAAGGACCCGCACCAAACCTTCAACGTGGGTCCTGGGTGGGCTGCAGGACATCCGAATGCAGACCTCACTCAGTGCCACACCACACGGGTTTTCTGTTCAGAGGTAAGTCAAGGCTTCGTGTGAAACCATTAAAAGGCACCTTAGTGCAACTATTTACAGGATACAGTTTTTGGGCTGGCTCAGTCCTCAGCCTCTGAGTCCATTATAAGACATAATAGGAAAAAAACATATATATATAGACTTTTTACAATATTCACATCAATTCGTTATAATCACTGCTGATATCTAATAGGTAACTTCCCTTTTGTGATTCGCTCTGATCTACGTGGTGTAGCTTCAGGTATATCAAGTTGCGATCTGTCTGCACTGCGTAACGGCAAACTATAGAACTGCCTCAATCTTTCTATGGATCTGGCAAGCGTACTGATGGCTGGGCGGTGTGAGTCAGCTTCACCAGGGGATCCCATAGTATGGGGCGCTGCTTCAGATGATCCTTCTTGAGGTTCCACAGGTTGAGGTGTTGCTGGGATGGGTAACTCCTGAGCGGGCTCAACTGGCACCACAGGCACAACTGGAGGTAGAACTTCCTCTTGTGGCTGATAAAACTGCAACACTGGAACTATTACAGCATCTCCCAGTCTAGGCCAATCCGCAGGAAAATCTCCCAGATCCGTGTGTATGACCTCTTCCTTCCTTTCTTCTTGATTGATGACAGGGTTCTTTTCACAACGCTTTAAAGGTTCTGGACACAATTTCAAATGGTCTCTGGACACAGTGGTTATTGTTCTTCCTCCGTCCTTACTGACGACACAAACTTTTCTGTTGTCATATTTAGAATCTTGTACGACGTAGGGTTCTTGCTCCCACTGGTTATCCAATTTGTGCATCTTCCTTTTTCTTTTTAATACTACCTCTCCAGGCATCAAAGGCTTGGCAGGAGCATTTCTGTTGTAAACATCTTCCTGTTTCTCCCGTGCCTTGTTGAGACTTTCCTCCACGCAGACTTGCACTCGTCTGTATTGCTCTTGCCGATTGATGTCCCAGCTTTCAACGGCGTCGTCTGCCTCCGGTTCTACCACTCCAAGTTCTAGATCCATTGGTAGTCTTCCGGGCCTTGCTCTCATAAGATAGGCTGGAGTGCAGTTAGTGGAACTGACAGGTATATGGTTATACAAATCAACCAAATCAGGTAGTAAATCAGGCCATCGATTTCTGTCTTCCAACGGTATGGATCTCAACAAGTCAAGGACAATATGGTTCATTTTTTCACAAAGACCGTTGGTTTGAGGGTGATATGGTGTTGTTCTAATTTTCTTGCACCCGTACATGTGACAGAATTCCTTGAATAGATCGGCTTCGAAAGCAGGTCCCTGATCGGTTAAGACTTGCTCGGGATACCCATGCGGTCTGCAGAAGCTTGCTTGAAAGGTTTTCGCGGCCGTCACTGCGGTCTGGTCCTTAACTGGAACAACCACCAGAAATCTGGAGTAATGGTCCACCATGGTCAGGGCGTATGAGTATCCAGTTCTACTTGGCGACAATTTGACGTGGTCCAGGGCCACAATCTCCAGGGGACGAGTCGTCCGGATAGGTTGCAGGGGTGCCTTCTGACTACCATAGTCCTTTCTTCTGAGACCACAGGGTCCACAGTTCCGACACCACCTCTCAATGGAGCTGCGCATCCCTACCCAGTAGAACCGGCATCTCAACAGGGTCTCCAGCTTTCTCCAGCCAAAGTGTCCTGCTTGATCGTGGTACGCTTCCAACACCATTGGGACGTCTGCCTTGGGGACCACTATTTGCCAGACCATCTCATGGGTTCTGGGGTTGACGTATCTCCTGCACAACTTCTCACGGTATAGGAACAACCTGCTTTTCTCGTTCCACAGGAGCTTTGCTGACATAGGTGCATCCTTTTCCAAAGAGGAGCCTTCCTGTCTTAACAACTCCTTGATGCGGCTGACCACTGGATCACTGTCCTGAGTCTCTTTCCAACTGTGATGGGGTAAAGGATTTAATGTTGCACCATACTGCTTTCTGTGACTCGATGCTCGTGGACTACCCCATTTCGATGGAACGCAGGTAGCTCAATTTCTTCCAGGTCATCCGATTCTTCTTCCGTATCAGAGTCATGCGGCATTCGGGACAATGCGTCGGCATTAGCATTCTTTCGACCTGCCCGGTACTTGATAGTAAACTGGTAATTAGACAACCGAGCCATCCATCGCTGCTCCATAGCACCTAGCTTGGCAGTTTCCAGGTGCGTTAACGGGTTGTTATCTGTAAACGCAGTGAACTGATTAGAGGCCAGATAATGCTTAAATCTTTCAGTAATGGCCCAGACCAGCGCCAGAAACTCCAGCTTGAAGCTGCTATAATTTTCCGGATTCCTTTCAGTTGGCCTGAGTTTTCTGCTAGCATATGCGATGACTTTTTCTTGGCCATTCTGCTTCTGACTGAGAACTGCTCCCAAACCTTCATTACTGGCGTCGGTGTACAACAGGAACGGTTGGCTGTAATCAGGATAGGCCAAGATCTCATCACCTGTAAGGATCTCTTTCATCTTTTGGAATGCTTCAGCCTGTTCTTTACCCCAGTTAAAGGGAGGGTTTCTGCTCTTTAAGGATTGTCCTACCAGGAGGTCCTGTAAAGGAGCTGCCTTCTTCGTGTAATCTTTCACGAATATCCTGTAGTAACCCGTTAATCCCAGGAACTGTCGCACTTCCTTAAGGTTCTTCGGCTCCGGCCACTTCTGGATGGCAGTGACTTTCTCTGGGTCCGGCGCTACTCCTTCCGAACTAACGATGTGCCCCAAGTATTGTACCTTCTGTTTGAGTAGATGGCATTTTGAGGGTTTCAACTTCATCCCGTACCTAGACAGGGACTCAAACACTTCTGCCAGGTGCTTCAGATGGTCCTCATATGTCTTGGAATACACGATAACGTCGTCTAGGTATAGCAGCACGGTTTCAAAATTGAGATGTCCCAGACAGTTTTCCATCACTCTCTGAAATGTTCCTGGGGCACTGCTGAGCCCAAACGGCATTCTGTCGAACTCACAGAGCCCCATTGGGGTGGTGAAAGCCGTTTTCTCACGATCCTCCTCAGCCACAGCCACTTGCCAGTAACCACTAGTCAGATCAAGGGTAGAAAAGTAGTTAGCCGTTTTCAGAGCAGCTAATGATTCCTCTATACGTGGTAACGGGTATGCATCCTTGTGTGTTATAGCGGTTCACCTGCCTGTAATCCACACACATTCTCATACTACCATCTTTCTTTTTAACCAGAACTAGAGGGGCTGCCCAGGGGCTACAACTATCCCTTATCACCCCGGCTTTCTTCATATCATTCAACATTTCTTTAGCCTTCTGATAATGAGCTGGAGGTATAGGCCTGTACCGCTCTTTGATGGGAGGATGACTGCCTGTAGGGATATGATGTTGGACTCCCTTTATTATCCCAAAATCAAGTGGATTTTTGCTAAACACTTGGGCGTACTCTTGCACCACCCGTAATACCCCTTGCTTCTGGTGAGCGGGAGTGGTGTCCGTCCCAACATGGAGTTGCTGACACCATTCCGCCACCTGAGTTGCTGGGTCATTGTCCTCCGCTATTTGACAGGAGTCTAAGGACTCAGCCGGGAGAATAGAATTATTGTCGACAGCATGAAGTTTAGCAATGGTTGCATAACGGGGTAAATTTACCTCATCATCTCCCCAATTGAGAAGCCGTACCGGTACTCTTCCATTCACCACTTCTACTACTCCTCTAGCAGTCATAAGTGTAGGTCTATGTTCTGAATGGTGGGGTTCTACTACAGCTTGGTAATTCTGTCCTCTCAGACCTATGGCTGCCCTGCACCAGATGATCATTTCACTCATTGGGGGTATCACAATAGGATCCGAGTCAGTGACCCGTACATTACCAATTTCGCCGTCGGTAAGCTTCGCTTGCTGCTGACACACCAGGGCCCGGATCTCTCTTTGGATTACTCCTCTCTGCCTTGGTCGGGCAATCTCAGCGAGCTGTTGGAGTAAGAACACAACTTCTCCCAAACAATTACCGATAATGTTAGTACCCAAAATTATATTTAAACCGTTCTCCTCATTTACAGTCTTTACTACCAGAAGCCCCTGGTCTTTCAATTCCTCTCTGCCCACTTTTACATCTACACATTTTGTCCCGAGTACTTCTACCGGAAGACCATTAGAAGCATACACGGTAAAGTCAAGGCTCGGAGGTTTAAGACTGTCCATTGACCAGTACTTGGTATATAGGGCATCAGGTATTAGGGTCACCTGCGACCCAGTGTCTAACAATGCCGGAACAGCAATACCATCTAGAATAATAGACAGGTAGGGTCGCCCGCCCACATACCTGCGGTTCCAGTCTAGGGGGCCTGACGGGTATTCTCCTGGGTGTTGGCCCTTGGACCCAGGTTCTGCCCGTTTAAAGGACACTGTGGAGACAGATGACCTTTCCGGTTGCATCGGTAACAGATGATCTCTCGACGAGGAGGGTGTTGATCAGGGGTTGCTCCTGGGGGTGGCGACGTCTTCTTTCTTCTCCGGTGCATCCACGGGACGTCTTCTGGGCAGTCAGCTAACAAGATCTTTCCTTCCTCCTCTTTCCGCAGCTGCAGGGCACTCATTACAGCAGCCAGATTTTTAGTCAGCTGGCGCACCTCTGAGCGCAGACAGTCCAATTCACTAGGAGGTGTCACCTGCGCTTTGGCTTCAGCCACTAGCGGGGAAAAGGGGGTTACTACCGGTTCCAGAGTGACTTCAGCCTGATGATGTTGGGTTGCCACCTCGGGTTTGCCCAGGGGCCGCAGCCCTTTTATTGCCATGTCTTTTAGGGCATCAAAGGTAGCATCCGGATGATCTAAGGACCACCAATTTACAGTTCTGCGTTCCTCTTGGGATCTCAATCCCTGTATAAATTGTTCTTTCAACATTTTATTCTCATCGATAGCATTTAAATTGTTAATCTGCTTGAGGGCTCTCAGGGCTCCCTGTAGTCGGCAAGCGTAGTCCCGGATGCTGTCACCTGGCTGTTGTGAACAGTGATAGAAGGCCATCCGGAGATCCGTTTCTGTGCGGTCTTCAAATATGGCATGCAGCTTAAGGAAGATCGCAGGTACCGACTCCTGATCAACGGTATCCCAAGTCTCCACTTCCCTCTCAGCAGCGCCAGTTAGCTGCCCTATTAGCACAGCAGCTTTTTGTCTCTCAGGCATGGAGTACATTTCTAGGATGCTGCATAACTTCCGCTTGAAGCCTGCTAATGTGCCTGGCTCACCGCTGTACTGGGGAAGCCATTTCGCCCCAGGCATATATGGGAGCGTTAGTGGCATGATCGGGACTACCGGACTGGGTGCAGGGCCTGCGCCCCCATCTGGCGCTACAATACCAAGCGGTGCGGGATTGGGACCTCCGGCCGGGGCCGCACTGTCAGCCGGTTGTTGTGACATCTTAGCGCCCCCTTGGTTAAACGGAGCCTACCGGTTTCAGATGCTGCTATTTCACAGGCACCGCAGTGGGAACAGGACCTTCGTCGCAGGCGCTCTGATGTCAGAGCGTTCACTTCCTGTTGCAGGACCTGCCGCTGAGTCAGAGCCGGGGGCGTGTCCAAGACTTTGCGCGCTCTTTCAGGTACGCCCACCTTCTTCTCCAGCGCTTTAGGGCGCGAATCTGGCAGCAAATATGGCGGTATTTGGCGCCAAACAACAGCAACAGTCTTTTTCGCCAAAACACTCCACAGGCACACAGGGCTCGCAATGCTGCAAGTTTCGTATCCTGTTCGTGACGCCAAAGTTTTGTGTCGACCCGCCACCACAATTGTGGATTACCAGGGCAATGGGGTACTCAGAGCCGAGCCCATGGAAGTCTATGGGGATTGTCACAGGTAGCGGTGGCTCGGTCTGTGGCCCTGGCGGTCTGGCGTATGTTGGGGGAATATTTACAGGGGATAGATATATTTACAGTTCGTGACGTCACCTGTAGTCTTCTGGTAATTTGTACCAGCGCTGCTGTAGATCTCTGAGGGGATGGTGAGGCAGCTAGATGACGGGTCCCCTACAGGTGGGACTCTTCCCTCAGGTCGGTAGTTATATAGGGATTGTGCAGGCATGCAAATAAATAACTCAGTCTCACACCGTCAGCGTCTTTCCATACCTTTACTTGCAAGATGGTAAGGCAGGTCCCAGGGAGGCTGATGGGGTTGATGGAGGATGAGCTTTGAGGCAACGGTTAAGCAAGTTAGGGGCCTCCTTTACTGTCCAATAATGATGAGTCCAACCAGCCTGAAGCGTAGTTCCCTCTATAATTCCAGCTATTCCAAAGCTGTTCTGCCCGGTCAGTTTTTGTGATTGGAGCCTTCCTGTGAGAAAGCTGAATTCCTATCTTGTCGTGCACTGACTCAAGGTCCTCACTTCCCCTGACCCCAGTTACGTACTGACTATTCGGGGCTGCTTGCCGCGACCTAAGGTCCGGTAAGTCTCTGGCTCTCTCACCACCAAGCGTGAAGCTCTAGTGATCCTTCGGTCCCCAGTGACCGGTTACAATGTGCAGGTATCCTATACCTATGGCACTTCTCTGTTCTCTTCCACTTTGCCCTTCGATTTGCTCAACTCTTAATAGATATCTCAGTCCGTTTTCCAGTGGGGTACAGCTCTGACCAGGCTGAGGTGATCTATATCTCGCCCTTACTGGCCTCCACTTTCTGAACTGCTAAACAGGCTCAGTCTGGATCTCTTCCTCTCCTCAAGTCCAGGCTAGACCGTTCTCTCTGAAGACCGGACACTGACCGACTGACACTCCCCTCCACACCCTGCTGGGTGTGTCAGAAGTGTACGTGATGTTATGAAGAGCCCTTAACTGTTACCTCTCCACTCATCCTCCTGGTATTGTGTACCAGGGCTACACATACTCACACACATAAAGAGGATAAAGGAGGCCTCTAACCTGCTCAACAGTTTTCTTGAATGTGCATTCTCCAACCTAACCAGCTTCCCGGGACATACCTGCAACATCTACAAGTAAAGGTATGGAAAGAGATTGCATTGTGTGTGACTGAATTCTTATCTGCACCCTGCATCACCACCATAGACTTTGAGGGACCAGTCCCACCTGTGGGGGACCTAACACCTGGCTGCCATAACATCCCCTCAGAGATCTACCCTGCAGCGCTGGTCAATCAGATCAGAAACCACAGGTGGCGTCACAAACTATTCTAATCTACAAGTCCCCTGTAAATATCCCCCATTGCATGACCGCCAGGGCCACGGACCGAGCTCTGCTGCCAGTGACAACTCCCATAGACTTCCATGGGCTCGGTTCCGAGTACCCCATAGCCCTGGTATCCACACATGTGGTGCGCGTCATATACAGGGTCATACACATCGTGTGCGGTATATAGAGTGTAGTATATGGTGTATACAGGGTCATACACATCGTGTGCGGTATATAGAGTGTAGTATATGATGTATACAGGTCATACACATCGTGTGCGGTATATAGAGTGTAGTATATGGTGTATACAGGGTCATACACATCGTGTGCGGTATAGAGTGTAGTATATGGTGTATACAGGTCATACACATCGTGTGCGGTATATAGAGTGTAGTATATGGTGTATACAGGTCATACACATCGTGTGCGGTATATAGAGTGTAGTATATGGTGTATACAGGGTCATACACATCGTGTGCGGTATATAGAGTGTAGTATATGGTGTATACAGGGTCATACACATCGTGTGCGGTATATAGAGTGTAGTATATGGTGTATACAGGGTCATACACATCGTGTGCGGTATATAGAGTGTAGTATATGGTGTATACAGGTCATACACATCGTGTGCGGTATATAGAGTGTAGTATATGGTGTATACAGGTCATACACATCGTGTGCGGTATATAGAGTGTAGTATATGGTGTATACAGGGTCATACACATCGTGTGCGGTATATAGAGTGTAGTATATGGTGTATACAGGTCATACACATCGTGTGCGGTATATAGAGTGTAGTATATGGTGTATACAGGTCATACACATCGTGTGCGGTATATAGAGTGTAGTATATGGTGTATACAGGGTCATACACATCGTGTGCGTATATAGAGTGTAGTATATGGTGTATACAGGGTCATACACATCGTGTGCGGTATATAGAGTGTAGTATATGGTGTATACAGGGTCATACACATCGTGTGCGGTATATAGAGTGTAGTATATGGTGTATACAGGTCATACACATCGTGTGCGGTATATAGAGTGTATATACACTGCTGTATTATACTTTTCATATACAGGTTATAATGCCTCTTATTCTTTGTATAGAGGTTAGTGTGCCATGTATAATATATGGTATATACAGGGTAGTGTCGCATACACTGCTGTATTATACAATATACAACAGTTCTAATGCTCCATACCTAATATGCAGGATAATGTACAGTGTATATGATGTGACCTGTATAAGATGTGACATTGGCTTGCCCCCCCTAGTTTTGATCCTGTGTACGCCCATGGAAAGCGTTAAGATTGCAAAAAAAAAAAAAAAAAAGTGTAATTCCACAATTGTTTTTTGGGTAGTTATTCTCCGAAACATTTTACATTTTTAGGATCTGGGGAGGGTGATGCCTTTTTTTTTTTTGCACGCCGAGCTGACATTTTTATTTGTACCATTTTAAGGTAGATCCAATGTTTTTGATCTCCTGTTATTGCATTTTATTGATTTTATCCAATCGGATTAATTTATTTTATTTTTTGCTAGATCGGACTATTACGAACATGGCAATACCAAATATGTATATATTTTTTAATTGCTTTATTTTCGATGGGGAAAGGGGAGTGATTTGAACTTTTATTTTTTTCATATTTGTTAAAACTTTTTTTTTCACTTTATGCTGCATTTGTTAGTCTCCTTTGAAACTGCGATCATCCGATCGTTTATGCATTAGCACTGCTTTTTATAGCAAAAATCATGGTCTTCTTTGAACACCAGCTAAGTGCTTGCTTTCTTAGGAGGATTGTCATGACAGGGCCAGAGGTATTCAGTAGACCTCCAGCTGTCATGGCAACCCGCGATGACGTCATGAGTGCATAGAATTATGTGCCCCCTGCCGGTGCGTGTTAAATGTTGCTGTCAGAGACTGGCAGCGGCATTTAACCTGTGAACAGCAGCGGGTGGAGCTCCTTTACAGTATTACACCACAATCGGGTTAGGTTGAACTAGCTGGGTGCTCTGACGTACTATTCCTACACTGTACAAGTATAACATGGAGCTGCATGCCCTGCCCTTGTCTTTTATAGTGGCTGTAATGTGGCATCTGCAAGGCAATATGGGGAGATTTGTAGAGATTTTGTTCTAACATGATTGTTAAATATATGCTGTATTATTGTGTATGATTCACTTTAAGGAGTATGACTAAGTACATTTACGCACAGCATAAGATGTTAGAGGGTTAATCCAATTAGTCTAATGTATCAAAAAACCAAGCACTAGGAAAAGAACCGACTACAGTCCAAAATATTTAGAATATAAAATTTCAAATTTTTATTAATATATCAGGATTAAAAACTGGTGTGCGATCACAATTTACATAAAAAAAACAAACAATATACATCCGTATGCCAAGAAAAATGGAGCCCAACAAATCAAGAGTATAAAGAGATGTGGATATCTCAAAATTACCAGGATATACAGAAATTTATCAGCAAATATATGTGATAAAAACTGTGACAAAATATACTGTATATGCCAATATAAGTGCTGGTAAAAAATTCTTATAGTATAAATATACTTTAAAAAGTGAAAAAATAGTGCAGAGTAAAGTGCAAAAAAAGTATGTAAAAAATGTGTCAAAAGACGTACCACATAAAATATGAGCAAATGCCACAAATGTAGTAAGCGAAAACCACTAGAAATAAAGTGATAAGGTGCAAAAAACAGAAACACCACCAGTGTCAGTGTATCACAAGAAAAAAAAAACCTGCACTGTGTTGCTGTCAATATATACCAGGAAAAAGAGTAAAGATATAATGCAGAGTATCAGTATATCCACATCTCCTGTACATGGACCAGGAGCAGATAAAAATAATACAGGTCGGTATGGTATGACGAAGGCAGCGTGCCGAAACGCGCGTTGGGAGGGTGCCCACGAGACCAGGAGCAGCTGATATTACCCTGTGAGTCATACGCTAGTACTAATATACCATACCAACCTGTATTATTTTTATCTGGAATACCTGGTTCCGAAAGTTATCGAAGAAGTTAAGATACAAGCACAAGGCTGGTGATCCTTAATTTTTTAATTATAAACCTGGAGGCACTTTTTGTAGTTACTCTTGAGGTGCCTCCATACGGCATTGTGTTACTTCTAAAAGCTACTGATTTTAGGAAATAGTATGTCTTTATTACTACATGAGTCAAAACATGTCACAATTTACTGCGTGCCTCCTTATAAAATCAAAGGTGCATTTGGGTACAATTTGTATCGAGCAATTTGTATACAGCCACTGGCAAAACAGTCTAGATTAAAAACATTTTTTTACTGATATGCTGTAAAATATAGAAAAATGGAAAAAATGGAAACACTTGACTCACGCGTTTAGAGTGTTTAAAAATTATACAGTGCTATGACTAAGCTTTTTAACACTCGAAACGCTTATGAAAAGTGTTTCCATTATTTTTTCTATATTTACAGCATATCAATAAAAGACGGATTTTGGTAAGAACTTACCTGTAAAATCCTTTTCAGCGAAGGAAGGAAAGGAGACACACTAGTAATGACTAGTGGGTAGGCGGAGCCCAGATAGGATTGACACCTCAGATTAAAAAGAGTGTTGACCGGCCCCTCCAGCTCGGGCTCCTCCTACTCCTGCTTTTTCAGTCGTACAAAAGCTTAGGGAAGAGCAAATATCACCAGCGGAGCAACATAACCCCTTCTGAAGGACTTCAGAGAAAAAGCAAAAATACAGGTTATGCATGCATGTAGGCAAAAAACCACACAGTTCCAGGTACTACTCACTGGACCTGACCACCGCGATGAGCTGGCAATGCTGGAAAGGAGCCGTAGCGCGTCAACCTCAGTCCAGATAATCGCTATCAGAAGAGGGTCACGCCGCATCTGAAAACACATCAACACACTTCTGCCATGGGTGGGTGCTGTGTCTCCTTTCCTTCCTTCGCTGAAAAGGATTTTACAGGTAAGTTCTTACCAAAATCCGTCTTTCAGCAGCAGAATGGAAGGAAAGGAGACACACTAGTAATGACTAGTGGGACGTCCCAAAGCAGTCCAAAAATTAAGGGTGGGAATATAACCAAGAAAAAACAGGCAGAATCCCAACAACCTTGGTAAATGCGCAACAGGCGCCAAATACAAGTTAACTAGAACTTTACACTACAGCCGCCTGTAGGACCCTGCGTCCTAAGGCTGCATCAGCGGAAGCACTGACGTCCACCTTATAAAACTTTGTAAACGTGTGGACGGAGCGCCAAGTCGCCGCTCGGCAGAGCTGAGCTGCCGAAGCCCCTTGATGAAAGGCCCACGATGAGGCCACAGCCCTCGTGGAATGAGCACGAATCTTAATCGGGCAAGGTTCGCCTTTAAGTCGGTAAGCCTCCAAAATGGCTGACCGAATCCAACGAGCTATAGAGTCCTTGGAAGCTCGTTGACCACGTCGACGACCTGCTGGAATCACAAACAAGGAGTCTGACTTCCTAAAACCTTGAGTAACAGACAAATAGAACTTCAAGGCCCGCACTAAATCCAATGTGTGCAAAACCCGTTCCTTTGCATTCCTCGGGCCCGGGCAAAGTGAAGGCAAAACAATATCCTGGTTAACATGGAATTGCGACACTACCTTAGGTAGAAAGTCGCCCCGTGCGCGAAGCACTACTCGATCCGGGTAAAATTCCAGGAAAGGAGGCGAGCAAGAAAGAGCCGCCAACTCAGAAACCCTTCTCAAAGAAGTGACTGCGACTAGGAAGGCAACCTTCCAAGAAAGCAAAGAAAGGTTAGCAGAATCCATTGGCTCAAAAGGCCCATGCTGAAGAGCCTCCAGGACAAGGTTGAGCCGCCAATGAGACACAGGTGCCTTCCGTTACCCCGCGAAAAAAGGAACGCACGTCCCTACGCGAAGCGATAACTCTCCGGAACAACAGGGACAGGGCAGAAACCTGACCCCTCAGGGTGCTAACTGCCAAACCCTTGTCCAGCCCGTACTGTAGAAAAGCCAACAGATTGGGAATGGAAAAAATCCTTGGGTTCCTTGAAGAACCCAAACACCACGAGAAGAAGGCTTCCCAGGTCTTGTGGTAAATTCTAGTAGTAGCCGGACCTCTGGCAGCTCGCAGAGTGGCAATGACTTCGGCTGAAAAAACCTCTACGGGTCAGTATTTCGGTCTCAAGAGCCACGCCGTCAAACGCAAAGACTTCAAGTCCGGATGACGGACAGGACCCTGGGTTAACCGGTCGGGGCGAAGAGGAAGTGGAAATGGCGGTACTGCCAAAAGCGACACCAGTGTCGAGAACCACGTCCTCCTTGGACAATCTGGGGCTATCAACATAGCCGGGATTCTCTCCAGTCTGATCCGACGCAGCACCAGAGGAAGTAAGGATATCGGCGGAAACACATAGATTAGCTCGAATCGGTCCCACGGGGCCACCAGAGCATCCACCGCCACAGCCTTCGGGTCCTTGTACCTGGACATGAAGGTCGGCAACTTGGCATTGGACCTGGATGTCATCAAATCCACTTGGGGAACTCCCCAAAGGGAGCACAGCAGTGCAAAGATCTCCGGATGAAGACTCCATTCTCCGGGATCCATCTTCTCTCGACTGAGGAGTCCGCCGTGGTATTCTGAACTCCTGGAATGTGAATCGCAGAGATGGCTGGTACTCTGTCCTCGGCCCAATTCAGGATCCGAGACACTTCCACCATGAGCCTGGAACTCCTCGTCCCGCCTTGGTGGTTGATATACGCGACCGCCGTTGCGTTGTCTGTCTGCACTCGGACTGGTAGACCGCTCAAAGGGACCGTCCAGTGTTGGAGGCAAAGAAAAATTGCCCTCAATTCCAAGATGTTGATCGGTAGAACAGACTCTTCCGATGACCATACTCCCTGAACCCAGAGATCGTTCCAGACACCCCCCCCAGCCCGTCAGGCTGGCATCGGTGGTTATGACCGACCACCTCGGAGGAAGGAAAGACTTCCCCAGTGATAACGTTCCTGGACGTGACCACCAACTTAGGGACTCTCGCACCCTGCGAGAGATGAGGATACTGCGATCCAGTGCAATCTGCGATCGATCCCAATGACTCAGAATGAGCCTTTGGAGGGCTCTGGAATGAAACTGGGCAAACGGAAGCGCTTCCATGGAAGCCACCATCAGACCTAAAAGGCGCATACACTTCCGAAGGGACATTGCTGTCGAAGACTTCATAGTCTGTACATGTCGAAGGAGCCATGCCTGCTTGTCTGGAGGTAGGGACACCACTGCCCGAACCGTGTCGAAATGCATCCTCAAAAACAGGATTGACTGCGACGGTTCCAGAGACGACTTCTCCCAATTGACCAGCCACCCGAAGTCCTCCAGGAGCTGAAGGGATAGATTGCGAGCCGTCACCGCCTCCTCCTTTGAGGACGCCACAATCAAAAGGTCGTCCAGATAGGGAATAATCGTGACTCCCTGTCTTCGAAGAATTGCCATGAGAGGCGCTAGAATTTTTGTAAAAACTCTGGGCGCTGAAGCCAAGCCGAATGGCAGGGCCACAAATTGGTAATGGTCCTGACCTATGGCAAAACGAAGGAAGCGCTGGTGAGCCCTTCCGACGGGAACATGCAAATAAGCGTCGCGAATGTCGATTGACACCAGAAAGTCGTTCTGCGACAGGGTTGCCACAACGGAGCGAAGTGACTCCATGCGGAATTTTTGGGTGTGGACATGCTGATTCAATCTTTTGAGATCCAGAATAGGACGAAATTTGTCCTCTTTTTTGGGGACCACAAAGAGATTTGAATAAAAACCTTTTCCCCGGTCCTCTGTCGGAACCGGTATTACTACACCCTTCTGCAGAAGGAATTCCACCTCTCGCAGCAGAGCGGCAAATAGCTCGGGCTCTGACGGAATGCGAGACTGGCAAAAACTGTCCGGGGGTCGAGATGAAAACTCTATGAAATAGCCTGCCGACACAACTCGCGTTACCCAGGAATCCGGAACGCGGGAAATCCAATTCGCCTTGAATTGGAGCAGGCGACCCCCCACTCGAGAGCCCTCGAGTGAGGACCTGACGTCAGTCTGCCTTGGCGGGCTTCTTGTCAGTTTCCCGCTTGTCTTGACGAAAACTTTGTTTCCAAGGGGTGCGGGATTTCTGAGAAGACCTCTTTCCCGAAAAAGAGGGACGACCCGATCCCCAAGAAGACTGACCGGATCGTCCCCTAGACCGAAAATACCGCTGACCATTACCGGCACTAGGTCTGCCAGATGTAGAAGCCATAGCCCTTCGCTGTGGTAAAGCCGCTTCTTTAGCCTTTGCCTTGGCAATCAGCTCTGTGAGATCAGATCTAAATAGCTGACCACCCTTGTAGGCTAAAGACAGTAAACCCTGCTTGGAAACCGCGTCCCCGGTCCACTGTCTAAGCCACAGTGCTCTTCTGACTGTGACCGCTGAGGATTGCGTCCTGGATAATAATGACGCAGTATCCAGACCTGCATCACAGCTATATCGGGCTGCAGTCTCCAATAAATCGAGAAGTCCATCAATCTCGGATAATGGAGATCTATTTTGCAATGCCTTCCGTAAACGGACCAACCAGCACAGGGAAGCCTTAGAAGCACACATGGATCCTAGTACTGCTCTGAATCCATGACCTGCAGCTTCATAGATGGATTTCGCCGCCATCTCCGTTTTTCTGTCCAGCGGCTCTTGCAGACTCGCTTTCCCTTTAACCGGAAGCAATGAGGATTTACTAAGCTGGGATAAAGGAACATCCACTTCAGGAGAAGGAATCCAATTATCCGTCAATTCCGTTGAACACGGATATAATGCTTCAAAGAACCGTGTCCCTTGAAAATGTTATCTGGACACAGACGTTCCTTCTCCACTACCGTATTAAGCTCTTCCAGAGCCGGTAATGCTGACCGCGACTTATGGTACTCCTGGTACATGCGGCCCGACTTACCAGGCCGTGTAGTTACCTCCTCCGGTAACTGTAACGCCTCCCTCATAGCTTCAATTAAAGCCTCTGTTCGGCTCACAAGAGAGAAAGAATGTCCCTGCCGATCCTCCTTATCCGAATCGGATAACTCCCCTTCTGAGTTTGAAGGAGAACCCTGTCCGCATTCCATATCAGATACCTCTGATTCGCTACGCGGAAAAGATGGCACCGGCCTGCGCCGCTTCCTGTCATGAGAGGATCTAGCTGACACCAACTGACCTAAAAGGTCAGACAAGCCATTAATTGACTGAGCGATGGCATCTAATTTGGTATCGCTGTAAATCGCAGCGCTTGATGCCGTCGAAGTCTGCGTATCAGATACTTGCGACTGATCCTGTAGCGGATCTGGCAGATGGTCCGCACCTTCCGGACCCTGAACCGACATGTCAGCAGTAAATGGCAGGTCTGTTAGTAACTGGAAACAGTGTGGTTACTAAGCAGACTGAGCAAGTACGCTGAAGGGTTAAAGCTCTTAAAGAAGAGAGTTACCCCAGCTATCTCTCAGTATATAAATAACCTCCTGCGTTCTGATCCCTACCGGGTAGAACCTGCGGCGGTTATTGCTGAAAGGGTTAACCCTTCATAGGGGTTAATGCCGCCAACTCCCCACAACTCCCTATATAAAATAAAAGGAGTGTGCGAGTCCCAGGTCTCTATAAGAGAACGCGGCTGCAGATAAACGCTATCTGTCACTTGGAACACAGATAGGTTCTGCGCTGTGGGTGATGATATTCACTCACCCAGCTGGCCTCGGTGAAAGTATACCTTAAACAGGAGGAGCGGAGCATGAGGAGCCCGGAGCCTCTGTAATGGCCGCCGCGCTGAGAGAAGCCGGAAGAGAAGGACAGTGAAGCTGCAGTGTCCTCAGAGCGATTCCTGTCACAAAAAGAGCGGGAAGCGTGAAGCCACGCCCCCCTCCGGCTTCAGAAAAGAGCGCGAACTCCTCGCTCTCTGCTCTCCTCTGTCCTGCAGGTATCTGCCTGCAGACATAAAATACAGTCACCAAACATGTCATCTAATACATGTACCAGCGGCTGCCGCAGCAGCCGCTGAGAGCACACACACATTCACATAAAAATGCGGTACTCACCAGCCGAGCGCCACAGGGACCCCCAGGGGTTTGTGGCGCTGTGCCCATCGCTTCCCCCCCCGGGCGGGGAACGCAGTGACCCCCGATGTGCGGTTTGCGTCCCCGCCAGGGAAGCAATCCTCATCCCACAGGGCCGGCGTGAAACTGCAGGGACCACCATACAGGGTAATACAGATCCGCCAAGGGAGAGGTGGGGGTCCAGCAGCGCTGAGACCCCTGAGACCTCTAGACCACTTCTGGTGATCCAAGTCTCTTGTCCGATAAAAATAATAAAGTTTTCTGAGGAGCTGCTTCCAGCAGCGACCATCCTCTGAGACCTCAAATTTTAGACTGAAGAAGCAGGAGTAGGAGGAGCCCGAGCTGGAGGGGCCGGTCAACACTTTTTAATCTGAGGTGTCAATCCTATCTGGGCTCCGCCTACCCACTAGTCATACTAGTCATTACTAGTGTGTCTCCTTCCTTCCATTCTGCTGCTGAAAAATGTTTTTAATATAGACTGTTCTTTGGCGGTAACTGGATACCTCTTACTCTTTTGAAACCTTTCTCTCTTGCAATTAGAACATTATACTAACCGTTTGCACCTTCTGCTGTATATTTATAGAGTAAGGGCCCCGTCTCACATAGCGAGATCGCTGCTTAGTCACAAGTTTTGTGACGCAACAGGGATCTCAGCAGCGATCTCGCTATGTCTGACACGTACCAGTGATCAGGCCCCTGCTGTGAATCGCTGGTCGTGTCAGAAATGCCTGGACTTTTTTTTGATCGCTGGTCTCCCGCTGGCCAGCATGCATCGCTGTGTGTGGCAGGCAGGAGACCAGCGATCAGCTGGTAACCAAGGTACACATCGGGTTTCCAGGCGCGGGGCTGTGCCTGGAAACCCGATGTGTACGTTGGATACCAGCGCACTGCAGCAGGGGAGCTGGTAACCAAGGTACACATCGGGTTTCCAGGCACCACGCAGCGCCTGGAAACCCTATGTGTACCTTGGTTACCAGCTCCCTGCATCAGCGGGCTGGTATCTAACGTACACTGCGGGTTACTAAGCGACGTTACCCGCAGTGTCGCTGTCCTGATCGCTGCCTGAGCTGCCTGTTTGGCAGCTCAGCAGCGACCATGTAGCGACACACCAGCGATCCTGACAAGTTCATATCGCTGTCCGGATCGCTGGTGCGTCGCTATGTGAGACGGGGCCCTAAGGCATTAGGATGTGCCCATCTGGAGCTCAGCGACCTCGAAAGACAGCAGGTATCAGCTACTATAACTGCCAGGATCTGAGACAACCCTAATCATAATTATCTAACCCCTTAGATTCTTTGGTCAATAGTGACTGTAGCTGTTAAATGGTTAGCCACAGTGGAGGAACACTCAATCAGCAACCTCAAACATTGAAATGGTAAAGGGACGGTGGGTTGTTATGGCTTACCGTTGGTCTAATGACAGGGTATAGGTCTACTTGAAACGAGTCAGCATAATCTGGCCACTTGAGAGGGGGTTAAATATTTTTAATTATGCCAGTATTATTATTCCTTTGTTCAGTAAGTCAAAGGACGTGAGTCACAGATTCATGTGAGACTGTCCAATGCCCCTTTTTGCATTTTTTTATTTGTAGAATAAAAACAAAAAGAGAGAGGTGGTCGCAAGAGCGGATTAAAAAAATATTAAACAGACGTGGCACTGTGGTGTCGCAGCCCCTCTGATTATTAGCCTTTTACTTGCATTTATTATCTGTTTTTATGAATTTACAATAATAAAATCATTAATCATTTTTTGATACGCTCGTGTTCATTTCTCTCTTTTTTTTGGTTTTTGTAATTATAGATGAGCCATTTGGTTGATCTGGCTTCTTGTTTGGGTTTCTAATTCGTAGAATGACTGCTGATTACAGATTGTATCGGCCGCCTGCTGTGTAGTAGTCTGCATCATTTGGAGGACAATAATGCAGTCTAATTGAACTAGCAAACAATGAGGGAACAGCCATGATTATTTTTCCCCCAATCCTGTGGGGGCCAATGCCCTGAAATGGGAGCTCAGGGATATAAAAGGGGCCTGCTATTGTCACCTGTGTGATTCTATAAGACTTCAGCATAAGGACCATTGTTCTAGCTCGTAGATTACAGACAGGGTTGGATTAAGAACATGATGGGCCTGGAGCTGAAGGGGCGGGGCAAGGGGTGGGGCCAAACACGGCAATTCACAAAGGCCAAAATGTAACGTAAAAGATATAAACAAAGTAAATATATGATACATGCCTAATATAAATACAGTGGATATAGAAAGTCTGTTATGGTTATCACGCTGATAGTAACTTATGAGGCAAATAAACAGGGTTATTCACTGAACGCTAAACTGTGTTTTATCGTAAATAAATCAAACTGGTAGAAGAAAATTAAACTACACATTCACTTTTCGTGCTTTTTTGCTTGCAAATTCCTCAATTGTAGAATCAAGATTAAGCTCATTGAGCAATCTATTTTCAATACATAACAGAGAGAGGGCATTTAAACGCTCCCATTCTAGTATATGGTGCAGCATTGAATGTCCCATAGTAATATAGGGCAACATTGAGAGGCCCATTCTAGTATATAGCGCAGCATTGCATGGCCCATAGTATATATAGCGCAGCATTGAATGGCCCATAAGTATATATAATGCAGCATTGAGAGGCCCATATAGCGCAGCATTGCATGGCCCATATAATACAGTCATGGCCAAAAGTTTTGAGAATGACACAAATATTATATTTTCACATGATCTGCTGCCCTCTGGTTTTTATGTGTGTTTGACGGATGTGTTTATCACAGACAGAAATATAATAATTGCAAACATGAGTAACAAAAGCTTATATTGACAGTTAGAATGAGTTAATGCAGCAAGTCAATATTTGCAGTGTTGACCCTTCTTCTTCAGGACCTCTGCAATTCTCCCTGGCATGCTCTCAATCAACTTCTGGACCAAATCCTGACTGATAGCAGTCCATTCTTGCACAATCAATGCTTTAATTTTGTCAGAATTTTTAGGTTTTTGTTTGTCCACCCGTCTCTTGATGATTGACCACAAGTTCTCAATGGGATTAAGATCTGGGGAGTTTCCAGGCCATGGACCCAAAATCTCTATGTTTTGATCCCTGAGCCATTTAGTTATCACCTTTGCTTTATGGCAAGGTGCTCCATCATGCTGGAAAAGGCATTGTTGATCGCCAAACTGCTCTTGGAGGGTTGGGAGAAGTTGCTCTTGGAGGACATTCTGGTACCATTCTTTATTCATGGCTGTGTTTTTAGGCAAGACTGTGAGAGAGCCGATTCCCTTGGCTGAGAAGCAACCCCACACATGAATGGTTTCAGGATGCTTAACAGTTGGCATGAGACAGGACTGGTGGTAGCGCTCACCTTGTCTTCTCCGAATGAGGCGTTTTCCTGATGTCCCAAACAATCGAAAAGGGGATTCATCAGAGAAAATAACTTTACCTCAGTCCTCAGCAGTCCACTGCCTGTACCTTTTGCAGAATATCAGTCTGTCCATGATGTTTTTTCTGGAGAGAAGTGGCTTCTTTGCTGCCCTCCTTAAGACCAGGCCTTGCTCCAAGAGTCTCCACCTCACAGTGCGTGCAGATGCACTCACACCTGCCTGCTGCCATTCCTGAGCAAGCTCTGCACTGCTGGTAGCCCGATCCCGCAGCTGAAACACTTTTAAGAGACGGTCCTGGTGCTTGCTGGTCTTTCTTGGGCGCCCTGAAGCCTTTTTGGCAACAATGGAACCTCTCTCCTTGAAGTTCTTGATGATGCGATAGATTGTTGACTGAGGTGCAATCTTTCTAGCTGCGATACTCTTCCCTGTTAGGCCATTTTTGTGCATTGCAATGATGACTGCACGTGTTTCTTTAGAGATAACCATGGTTAACAGAAGAGAAACAATGATGCCAAGCACCAGCCTCCTTTTAAAGTGTCCAGTGGTGTCATTCTTACTTAATCATGACAGATTGATCTCCAGCCATGTCCTCATCAACACCCACACCTGTGTTAATGGAGCAATCACTGAAAAGAGGTTA
Organism: Oophaga sylvatica; assembly: GCA_033576555.1. Classification (NCBI taxonomy): domain Eukaryota; kingdom Metazoa; phylum Chordata; class Amphibia; order Anura; family Dendrobatidae; genus Oophaga; species Oophaga sylvatica. Next base: position 22,711,715 of record JARQOD010000008.1, on the reverse strand, counting down.
GCTGGTCCTTTTAAGGCAGGGCTGCAATGATGTTGAAATTTGTTTTGGGTGATAAAGTTCATTTTCTAGCCAAATATTGACTTTGCAAGTAATTGCTGTTAAGCTGATCACTCTTTTTAACATTCTGGAGTATATGCAAATTGCCATTAGAAAAAGTGAAGCAGTAGACTTTGTAAAAATTAATATTTGTGCCATTCTCAAAACTTTTGGCCATGACTGTATATAGCGCAGCATTGAATGGCCCATAGTTGCGCAGCATAGAATGGCCCATAGTATATATAATGCAGCATTGAGAGGCCCATATAGCGCAGCATTGCATGGCCCATAGTTTATATAGCGCAGCATTGAATGGCCCATAGTATATATAATGCAGCATTGAGGCCATATAGCGCAGCATTGCATGGCCCATAGTATATATAGCGCAGCATTGAATGGCCCATAGTTGCACAGCATTGAATGGCCCATAGTATATATAATGCAGCATTGAGAGGCCCATATAGCGCAGCATTGCATGGCCCATAGTATATATAGCGCAGCATTGAATGGCCCATAGTTGCGCAGCATTGAATGGCCCATAGTATATATAATGCAGCATTGAGAGGCCCATATAGCGCAGCATCGAATGGCCCATAGTATATATAATGCAGCATTGAGAGGCCCATATAGCGCAGCATCGAATGGCCCATAGTATATATAATGCAGCATTGAATGGCCCATAGTTGCGCAGCATTGAATGGCCCATAGTATATATAATGCAGCATTGAGAGGCCCATATAGCGCAGCATCGAATGGCCCATAGTATATATAGCGCAGCATTGAGAGGGCCTCTCAATACTGCCCTATATATTACTATGGGCCATTCAATGCTGCGCTATATACTAGAATGGGCCTCTCAATGCTGCCCTATATTACTATGGGCCATTCAATGCTACTGATGGAATTTGTCAGAAACCACACACTTTACAACACAAACCTGTGCAGAGACTTCAGGATTCTCCATCTGCTTTCACTGTAATATGGCTGGGATTCTTGTAACAGCACACACACCTCTGCCTGCCTGTCTCTAACTCTCTCCTCCAGACAGGGACCGTCACTACAACACACTGAACACAGGGCAGGATGCCAATAGGCAAAGCTGTAAGAAGACAGTGCATGGATGAGGACAAGTGAAACTTGAGCTGTGACTGGCTGCTCTGTGGTCACATGTTCTGCCTTCATTTACATCCTGCTTCTGTATTGGGTGAATGAGATAACACTGTGCTGCTGCCGACTCCTCTCCTACAGTACTTTCAGCGGCAGCTTTCCTCTCTCCCCCTCCAGCACACAGTCTCTCCTGGCTCCTCCCCTCCCCCTCCACCACCAGGCTGACGTCAGCAGCACAGGGAAGGGAGGAGAGCAGAGAGCCACTAGATAACAAGCGGCTGGCTGGGCCGGGGGATGGGCCTATCTCTAACAAGGGGCCTGGAGCTGCAGCTCCATCAGCCCCTACGTTAATCCGGCCCTGATTACAGACTGCTCCACAGTCCATCACTGAGCACACAAATGTATTTAAATAATCCAGGTTGGAACAATACAGTCACCTGGCCACATACCTGGCGGTGCTCAGCTTCCTAAGCTTGCTGCTACCTTCTCTTTGTGGGTGCATGCCAAAAGGGGGGTGCTGCTGGTTGGGGTGGGGTAGTTTTCCCTGGATGCCCCAAAGTTGCAGAGGTTCTAATCCCCGGCAAGCCAGCGGAAAGGTGAGGCGCTGTCACTTGCAACATCTTATTTACTTGCTGGGAATGTACTATATGCTGTTGACTGTTGGTGATCCATTAAAGTATTACTGGAGTGTGGTACTCTCACCCTGTGTTGTCTGAGTAATATTTTGCCCACGGGAAAGGAGTATGGGCGTTCAGTGGAATGAGCCCCTGGCCAATGTGGTCTTTCTAAAGATAGCTAGGCCAGCGGACAAGTGCATCCATTGACTATCGTGTCTCCACACTACTATCTTAGTTCTCCTGTGAAACACTGCCCTGGCAGTGTGCATGGTGACCCTGAAATATCATGCTACATTGCTGATAGGAAGAGGAGAGATGAGCTGATTAAAGAGAGGTTTTGTGGCAAAGGGGCAGTGTGCTGATGGTCTAGATGTGGTGTCAAGTAGACCTGCAGTTGATCTGTGTAGTGAGCTAGGTTTGAGGTTCTGTCCATTGGATGAGTTTTAGGAAGCTGGAGACATTGATTATGGATGGAACATCAGTGGCCAGAGACTGGAGAGAGTAAGGGTACCGTCACACTCAGCGACGCAGCAGCGATCCCAACAGCAAAACGACCTGGCAGGGATCGTTGCTGCGTCGCTTTGTGGTCGCTGGTGAGCTGTCACATAGGCAGACTCACCAGCGATCAGAGCCAGCGAGCACGCTGGTATCCAGTGTAAACAGCGGGTAACTAAGCGCCGCGCGGCACCTAGTTACCCGATATGTACCCTAGATACCGGCTCTCAGCTTCTGCTGTAGAGCGCTGAGATCCGGTATCCAATGTACATATCGGGTAACTAAGCACCACGCGGCACCTAGTTACCCGATATGTACCCTAGATACCGGCTCTCAGCACTCTACAGTAGACGCTGGGAGCCGGTAACCAGGGTACATATCGGGTAACTAGGTGCCGCGCTGTGCTTAGTTACCCGATATGTACATTGGATACCAGCTCCCAGCTCGCTGATCATTGGTCTCCCGCTGTCACACGCAGCGATGCGTGCTGGCCAGCGGGAGACCAACGATCAAAAAATGGTCCAGGACATTCAGCGATGATCAGCGATACCCAGCAGGGGGGCCGGTCGTCGCTGCGTGTCACACTAAGCGAGATCGCTGGCTAGGTCGCTGTTGCATCACAAAATCGGTGACGCTTCAGCAATCTCGCTAGCGATCTCGCTTAATGTGACGGGGGCTTAAAGCGTGATCAATATCACCTTCATATCAGTGAGCAAGAGCTTAAGAGACACAATGGAGTGCAGATGGTGACCTGAGATTTGCATCTCTCTCACAGCAGGTTCTACTATTAGAAGGTCTCAAGTCTTCTCATTAACCAAAAGATGCTCTCTTTGGCTGGCTGTGCTCTGTTAAACGCTTTAATTAATGTCTACTTCATCTGGCCATGAGGAACAGTCTCTTCCTTGTGGTTTACTGTGAAACCACAGTTAATCAAGATCTAGTGCCATGCTATGATGTTCAGCACAGGTGACCTGAGTAGAGATGAACGAATATTTCAATATTTGATTCGGATTACTATCACCGATTTTGCAATATTCCCGTATTATTAGTTGAATATTCGTCAAATGTAGCCGAATGCCATTGGAGTCAACTGGAGGCAAAAAGAAATGCATACACAACACCTTCAAAAGGGCCTAAAAGCTGCCAAAACACATCAAATTAGGGACAGACACCAGGAAAGTTCCCTCATTTGATCCACAGTACAAATTTTAGAATGGCACGGCAGCAATCCGTCATGGATGAGGTATCAGGGTCTGGACCAGCATTTACAGTTTTGAAATGAACTTCATATTAAGACAAGGTGGGTGAGGCATCGGTGTAGACCTGCTGTGCTGGGAACCCTGATACCACATGCAGCAGCTCAACCTGCTTTTATGCTCAGACACACTCAGGTGACACAAATATCAGTTTTGTAGACTACTATAGTCAGAAAAATCTAAGGAAAGTTACACGAGTAGTTGACTGAAAGTAAATGGAGGCCAACCGGTCTCAAAAGCCTACTGCTACAGGCAACACACATGAAGGAGACCCAACCAGGAGTCTACACATTTCCAAAAATTAGTGGCAGACACCACTAAAGTGAAATCAATTTCGCTAGAGTAGATCTAGTATAATGGGGATCGACACCTCTTCCACTACAACCAACCCAGCAGATGCAGACTGTACAGGAAAGGTGGTGGAACCACTGTGTCATAGCCCTCGGAAAGCCTGGAGGGCTTAATTAGGCAATCTACCAAATCCAACCTTAGATAAGTGGCAGCAGTGACATTGCAACCCAAGGTGGGACAAGGATGTGGCAACAGGTGATACTCCAGAGCTGACCTACAGAGGGCAGCAGCTGACCCCCTAGAGAGGGTAGGCTGCTATGGCCCCAAGGAGGGACAAAGAATGCAGGCAGGCACTATAGGGATACTGGAACCACGTTTGCAAATGGGACCGGCTGAAGAACAGAAAAGAACTGACAGGTGTGGACTAGACCTGATGTTATGGAAACACAAAACAATGCGGTCTTAAGGAGCACTAGGGCAAAACAAGGAGACGATTTAAAAAGTAAAAGCACAAACCTTTAATAAAATCTCTGTGGGTTGCAGAGATTTTACTAAACGTTTGTGCTTTTACTTTTTAACCCCTTAGTGACAGAGCCATTTTGCAGCTTAATGACAGGGCCAATTTTTACAATTCTGACCACTGTCACTTTATGAGGTTATAACTCTGGAACGCTTTAACGAATCCAGCTGATTCTGAGATTGTTTTTTCGTGACATATTGTACTTCACGTTAGTGGTAAAATTCTTTGATATGACTTGTGTTTATTTATGAAAAAAATGGAAATATGGCGAAAATTTTGAAAATTTAACAATTTTCAAACTTTAAATTTTTATGCCCTTAAATCAGAGAGATATGTCACACAAATTTCTTAATAAATAACATTTCCCACATGTCTACTTTACATCAGCACAATTTTGGGACCAAAATTTTTTTTTGTTACGAAGTTATAAGGGTTAAAAGTTGACCAGCGATTTCTCATTTTTACAACACCATTTTTATTTTAGGGACCACCTCACATTTGAAGTCACTTTGAGGGGTCTATATGATAGAAAATAGCCAAAAGTGACACCATTCTAAAAACTGCACCCCTCAAGGTGCTCAAAACCACATTCAAGAAGTTTATTAACCCTTTACGTGCTTCACAGGAACTGAAGCAATGTGGAAGGAAAAAATTAACATTTAACTTTTTTTGCAAAAACTTTACTTCGGAACCTATTTTTTTTATTTTCACAACTGTTAAAAGAAAAAATGAACCACAAAATTTGTTGTGCAATTTCTCCTGATTAAGCCGATACCCCATATGTGGGGGTAAACCACTTTTTGGGCGCACGGCAGAGGTTGCAAGGGAAGGAGCGACATTTGACTTTTTCAACGCAGAATTGGCTGGACGCCATGTCGCGTTTGTAGAGGCCCTGATGTGTCTAAACAGTGGAAACCCATCACAAGTGACCCCATTTTGGAAACTAGACCCCCTAAGGAACTTATCTAGATGTGTGGTGAGCACTTTGAACCTCCAAGTACTTCACAGAAGTTTATAACATAGAACAGTGAAAATAAAAATCATATTTTTTCCACAAAAACAATCTTTTCACCCCAATTTTTATTTTCCCAAGGGTAACAGGACCCCAAAAGTTTTTGTGCAATTTGTCCTGAGCATGCTGATACCCCATATGTGGGGGTAAACCACTGTTTGGGTGCAAGGCAGAGCTTGGAAGGGAAGGAGCGCCATTTGACTTTTTCAGCGCAGAATTGGCTGGACGTCATGTCGTGTTTGTAGAGGTCCTGATGTGTCTAAACAGTGGAAACCCCCCACAAGTGACCCCATTTTGGAAATTAGACCCCCTAAGGAACTTATCTAGATGTGTGGTGAGCACTTTGAACCTCCAAGTGCTTCACAGAAGTTTATAACATAGAACCGTGAAAATAAAAAATCATATTTTTTCCACAAAAACGATCTGTTCACCCCAATTTTTATTTTCCCAAGGGTAACAAGACCCCAAAAGTTTTTGTGCAATTTGTCCTGAGCATGCCGATACCCCATATGTGGGGGTAAACCACTGTTTGGGCGCACGGCAGGGCTTGGAAGTGAAGGAGCGCCGTTTGACTGTTTTCAAACCAAAATTGGCTGGAATTGAATTGGACGCCATGTCGCGTTTGGAGAGCCCCTGATACGCCTAAACAGTCGAAACCCCCCACAAATCACACCATTTTGGAAACTAGACCCCTTAAGGAACTTATCTAGATGTGTGGTGAGCACTTTGAACCCCAAGTGCTTCACAGAAATTAATAAACGTAGAGCCGTGAAAATAAAAAATCATTTTTTTCCTCAAAAATTATTCTTTAGCCCGCTATTTTTTTATTTTCCCAAGGGTAACAGGAGAAATTGGACCCAAAAAGTTGTTGTGCAATTTTCCTGAGTACGCTGATACCCCATATGTGGGGTGAAACCACTGTTTGGGGCATGGAGTGCTTGGAAGGGAAGGAGCGCCATTTGTAATGCAGACTTTGATGGAATGTTCTGCGGCGTCATGTGTGTTTGCAGAGCCCTGATGTACCTAAACAGTGAAACCCCCTGCAAGTGACACCATTTTGGAAACTAGACCCCCAAGGAGCTTATCTAGATGTGTGGTGAGCACTTTGAACCCCAAGTGCTTCACAGAAATTTATAAACGCAGAGCCGTGAAAATAAAAAATCTTTTTTTTCTCAAAAAGTTTTTTTTAGCCAGCTATTTTTTATTTTCCCAAGGGTAACAGGAAAAATAAACCCCAAAATTGTGTGTGCAATTTGTCCTGAGTACGCTGATACCCCATATGTTAGGGTAAACCACTGTTTGGGCGCACGGCAGGGCTCGGAAGGGAGGAGCGACATTTGACTTTTTGAAAGCAACGTCGTGTTTGGAGACCCCCTGATGTGTCTAAACAGTGGAAACCCCCACAACTGACCCCATTTTGGAAACTAGACCCCTTAAGGAACTTATCTAGATGTGTGGTGAGCACTTTGAACCCCCAAGTGTTCACAGAAATTTATAAACGCAGAGCGTGAAAATAAAAAATCATTTTTTTTCTCAAAAATGATTTTTTTAGCCAGCTATTTTTTATTTTCCCAAGGGTAACAGGAGAAATTAGAACCCCAAAATTGGTGTGCAATTTGTCCTGAGTACGCTGATACCCCATATGTTGGGGTAAACCACTGTTTGGGCGCACGGCAGGGTCGGAAGGGAGGAGCGCCATTTGAACTTTTTGAAGCCACGTCGGTTTGGAGACCCCTGATGTGCCTAAAAGTAGGAAATCCCTCAATTCTAGCTCCAAACCCTAACCCCAACACACCCTAAACCCTAATCCCAACCCAAACCTAACCTTAAACCAACCTAAATTGTAACCCAACCTTAATTGTAACCCTAACCTAATTGTAACCTACCCTAATTTTAAAACAAATAACCCTAATTGTACAATTAACCCTAATTAAACCCTAATTATAACCCTAACCTAAGGCTGGGTTACAATCTTGCGTTTGTACCATCGTTCAACACATAGCGTTGACGGCTGGTAACGGTATGCATAACCATCGCGTATGCTATACCCCTAGCGCAGAGAATCACAGATGATTCATCTAAAAAAAAAAAAAAAAAAAAAAAAAAAAAAAAAAAAAAAAAAAAAAAAAAAAAAAAAAAAAAAAAAAAAAAAAAAAAAAAAAAAAAAAAAAAAAAAAAAAAAAAAAAAAAAAAAAAAAAAAAAAAAAAAAAAAAAAAAAAAAAACCCTAATTTTAACCCTAACCCTAATTGTAACCTTAACCCTAATTATAAACCCTAATTATAACCCTAACCCTAAGGCTGGGTTCATTTTGCGTTTTACCAGTCCGTTCAACACATAGCGTTGACGGGCTGGTAACGGTATAGCATAACGCGATCGCGTTATTGCTATACCCGCTAGCGCAGAGGAATCAGCAGATGATTCATCTGCGCTAGCGGTGACGGAGCCCAGACGCTGCAGCCCGCGTCCGAGGCTCCGTCACTGAATGATGGCACGTCGCAAATGCATGCCGCTTTACGGCATGCGTCGCGATGCACCCTCAAATGGGGGTGAATGGCAGCGTTAACGGACTGTGTTACACCGCGTTATACCGCGGTGTAACGCAGTCCGTCTAACGGACTGCCATAACGCAGTATCAACCCAGCTTAACCCTAACCCTAATTATAACCCTAACCCTAATTATAACCCTAACCCTAACAGAAAAATGAAAATAAATATAATTTCTATTTTTTATTATATGTCCCTAACTAAGGGGGTAATAAATGGGGGGGTTATGTACTGTTTTTTTTATTTTGATCACTGTGATAGTTTATCACAGTGATCAAAATGAACTTTCTGGAGAATGAATGAAAACATTTTTGAATCTGCCGCCAAGCAGATCGGCGGGCGCACTGCGCATGCGCCCGCCATTTTTTTTTCCAGGAAGAAGACGCCTGGGGCCTGCGGGAGGACGGAGGACACCGGTAAGTATACGGGGGGGGCGATCGGGGACCGGGGACCCTCATTTTCTCCCCTCTGATGTGCAATCACATTAGAGGGGAGAGAAATCATTTTTTTTCTTTTTTTGCGATCGCATCTATGCTTGCATAGATGCGATCGCAACACCGGGATCGGTGAATACCGACCCGGATCATGTTCTCTGGGTCTCGGCTACCCCCGGTAGCCGAGACCCCAGAGAATATTTGCCCATCCCCCCCAGGACACAGCGGCACATAGCGGCGGGCGCGCTGAGCATGCGCCCGCCATTTTCTTCATCGAGCCGGCCCCGGGGGACACCGGAGGGCCCTGGGGCCACATACAGGACATCGGGGGCCACATGGGGGTCCCGGGGACCCTTTTTCTCTGTCCTCTGATGTCCGATGACATCAGAGGACAGAGAAATTAAATGGCACAACTTTTTTTTTTGTTGCGGTCGCCGTTATAGGGTTAATAACGGCGATCGCAACATCGGTGTCGGTAAAAACCGACCCGATTCATGTTCTCTGGGGTCTCGGCTACCCCCGGTAGCCGAGACCCGGAGAAAATGCGCCTCTGGGGGGCGCTATTCACTTTTTCCACAGCGCCGTTAATTAACGACGCTGTGGTTTAAGTACCCTTAATGACCGCCGTTAAAAGGCGTATCGGCGGTCGTTAAGGGGTTAAATCGTCTCCTTGTTTTGCCCTAGTGCTCCTTAAGACTGCATTGTTTTGTGCTTCCATTTCTTCTTCCCTTGCGAGGGCATGCGGAGGATTTAGCTCTAACTTCACAGCTGGCCGGCTGTATCATCTACAATCAAGCGGCAGTGACTGCCTTCCGCCACCTCTACAAACACTGCGGCGGCCACTGTCGGCACGTCTTTCCTTTTGCTGTGGTTTGAGGACCTGCGATGACGTCCGCTTGGCAGCGTCCCCTTCTGGATCAAGTGGTGGGATCATGTGACTGTTCTAGGAAGCCTTGCACGGGATGCTGTGACGACCCTCCGCCTACACAGATGTCCTTGTCTATTCAACTGGGGTTGTACAGGGTGCACAACTCCTTAAAGTGAGAGGCCACCGGGCCTGAATAATTTTATATACTATTGTCATCAGGTTCTGCTCAAGTGCACACCTTGTACCTTCTTATTTTCACAGACCTGATGTTAGACAGATGAGCACTGGCAGGTGCGAGCTGGACTGGCTGTTATACAGATGAGCTTTGGCAGGTGCGGGGTGGACCGGCTGAGGAACAGGAGAGCACCGGCAGATGCAAACTGGACCACATGTTATGTTGGACAGATGGGCACTGGCAGGTGCAGGCTGGACAAGGTGTTGAACAGATGGGCCCTCACAGCTACGTGTTGGACCGTGTTTTAGACAGGAGCACTGGCAGGTGCAGACTGCACTGAGTGTTAAACAGATGGCCACTGGCAGGTGTGGGTTGGACTGGCTTATAGACAGAGGAGCACTGGCAGGTGCAGACAGGACCGGGTGTTGAACAGATGGGCACTGGCAGGTGCAGGCTGGACCGGGTGTTAGACAGAGGAGTACTGGCAAGTGCAAGCTGGACCAGCACTTAAACAGATGAGGACTGGCGGGTGCAGGCTGCACTGGCTATTAGACAGATGAGCACTGTCAACTGCGGGCTGGACAGGCTGAGGAATAGGAGAGAACGGGCAGGGTGTTAAACAGATGGGCACTGGCAGGTGAGAGAGAGAGAGACCTTGGTTCAGCTTCCAAGCAGGCGTAGATGAAGAAAACGGAGTCTGGTGGCCAGATCAGTCCTATGCCTGATCCGGCACCCATAGACTTTTATTGTATGACCAAGCCTGACGTGCCGCTTCAGGCGCTGTCCGTTGTTTCCTGGCAGAAAAAAAAACGTTACATGATGTGTCCTGTTCGGCCACCGGAATTAAAATCTATGACGGATCCGGCAGAAAATGGACTAAATGCAATGGCATGCAGCGCGATCTGGCGCTATTGCATGTCAATGAGAAAAAAACGGATCCGTTTTTTTCAAAAACTGCCGGATCTCGCCTGACGGCAAAAAACTGATGTGTGAAAGAGGCCTTATGGCGCCGCGATTTGTCTGTTCCTCTCTCACAAACAGGGTTTTTTCTCCTTCGCCTCATTGGGGGACACACAGACCGTGGGTGTTATGCTGCTGCCACTAGGAGGACACTAAGCAATACAAGCACAAAAGATTAACTCCTCCTCCTGCAGTATACACCCTCTGTTGGCTCAATCCTGAACCAGTTCTTGCTTAGTGTCTGTAGGAGGCACTAGGGTCTGCTCTCAGACCCCACTTTTTTCTGATTTTTTTCTGATTTTTAAACTTTTTATTATTTTTACTTTCTTCACGCACGGATGGGCGACGGGACTTGTACGAAAAGTCACGATCTCCCAAAAACCAACAACAGGTGGCATCGTGCGAGTGTCGCCTCCACGTACCCCTCCTGCCACGCTACCATGGGGCGACAGATCCTTATAACAGGCCGCTCTCCCCATGAGATACCCTTACTTGAGGATGATGATGATTTGCGTGGCACCTTGGATGGTTACCCCCTCCACCTCTCCTGGAAGCGGTGGCGGTCTGGAGGCATGTAAAAGCCCTCTCCACCCCCCTATTGAAAGGGGTTGGTGGATAGAGGATGTACAGCCATAGTCGCTGTAGTGCTGTGGAGTTCTCCCTCCTCCATCTTCGGGCTCTCCCCGCAGTGAGTATACGAGGGGCAAATACCGGTCACCGACCGCTTTTATGCGCACTGCGCCCGCATGGTGTTGCGCCGCCGCAACACACAATCGCGCCGCTGGCGTTCCGATTGCGCCGCGGCCACGGCCTCAAATTTAGTCCCCGGCTTCGGCCCAGGGTAGGCCGCAACTTTAAAATTTACTCCCCGGCTTCGGGCCGGGATCGGCCTCGAGTGGAGAGGGCGGTCCGTGTGGCTCCGCCCACACCGCACGCTATTGGCTGTCACCAGTTAACAGGGGATTTCCCCTGTTTCCTCCCCCTCTCCTCCCACTGCTTCTGGCGCCTCTCGTCTCACACGAGAGGCGCTTCTAAGATCTCGGGCGCCATATTCTCCTGGGACAGCGCTGCATCGCCATCCTCTCACTTCCCTGGTGCACACACATAGGCCCTGGGTAAGTGCACGCTGCGACTAGGTCTACACAGCGCTTAACCCTTCTTCTGCAGAAGGTTCTCTGGGAGAAAATATGTCACAATCAAAGGGAATTAAAAAGGCTGACAAGAGCTACTCCGTAGTATATGCCACTTGCACTTCATGCAACGCTCCCCTGCCATCAATGCATAGTTCCCAATTCTGTGCATCATGTGCCCAGGAGCCCATGGCTTCCTCTGCTCAGGAGCCCCCTATTACCGAGCAGGAGTCACTACCTATTCCTAATCCCATTGAGGCAGGTTCTTCAGGGTGGCCCGAATATCTGGCACACTCCATAAACTCTCTGACTAGAGCCTTGGATACCTTTCGTGGATCTGCTCCTAGCCAGAGCGCCCCTTTTCCAGAAAAGGGTCCGTTAGCCTTCAGAGATGTCTCATCTGACAGGGGCCGTCTCACGGCGCCTGCTAAGCGGTCGTCCAAAAAACGCCGCCATAATACATCTCCCAATCCATCTAGTGGTTCAGCATCTGCGAGTTCAGGTTCTCGTTCACCTTCTCCCAGAAACATCAGTGACCATGATTCGGAATACGAGTCGGACATTGGTGATGATCCCAACTCGCCGGAATTTCAGGAGTCGTTAGATTCTTTAATTGAGGCAATTAATACAATCCTCAAACTAGAAGAAGAACCTGGGTCTCAGCCGAATCATCCTATCTCCTTCAAAAGGGCAAAACGTGTTCACAAGATGTTTAGTAACCACCCTGAATTTACTGATATTGTTCAGGGACACAGGGAGCGTCCGGACAGACGTTTTTCAGGACTGAAGTCTCTGAAAGCTCGATACCCTTTTTCAGCAACCGTGGCGAAAGAGTGGACGGAATCTCCTGTTGTAGATCCTCCAGTATCTCGTCTATCTTCAAAAACCCTACTCTCTGTTTCTGATAGTTCATCCATTAGGAACCCTTCAGATAAACAGATTGACAACCTCGCCAAATCAATTTTTGAGGCGGCTGGAGCATCTCTATCTCCCTCCTTTGCAGCCACCTGGGTGGCAAGAGCTATGGTGGCTTGGGTTGAGGGCCTAGTCAAAATGACTAGTGATATCCCTCTTTCCCCCGAGGCACGTAATCTGGCTTATCAGATTACTCGGGCAGGTGACTACATGGTTCATGCGGCTCTGGATGCAGCTAATTGCGCTGCTATCACGGCCGCCAATGCTATCGCCATTCGGAGGTCCCTTTGGCTCCGTGAGTGGCGTGCAGACGCTGCTTCAAAGAAGACTTTAACTTCATTGCCTTATCATTCAGGGCGTCTTTTTGGAGATCGCCTTGATCAGATTATTTCTGACGCTACTGGTGGCAAAAGCAAATTTCTTCCACAGCGCAGAATCAATAGACCCTTTCGGCCTCATTATCAAGGTCATTTCCGGCCATTTCGTAGCTCCTTTAATTGGTCCCCTGCTTCGTCCTCTGCTCGAGCATCCCGGTCATCTCGTAGAGATAGGGACTCGCAACCGTCGTCCAGATCCTCTCAGCCCTGGAGAAACAGATCTTCTCAGGCAGGAAATAGGAGCTCCTCCTCTCGCAAGTTGTCATCACAATGACTCCTTGCTGGGGATGGGAGACCCAAACAAGGTAGGCGGCCGCCTACTCTTGTTTCACAAAGTCTGGGGGTCAGTAGTTCAAGACCAGTGGGTTCTCGATCTAGTACACTCAGGTTACAAAATCGAATTCTTGTCCCTTCCTCCAAGACGTTTCTTTCAGTCTCGCTTCCCCAAGTCCAAGGATCTTGCAATTCCAATTTTCAGCGGACATCAAAAGTTTCTGCGTTTTGCTGTCGGAGAGGATCATTTTCAGTTTGCCGCTCTGCCCTTCGGTCTCGCAACTGCCCCCAGAGTGTTCACAAAGGTCATGGCGGCCGCCATGTCAATTTTACACTCTCGGGGTGTGGTAGTCCTCCCGTACCTGGACGACCTACTCATAAAAGGTCCGACTTTTCGAGCCTGCGAAGAGAGCGTCGAAATCACTATCGACACCCTCTCCCGCCTCGGTTGGCTTGTCATTTTAGACAAGTCTCTTTCCATTCCCTCTCAGAAGATTCTTTTTCTGGGAATGATTTTGGATACCTCCCAAGGATTGGTATCTCTCCCTCCAGAGAAGATTATCTCTCTGAAGCGGGGAGTGCTCCTGCTGTCGCTAAACCGCCCTCATTCTCTGAGGAGCGCCATGCAGGTCCTCGGAAAAATGGTAGCTTCCATCGAAGCAGTACCTTTCACCCAGTTTCATCTCCGCCCTCTTCAACAGGAGTTGATATCAGTCTGGGACAGGAACCCAGCATCTCTAGGTCGCCGCTTACGTCTGTCTCCCACAGTCAGAAGCTCCTTAAGATGGTGGATGAATGCCTCATCACTGAATCACGGAAAATCTTTTCTGACTGTCCATTGACTGGTGGTGACCACCGATGCCAGTCTCCTCGGATGGGGAGCTGTGTTTCTTCATCACACGACTCAGGGCCGCTGGTCTCTACCAGAGTCCCGTCTCCCAATCAACATCTTATAGATCAGAGCTATCAAGTTAGCTCTCGTGCACTTCCATCATCTCCTGGCCGGTCGTCCCATCAGGATTCGGTCAGACAACGCCACGGCCGTGGCGTACATCAACCGTCAGGGGGGCACTCGGAGCAGAACAGTGATGCTCGAGGTATCGCACATTCTCCGCTGGGCCGAGAAAAACCGCTCTCTCATTTCCGTGGTTCACATTCCAGGTGTGGACAATTGGGAAGCCGACTTCCTAAGTCGCCAGGGCCTAGACTCAGGGGAATGGTCCCTGCACCCGGATGTGTTCCATCTTATTTGCCAGCGATGGGGCATGCCGGACATAGACCTCATGGCATCCAGACTGAATGCCAAGGTTCAGACCTTCATAAGTCGCTCTCGCGATCCACTAGCCGTCGGCTCGGATGCGCTAGTCCTCCCTTGGAGTCAATTTCGCCTTCCTTACATTTTTCCTCCTCTTCCGTTAATCCCCAGGGTGATTCGGAAGATCAAGGCAGAAGGCGTTCCTCTCATTCTGGTCGCTCCGGAATGGCCTCGCCGTCCGTGGTATGCGGAACTAGTGCGTCTGCTTGCAGACGTTCCCTGGAGATTGCCAGATCGGCCGGACCTCCTCTCACAGGGTCCGATTTACCATCACAATTCAAAAGCGCTGAATTTGACGGTATGGCCTTTGAAGCCTGGATCTTAACTCAGGCTGGGTTTTCTCACAAAGTCATCTCTACAATGGTCAATGCCAGGAAGCCGGCTTCCGCCCGCATTTATCATCGTGTCTGGAAGACATTCTTTTCCTGGTGTGAGAACAAAGGTCGTTCCCCTTTGGTTTTCTCTATCCCTTCCATTCTGGTATTTCTTCAAGCAGGAATGGATTCGGGGTTAGCCCTTTCTTCCCTCAAGGGCCAGATTTCTGCCTTGTCCGTCCTTTTCCAAAGACGGATCGCATCTAAGTCTCAGGTCAAGACTTTTATTCAGGGAGTGTCTCATCTTGTTCCACCTTACAAGAGGCCTTTGGAGCCTTGGGATCTTAATTTGGTCCTCAGTGCCTTACAGGACTCCCCCTTCGAACCTTTGCCGGAAGTGTCTTTATCGCTTTTTTCCTGGAAGGTGGTCTTCCTAGTGGCGATTACCTCTATCAGACGAGTATCGGAATTGGCAGCCTTATCTTGTAAACCTCCTTTCCTCATTTTTCACCAGGACAAGGTAGTCCTTAGGACTTCTCCGTCTTTCACGCCAAAAGTCGTTTTGGTTTTTCATATCAATGAGGAGATAGTTTTGCCTTCATTCTGTCCGGCGCCAATTCACCGTACTGAAAAAGCCCTTCACACTTTAGACTTGGTGAGGGCTCTCCGAAGGTACATTTCGAGAACGGCACCTTTCCAGGAAATCGGACGCTCTGTTTGTGCTTCCGGAAGGACGCAGACAGGGTCTTCCTGCTTCCAAGGCCACGTTAGCCAGATGGATTCGCTCGGCGATCCAAGAGGCGTACCGTGTTAAAGGTCAGCCTATCCTGGCTGGGATTAAGGCACACTCCACTCGTTCTGTGGGGGCCTCCTGGGCCATTCGGCACCAGGCTTCGGCACAGCAAGTGTGCAAGGCTGCGACTTGGTCCAGTCTTCATACTTTTGTCAAGCATTACCAAATTCATGCTCAAGTTTCTTCAGATGCGGCTCTTGGCAGACAGATTCTGCAATCAGCTGTTGCGCATCTGTAAGTTGTCTGTTGACTGGTTAAGCGTTATATGCATGACGTTCACGAGGCTTCATCTGTTGATGAGTTCCCACCCAGGGACTGCTTTGGGACGTCCCACGGTCTGTGTGTCCCCCAATGAGGCGAAGGAGAAAAGGAGATTTTTGTGTACTCACCGTAAAATCCTTTTCTCCGAGACGCTCATTGGGGGACACAGCTCCCACCCTGGTTTAACTTGGAGCCTCGTTGTTCATTTGAATTGTTGGCATATTGCACTCTGTTATGAGCTCCTACTGCTTTGGCACCGAACTGGTTCAGGATTGAGCCAACAGAGGGTGTATACTGCAAGAGGAGGAGTTAATCTTTTGTGCTTGTATTGCTTAGTGTCCTCCTAGTGGCAGCAGCATAACACCCACGGTCTGTGTGTCCCCCAATGAGCGTCTCGGAGAAAAGGATTTTACGGTGAGTACACAAAAATCTCCTTTTTTGTATATCTTTAGGAATTGTGTACTATTGCTTTTTTTATAGATTGTGATTAGTAGTTACTATCAAGAGCTCTTGACTAGTATTTGCACCCCTCCATTCTCAATATGTTTTAGCTACAATGCCAATTTGTACATACTGTATAATCTGTAATCTGACAGGTCAGGAGCCGTTTATGATGCATTTTTTAATCACTGCATAGATATGAATTTTTATGAGCCCTCATTTTCGGAAGAACTCAAAACTAAAAACGGGATGCCAATAAATGGATAAAGAGGAAGAAATAAAATTGACGCACAACAACCAAAGATTTCTGACATTCACACAAATGGAAAGAGTTAACCAACATATTAATGTAAAGTTCCACTTTCTGAGGGATCTTCAGTACTGCCCAAATGCGGGCTTGACTGCAGATATTTCTGAAAAGGCCTTCACTGCAAAAAGACTAATCTACTATTATAATTGTCTAATTCTGTCTGTAACGGAAATCCCGCGTCGCTGTTTGGTCGCGCCCGGCCGGACGCTACCAATCAGCGTCAGACGCAGTCCGGCCGCGAATTGGTGCAGGATTTGAACCACGCACGCCACCGCTATCGTCGGGAGATCAGTGGCACTGGCTGCTGATCTCCCGACGGTAGCCGCGGGTCATCTCCTGCCGCATGGAGGTCAGCGGCGACGCAGCCCGGCTGCTCGCAGTGGAAGTACCCCGACTGGTGGCCTCCACGTAAACCCCAGCAACAGCCTCCACATATACCCCACCAGCTGCAGCCTCTATATACCCCAACGGCAGCAGCCTCCACATATACCCCAGCAGCAGCCTCCACGTACAGCCCAGCAGCAGCATCTATATACACCCCAGCAGCCTCTATATACACCCCAGCAGCCTCTATATACACTCCAGCAGCAGCAGCCTCTATATACACCCCAGAAGCCTCTATATACAGCTCAGCAGCCTCTATATACACCCAGCAGCCTCTATATACACCCCAGCAGCCTCTATATACACCCCAGAAGCCTGTATATACACCCCAGCAGCAGCCTCTATATACACCCCAACAGCCTCTATATACACCCTATTCATTGCATTATTCTTAAATCTTCATAAATAAACTACATACATATTCTAGAATACCCGATGCGTTAAAATCAGGCCACCATCTAGTAACATTAATAAGGAGGCTGAGCCTAAAGGACAAAGCCTTAGGGGTTCAGAAGGGCAGTTGGACTAATAGAAACAGCTATTGACCTATACTGGCGTACTGTGTTGAGAAACATCTAAGTGGACCCTTAACCAGGTAACCCTGATTACAACTATAGAGGCAGACCCAAATTGTGGATATAGGAGATCTTCAGCAGATGACTATGCTATTACTGGAAATAAATCGCTATACAAAGACCAGCACTGATATATAACCGCCATACCGTGACCATATATTGGTAAATACCAGTCCTGCAGTACATACAAGTGAATAAAGTATAATTACAGGTGATGTTCTTTCTGATGGAGTCGTTCACTTTTCCCGTCTTTTCCATCCGGCCCAGACCGACATGACAATTTCTCCAGCTACATCTCATCTGCAGAGTTAACAAAAAAGACACATATAACTTCTCATATTTCCAGCACTGTCCCCATCTATTCCCAGCTTGCACAAACTCCTCATCCCACTGACACCTCAATACTGAACCGCTGTTGTCATGTCTTTATTACTGCACCTGCTGTTTGGCACAAAAACTGTGGTCCTCTTAGGCTGGCTTCACACATCCGGCGGGCGTCTTGCGGCGCCCCCGGCATTTTCCCGCAGCGCCGCATCTGAAAATCTGATGCGCCGCATGCGGCTTTTTTCGCATTGACATGCATTAGCGCCGGATGGCGCCGCATGTCAATGCGTTGCATGCGGTTTTGTCCGGATGCGGCGCAAATGTACATTGCGGCGTCCGGAAAAAACGCTGCATGTAACGTTTTTTTTTTTGCCGGATGGTTGCTTATCTCTCCAAGCATCAGCAACCATCCGGCAAAAAAACGCATTTTGGGCGCCGGAAGTGTGAAAGCTTTTCACATGCGGCGCTGCGGCAAAATGCCGGGGGCGCCGCCAGGCGCCTGCCGGATGTGTGAAAGAGGCCTTAGTTCTTCACACAGTAATGCCCACCACTGTGCCCCTTTACATTACAAAATGCTTCCTTTGTGCCCTCAAGATTGTAAAATTCCCCCCTAAAAAGTATTAATACAATGTGCAAGTGCCCTAGAAAAGGGTCCATATTTTGACCCTTAGAAAGTAATAAAGCTTCATGTGGTCCTTTGACGGTCAGAATACCATATAACAATAATTTTCTTAAGTCTCAATTAACTTTTAATAATGTCTCCTGAGCATCCCATTTACAGATATAATGTCCCCTGAGTCCCCCCATGTACAGCTCCCCTATACACAGTGATGTCCACACACCTCCCCTAGACACAGCATGATGGACCCACAGCTCACCTAGACACAGTATTATGGACCCACAGCTCCCCTATACACAGTATGATGGATCCACAGCTCCCCTATACACATTATGATGGACCCACAGCTCCCCTATACACAGTATGATGGACCCACAGCTCCCCTATACACAGCATGATGGACCCACAGCTCCCCTATACACAGTATGATGGACCCACAGCTCCCCTATACACAGCATGATGGACCCACAGCTCCCCTATACACAGTATGATGGATCCACAGCTCCCCTAAACACAGTTGGATGGATCCACAGCTCCCCTATACACAGTATAATGGACCCACAGATCCCCTATACACAGTATGATGGATCCACAGCTCCCCTATACACAGTATGACGGATACACAACTCCCCTATACAGAGTATGATAGGCCAACAGCTCCTCTATACACAGTATGATGGGCCCACACCTCCCCTATACACAGTATGATGGACCCACAGCTCCCCTATACACAGCATGATGGACCCACAGCTCCCCTATACACAGTATGATGGACCCACAGCTCCCCTATACACAGCATGATGGACCCACAGCTCCCCTATACACAGTATGATGGATCCACAGCTCCCCTATACACAGTATGATGGATCCACAACTCCCCTATACACAGTATGATAGGCCAACAGCTCCTCTATACACAGTATGATGGGCCCACACCTCCCCTATACTGTACACAGTATGATGGACCCACAGCTCCCCTATACACAGCATGATGGACCCACAGCTCCCCTATACACAGTATGATGGACCCACAGCTCCCCTATACACAGCATGATGGACCCACAGCTCCCCTATACACAGTATGATGGATCCACAGCTCACCTATACACAGTATGATGGATCCACAGCTCCCCTATACACAGTATGATGGATCCACAGCTCCCCTATACACAGTATGATGGACCCACAGATCCCCTATACACAGTATGATGGATCCACAGCTCCCCTATACACAGTATGATGGATCCACAACTCCCCTATACACAGTATGATGGATCCACAGCTCCCCTATACACAGTATGATGGATCCACAACTCCCCTATACACAGTATGATAGGCCAACAGCTCCTCTATGCAGTGAGCTGCCCCCACACGTCCCCTATATACAGTATGATAGACTTATAGCTTCCCTATACACAGAATGAAGGGCCTACAGCTCCCTTATGCAGTGTGATGCCCCCACAGCACACTATACACAACATGATGTCCCTCCAGAGCACCCTATACACAGCGTTATGCCCCCACAGCACCCTATAAACATCTTGATATCCTACACACACAGTATGATACTCCCCACGCAGAAGGATTGTCTCACAGCTCCCCAAACACAGCAAGGTTATTCTACAGATTCCTGCATACTGCAGAATTGGCCCACAGCTTCCTCAGCAGGACGGGCCCTAGTAGACCCCCCAAAACTGTATGATGCCACCCAGTAGCCCCTCCACATTGTATGATGGCCTCCTGTAGCCCCTCTGCATTGTTTGATGGCCCCCATGGGCCGTCCACATTATATGATGGCCCCAATAGTCCTCACGAGTTTTATTAAAATAAAAAAAATCTTATACTCGCCTTACCCAGGTCCTGATGAGTCTGCCGGCACACAGCTGCAAGGCAGACCACTTCAGTGATATTGCACCGGGGCACATAAAAGGACATCAGTGACCTGGTGCTCCACTCGGGACTCGTGCGTCTCTCTGCTGTTTACCAAGCAGATGGCAATTTTTAGTTTGTTAATACTCCAAGGTAAGTGACCTCTTTTATTTTAATTTGTCAGTTCTTTCCTGTAATCCTCCATGTTGTTGTTAATGAAGAAGACAATAATTGCTGTATGTGTCAAGTAAAACAGTTCATTCTCCACTGTCCGAATTCTGATGATTCTGCTGAAAGCTGAAATTTGCCTCATCCTAAGTGAAGGTCCAAAAAACATAATAGCTACTTCAAAAGTCATTATTTAATGGATATATTGATAAGTATGAATTGAACTCCTGAGACACAACATCCACAGACATAATCAGTAAAAGTTAATAGGGTATGGAGGACCATACACAAAAAAGATGGGCACAACCAAAATAAGCAGCAGAATTAACTCAAAATACTAAAGACTCAAAAAAAAGGTGTGTCTAAAGCAAAAAGAATCCAAAAGTATATTTCATTCAAATCACAATAGAAATACGCAACATTTAAAAACACCTAAAAAAGTAAATAAAAGTTCCATAATTCATAACAGTATAGCTGTGATGTGGTTTGCTGGTATGGCTGAATGGATGTGCAAATAAAACTCATTAGCGTACTTCATGAGACACAATCCTCCTTGCCCAAGGAGACAGTTTTAAAAGGTCACTGAGACCTGTTCACACAGCAGGTACCGGTACTGGTACAGACAGAAAGGAATGGAGTATGGAGGAACAGGTAGAGACCTGCTCACACAGGAGGAAACCGCAAGGCTGCGGAGAAGGGCTGTAGAGCAGCAAGAGGTTCTGCAGCGGCAGGAACAAAGCAGAGCGGAACCGCAAGATGTGCGGAGAGAAGCTGCAGCAAGAGATTACTGCAGTGGCAGGAGCAAAGCAGAGTGGAACGGAGCAGAACCGCAGGAGTGCGGACAAGAGGCAGAAAGAGATTCAAAGAGAACACTAGGCAAGACACAGCAGGGAAGGAAACCACAGACAAGGAGACTAAAGGGTATGCCACACTAAACAATATCGCTAACGGATCGCTAAAAAACGTCACTATTTAGCGATCCCGTTAGCGATATTGTTCAGTGCGGCAGCTTCCAGCGACGAGCTTCCTGCTGTGATCTCGCTCGTCGCTGGAATCGCTCCGGACCCTATTTCATCGCTGGCGCTCCCGCTGGGTAAGTATCTAATCGCTGTGTGGCACCTTTTCTTTGCGATTTAGCGGTACTTTGGTACCGCTAAAGTCGTTAAGAAGATCGCTAACGGCGATAGCGTCGTTAACTATATCGCTAAATGCGGCAGCATTTAGCGATATAGAAACAATCCCGCTAGCGATCTCATTAGTATGCAACGCTAACGAGATCGCTAGCGGGATCGAGTAGTGTGGCAGTACCTTAAGAGACAGAGGTAGGACAGAGTTCAGACAAGGTAATGACACGAGACAAGGTACAGGGACACAGACACAGGGACCAGGATATTCTGCCTCCTGGCAGGCGGAAAGGACAAGTACAAAACAAGGTCAGGAGCAAAAGCACAGAGACCAGGATATTCTGCCTCCTGGTGGCGGACAAACAGGTACAAGGCAAAGCAAGGAGTGAAGCCTCCAAAGATGAAGGAACACAGAGCAAGACCTGGCAGCTCAGTAGCAAGATACTAACTAGTTAACACATTGCACAGGCAAGAGCCACAGGGTGGAGCTGTCCTAAATACTAGAGGGCTAATGGTAATTGGTTAGGGACATATTAAACAGATGCACCCTGACTCCATAAGAACCAGAGAGTTCTGGTGCTGCCCCCCTATGTACACAGTCAGGAAACATGCACATAGCAGATAAGAGACAAGAAGCACAAAGCATGGAGCTGGCAGCAGACAGAAATCACAGCATGACCTGGAGCAGTGAGCAAGTTGGTATCTGGGGAATGGGAGGCCATGCAGCGATGCCAGCAGGGTTGTTACAGCATCATGAAATTTGAAGATTACCAAAGGATTTTGGGTTGCAATGTGGTGTGTGTGTGGTGTCAGAAAGTGGGGTTTGCATCCTATGTCATGGGTCTTCCAGCAGTACAATGACCACAAACATACTTCAAGAAGCACCCAGAAATAGATGGAAACAAATCGCTGGAGATTTTTGAGCTGGCCAGCAATGAGTCTGGATCTAAATACCATTAAATACCTGTGGATAGATCTTAAAATTGCTGTTGGAAAAAGGCGCCTTCAAATATGAGAGCCCTGGAGCAATTTGCAAAAGAAGAGTGGTCCAAAATTCCAGTTGAGAGATGTAAGAAGCTTGCTGATCGTTATAGGAAGCAATTGATTGCAGTTATTTATTCCAAAGGGTGTGCAACCATAGTTGACGGTGCCAACATTTTTGTCCAGACCATTTTTGTTATACATGTGTATAACGAAATGTGTACTTGCAATAATTTTATGAGAGGAATACTTGACTTTCTGGAACAATTTCAAGGGTGCCAACACTTTTGACCATGTATATCTATCTATCTATCTATCTATCTATCTATCTATCTATCTATCTATCTATCTGTTCACCTACAGTGGTGTGAAAAAGTGTTTGCCCCCTTCCTGATTTCCTATTCTTTTGCATGTTTGTCACACTTAAATGTTTCAGATCATCAAACAAATGTAAATATTAGACAAAGATAACACGAGTAAACATAAAATGCAGTTTTTAAATTCAGGTCTTTATTATTAAGGGAAAAAGAAATCCAAACCTACAGGGCCCTGTGTGAGAAAGTGATTGCCTCCTAAACCTAATAACTGGTTGGGCCACCCTTAGCAGCAACAACTGCAATCAAGTGTTTGCGATAATTGACAATAAGTCTTTTACAACGCTCTGGAGGAATTTTGGCCACTCATCTTTGCATAATTCTTGTAATTTAGACATATTGGAGGTCTCTGAGCATGAACGGCCTTTTTAAGATCATGGCACAGCATCTCAATTGTATTAAGATCAGGACTTTGACTAGGCCACTCCAAAGTTTTAATTTTGTTTTTCTTAAGCCATTCAGAATTGGACTTGCTGGTGTGTTTTGGATCATTGTCCTGCTGCATTCAGCTTGAAGTCACGAACAGATGGCCTGAGATTCTCCTTCAGGATTTTTTGGTAGACAGCAGAATTCATGGTTCCATTCAACTTTTGTCTCATCAGTCAACAGAGTATTCTCCCAAAACTCCTGGGGATCATCAAGATGTTTTCTGGAAAAATTGAGACGAGCCTTTATGTTGTTATTGCTCAGCAGTGATTTTCATCTTGGAACTCTGCCATGCAGACCATTTTTGCCCTATTTTTACCCAGTCTTATCGTGGAGTCATGAACACTGACCTTAACCGAGACAATTGAGGCCTGCAGTTCTTTGTATTTCATGTATTCAGATTACTGGGTGATTTGTAATAGAATCCCTCCATTGTACAAGCTACTTCCGTACCAGCCCTTCTGTCCAACTTGCTGTCCACCGTCTGTTTGAAAGAGCATTAGAGACCCCCAGATGGACTTCAGGAAGTGGTTGCAGGACTTTTTCTACATGTAAAGATGAGTCGGGTATTTGTCTCTCTATAGGAAGTTGGGAGTAGCCTCTGCCTCTGCTCCTGCTCTCCTGTCTGTTGAAATGCACACATGCATAGCAGAGAAGTGGTCTTTCCATACAAGGCAGGCAAGCTAGTGGATAGTAGCAGTAGAAATTCATGCTGAGAAATGAGAGAAAGTAAGTACCAGCTCCTATAGTCCGGGCAGAATGCTGATATAGAGAAACCACTCATTCAAAAATACTGGATAGCAATTACAGGGCATGAGAGTGAAGACAGTATCTTGACATATTAGACTGATATATGCAGCAAAGACAGTTTTAAATTATTTTTGTGCCTCTGCTCCTGCTCTCCTGTTTGTTAAACTGCACACAAGCATAGCAGAGAGATCGGCTTTTCATACAAAGTGGAGAAGCTAGTGGACAGTAGCAGTAAAAATGCATTCTGAAAAGTGAGAAGGAAATTCAAGCTCCTATAGTTCTGGCAGAATGCTGATGAAGAAGAACCATCCACTCAAAAATACTGGATAGCAAGTTACAAAGCATGAGAATCAGGACAGTATCTGGACATATTAGTCTGATATATGCAACAAAAACAGTTTTAAATTGTTATAGAGGATGAGGTCAGCAAGACTATGCTGTTCTGCAATTTTGATATAAATAATAAGAACATTTATAGTCTATTTGCTCAAATCGCTGGAAACCTCAGGCAAACTTTAGGCTCAGCTCAGTCTGGGTCCCTGGTCATACTTGCTGATGGAAGTCATGAGGATTAAAGTACTCCACAGTCACTCAGTGATGATATACCAACTTGTGCTGGAGGTGGTCACAGACCACTTGCTGTCTTCCCAAAAAAATGCTGGCAGGTCTAAACAGCGCACCAAGTCCCTCCAAAATAGTTCTTTCATTATTTGCCTTTCATGGCCAAGGTAGAAATGACTGCTTCCATGTCCCGGCCACTAAAAGTGGGGTTGCAAAAACAGCCAAGAAAAGCTGTTTGTGTAATTCCTGTAGAAATTAGTAGGAGAAACAGACTAGAAATACGACCTACGCTGTTGACGTAATTTCCATCGCGTAGCTCACTGTGCTGTTCAGTTTCTTTAACGTATATTCATTTCTCTGGAAATTACACGAACAGAGTAGCACAACTGCACTCCGCTGTTTTTGTAACTCCGATTTTGATGGACAGGACCTACAAGCAGGTATTCTTATCTCCGTCAAAAAAGGCAGATCTATCCAATTCGCATGCACTGTCGTGTAAGGGGCACTGTTAGGCATGCAAACAATATTGTACCGGAGTTTGTCTTTTTATCTTCTGGGCTTAAGAGGGGAACATGGACAACCTGCCCATGTCTAAGTTAGAGGACTAGAGGTATTTGTCATGACTCGTCTTCCTTCCAGATTAAAAAAAATTACACGTCTTCCAAAAACCATTTTTCCACACTGTGAATGACCTGATAAACTGGACTTTCTCTGATTATTTCACAAACTCTACAGTACTCATATGATGGACCTCTATGACCAAGGACACGATATTGAAATCTCCAGTTAAAATATTTCCTATATTTTTCATCATCTTTGTCCAACTCTAGAAGATAGGCAACCAATTCTTTAGGACTTGGGAAATCGTCAACATGAATGAAGGCATCCGCAGGAACAAAGCGTTCATAGTTTTTCCGAGATGTTCCCAAGACAACTGGAACTGCCCATGATCCAAAAGCGTTGGACCATAGCTTCTCAGTGATATAATCCTTGTAGATTGAATTCTCAAAAGCCAAGTAGAATTTATACTGGGTTATGGTGGCATGGAAATCATTCCAGCTCAGTTTCATGTGATTTGCTCCATAAATATCAATAGAGATGTGTTTCTTTAGTTCCTCATAATACACTACACGGGGGCAACCAGGGTACCATTTACTGACGACCCAAGCAACCAGTTTGGATTTTGTGGGAATGGTGAAGTTCTTACCCTTAATTTTTAATGGTGTCATCTGACCATATGGACGGTATATATCTGAATCCTTCCGAAAAGTCATGGTTAGGTTGAATAGGTTATCCAACATTTTCAAGTTCTGGATAATCCGTGGTGGCTCCATATTGTACCAGATCCAACGCTGGAAATTAGGCTTTGGTTCCTGGGGCAATGACATTTTGTCATACATGATATCTGCGTGATGAATGATGACTGCATCAGCAACGCTATAAAGACTTCTGTTTATTGTCAGCTTGCATCCCAGTATACCATATTCGTGGCACTTATCTAATGGGGATTCATATCCCCAAGGCCAGTTCCAAATGAGGACAACAATATCCTCATATTTAACAGGTTTCTTTGGGGAGTTGATGCTTTTCATTTCTGACTTGTTTTGGGTCTCGTTTCTGTAACAAATCAACTTTTGAAGATTTGTTGATACCCCCGAGGTAATGCTTTCATGATTCACTATAAAGGATGCGAGGAACAATAAAAGAAACAAAGCCAATATATTTAGATGCTTCTGGCTGGTCAGTGCTAAGATCATTGTTGGTCAGCAAGGAGACGGAGAAGTATTAGTTGTGCATTCTGTGCCTGAGGAAACAAAGAGAATCGGTGTTATAATAAGCTGTGACTTGATATTTGGTTGAAAAGGGTTGTCTATAATTGGATAATATTGGTTCTTTCTTTTAAACAATTGCTTCACACCTGCCCAAGGGATTGAGTCTGGTATTGCAGCTCAGAATGGCTAAAATAAATGGAACTGAACTCTAATACCACGCAAAACCTGTGGGCAAAAATACCATTTATTTAACTCACTTAACACCTTTATTTTACTTAAAGCATTACTAAGGGTGTTCAAAGAATGTGTATTCTTTGGAACCATTTTTATTCATAAAAAATGAAGGAAATGCATAAATAGTTTTGATTTAAGACAGAAAAGTTACCGCACTTTTTTATGCAGACCTATATGACTCCATGGTAAGACATTTCCTGTGTGTAGTCAGATCCTGCAATAATGCTCTCAAACAAGTCAAAGGGCTCTCAAACAGCCAAATGAGATTTCTTACCTTGCACTGAGGAGGGGAAAATCCCCGAAACACGTGTCTGCAAATTGAGATTCTGATTTGGCTTTTTTCCTAAATCATGTAGCAAGGCTCAATAACTGGTTGATATTGATATTTAGGATTGTTAATTCCAGTGGATGGTGCTAGAGATCAAGTTCTTTTTCTCTCTGAAGACTCTTGAAGAGGCAATTTACATATTTAATTTTACAGAGGAACATTGAATGGTCAAAAAAAAGTCACTTTACACCGTCATGTCAGGCATGTCACTCTTCCAAGGAGAGACATTAGCCCTTTGACCACAGTGTTGAGGAGTGAAATTATAGCTTGAGGATTATCCTGTTTTTTTCAGTGTATTTATAACTTCATGCCTGTAGGTGCTGCAGGTCAGGCCTTAGGTGGTAATGTCGTAATATTCCACAATAGTGAAGTTATATCATGATTTGCTGTAGGCGATGTCAGCATCTCACTGTCTATGAGGGCAAAGTGACCTGGTTGACAACATTCGGTATGACTCTGGTGTGGTTAAGAGAGCTGCAAAGCTCAAAGTGCAGATGTTAATGAACATAAAATCAGTTTAGGAATGTCTCATCTAAAGTTTATTCTAATTGGGAGCCACTAGCTCATCACTATTGGACCACCTTCTTACACCCTTTTTATTATTTTTCCCTAAGGGGGTGATAAAGGGGGGTTTGATTTACTATTTATAGTGGATTTTTATAGCGGGTTTTTATGTTTGGCAGGTGTCACATACTAAAATACGCTTTTTTTTGTAAGAAGTTTTTGCATCGTCGCATTTTGAGAGCTATAGCTTTTCCATATTTCGGCCGACAGAGTCATGTGAGGGCTTGTTTTTTGCAGGACAAGATGGCGCTTTCAGTGATACTATTTTTATTACCATTCTTTTTTTATCGCGTTTTATTCCACTTTTTCCAAGTGGTATGATCAGGGCCGCCATCAGGGCATTACTGCCCTGACTGGCATATGAGGCCCAATCAGCAGAGGGGACCCGCATCGGGCCCCGTCACTTTTTCTCATCGGGCCCCACTGCCCCAACCCCCACTGCCGATCAAGTAACTGAACCTGCGTCCGAGACGCAGGTTAAGTTACTCTATTGCCGTGCGGGCCTGGGCCCGCGCGGCAATAGTTAAAGCTGCCAGCCTCCAATCGGAGGTTGGCAGCTGACATCAGCACGCACGTCGCCGGTGTCTGACGTCATTGCCTTTTGCTGGCGAGTGCGTGCTTTCAGCCTGGAGGGAAGATAGCTCGCCGAAGGAGTGCGGCAAGGTAAGGAGAAAGGGGTTTTTTTCAAAAATTTTTTAAAATTTATTTTTTGAAAGCGGCAAGCCGGCAGGATTGGAGATATGGGGGCAGGATTTGAGAGATGAGGGCAGGATTTGAGACATGGGAGCAAGATTTGAGACATGGGGGCAAGATGAAAGACATGGGGGCAGGATTTGAGACATGGGAGCAAGATGAAAGACACGGGGCCAGGATTGGACACATAGGGGAAGAATTGGACACACAGGGGGCAGGATTGGAGACAAAGGGTTGGAGACACAGAGAGACACAGAGGGCAAGATTGGAGACACGGAGGGCAGGATGGAGGCATGGTGCGGGATGGAGACAGATGGGGCAGGATGGAGACAGATGGGGCAGGATGGAGACAGATGGGGCAAGATCAAAGGGCAGGATGTAGACAGATGGGGCAAGATAATAGGGCAGGATGGAGACAGATGGGGCAAGATCAAGGGGCAGGATGGAGACAGATGTGCAGGATCAAGGGGCAGGATGGAGACAGATGGAGCAGGATGGAGACAGATGGAGCAGGAATATGGGGCAGTATGGAGACAGATGGAGCAAGATCATGGGGCAGGATGGAGACAGATGGGGCAAGATCATGGGGCAGGATGGAGACAGATGGGGCAAGATCATGGGGCAGGATGGAGACAGATGGTGCAGGATCAAGTAGCAGGATGGAGACAGATGGTGCAGGATCAAGGGCAGGATGGAGACAGATGGTGCAGGATCAAGGGGCAGGATGGAGACAGATGGTGCAGGATCGTGGGGCAGGATGGAGACAGATGGGGCAGGATCGTGGGGCAGGATGGAGACAGATGGGGCAGGATCATGGGGCAAGATGGAGACAGATGGGGCAGGATCATAGGGCAGGATGGAGACAGATGGGGCAGGATCATGGGGCAGGATGGGGACAGATGGGGCAGGATCATGGGGAAAGATGGAGACAGATCATGCAGGATCATGGGGCAGGATGGATACAATGGAGACTGATGGCAGGATCATGGGACACATGGGGCAGGATCATGGGACACATGGGGCAGAATCATGGGGCAGGATCATGGGACAGATGGGGCAGGATGGGAAGATCATATGGGGCAGAATGGATACTCATGAGGGCAGGATGCGAGAACATATGGGGCCAGGATGGGAGAACATATGACTGGAGCCAGGAATGAGACACACGGGGGCCAGGATGGGGATATTATTACCATAGGAGCTAATTAAGGGATATTATTACTGCAGTGATGTATTTATTTTATTTTTTGAGGATACTGTTGCAAATGGGGGGAGCGGTCCTGTTACTGTGCAAAGTGACACTATGTCGCCTTTTTTCATCTGGTGTAGTGTAAAAGTTTGGAAAAAAATAAGTAATGTGTTCTGCAGGCTGAGCTCTAGATAACTGTTACTTCCTTCAGAGACGAGCCCTGGCTGGAAGAAGTGAAGGTGGTCTGTGCTAGATGAAGATGAAAGACTTCACCTAGAGATGTCACTGGTGAGTCAGTGTGTTACCTATACACTGACACTATACACTGTATACTATATACAGCGGTCCTGTGTACAATGTCACCTGTGATCACTGCATTACCTGTACACAGACACTGCATACTAAGAACAGATCTCCTGTGTATAATGGCACTTATGGTGATATTAGTATTGTGTTTTTTTTATTAATGATCAGTATTGTAGTATTCAGTCACTATGTGTTGGTAATATGTTGTCTGGCCATGGTGTGGCGGTATTTGTTCCTTGTATGTGCTATTATTTGGTCACTATGTGGTGGTAATATGTGATCAGGTCATGATGTGGTGGTATTTGTTCCTTGTATGTGGTATTATTGGTCACCATGTGGTGGTAATATGTGGTCTGGACATGGTGCGGTGGTATTTGTCCCTTGTATGTGATATTATTCGGTCACTGTGATGGTAATATGTGGTCTGGACATGGTGTGGCGGTATTTGTTCCTTGTATGTGGTATTATAGGTCACTATGTGGTGGTAATATGGTGTCTGGTTATGGTGCTGTTGTATTTGTCCCCTGTATGTGATATCATTGGTCATGTTAAAAATTGAAAAATAATTAAAAATATACCTAAATAGTATTGGATATTTTAATAAATGTTTAATAGGTTAGAGTAGAGTAGGGCCCGGCCAAAAGAGTCTACCTTGTCATGGTGGCAGCTTAAAAAATCTTTTGACCAAAACAAAAGCTGCTGACTATATGTGTTTTCTGGGGATGGGAACTGTTAATGTGTGATTGGGGAGAAGTGGAATTTTTCCAAGAGAAAGCGGTGGGACTGTGGACAGTTTGAGGGGTAGAGGCGGGGCTGGGGTAGAGCCTGGGCGGAGTCTCAAGGGGGCTCCGAAAATGTTGCCAGTATGGGGCCCCGAAATTCCTAGTGGCAGCCCAGGGTATGATGATACCGCTTGGAAAAAGTATAATTTGCTACATTTTTGTGTTTTTTTTTACGGTGTACACTGAAGGGGTTAACTAGTGTCACACTTTTATAGATGGAATTTTTACAGACGCGGCGATACCAATCGTGTACTTTTTTTGTTTATTAATTTTTTTTACATAAAAGTGTGTATTTATTAGTGGATTTTTTAAAATTTTTATTATTTTGTAATATTTTTTTACATTTTTTTTAAATTATTTTCCTTCTTTACCTAATCCCTTTATGGGACTTTCACTTTTTTTTTACTTTGATTGCAGGTATAATACATTGCAATGCTTCAGCATTGCAGTGCATTATACCTATGGTGAAAGCTTATGAGACCATGCTGTGAGCATGGTTTCAGAGGCTTTCCGTAGCTTGATGACCCGGAGGTCGTCATGATGACCCCGGGTCATCATGGCAGAGATCGGGCCCTGCGATGACGTCCCTCTGCCTCCCTCCTGAACGCTGCGATCGCAGCAATTAGGGGGTTAACAGCCAGGGGCGGCACGGACGCCACTCCTGGCTGCTAGTGCAGAAGCACAGCCACCGGCAACAGATGTACATCTGACCTGCCGGGCCCCTGACCCGCTGGGCCCGGTCGCAGTGGCGACCGCTGCGACGGCGGTAGTTACGCCCCTGCCCTTGAGCAATTAATTTCACTATAAGAAGCTGTTACCTATTTCTGCTACAAAGAAGATGTAAAAACAAATGGTGAATATTCTCATAAAGGGTCACATGAGACACAATTACATTAAAGGAGTTGTAAAGGACTGTCAGTCACCAGTAAAGGAGGTGGGATCATGCAAAACCAATGGGCAGAATGATGCACTGAATCTCCTAGCCACTACCTGGGCGCGCCGATCACCCTAATTAGCATGTTTGATGAAACTCCAGTTTCAGCAGAACAAAGGCAGTGATTAGAAGGTTAACGGGTGATTATTATGAGGGCTAAATTCCATACAGGCTCACGTGTGGTCATTTTGGGTTGACAGACTATCTTTAAACTACAGAGCATGTCCGTGATGTGACGTCTTCTCATTGGTGGTCGGACGTTAGCTGTTCTGGTGATGTGGCCGGATTGGCCTGCGGGCGAGGTCACGGCCGGCTGGACGTGAGAGTTTGGGGTGGAGCTTTTGGTTTAAAAGGCTCTCAGCGGCGCATGCGTGCGCCCTAGTATCATTCAGGTTCGGTGGTTGTGAGTGGATACTCTATCACTCTGTCTGCACGTGCGTGTGTTTGTCTACCTTCCGAGTCTGAGCTTCTTATGGTTTATTCCGCTTGGCTTAGCATCCGTTTCGTCCATGTTTGCGATTAGCACAGGTCAGTTACAGATCAAGCTCAACCCCTATGCTTCCTCTCCTTGAAGGCTACAGGGTACTGTATCTAGCGTCATTGGAGCTATTTCTCTCGGCTCAGTATCTGCTTCATTCTTGTGTGCGGTTAGCACAGTTAAGTTGCAGAGCTAGCCCAATCCACGTGCTAACTTCCCTGTGACGTTAATAGGGTGTAGTACTTCGC
The DNA here is from genome assembly GCA_033576555.1 of Oophaga sylvatica. Lineage (NCBI taxonomy): Eukaryota > Metazoa > Chordata > Amphibia > Anura > Dendrobatidae > Oophaga > Oophaga sylvatica. The sequence goes on along the minus strand of JARQOD010000008.1, from coordinate 22,679,586 downwards.
ATACTTGGGGCAGTACCTCTCTTGTGAAGTAACAGAGCTTGGTACTCAGTGTTCCGATCACACTGGGTGGCGTTAACACAGGGTATTTAAGGTGAACGCTTGTTGTTTTATTCCACCGTGAGCACAGCTGAAGTAGGTGCTGAGGTTAGGTTCCCAAACCATAGAAATATAACATATAAACCTCGCAGTCAACTTGGCTATAACAAGTGTAGTTTTATTGTAGTACACCAACAAAAACGTTTCGGTCTATCGCGACCTTCTTCAGTTACTACAAATAGTTAGAAAACAAAGTGATATGAAATATATTCATACATGCAGAAAAATAATAACATACAGTTAGGTCCATAAATATTTGGACAGAGACAACATTTATCTAATTTTGGTTCTAGACATTACCACAATGAATTTGAAACAAAACAAATCAGATGCAGTTGAAGTTCAGACTTTCAGCTTTCATTTGAGGGTATCCACATTAAAATTGGATGAAGGGTTTAGGAGTTTCAGCTCCTTAACATGTGCCACCCTGTTTTTAAAGGGACCAAAAGTAATTGGACAAATGACTCCAAGGCTATTTCATGGACAGGTGTGGGCAATCCCTTTGTTATGTCATTCTCAATTAAGCAGATGAAAGGGCCGGAGTTAATTTGAGGTGTGGTGTTTGCATTTGGAAGGTTTTGCTGTAAAGGAAACATGCGGTCACAGGAGCTCTCCATGCAGGTGAAACAAGCCATCCTTAAGCTGCAAGAACAGAAAAAAACCCATCCAAGAAATTGCTACAACATTAGAAGTGGCAAAATCTACAATTTGGTACATCCTGAGAAAGAAAGAAAGCACTGGTGAACTCATCAATCCAAAAAGACCTGGGAGCCCACGGAAGACAACAGTGGTGGATGATCGCCGCATACTTTCTTTGGTGAAGAAGAACCCGTTCACAACATCAACTGAAGTCCAGAACACTCTCAGTGAAGTAGGTGTATCTGTCTCTAAGTCAACAGTAAAGAGAAGACTCCATGAAAGTAAATACAAAGGGTTCACATCTAGATGCAAACCATTCATCAATTCCAAAAATAGACAGGCCAGAGTTAAATTTGCTGAAAAAACACCTCCAGAAGCCAGCTCAGTTCTGGAAAAGTATTCTATGGACAGATGAGACAAAGATCAACCTGTACCAGAATGATGGGAAGCCAAAAGTTTGGAGAAGAAAGGGAACGGCACATGATCCAAGGCACACCACATCCTCTGTAAAACATGGTGGAGGCAACGTGATGGCATGGGCATGCATGGCTTTCAATGGCACTGGGTCACTTGTGTTTATTGATGACATAACAGCAGACAAGAGTAGCCGGATGAATTCTGAAGTGTACCGGGATATACTTTCAGCCCAGATTCAGCCAAATGCTGCAAACTTGATTGGACGGCGCTTCATAGTACAGATGGATAATGACCCCAAGCATACAGCCAAAGCTACACAGGAGTTCATGAGTGCAAAAAAGTGGAACATTCTTCAATGGCCAAGTCAATCACCAGATCTTAACCCAATTGAGCATGCATTTCACTTGCTCAAATCCAGACTTAAGAGGGAAAGACCCACAAACAAGCAAGACCTGAAGGCTGCGGCTGTAAAGGCCTGGCAAAGCATTAAGAAGGAGGAAACCCAGCGTTTGGTGATGTCCATGGGTTCCAGACTTAAGGCAGTGATTGCCTCCAAAGGATTCGCCAAAAAATATTGAAAATAAAAATATTTTGTTTGGGTTATGTTTATTTGTCCAATTACTTTTGACCTCCTAAAATGTGGAGTGTTTGTAAAGAAATGTGTACAATTCCTACATTTTCTAACACATATTTTTGTTCAACCCTTCAAATTAAACGTTACAATCTGCACTTGAATTCTGTTGTAGAGGTTTCATTTCAAATCCAATGTGGTGGCATGCAGAGCCCAACTCGCGAAAATTGTGTCACTGTCCAAATATTTCTGGCCCTGACTGTAACAAAAGAAAGTATATACATACAGTACAGACCAAAAGTTTGGACACACCTTCTCATTCAAAGATTTTTCTGTATTTTCATGACTATGAAAATTGTAGAATCACACTGAAGGCATCAAAACTATGAATTAACACATGTGGAATTATACATTACACTTTACAAAAAAGTGTGAAACAACTGAAAATATGTCTTATATTCTAGGTTCTTCAAAGTAGCCACCTTTTGCTTTGATTACTGCTTTGCACGCAGAAAGGGTGAACGGATGGACTCTCTATGCCTGGTTCCCACCGTGAAGCATGGAGGAGGTGGTGTGATGGTGTGGGGGTGCTTTGCTGGTGACACTTTTTTGTAAAGTATAATGTATAATTCCACATGTGTTAATTCATAGTTTTGATGCCTTCAGTGTGAATGTACAATTTTCATAGTCATGAAAATACAGGAAAATCTTTGAAAGAGAAGGTGTGTCCAAACTTTTGGTCTGTACTGTATAATAATAGCAACTGGTCATGTGACATAATTAATCAGAAATGCAGAGGTGTGACCAATATACCGCACAACATTACCTAGCCAGAGAGGTTGCCGAGAGAGATATATGTGGCTCAAGATTGAGAGTGGAGTATATAGACATACCGTACTAACTGAGCAAGTGCAAATCGTGTCCTACACAGGAGACAAGAGGCTTTGCGCTGTTTCTAGAACGTGAATAATAATCCAATAAGTGGGAGGTAATATATCAGTGAGAGCTGCAAAAACAGTGTATACTCACTGTGGAATCCTTATGGGACAGCCAATGTGAGCTATAAATGACAGCAGGATAAATAATATTAGTTATAATGCAATGGCAGCTCAGAAAAATGCGCTATAAAGCGCTGGTATACTAGATGTGAAGCACAAATTACCCCATGTGTTGGAGAGTAGGGCAAACTTGCCGTCAGACGCGGTATCCGCCGCCAGTCTGACAAGTTAGAGCCGCGTGGATATTTAAGGGATCAGGGGGGCGGGATGAGTTAAAGTGCAGCCAATAGTGACGGACGCCGCCGGGTACAGCCGGAAGTTTCAGAGCGCGCAGAGCCTATGCTGCAACAGAGAAGTGCAGCTCATAATTAGGAGCACGCCGGCGAGACCGGAAGTGATCTCAGAGAAACATGGCTTTTGTCTCAAAGTGCACAGTGTTTGCGTTCCAAGAGGAGATTGCTAGGCAGTATTGTTAGAACTGGTCACAACGCTTGGGAGAGAGGCGTCTGTAACCCAGTCCTACAATGAGGAGGGCAAAGTAACTGAGCGCCGCGGAATGTACCGCTAAAGTATTGTAAGTGGAGAGGGATCAGGGGGGACGAGTGAGTGCCCATAAGCCAGGGAAACATAATAATAAGTTTAAAGGGACAGAGTGCCTGGTCGATTGTGCAGTGGTACGTCAGGATATCAAAAATGAGTAGCAGAGTACAGCCTATTGATAGCAATGGTGACTTTATTTTATTAGGTGAACGGCAGCCAAAAAAGAGACATACTTGTTGAACTCTACAGTGAGTGTATAACACATGAAGACATAGTCTAATGAAGGGTGGTTGTGCCTAATCCACAAAAGAGAGAGAATTAGTGATGGTGACGTCCATTCTATGTGCTAATATAGACGGCTCTAAAAGGAGAAAGAGAAAAATGTCAGCAATCAGGCACCAAGCAATATCTAAACAATAGATAGACTAATATCAGGTTACAGACTCGGATATAACTTGTTGTAGTATATCAAAACAATGAAAATATATCCATATCATATAAATGCTGAGAGTTCGTATTCCCTATTCAGACCCTTGGGACTCAGGGTGTCAAGGGTGTGAATCCAGAACGCCTCACGTTTCTTTAGTAGAGAAATCCTATTACCACCCCGATGGGGCTGTGACACTTGTTCTATTACCTGAAACCTGAGTTGAGCAATAGTATGGCTTTGGGTGATGAAATAATGTGGTATAGGGAGAAGGAGATTTTTGCATCGGATCATCGATTTATGTTTTGATATTCTGTCTCGAATTGGCTGGGAAGTTTCCCCTACATAAAGTAGGCCGCATGGACATTTAATTTTATAGACCACAAACGAGGAGTCATAGGTGAAAAAGTTCTTGATCTCAAATTCTTTGCCGGAAAGAGGGTGTCTGAATTTGTCACCTTTTAGTATATTATTGCACTGGACACAGTGCAAACATGGGCATGTTCCCGTTTTGGGTTTCTGTAGGAACCGCTGTTTCTTACCCAGGAGTTTAGGGCCAATGTCTGCCTTCACTAGAGTGTCCTTGAGGTTGGGTGCTCGCCTAAAACAGTAAAAAAGGGTGTTGAAATACTGGAACCTCAGGGTAGTGACCAGTTTTTACGAATAGATTTGTGTATCAAATAGGAGAACGGGTGGAAGGTATGGACAAATGGTATACGTTCCATGGTATTGTTACGGGAAATTTGGATAGTGGCTCGGGACTTTGCTAACAGTGAGGGTGGGTAACCTCTCTCCAGAAATTTAGTTGTCATCTCACTCATCCGTAGGTCTCGAGTGTGGAGATCTGAGACGATACGTCCTACTCTGTGATATTGGGATTTAGGAATTGATTGTTTAGTGGAGGGAGGATGAAAGCTCTGGAAATGGAGAAGGCTATTACGATCTGTTTTTTTGCTATATAAGTCCGTAGAAAGAGTCCCTTGGGAATCTTTGATGACCAAAGTGTCCAGAAAGTTCATGTGGTGAAGATCATGTCCCATGGTGAATTCTATACCAGGCCAGGATGAATTTAAAAAATCAAAGAATTCGCTCAAGGACTCCACGGAGCCCCCAAATGCAAAATACGTCATCTATGTAACGTTTCCATAGAATGACATTACCAATAAAGAGATGATGGTTATAGATGAAACTCTCTTCAAAATCAGTCATGTATGCATTTACTCAACCAAGTCACCAGACATTCTCAGATCTCTCTACTTCAGGTTCCGACCAGGAACAGGGACCAACCTCCTCTAGTACAGTTCCTTTTTTAGGCCAATGCAGGTGCTTCAATTTCCAAAGAAGACAAGAAGGGGACAGAAAAGCATGAAGGGAGCAGTATCAGGGACGAGTCACACGGTCCAAGGTACAGAAAATTCGGTCATTAACATCTCCTCCCGGACTTTAAGTCTCTATGAATACTCTGTATTACCAAAAGGTTTAACTTTCTGTCCTTCGTACCAATATTGTACCTTCGATCTAAAGATGGATCTTCAACGATTTTTTCGTCTGATAAGACTTAAAGCTCATTTCTCTACAACACCCCTCCCATTAATGATGGTTGCCTTATGAATGATAATCCTAAACTTCTGTCCTGTCTAGGCCTACGTACTAAAAGCTACTTTCGTCCTCCTCATTCCTCACATGCTGTCAAAACTTTTGTTTCCTTTGTACAGGATGGGTTTCACTCTTTGAGGAAGACTATAGAGAGGGGCAAACTGTTCTGTTCATCTAATCTTACACCACAAGAGAAACAGGCCTTAAAAGCACTACAAGGGGATAATTCTATCATTAATAAACCGGCAGATAAAGGCGGTGCTCTAGTGGTTATGGTTAGGGAGCTATACCTTACAGAAATTAAGTGACAGCTTAGTAATAATTCCATCTACCAACCACTGACCAGGGACCCTACATCTGATATCCGCCATAAAATTCATACCATCTTACATAAGTATTCGGCCCTGGGTGTTCTTGACCAAAAAACGTGTGATTTTCTCACCAACAGCTATCCTATCATTCCTGTCTTCTATATCCTCCCAAAAATCCACAAGAACCTGGAGAAACCCCCTGGACAACCGATCGTGGCATCCACGGATTCCATTATGTCACCTATTGCAATTTATTTGGAAAAGATTCTCACTCCCATAATACAGCTGTCTAATACCGGTGTGTTCCTTAACATTATTCAACAATTAGGAACCATTCCTCAGAATGCCCTGTTGGTCACTCTCGACGTACGTGATCTATACACCTCCATCCCTCATTTGGAGGGTATAAGCTCAACACCTCGTTTATTATCTTCCACTGATATGGATAATGACCAAATAGACCTTTGTACAGACCTGTTAAGATTGGTCCTCACCTCTAATTTCTTTTTATTCGAAGATGGCTTCTACCTCTAGACACGGGGGCCGCAATGGGCTCCAACGTAGCGCCCCCCTATGCAAATGCATACATGGCTTATTTTGAAGAGAGTTTCATCTATAACCATCATCTCTTTATTGGTAACTTCATTCTATGGAAACATTACATAGATGACGTATTTTGCATTTGGGGGGGCTCCGTGCAGTCCTTGCGCGAATTCTTTGATTTTTTGAATTCATCCTGGCCTGGTATAGAATTCACCATGGGACATGATCTTCACCACAAGAACTTTCTGGACACTTTGGTAATCAAAGATTCCCAAGGGACTCTTTCTATGGACTTATATAGCAAAAAAACAGATCGTAATAGCCTACTCCATTTCCAGAGCTTTCATCCTCCCTCCACTAAATAATTAATTCCTAAATCCCAATATCACAGAGTCAGACGTATCATCTCAGATCCCCACACTCGAGACCTACGGATGAGTGAGATGACAACTAAATTTCTGGAGAGAGGTTACCCACCCTTACTGTTAGCAAAGTCCCGAGCCACTATCCAAACTTCCCGTAACAATACCATGGAACGTATACCATTTGTCCATACCTTCCACCCGTTCTCCTATTTGATACACAAATCTATTCGTAAAAACTGGTCACTACCCTGAGGTTCCAGAATTTCAACACCCTTTTTTACCATGTTTTAGGCGAGCACCCAACCTCAAGGACACTCTAGTGAAGGCAGACATTGGCCCTAAACTCCTGGGTAAGAAACAGCGGTTACTACAGAAACCCAAAACGGGAACATTCCCATGTTTTCCCTGTGTCCAGTGCAATAATATACTTAAAGGTGACAAATTCAGACACCCTCTTTCCGGCAAAGAATTTGAGATCAAGAATTTTTTCACCTGTGACTCCTCGTTCGTGGTCCATATCAGGGTTCCCCAACTCCAGTCCTCAAGGCCCACCAACAGGTCATGTTTTCAGGATTTCCTTTGTATTGCCCAGGTGATAATTGCATCACCTGTGCAATACAAAGGAAATCCTGAAAACATGACCTGCTGGTGGGCCTTGAGGACTGGAGTTGGGGAACACTGGTCTATATAATTAAATGTACATGCGGCCTACTTCATGTAGGGGAAACTTCCCAGCCAATTTGAGACAATATCAAAACATAAATCGATGATCCGGTGCAAAAATCTCCTTCTCCCTATACCACATCATTTCATCACCCAAGGCCATACTATTTCTCAACTCAGGTTTCAGGTAATAGAACAAGTGTCACAGCCTCGTCGGGGTGGTAATAGGATTTCTCTACTAAAGAAACGTGAGGCGTTCTGGATTCACACCCTTGACACCCTGAGTCCCAAGGGTCTGAATAGGGAATACAAACTCTCAGCATTTATATGATATGGATAAATGTTCATTGTTTTGATATACTACAACAAGTTATATCCGAGTCTGTAACCTGATATTAGTCTATCTATTGTTTAGATTTTCCTTGGTGCCTCACTGCTAACGTTTTTCTCTTTCTCCTTTTAGAGCCGTCTATATTAGCACATAGAATGGACGTCACCATCACCAATTCTCTCTCTTTTGTGGATTAGACACAACCACCCTTCATTAGACTATGTCTTCATGTGTTATACACTCACTGTAGAGTTCAACAAGTATGTCTCTTTTTTGGCTGCCGTTCACCTAATAAAATAAAGTCACCATTGCTATCAATAGGCTCTACTCTGCTACTCATTTATGATATCCTGACGTACCACTGCACAATCGACCAGGCACTCTGTTCCTTTTAACTTATTATTATGTTTCCCTGGCTTATGGGCACTCACTCGTCCCCCCTGATCCCTCTCCACTTACAATACTTTAGCGGTATATTCTGCGGAGCTCAGTTACTTTGCCCTCCTCATTGTAGGACTGGGTTACAGACGCCTCTCTCCCGAGCGCTGTGACCAGTTCTAACAATACTGCCTAGCAATCTCCTGTTGGAACGCAAACACTGTGTGTGTCGACCCGCCACCACAATTGTGGGTTACCAGGGCAATGGGGTACTCAGAGCCGAGCCCATGGAAGTCTATGGGATTTGTCACAGGTAGCTGTGGCTCGGTCTGTGGCCCTGGCGGTCTGGCGTATGTTGGGGGAATATTTACAGGGGATAGATTTATATACAGTTCGTGACGCCACCTGTAGTATTCTGGTAATTTGTACCAGCGCTGCTATAGATCTCTGAGGGGATGGTGATGCAGCTAGATGTCGGGTCCCCTACAGGTGGGACTCTTCCCTCAGGTCGGTAGTTAGGTAGGGATTGTGCAGGCATGCAATAATAACTCAGTCTCACACGGTCAGCGTCTTTCCATACCTTTACTTGCAAGATGTAAGGCAGGTCCCAGGGAGGCTGATGGGGTTGATGGAGGATGAGCTTTGAGGCAACAGCTAAGCAAGTTAGGGGCCTCCTTTACTGTCCAATAATGATGAGTATGACCAGCCTGAAGCGTAGTTCCCTCTATGATTCCAGCTTTTCCCAAAGCTGTTCTGCCCAGTCAGATTTGTGGTGAAGCCTTCCAATTGATGAAACTAGGTTCTTGTTTTTGTCTGCGCTTGACTCAAAGTCCCTATTCCACCTGACTCCGGTTACGTACTGACTATATGGGGCTGTTTGCCGCGACCTAGGGTCCGGTAAATCTCTGGTTTTCTTAACACTATGCTTGTAGCTAATAGTGATCCTTCGGTCCCCAGTGACCGGTAGCAATGTGCAGGACTTCTTCAAGTCAAAAGCACTTTTCCAATAATCTTCCTTCCACTTTGCCCTTCGATTTGCTCGACTCTTAATAGTTAGCTCAGTCTTTCTTCCAGTGGGGCACAGCTCTGACTAGGCTAAGGTGAATTAGACCACCTGTACCAGCCTCCACTTTCTGAACTGCTGACAGGCTCAAAACTGGACACGTCTACTCTGACCAAGGACAGGAAACTGACTGACTAAATCACTCCCTTCCACACCCCTGCTGGGTGTGTCAGAAGTGTACATGATGTCATGAAGAGCCCTTAACTGTTACCTCTCCACTCATCCTCCTGGTATTGTGTACCAGGGCTACACATTCCCCCATGGTAAACGACAGCACTCCCGGGCTGTAAAATATAAAAGAGACATTTTGTTTATGCATGAAAACATTAACAATAACATTAATTCGTCCCATCCGGGAGGTGAGGATGTCTTGAACGTTGCGAACAATAACATTATAAAGAAATACAAATATCAAATAAATATGTTCATAAAAATAGACAATATACTTGTGAAGGACCCGCACCAAACCTTCAACGTGGGTCCTGGGTGGGCTGCAGGACATCCGAATGCAGACCTCACTCAGTGCCACACCACACGGGTTTTATGTTCAGAGGTAAGTCAAGGTTTCATGTGAAACCATTAAAAAGGCACTTTAGTGCAACTATTTACAGGATACAGTTTTTGGGCTGGCTCAGTCCTCAGCCTCTGAGTCCATTGTTAAACGAAGACATAATAGGGAAAAACACATATACATATATAGACTTTTTACAATATTCACATCAATTCGTTATAATCACTGCTGATATCTAATGGGTAACTTCCCTTTGGTGGTTCGCTCTGATCTACGTGGTGTAGCTTCAGGTATATCAAGTTGCGATCTGTCTGCACTGCGTAACGGCAAACTATAGAACTGCCTTAATCTTTCTATGGATCTGGCAAGCGTACTGATGGCTGGGCGGCGTGAGTCAGCTTCACCAGGGGATCCCATAGTATGGGGCGCTGCTTCCGATGATCCATCTTGAGATTCCACAGGTTGAGGTGTTGCTGGGATGGGTAACTCCTGAGCGGGCTCAACTGGCACCACAGGCACAACTGGAGGTAGAACTTCCTCTTGTGGCTGATAAAACTGCAACACTGGAATTATCACAGCATCTCCCAGTCTAGGCCAATCCGCAGGAAAATCTCCCAGATCGGTGTGTATGACCTCTTCCTTTCTTTCTCCTTGATTGAGGACAGGGTTCTTTTCACAACGCTTTAAGTGTTCTGGACACAACTTCAAATGATCTCTGGACACAGTGATTGTTGTTCTTCCTCCGTCCTTACTGACGACACAAACTTTTCTGTTGTCATATTTAGAATCTTGTATGACGTAGGGTTCTTGCTCCCACTGGTTATCCAATTTATGCATCTTCCTTTTTCTCTTTAATACTACCTCTCCAGGCATCAAAGGCTTGGCAGGAGCATTTCGGTTGTAAACATCTTCCTGTTTCTCCCGTGCCTTATTAAGACTTTCCTCTACACAGATTTGTACTCTTCTGTATTGCTCTTGCCGATTGACGTCCCAGTTTTCAACGGCGTCGTCTGCCTCCGGTTCTACCACTCCAAGTTCTAGATCCATTGGTAGTCTTCCGGGCCTTGCTCTCATAAGATAGGCTGGAGTGCAGTTAGTTGAGCTTACAGGTATATGGTTATACAAATCAACCAAATCAGGTAGTAAATCCGGCCATCGATTCCTGTCTTCCAACGGTATGGATCTCAACAAGTCAAGGACAATATGGTTCATCTTTTCACAAAGACCGTTGGTTTGAGGGTGGTATGGTGTTGTTCTTATTTTCTTGCACCCGTACATGTGACAGAATTCCTTGAATAAATCGGCTTCGAAAGCAGGTCCCTGATCGGTTAATACTTGCTCCGGATACCCATGCGGTCTGCAGAAGCTTGCTTGAAAGGTTTTCGCGGCCGTCACTGCGGTCTGGTCCTTAACTGGAACAACCACCAGAAATCTGGAGTAATGGTCCACCATGGTCAAGGCGTATGAGTATCCCGATCTACTTGGCGACAGTTTGACGTGGTCCAGGGCCACAATTTCCAGGGGACGAGTCGTCCGGATAGGTTGCAGGGGTGCCTTCTGACTACCGTAGTCCTTTCTTCTGAGACCACAGGGTCCACAGTTCCGACACCACCTCTCGATGGAGCTGCGCATTCCTACCCAGTAGAACCGGCATCTCAACAGGGTCTCCAGCTTCCTCCAGCCAAAGTGTCCTGCTTGATCGTGGTACGCTTCCAACACCATTGGGACGTCTGCCTTGGGGACCACGATTTGCCAGACCATCTCATGGGTTCTGGGGTTGACGTATCTCCTGCACAACTTCTCACGGTATAGGAACAACCTGCTTTTCTCGTTCCACAGGAGCTTGGCTGACATAGGTGCTTCCTTTTCCAAAGAGGAGCCTTCCTGTTTTAACAACTCCTTGATGCGGCTGACCACTGGATCACTGTCCTGAGTCTCTTTCCAGCTGTGATGGGGTAAAGGATTTAATGTTGCACCATACTGCTTTCTGTGAACTCGATGCTCATGGACTACCCCATTTCGATGAAACGCAGGGAGCTCAATTTCTTCCAGGTCGTCCGATTCTTCTTCCGTGTCAGAGTCATGCGGCATTCGGGACAACGCATCAGCATTAGCATTCTTTCGACCTGCCCGGTACTTGATAGTAAACTGGTAATTGGACAACCGAGCCATCCATCGCTGCTCCATGGCACCCAGCTTGGCGGTTTCCAGGTGCGTTAACGGGTTGTTATCTGTAAACGCAGTGAACTTATTGGAGGCCAGATAGTGCTTAAATCTTTCAGTAATGGCCCAGACCAGCGCCAGAAACTCCAGCTTGAAGCTGCTATAATTTTCCGGATTCCTCTCAGTTGGTCTGAGTTTTCTGCTGGCATATGCGATGACTTTTTCTTGGCCATTCTGCTTCTGACTGAGAACTGCTCCCAAACCTTCATTACTGGCGTCGGTGTACAACAGGAACGGTTGGCTGTAATCAGGATAGGTTAAGATCTCATCACCTGTAAGGATCTCTTTCATCTTTTGGAATGCTTCAGCCTGTTCTTTACCCCAATTAAAGGGAGGGTTTCTGCTCTTCAGGGATTGTCCTACTAGGAGGTCCTGTAAAGGGGCTGCCTTCTTCGTGTAATCTTTCACGAATCTCCTGTAGTAACCCGTTAGTCCCAGGAACTGTCGCACTTCCTTAAGGTTCTTCGGCTCCGGCCACTTCTGGATGGCAGTGACTTTCTCTGGGTCCGGCGCTACTCCTTCCGAACTGACGATGTGCCCCAAGTATTGTACCTTCTGTTTGAGTAGATGGCATTTTGAGGGTTTTAATTTCATCCCGTACCTGGACAGGGACTCGAATACTTCTGCCAGGTGCTTCAGATGGTCCTCATATGTCTTGGAATACACGATGACGTCGTCTAGGTATAGCAGCACGGTTTCAAAATTGAGATGTCCCAGACAGTTTTCCATCACTCTCTGAAATGTTCCTGGGGCACTACTGAGCCCAAACGGCATTCTGTCGAACTCACAGAGCCCCATTGGGGTGGTGAAAGCCGTTTTCTCACGATCCTCCTCAGCCACAGCCACTTGCCAGTAACCACTAGTCAGATCGAGGGTAGAAAAGTAGTTAGCCGTTTTCAGAGCAGCTAATGATTCCTCTATACGTGGTAGCGGGTATGCATCCTTGTGTGTTATGCGGTTCACCTGCCTGTAATCCACACACATTCTCATACTACCATCTTTCTTTTTAACCAGAACTAGAGGGGCTGCCCAGGGGCTACAACTATCCCTTATCACCCCAGCTTTCTTCATATCATTCAACATTTCTTTAGCTTTCTGATAATGAGCTGGAGGTATGGGCCTATACCGCTCTTTGATGGGAGGATGACTGCCTGTAGGGATATGATGTTGTACTCCCTTAATGATCCCAAAATCAAGTGGATTCTTGCTAAACACTTGGGCGTACTCTTGCACCACCCGTAATACCCCTTGCTTCTGGTGAGCGGGAGTGGTGTCCGTCCCAACATGGAGTTGCTGACACCATTCCGCCACCTGAGTTGCTGGGTCATTGTCCTCCGCTATTTGACAGGAGTCTAAGGACTCAGCCGGGAGAATAGAGTTATTATCAACAGCATGAAGTTTAGCAATGGTTGCATAACGGGGTAAATTTACCTCATCATCTCCCCAATTGAGAAGCCGTACCGGTACTCTTCCATTCACCACTTCTACTACTCCTCTAGCAGTCATAAGTGTAGGTCTATGTTCTGAATGGTGGGGTTCTACTACAGCTTGGTAATTCTGTCCTCTCAGACCTATGGCTGCCCTGCACCAAATGATCATTTCACTCATTGGGGGTATCACAATAGGATCTGAGTCAGTGACCCGTACATTACCAATTTCGCCGTCGGTAAGCTTCGCTTGCTGCTGACACACCAGGGCCCGGATCTCTCTTTGGATTACTCCTCTCTGCCTTGGTCGGGCAATCTCAGCGAGCTGTTGGAGTAAGAACACAACTTCTCCCAAACAATTACCGATAATGTTAGTACCCAAAATGATATTTAAACCGTTCTCCTCATTTACAGTCTTTACTACCAGAAGCCCTTGGTCTTTCAACTCCTCTCTGCCCACCTTTACATCTACACATTTTGTTCCGAGTACTTCTACAGGAAGACCATTAGAAGCATACACAGTAAAGTCAAGGCTCGGAGGTTTAAGACTGTCCATTGACCAGTACTTGGTATATAGAGCATCAGGTATTAGGGTCACCTGGGACCCAGTGTCTAACAATGCTGGAACAGCAATACCATCTAGAATAATAGACAGGTAGGGTCGCCCGCCCACGTACCTGCGGTTCCAGTCTAGGGGGCCTGACGGGTATTCTCCTGGGTGTTGGCCCTTGGACCCAGGTTCTGCCCGTTTAAAGGACACTGTGGAGACAGATGACCTTTCCGGTTGCAGCGATAACAGATGATCTCTCGACGAGGAGGGTGTTGATCAGAGGTTGCTCCTGGGGGTGGCGTTGTCCTCCTCCGGGGGGGCGACGTCTTCTTTCTTCTCCGGTGCATCCACGGAACGTCCTCTGGGCAGTCAGCTAACAAGATCTTCCCTTCCTCCTCTTTCCGCAGCTGCAGGGCACTCATCACAGCGGCCAGATTTTTAGTCAGCTGGCGCACCTCTGAGCGCAGACAGTCCAATTCACTAGGAGGTGTCACCTGCGCTTTGGCTTCAGCCACTAGCGGGGAAAAGGGGGTTACTGCCGGTTCCGGAGTGACTTCAGCCTGATGATGTTGGGTTGCCACCTCGGGTTTGCCCAGGGGCCGCAGCCCTTTTATTGCCATGTCCTTTAGGGCATCAAAGGTAGCATCCGGATGATCTAAGGACCACCAATTTACAGTTCTGCGTTCCTCTGGGGATCTCAATCCCTGTATAAATTGTTCTTTCAGCATTCTATTCTCGTCGATAGCATTTAAATTGCTAATTTGCTTGAGGGCTCTCAGGGCTCCCTGTAGTCGGCAAGCGTAATCCCGGATGCTGTCACCTGGCTGTTGTGAACAGTGATAGAAAGCCATCCGGAGATCCGTTTCTGTGCGGTCTTCAAATATGGCATGCAGCTTAAGGAAGATCGCAGGTACCGACTCCTGATCAACGGTATCCCAAGTCTCCACTTCCCTCTCAGCAGCGCCAGTTAGCTGCCCTATTAGCACAGCAGCTTTTTGTCTCTCAGGCATGGAGTACATTTCTAGGATGCTGCATAACTTCCGCTTGAAGCCTGCTAATTTGCCTGACTCACCGCTGTATTGGGGAAGCCATTTCGCCCCAGGCATATATGGGAGCGTTAGTGGCATGATCGGGACTACCGGACTGGGTGCAGGGCCTGCACCCCCATCTGGCGCTACAATACCAGACGGTGCGGGATTGGGGCCTTCGGCCGGGGCCGCACTGTCAGCCGGTTGTTGTGACATCTTAGCGCCCCCTTGGTTAAACGGAGCCTACCGGTTTCAGACGCTGCTATTTCACAGGCACCGCAGTGGGAACAGGACCTTCGTCGCAGGCGCTCTGATGTCAGAGCGTTCACTTCCTGTTGCAGGACCTGCCGATGAGTCAGGGCCGGGGGCGTGTCCAAGACTTTGCGCGCTCTTTCAGGTACGCCCACCTTCTTCTCCAGCGCCTTAGGGCGCGAATATGGCGACAAAAATGGCGATTTTGGCGCCAAAAGTGCAAACAGTCCCTTTTCACAAAAACAATCCACAGGCACACAGGGCTCGCAATGCTGCAAGTTTCGTATCCTGTTCGTGACGCCAAATTTTTGTGTCGACCCGCCACCACAATTGTGGGTTACCAGGGCAATGGGGTACTCAGAGCCGAGCCCATGGAAGTCTATGGGATTTGTCACAGGTAGCTGTGGCTCGGTCTGTGGCCCTGGCGGTCTGGCGTATGTTGGGGGAATATTTACAGGGGATAGATTTATATACAGTTCGTGACGCCACCTGTAGTATTCTGGTAATTTGTACCAGCGCTGCTATAGATCTCTGAGGGGATGGTGATGCAGCTAGATGTCGGGTCCCCTACAGGTGGGACTCTTCCCTCAGGTCGGTAGTTAGGTAGGGATTGTGCAGGCATGCAATAATAACTCAGTCTCACACGGTCAGCGTCTTTCCATACCTTTACTTGCAAGATGTAAGGCAGGTCCCAGGGAGGCTGATGGGGTTGATGGAGGATGAGCTTTGAGGCAACAGCTAAGCAAGTTAGGGGCCTCCTTTACTGTCCAATAATGATGAGTACGACCAGCCTGAAGCGTAGTTCCCTCTATGATTCCAGCTTTTCCCAAAGCTGTTCTGCCCAGTCAGATTTGTGGTGAAGCCTTCCAATTGATGAAACTAGGTTCTTGTTTTTGTCTGCGCTTGACTCAAAGTCCCTATTCCACCTGACTCCGGTTACGTACTGACTATATGGGGCTGTTTGCCGCGACCTAGGGTCCGGTAAATCTCTGGTTTTCTTAACACTATGCTTGTAGCTAATAGTGATCCTTCGGTCCCCAGTGACCGGTAGCAATGTGCAGGACTTCTTCAAGTCAAAAGCACTTTTCCAATAATCTTCCTTCCACTTTGCCCTTCGATTTGCTCGACTCTTAATAGTTAGCTCAGTCTTTCTTCCAGTGGGGCACAGCTCTGACTAGGCTAAGGTGAATTAGACCACCTGTACCAGCCTCCACTTTCTGAACTGCTGACAGGCTCAAAACTGGACACGTCTACTCTGTCCAAGGACAGGAAACTGACTGACTAAATCACTCCCTTCCACACCCCTGCTGGGTGTGTCAGAAGTGTACATGATGTCATGAAGAGCCCTTAACTGTTACCTCTCCACTCATCCTCCTGGTATTGTGTACCAGGGCTACACACTGTGCGCCTGGAGACGCATAGTCATGTTTCTCTGAGATCACTTCCGGTCTCGCCGGCGTGCTCCTAATTATGCGCTGCACTTCTCTGTTGGAGCATAGGCTCTGAGCGCTCTGAAACTTCCGGCTTTACCCGGCGGCGACCATCACTATTGGCTGCACTTTAACTCATCCCTTAAATATCCATGTGGCTATAACCTGTCAGACTGGCGGCGGATACCGCGTCTGACGGCAAGTTTGCCCTACTCTGCACGTATGAATATATTTCATATCACTTTGTTTTTTAACTATTTGTAGTAACTGAAGAAGGTCGCGATAGACCGAAACGTTTTTGTTGGTGTACTACAATAAAACTACACTTGTTATAGCCACGTTGAGTGCGAGGTTTATATGTTATATGTTGTTTTCTTCCGTCATCGTTCACACTAGCAGCAGGTTACATCTCTGCACGGTGGACCCCGGGTTGTAATCACACTTTATTTTTATATTTTATTTAGTGCGATCTGCCAACCCTACAACACAGTTATGGAGTGGGCACAGGCACTGTTGTTATGTTTAGGTAGCTGAGGAGAAATAGCAAAAACGGTAATACACCAGAGAGGCTGGAACCTATTGGATTGCAGTAACCTGTACTAACCACACAACTAGAGGTAGCCGTGGAGCGTTCCTACGTTGATCCTAGATGCCTCGTCACAGCCTGAGAGATAACTACACCTAAAGGCAGAAAGATTAAAGCTATCTGCCCCGGAGCAGATCCCCAAAGAAAATAGGAAGCCCCCAAACATGTAATGGCGGTTAGACAAGAAGAAAGCACCGACACAGACAGAAAATAGAATGAGCAAACGTTGGGGCCCAATCTGTCTAGACAGAAAAGTACAGGAAAGAATTCTGACTGCAATCCAACAAAAAACCCTAAAAAATACCAACACATCTGATTGCCAAAAAACCTGAGATCACACGATCTCATCCACCTAAATCAGATCTCTGGTGTAACAAAACAAAGCCGCAGCCACTGAAAAAACAGGAAAAGGCAAATGAACAAATAACAGTAGCTACAGATAAACTGAGAGGAGCCCAGGCCCCAGGAGGGGACCCGGCTGACCTCCACAAAAGTGCAGAAAGCTATGCAAAAGCAAGCACAAAAAGAAAAGCAGAAAATATCTAATCTGAAAGCAGCAGATGCAGGCAAGACTCCAGCAAACTTCCAAATGAACCAGGAACCACAATTGAGACAAGAACAATTGATCACCGGCGACCATCATGGGAGGGAACCTCCCTTATATCAGTCCAGTCAGTGATCCCAGATTGCCATTCCTCGCTGGAAGGTTCAGTACTGTCTGTAACCACCAGAGGGAGCCTCTGCTCAGAAACCATCTCTAGCACATTCACAACAGTACCCCCCCTCCTTGAGGAGGGGTCACCGAACCCTCACTTTTGCAACCAGGCCAATCAGGATGAGCTCAGTGATAGGCACGGATCAGTCTCCTAGCATGGATGTCCGAAGCAAACACCCAAGAATTGTCCTCCTGACCATAACCTCTCCACTTAACCAAATACTGGAGTTTCTGTCTAGAAAAACGAGAATCCAATATTTTCTCAACCACATACTCCAGATTGCCCTCATCCAAAACAGGGTCAGGAGGCGCAGCCATAGGAACCACTGGCTCGACAAACCTCTTCAATAAGGACTTGTGGAACACGTTATGGATCTTAAATGTCCCTGGAAGAAGAAAACAGAAGGAAACCGTTTTAAGAATCTCCATGATCTTATAAGGTCCAATGAACCTAGGCTTAAACTTTGGAGATGCAACCCTCATAGGGATATTTCTTGAGGACAACCAAACCAAGTCCCCCACTTTAAACCGAGGACCATCAGTCCTATGCCAGTTGGCAAACCGCTGGGCCTTCTCTTGAGAGAGAGAGACAACCTCTTCACTACCTGATCCCAAATCTGCTGCATTCGCTCCACAACAGAGTCAACACCCAGACAGACAGAAGCCTCCGCCTGTCCCGAAGAAAATCGAGGGTGAAACCCAGAATTGCAGAAAAATGGAGACATCAAGGTGGCAGAGCTAGCCCTATTATTAAGAGCAAACTCAGCCAAAGGCAAAAAAGAAACCCAGTCATCTTGATCAGCAGACACAAAACATCTCAAATAAGTCTCCAAGGTCTGGTTTGTTCTCTCGGTTTGTCCATTGGTCTGAGGATGAAATGCAGAGGAGAAAGATAATTGAACACCAAGTTTACAACAAAATGTCCTCCAAAATCTGGAAACAAACTGGACTCCTCTGTCAGACACAATGTTCTCCGGAATGCCATGTAACCAAACCACATGCTGAAGGAACAAAGGCACCAACTCGGAGGAGGAAGGTAACTTAGGTAATGGCACAAGATGTATCATCTTGGAAAACCTATCACAGATTACCCAGATAACGGTCATTCTCTGACAGACAGGGAGGTCGGAAATAAAATCCATAGAGATATGGGTCCATGGCCTCTTGGGCACAGGTAATGGCATTAACAAACCACTAGAGCGAGAGCAAGGCTTGGAACGAGAGCAAGTCCCACAGGACTGCACAAAGTCCCTGACGTCACGAGACAAAGTAGGCCACCAAAAGGACCGACTCACCAAGTCTCTGGTACCAAAAATCCCGGGATGACCAGCCAACGCGGAACAATGAATCTCAGACATCACACTCTTCTTCCACTGGTCTGGGACAAACAATTTCCCAATAGGGCAGTGCTCAGGTTTATCCTCCTGACACCCTTCCAGAGCCAGTCTCAAATTGGGCGAGATGGCGGAAAGTACTACACCCTCCTTCAAAATAACAGCAGGATCAGATAACTCAGGAGAATCCGCAAAGAAACTCCTCGAGAGGGCATCCGCCTTAACATTCTTAATGCCAGGAAGAAAAGAAACCACAAAATTAAAACGTGTGAAAAAACAAGGCCCACCTGGCCTGTCTAGGATTAAATCGCTTGGCTGATTCGAGATAAACCAGGTTCTTATGGTCCGTGAGGACCACCACCTGATGTTTGGCTCCTTCCAGCCAATGTCTCCACTCTTCAAAGGCCCACTTCATGGCCAATAACTCCCGATTACCCACGTCATAATTACGTTCAGTTGGAGAAAACTTTCGAGAGAAAAAGGCACAAGGGTTACTCTTAGAGGTCTCTGGATCTCTTTGGGACAAAACGGCACCTGCCCCAATTTCAGAAGCATCAACCTCCACCTGAAACGGCAGAGAAACATCAGGCTGCCGTAGAACAGGAGCAGAAGTGAATCTCTGCTTATGGTCCTGAAACGCAGAAACTGCCTCAGGAGGCCAATTCACCACATCAGAATCCTTTTTGGTCAAATCAGTCAATGGTTTAACAATACCGGAGAAATTACCAATAAATTTACGATAAAAATTGGCAAAACCCAAAAATCTCTGAAGAGCCTTTAATGAAGTAGGTTGAACCCAATCACAGATGGCCTGAACCTTGACCGGGTCCATTTCAATAACAGACGGAGACAAAATGAATCCCAGAAATGAGACCTTCTGTACGCCAAAAAGACACTTTGATCCCTTCACATACAGTGCATTCTCTCTCAAAATCTGGAACACAGTCCGAACATGTTTCACATGAGAGTCCCAGTCATTGGAAAAAATCAAGATATCATCCAAATAAACAATCTGAAATTTATCCACAAAATCCCTGAAAATATCATTCATGAAGGATTGGAAGACGGAAGGAGCATTAGTGAGCCCAAAGGGCATCACTAGGTACTCAAAATAACCCTCTGGGGTATTAAACGCCGTCTTCCATTCATCCCCGTGCTTAATGCGAATAAGGTTATACGCCCCCCTGAGGTCAAGCTTGGTAAACCAACTAGCACTTTTAACTCTGGAAAACAGGTCAGAAATCAAGGGTAACGGATATTGATATTTCACAGTGATCTTATTCAGGAGACGATAATCAATACACGGCCTCAATGAACCATCCTTTTTGGCCACAAAGAAAAAAACAGAGCCCAAGGGTGAAGAGGATGGTCTGATATGACCCTTCTCCAATGACTCCTTGATATAAGATCGCATAGCATCATGTTCAGGTACAGATAAGTTAAAAAGGCGACCCTTAGGAAATTTACCACCAGGCACTAACTCAATAGCGCAATCGTAGCTTCTGTGAGGAGGTAAGGACACAGACTTACTTTCACTAAACACATCAGAAAAATCAGTCAAAAAGTCAGGAACATCCTGAGACTGGGGAGAGACAGAAAAAACAGGAGTTCCAGCATTAACACATTGGCAGCCCCAACTGGTCACAGACACAGATTGCCAATCCAAAACAGGATTATGAATCTGTAACCAAGGGAAACCCAGTACAATAAAGTGCAACACCAGAAATTTGCAACTGTCTGATGATCTAGTTCAACCCTCATTATCACCTGAGTAGAAAATTGGGGTTTATTCTCCGCCAAAGGAGTAGAATCAATGCCCAATAGGGGAATAGACTACCGCAGGGGTATCATGGGAAAGCCACAACGTTTGGCAAAGTCAAAATCCATCAGGTTAATAGCTGCTCCTGAATCAACAAAAGCCTGAGCTGAAAATGTGGACATGGAGCAAATCAGTGTAATAGTCAACAGAAATTTAGTCTGAACACTACCCAAGACAACTGAGCGCGCAAAACGTCTTCCCCGCTTAGGGCAGACGGAAATAGCATGAGAGGCGTCACCACAGTAGAGACATAACCCATTGCGCTTTCGAAACTCATGATGCTGTGCCCCAGAAGTCACTCCATCACACTACATAGGCTCAGGAGCTGGCCCACATCTCACGCATACCTCTGCACTCACGCAAACGTCTGTCAATTTGAATAGCCAAAGACATAGAATCATTGAGACCAGAGGGAACAGGGAATCCCACCATAACGTCCTTTACATTCTCTGACAGACCCTTCCGAAAAAGGGCTGCCAAAGCATCATCATTCCATTTGGTCAGGACTGCCCATTTTCGAAATTTCTGACAGTACAGTTCAGCGGCTTCACAGCCCTGACTTAATGCCAATAAGGTATTTTCAGCTTGATCAGTGACATTAGGTTCATCTTACAACAACCCCAGAGCCTGAAAAAATACATCAACAGCATTCAAAACAGGATCCCCAGGTGTCAAGGAAAAAGCCCAATCCTGAGGGTCGCCGCGCAAGAGAGAGATGACAATTTGAACCTGCTGTGCTGCGTTCCCTGAGGACTTAGGCTTTAAGGCAAAAAACAACTTACAGTTATTTTTGAAATTCAGAAATTTAGCCCGATCCCCCAAAAACAAATCTGGCATGGGGATCCTAGGTTCCACAACCGGCAACCTAGCAAGATAGGAAGCAATACTCTGAACCTCAGTGGCAAGCTGCTCCACACGGCCAGACAACTGTGCAAACTCCATTGAGAGAAAAAAAATCCTCCTCAGAACCCAGAGAGAAATAGGGAAAAAAATAAAAATCTTTGACAACTCTGACAACTTTTTTCTTTCCACACTATTTTTCCCTTCTGTGAGTACCATATAATTTTAGTTTTGGCCGGTGATACTGTTATGTTTAGGTAGCTGAGGAGAAATAGCAAAACGGTAATACACCAGAGAGGCTGGAACCTATTGGATTGCAGTAACCTGAACTAACCACACAACTAGAGGTAGCCGTGGAGCGTTCCTACGTTGATCCTAGATGCCTCGTCACAGCCTGAGAGATAACTACACCTAAAGGCAGAAAGATGAAAGCTATGTGCCCCGGAGCAGATCCCCAAAGAAAATAGGAAGCCCCCAAACATGTAATGGCGGTTAGACAAGAAGAAAGCACCGACACAGACAGAAAATAGAATGAGCAAACGTTGGGGCCCAATCTGTCTAGACAGAAAAGTACAGGAAAGAATTCTGACTGCAATCCAACAAAAAACCCTAAAAAATACCAACACATCTGATTGCCAAAAAACCTGAGATCACACGATCTCATCCACCTAAATCAGATCTCTGGTGTAACAAAACAAAGCCGCAGCCACTGAAAAAACAGGAAAAAGCAAATGAACAAATAACAGTGGCTACAGATAAACTGAGAGGAGCCCAGGCCCCAGGAGGGGACCCGGCTGACCTCCACAAAAGTGCAGAAAACTATGCAAAAAGCAAGCACAAAAAGAAAAGCAGAAAATATCTAATCTGAAAGCAGCAGATGCAGGCAAGACTCCAGCAAACTTCCAAATGAACCAGGAACCACATTGGAGTCAAGAACAATTGATCACTGGCGACCATCATGGGAGGGAACCTCCCTTATATCAGTCCAGTCAGTGATCCCAGATTGCCATTCCTCGCTTGAAGGTTCAGTACTGTCTGTAACCACCAGAGGGAGCCTCTGCTCAGAAACTATCTCTAGCACATTCACAACACACTGTGTTGTGCTACCTGCAAATTACTGTTGCATTCAGCTGGGCTCTATAACGATGAGTCACTTGTCAATGTGACACTGAATCGCTGAATCATGGGCAATCCATGCAATGGGGAAGTTAATGAGTCTAAGGTCAAATGCCAGGACTGTACATCATAGATAAAGGGATAACACAAATAGATAGTCAAAGGCAAAATCCGGGGTTATGAAGCCAAGGTCAGTGTGCGTCAAGGGAAAAGGGGTAATACAAATGGGCAGACAAAAAGGCTATTCCAAGGTCCGGCAACAAAGATCAGGATATCATAATACAATATCACAGAGCACATACACCTCTGAGCTAAAAGGTACAACTGGCAAAGTCTAAAAATAGCCAGTAGTGTTGAGCGATACGATAATGCAAATATCGGCTATCGGCCGATATTAGCTCTATCGGCCTTTCGATAATTCGTTTCAATATTTTCGTCTTATCGAAAACCGGAATCGGAAGTTCCCATAATTCTTTGCGAGGCAATGTGATTTTAGTCAGCCAATGAGGAATCCTAAGAAGTGTGGGCACATCCTGTACTGCTGCGGTCATGTTAACTAATGGCATGGCTGTGATTGGATGCTGAAATGATGTCAGAATGCACTATAAAAGGCGCCGCCGCCATTTTAGCGTCACTGTGCTGTGAATTCAGTAAGGGACAGAACGCTGCTGTGCTGACTCTGAGGGACAGTTAGAGATTGCGATTTAGTGTACTGTGCTGTAGGCAGGCTAGCACCAACCGCTGTGTAAAGCTTCCTTTTGCCTGCAGTGTTGTTTTAACAGCTCTGCAAGGTGTGTGTGAGTGCAGGTGACGCTGCAGTTTGCTCTGCATGCAACGCTGTCTGTAGGCATCTGCACATGTCACTCACAGACTATTTTTTTTTTCCTTCAGTGTAATTCTTGCAGCTCCATGCAATTTAACTATTAGTGTGACGCGCTTCCATCCGTATCCAATACATTGGTTGCAAACACTATAGAAGTAGACAAAGGAGTAGCCTTTCACAGATTGTGAACAGTTGTGTTTCAGTGTTCACTTCAGTCTCTGCGTAATAACCACACTTAGGCCTTATAACTTTTCTGACTTTCTTTATCAATCTACCAAGATGAAGAAGTCAGTGAGTAAGGCACGTGGTCGTGGCCGTGGAGTTTCAGCAGGGAGAGGACGTGGGGATTCTGTGTCTGCTGCCGCCCTCAGTGACACAGCATCCACCATTTATCCCCGTGAGCGTTCCTTTATGCGCACTTTGGTAGGAGCTCGGCGTGCCCCCCTGCTGCGGGAAGAACAAATTGAAGCCGTTGTTGGTTGGATGGCAGCCAATGCATCGACTTCAATTCCTTCCACCTCCTCTCAGGAACACAACACTGTTGAGCAACCATCTGTCTGTTCACCGCCTGTCAAATTGCCAAGGCAGTCAGAGAGTTCTGTACAGGAGCCAGCTGAGTCTCTGCTTCTGTTCTCAGAATCTGTTGGCTCGCAAACACGGGCACAGGCAAGCAGCATTCTGCAATTTGAAGAAGAGGGAGTATGCAGTGATGCGCAACAGCTGTGTCTCTCTCAATCTGAAGAGGCGGGTGAGCCAGTGCCGATGGACAGCACACCGCAGAACGCATCTTATGATGATGATGAGACTCAGGTGCCAGGTTTTGTGGAGCATGGTGCTGCCCAGACCATCCAACAGCAGCAGGTGTTGGAAGAGGGTAGTGTAGATGATGAAGTCCGAGACCCAACATGGCGTGAGCAACAGGAAGGTGGTGGGAGCAGCTCTGAGGAAGAGATTGTCCCAACGGTACAAAGAGGAGGGAGAGGTAGGCTGCAGACTCGCTTGCCTGTAGCCTCCAGTTTGGCACCTGTTGGGAGCAGTTCTCTTAGAACTGTCAAAATTGGCGCTCCCATGACTTGCACTGCGTGGTCCTTTTTTGACAGACTTGTACATGATATTTGCTATGTTCAATGCAAGCTGTGTAAGCAAAAAGTTAAAAGAGGTAAAAATATCAGGAACCTGAATACCACAAATATGTGGACACATGTACGGACAAAGCACGTAGCTGAGTTCCAAAGACACACTGGAGATGTAGGCCAACCTACAGCAGCACCTACATCTTTAGGTCATGTTCGAGCCTCTACCTCCAGCTCTCACACACCTGTTTCGGCTTCCTCACAGGATCTCCATGGAAGAACCTCGGTCACTGTTGTCCATAGAGAAACTGTTATTCCACCCACTGCAGCAAGTTCACAGTCATCGTCACACTCCCAGTACAAAAAACAGCCATCGGTAACACAGGCATGGGATAAAAGACGGCCATACTCGGCAAACCATCCACGAGCACAGGCTCTGAATGCTGGCCTTGCAAAACTCCTGTCCCTTGAAATGCTGTCATTCAGGCTGGTGGAGACTGACAGTTTCAGGAACTTTATGGCATTGGCAGTCCCACAATATAATGTGCCAAGCCGATTTTATTTCAGCAGGCAAGCTGTCCCTGCTCTGCAAAAACATGTCGAGGGAAACATTAAACATACGCTACTAAACGCCGTCAGTAGCAGGGTCCACCTGACCACCGATGCGTGGACCAGTACCCATGGCCAGGGACGATACCTTTCCCTCACTGCCCATTGGGTCAATGTTGTGGAGCCGGGTACAGATCTTGCCAGTGGCGCTGTACGTGTTCTGCCAACTCCAAGGATTGCAGGAATCCAGTCTGTGCACATTGATTCCTCCTCCTACTCCAGTTCCTCAGAATCATCGCTGCACGAGCCGTCACGGTATACCTCCACATGGACCCGTGAACGCTTACCTGTTGCGACCGATATGAGCACAGCTGTGGCCAAACGTCAACAGGCCGTACTGAAATTAATTCCCATGGGGAATCGAAGCCACACAGCGCAGGAGCTCTGGGATGCCATCAAGCAGGAGAGCGATGTGTGGTTTTTGTCAGCTAATCTCCAGCCAGGCTTGGTAGTGTGTGACAATGGCCGAAATCTGGTGGCAGCTCTGGGCCTTGGCAACCTCACTCACATACCATGTCTGGCACATGTGCTCAACTTGGTCGTGCAGAGTTTTTTGAGGGACTATCCGGATCTTGATGCACTGCTGCACAAGGTCCGCCTAGAGTGCGCTCACTTGCGACGTTCCAGCATGGCCAGATCGCGCATTGCAGCTCTGCAAGTCAGATTTTGCCTTCCTGAACATCGCATCATATGTGACGTACCCACCAGGTGGAATTCCACGTTACATATGTTGGAGCGGTTGTGTGAGCAGCAGCCAGCAGTAATGGAGTATCAGCTGCAACAGGCGCAATCAACTCGCAATTTGCGCCGTTCACACTTCACCACTACTGAGTGGGCCTCTATGAAGGACATCTGCGACGTTTTGCGTGCGTTTGATGTCTCAACGCGGATGGCGAGTGCAGATGATGCACTAGTCAGCATGACTGTCCCCCTTATCTGCCTGCTATAGAAATCACTGAAAGCACTAAAGGAAGAGGTTTTGAAAGAGGTGGAGGATGAGGAGTCACAAATTCAATTACCTTCAGGACAGTCAGCGCAACGTGGTTCCTCACAAAGGGCTGGGCAGGGCTCACTTTGTGAGGAGGATGAGGAGGAGGAGGAGTCAATGGAGGAGGAAGAAATCCCTACAGAGGGAGGTACACAACACTGCAGTCAGTATGTAGAGCGAGGGTGGGGTGATGCAGAGGAGACAGAGATGACGCCTCTTCCAGAGGACAGCCTTTGTTGGCCAGTTGGGAGTCTGCAGCACATGGTTGATTTCATGCTTCAGTGCGTGAGAAACGACCGCCGCATCGCCCACATTCTCAGCACGTCAGATTATTGGGTGTACACCCTCCTAGACCCTCGCTACCGGGACAACTTACAAACCCTCATCACACCGGTGAACCGGGACCGTAAAATGCAGGAGTACCAAGACACACTGGTGCAATCCATACTGTTGTACATTCCAGCCGAGAGAGGTGCTGCTGCTGCTACTGCTTTACAAAGCAGCTCTGTGCGTCGAGGCAGTGTAGACACCTCTACAACAAGAGGGATCAGAAGCAGCGCCTCTGCACAGGGCAAGAACTGTATGTTACAAATGTGGCAAAGTTTTGTGACAGCGCCAGCAAGGTCTACACCATCCGAGACGGCTCCAGTCACCAGGAAGAAACGTTTCCGTAAGATGGTGACAGACTACTTGGCTTTCCCTCTAAGTGTACTCCCAGATGCCTCTTCCCCTTTCAAATTTTGGGTCTCTAAGTTGGATACATGGCCAGAGCTTAGCCAGTATGCATTGGAGGTGCTGGCTTGCCCTGCTGCCAGTGTATTATCTGAGCGTGTCTTTAGTGATGCAGGTGGTGTAGTAACAGACCGTCGCATGCGACTATCCTCAGAGAATGTAGACCGGCTTACTTTTCTGAAAATGAACAAGGCATGGATCTCACCTGAATTTGCCTGTCCGTTTTCAGATTAAATAACTGTTTGGCAACGTTTTCCATGTCTCCTGTTATGTTCATCTTTCTACCACCTGAACTCTACTCCCTGGGCTACAACACCGCCATTTGTTGCTCGTAAGTAATTGGCAGGGGTACTTACTCCTGGCCAGCCTGGTTACAGCACGACAGCTGTTTCCTGGCAGTGTGAACGTCAATTATCCTCCAATAAGTTGTGCTGTCGTGTTGCATTCGGGTTAGCCGACTCTATGGTGCCTGCAGTTTAGGTGATTCCTATGTGTGCTGTGGGATATGTAAATAAAGGCGGTTTCCATTGTGACAATAGAATAAGCACCCACTGTAGGACTGTGTGATTCGGTAACTGCGGACGGCTTGCGTCCTGTCAACTTACATTTTCATGGGTGCGTTCTTCTACCCGTCCGGGGTCCAGTACCATCAAGTGGTTCTCCCCAGTGCCTTTGGCCTAGGTGCCTCCATCTCCGTATCCGAGTTCCAGCAACGTCTGCTGGTCCTTGGTAGTGCTTTGGAGCACAGGTACCTCCTGCTTAGTAACCGTGTCACAGTAACGTCAGCTGGTACTCGGTTGTGACATTGCCTCTTTTCCTTCTGCTACCCGTCCAGGGTCCAGTACCGTCAAGTGGTTCTCCCCAGTGCCTTTGGCCTAGGTGCCTCCATCTCCATATCCGAGTTCCAGCAACGTCCTGTAGACTGTGAGCCCTCGCGGGCAGGGTCCTCTCTCCTTCTGTACTTATGCGTCCCTTGTCTAGCACATGTTTATTGTATCTGTCTATATTTTTCCCCTTTTCATATGTAAAGCGCCATGGAATAAATGGCGCTATATAAATATATAATAATAATAACGTCTGCTGGTCCTTGGTAGTGCTTTGGAGCACAGGTACCTCCTGCTTAGTAACCGTGTCACAGTAACGTCAGCTGGTACTCGGTTGTGACATTGCCTCTTTTCCTTCTGCTACCCGTCCGGGGTCCAGTACCGTCAAGTGGTTCTCCCCAGTGCCTTTGGCCTAGGTGCCTCCATCTCCGTATCCGAGTTCCAGCAACGTCTGCTGGTCCTTGGTAGTGCTTTGGAGCACAGGTACCTCCTGCTTAGTAACCGTGTCACAGTAACGTCAGCTGGTACTCGGTTGTGACATTGCCTCTTTTCCTTCTGCTACCCGTCCGGGGTCCAGTACCGTCAAGTGGTTCTCCCCAGTGCCTTTGGCCTAGGTGCCTCCATCTCCGTATCCGAGTTCCAGCAACGTCTGCTGGTCCTTGGTAGTGCTTTGGAGCACAGGTACCTCCTGCTTAGTAACCGTGTCACAGTAACGTCAGCTGGTACTCGGTTGTGACATTGCCTCTTTTCCTTCTGCTACCCGTCCGGGGTCCAGCACAGTCAGCTGGTCCTCGTTACTTCCATTGTCTCTTGCTCCATCTGATACCCGTCAGGGTTCCAGTAACGTCAGCTGTTTCTCGGAAATTAGACGACATTAAAGACCACCCAGAAGAAGATGACGACAACAAGGACGACGAGCATGAAGCCAACCAGCCTGAACACCATCACAAAGAAAAAATAAAAGATTACCCAGAAGAAGATCACCAACAGGACAAAGAAGGTTAAGACAAACTACAAGATACAGAACAAGAGACAGAAGAGAAGAACAATAAGCAAAAGATCAAAAAGCAGAAGAACATGAAGTATAAGACCAAAATGAAGAGCAAAATATATGCTCTAAATTCTAAGCAGAAGAAGACTAAGCAGTGTATGGGGGTGAGTCCGTTCCTCCTCGTGGTGCCCCTGGAAAATGCCTGCTGCTGCAGGCTAAACTGAACACGGACAAATACTGTTGTAATTTAAATCTTTTGTGACAGCAAGAACGGAAGGATGAACAATTCATACTTTTACAGATTACAAGTACAGGAATCTCTGTCACAAATAAGAATATGATGAAGAAGATGAAGAGGAAGAAGATGAAGAATTTGAATATGAAGAAGATTAATTAGTTTAATAATAACAATATGAGTAATGTAAACAAAAACATGAATAGCAAGAAGTTTAAGAAGAAGATTAAGAAGGTGAAGATGAAGAATAATTTGATGAGAAAGATGATGCTGCTGCTGAAGATTATGAAGGAGAAAGTGTGGCACTGGCAAAAGTTAAAAAGGTGAAGAGCATGGAAGTTGTGAAACATACATATTTGACAAAATAGAAAAAGGTTAACAACAACATTGTCAATTTGTTAGTCAATCCAAACGTATTTCCCAAAAAAATATATATTAATGCTATTCCAATGCATTGGGTTAAACATGTATGCCTTTATTGTCTCCTCAACCTCCCCCAATACATTCTACATTAGTCTTTGTTGTTTTCCTTCATGTACAATTAACCAACAAGGCAAGAATGTTTTTTTTTAATTTCGATATTTTGTTCCCATAGACTTACATGGGACTTCCGCTATCGAAATCGGATATCGACGATATTTAGTGCTATCGGCGATACAATTTCGATACGATATTTTTAGATATCGAGCACTATCGCTCAACACTAATAGCCAGCCATTTAAATTGCCAGGTAATCAGCCAGAACGGGTGTCATATGGAAGACTGCAGGCCCAACCAGATTGGGCAGCTGGACTGTCAATCACAATACTGATAGCCCAGCTGCCCCTGCCTTAGATTGTACAATTGAACTGTCACTCACAATACTTACAGCTCAGCACGCAATACTCACAGCATGACAGGCTCCCTGTGCAACAAGACAAAAACCGAAAGACTATAAAGTGAGGTCCTGTGAACAGCAGAAAAAAAACAAATACAAAGAACCCCTTAAAAGTAACTTTTATTAGAAAGTTATCTAGAAATATTGCCTAAAAGGCCAGGATACTTTACAATTAAAATCTCAAGAACAAACTGACAATATCTCGATTAGAAAGAAAAATATAGCACAATATGTTGGCTATTAAGCCCTATAATTCCCTGCCTAGCAGTGG